>JANAVB010003000.1:14812940-15412940 GCA_029216955.1 Iris pallida | reverse complement strand
TTTCTGTGCTATGCCAAAAATTTGGTGGAATCAGGATAGCTCTCCTTGTGAAGGGGTAGAGTATTGATATGCTTCACATTGAACTGTGTTTTGATATTCTTTCAATATGTTAGGTTGTAGAGAATACACATAAGGATTGTGCTATTTATAGTCAGTAATTATATTACATAAATAGGTTTAAAACCTTGTTTCCTCTGTGCGAGATGCAGCAAGGAAATACTATTCATACTTATAGTTTAAGTGATCCATACTTGTTAACATGATTGTTCTTGTTTCTGTGCTATGTCAAAAATTTGGTGGAATCTGGATAGCTCTACTTGTGAAGTTGTAAAGTATTGATATGCTTCACATTGAACTGTGTTTTGATATTCTTTCGATATGGTAGGTTGTAGAGAATACGCATGATTGTGGTATTTATAGTTAGTTATTAATTTATTATATTACATAAACAGGATTTGACGAGATGTAGTTTAGGTACTTCATTGAAGATTGTCCTGGGTTAACTACCAATTTTTTTTTGAAAGGGTCTATTATCTTTGTTTACAAGTCGAGTGATTCCATCTACATCACTATAACCGATAACTTTGGGTAGAAAATAGCATTAAAAAGGAACTTTTAGTTTTGTCTTTGTTTTTTAATACAGTAAAATATATCTTAAATCATTCAAATACTGTTCAGGTGTTGCCTGTTGCTGATTATTTAGTTTTTAATTTTCATTAGATCCTAGAGTGTAAATTTCAGGTGGTAAATACTATGGAAGGTAGGGTCCAATTTCAGACCTTTATGATTATGTCTGATGCTACATAGTTGCAACTGATAATTCAAATGACCTAAGCACGCAAATGCTTTTAGCAGCTCAATATACGCAGGGAATTGGATGGAAATGTTACTTCTGCTATAAGTTGTGGCATAAGCAATCACTTGGTGCAATGTCATGCAGGAAGTATAACAGATTGTAGAAATGATACCCTTGGATCCATGAGGTTGGAAAGATAATAAGACTCATTCATAGATTTTTTCTGAAATTGAACAAGCATCATAGATAACCAACTGACCACAAGCTAGTTTCTGTCAACTTCAAGTTGAAGCAGAAAATGACTGATTAAATTTTACTCTATCATTATGTTCGACATTTATCACTATTTCCCATATTTCAACTTTGTGCAGCAAGCTGGAAGAAATAATATCTGGGACGGGATTGAAGATTTTAAGTTTACCTCTAATTATATCAATATGTAGTGGGTTGGTCAATGTAGCCTAGTTTGGGCCTGTTGATGTTTACTTTGGCTGGTTTGCTCTTCTGTCTTTCTATGTAATTTCAGTCATAATTTGATTTCAAGTTCCATCAGTTGTCTTGAGTTAAATCATTAAAAGAACATAAGAGTTTCCAACCCCTTCCTTGTTATGCAAGTTCAGAAGGATCACTGAGTTGTGCTGTGCAATTTAGAAGTTTCTCGAAAATTGCAACCTTAAATCATGTACTCAGTTACTTTTTCTTTAAGTCCAGTCACTATTTGACCAGAGTAGTTTATAAATACTTTTTATGTTTATGTGAATGTTTTACTTGTAAATCTTCTATTTCGTTTGTATTGTGTTGGATATTTCTGTTATTTTTTTGAGGTTTCTGGTGACTTCTTTGATAAAATACGAAATTAGATATAGACTATATATATTGTGAAACTATACTCTTATGTTGTCACCCGTCACCATTGTTCTAGAAGTTTCTCAGTGCCATATCAAAATTGTGAAAGAATGCTGAAAAGACAAGGTTTCTGCACGAAGCAAGGGGCAAAACATTAGAACTTTTCTTGTGGAATATGATTCCATGTAGATTCTGTTGTCTTCTCCTTATGTAGACTGTTTCTTAGTCTTGAAGAACTTCTTAGTGTGCCTTGGTAGTTTCATGATCACTACCTGCATAATCAGTATGTCTGGTTATACTACCAGGCAACTGGCATTCTAATGTTATGTAAAGGTCCTCTATTGCTAAATCCCACTCCCTAGTATAGAGACTTGCTGCCAGGTTAGCAGCTGACTGTACAATTTGTTTTATCTTTCAATGGAGCATTCAAATTAAGGGATATGCTCCATATCCTTCCCGTATTTGTATAAAGGCCTACATGCTGCTGCTTATATTAATGACTATGTGATGAAACCTTAACGAATACTTACTCGGAAATTGGGTACATGTCCCTTAACCCTTTTCATACTATAAAAATAACATCTTCCCGTTGATATTCACCATAAGATATGGTGCATGGTGATTTTTTTTCTTTTCTTTTTTACTTCTGATCTAGGGAAATATTCATGTTATATAACTTATTATGTAAGCCGTGAGCTTGTTTCTTACTTTGCATTACTTGTACATGTTAAGGGGCCTTCTGAAATACAGTTTAATGTTCATATGTTATCTTAAGTAGTAGTCCGCAAAATCAGTGCCTCATATTGTATCATAATAATTTGTCATATTCTACAGGAATGTAATATTGAAGCGATATCAGATGAAGAAGAATTTTCCAAAAGTTCGAAGGACTCGAAGAAAAAAGGTGGAGGTGATACTGCGAAAGGCCCTAGCCGTATGTTTAAGATTACAAACAAAGTTCCATATAAAACTGTTCTAAAAGGTAATTCTTCATAGATTTCGAGACATTAGTTCGTTAATGACTTTCAATTTCTCTTTGTTGATGTTTTTATGCCATCATCTATCATTTCTGCAGCTCATAGTGCTCTTGTTTTGAGGGCTGAAAGTGTGGCTGACAAAATTGAGTGGATGAACAAGATAGGAAATGTTATCCAGCCTTCCAGGGGAATTCCTGGCAAGGGAGTTTCTCCTTCTGATGTTGGTACTTCAATGAGGCAGAGCCTTTCGGACGGTTCTCTTGTAAGTTCAAAGTAGATACCATCTTGTGAAATAAGGGTTAACAAGCAACATGTTTTTCAAAAGGTTGAGAAGTAGCTCATAGGAAAGGAAATTAAAGAGCATATATAGTATTTGGTTGTTGATTTAATTAAAAAAAATATTCCATTCACCTACAAGCAACATGTTTTTCAAAAGGTTGAGAAGTAGCTCATAGGAAAGGAAATTAAAGAGCATATATAGTATTTGGTTGTTGATTTAATAAAAAAATATTCCATTCACCTAGAAGCAGAGAAATTCAGAATATGCTTCTTCTTCTGAGAATATATAGTATTTATTTGTAATATCATCACGCCCAAATTTAGTTACATGATCATATCAATTTTCATTTATTACTCTAATT
This sequence comes from Iris pallida, assembly GCA_029216955.1. Taxonomy (NCBI): domain Eukaryota; kingdom Viridiplantae; phylum Streptophyta; class Magnoliopsida; order Asparagales; family Iridaceae; genus Iris; species Iris pallida. The sequence continues at coordinate 15,409,680 of JANAVB010003000.1, read as the reverse complement.
AGCATATGGTTTAGGATACAATTACCAGAAAACCTGCTGATCCGGAAGAAGAACTTAGATGGATGTCTCAGGAAGTTCGTGGGTATGTAGAAGCTGTTTTGAATAGTCTTGCTGCCAATGTCCCTAAGGTGAACACACTTGTCTTTTCTACCTGTCAATTAAGGTGTTACCTTACTATCTAACATTCTGTTTCGCGTGGAACAGGCTATTGTTCTTTGCCAAGTGGAGAAAGCAAAGGAAGACATGCTGAATCAACTATACAGCTCTGTAAGGTAAACTATATTCCTTGTCCATATAATCATGATCATGAGCTAAAGACTTGTGACTTTATGTTGGGCATTCAGCACATAACATTTGACCCGAAGCCAACTCAAGAGGCCCATAAGTAGATATGCCGTTTTCGTGTACTTCCCAGACGGTGATATATCATATAACGCACCTTCATTCATGCACATTTCATATTTGTGCAACTGGAGCTGTACTATGTTTCTAGTGATAGTATGAAGAGTAAAAACGAAGCCTTAAATTTACTCCCAAAATCCTTTAAAAGGGGTTAGTCAATTGGGATTTCAGAATCACAGGATATGTTTTTAAAATACGGTGTTAATCAAATGAGGTTTAAGAATGAGATTGGAAAGTCACCCGTTAGACAATTGCCATTCTAAAATCACAAAAATGGGTGATTATGGAATCACATCTCTCATTATTTGTTATTTTCTTTTATCCCGAACCACATCAAATTCTTGTGTTATTTTAAATCTGACACCAGAATCCCTCAATTTTGTTCATTCTCATCCGATCCTGAATTTACAAAGAAGAACACGAAGCCTCCATCTCCAACCCTCATCCCCTACCATGTCATCTTTCGTTCGCCGATAATGTATGTTTTCCATGCCTCTCACCAACACCCTGCTGCTTCTCCTCCCTTCCCTCAACGTCACTATCTACGATCATTGCATGGTTCCAATCCAACCTCGGATTCGAAAATTGTATAGCTCTCCTTTCACTCCTCATGATTGTCGCCGCAAGCACCATACTTCATCTTGTTGTCCATGTTGTCAAGACGTAGCTTTTGGAGGCCAAAGCCCATTTCTTTGTCATGCTATTTTGTCCGTTGTAGGCCTAAGATTGTTCGCACAAATCTGTAGCTTTCTAAATATTTTGGTCCTCAAGGTGTTTGTGCAATGTCTTTATCCCTAACAAATTAATGCTTCGCGTAACCTTGTAGTTGGTGGTTGTGCCTTAGCTATCCCATAGTTAATAGAAACAATAATTGTTTTCTTTTCTTTTCTTGTTGTCCAATTAAAATATAGTTACTCTTTGCATCATCTTTAGATAGTTTTGTGTTTGTATAATCAGTTTTCATGTTTATCTCACTAACCAAGTATTCCTTTTCCAATATATTTGTAAGCATTTTTGTTTCATACATTGCCAGTAGAGTCGAAAAACTCCACTGCGGTTATTGATGGCTGCCACGTGCGTGTGGCTTGGTGTTATGCATGCGTGGTTGGGGTATTAGTGGGATACTTGACAGTCATACGCAACTGCCAATAGAAGTTTTGGACTCCATGGGTAATGTATGAAATATAAATTCTATCGGTAAATGTATATCTTGGTTTCTATAATTTTCTGCTAATATTTGTTGTATAGTCAGTTCTTGTTATTTTAGGTTGTATAGCAGTGTTGTCACTGCGCAAGGCGTAAAGCGAGGCATAAGGTACATATAGAGGCGTAAGGCACACGGCGTGGCACGTGCCTCGTTGAAGTGTGGCACAGATTTTATTTATTTATTTTAACTGTACAAAGTACAATAAAATTGTTAACAATATATCCCAATCAATAGTTTTTTTTAGATAATTTAAATAGAAACAATATGGAAAAGAATTTAGAAAAATTGCAAGTTTTAAAAGTCTTACCCAAGTGACTGTTAGACTTTGACAATGGCGAGCACTTCGTAAAGTTGCGCTAACGGTTAATGTGGTGAGAGTGGAAAATGCAATAAATAAATAAATAAATAATTCAAAATAAATATGTTGCAAAATAAAATAAACCACTTAAAGAAAGCCTACTAGACTTTGGTAACAAAATTCGTCAATGCACGAAAATCAACGACAAATGCTACATTGAAGTTATAAAAAAGAGAAGACCATGAAAAAAAAACAGAAGTAGTAAATTATTGAATCCTTATATGACAAGAGGTTGTTGAAAATCGACAAATGATGGCGAACAATGATTCCTAAAGAATTGAAAGAGGGACGAGAGATAAAAGATGGTAGAGAGGGATGTTTGAAAGTAGGAACTTAAAGATACCCTGCCAATGAGATAGTAGGTTAGAGTAGGACACATGTTATGGGCTATGTTATTAGTATCTTATGATACACGATACATATCTTACGATACAAACCAATATACTACCATTTCGTTACGTGGTATCTACTTATCCGGTACAATACATATAGGTTGATAGATAGTGTCAATTTTTTAGTTGAATGATATTATGTATACTTAAAATATGGATACTAGAACTAGATTTGCCTTTAAAGATGAAAAAAATAAAAAAATGGAAAAAAAATTGTATTACTTCGTGTTCCTAACGGTGTAGAAGTATAGACCCCAATTCCTAGAGTTATTGTCTCATATGATACACATGTAGAAGTATAGACCTAAACTCCTAGAGTTACTATATCATATGATACACGATATACCATACGAAATGCAAGCTAACCTATACACGAGTTGACAATCTAGATTATGGGTTTAGGATTAATCTAAAAACCAAAAATTTCATGTTAGGTTTCATGAGGCAGTACCTCGATGCGGCATGCGCCTCGCAACATGGTGAGGCATCTTGGTGTGCCACACTGCGCCTTGCGCCTGTGGTGTGCGCCTCTATGCACCATTGACGACACTGCTGTATAGTTCTAGAAAAATAATTATATTAGTAACTTAATAATCATAGAAATAACTACATTGTATTATCTCAAAAGCAATTATATTGTAATAAAACTTTAATTATATACAACATAAATTAGTTTTTATTACCCCATTTACTTAATTGTCTAACTCGAAATATGTAAAAGCAACTTGGTTTTTGAATTGTGATGTTAGAAACATGATGGGACTATGATTTCATAATCCAATCATTGTTATTGCTTAAATCACCGTCTTTTGACTTAAATAATGGCTAATGTGATTTTGAAAACACAACCGCACAGTGTAGTCTTGCAACAGCATGCATTTAGGGATTTGGATCGCTCAGTTTCAATGCTAATGCAAACCCTATCTGATTCTTAACATCCTCAAGCCAAATGTAACTTAACACACAAGCTCAGTTCAGGAGCTTTAGAAGACAAGTTCTTACAAGTTGAGGGGGAGGGGAGGCCATGGCAAGCCCCAGGATAAGAATAGGGTCAGGTGTGGAGGACAGACTTTTGGTTCGCTGTTCTACTTTTTTCTCCCAAATTTGTAAAAATAGATTTAAGACACGAAAATCATTTGGGAGGAACTAGTGACAAGAGCAAGCAAAATTTTCTCTGTATGATCTATTATAATTTTTCAAAATGTCAATTGAACTAGTCAAAAAAGACTATGATGGCTATATAAACTCTAAGTCTACTAGTAATTGCACAAGTTTCCTCTCGAATCCACATTAAAAATCCCAAAAGCATAAACCCGAAAACTCAGATAAACCTACAACGTTTCAACTTTGGCCTTTCTCAGATGACTATGATTTCAATTTGGACCGAACTTACAAACACAAGTTTTGTGGGGTCAGTTCCCTGTTGACCCTCATTTGACATAATTGGCTGGAATCAACCAAGCCTTTTGTGCTGGTTGTTTCTGTTGTTTTACCAACACTTTCCTGTCTTTTCTATTATTTCATTCAAGAACTTGGTGGACGCAAAGGTTCCATCCTCCAACTTATCCTATGTGGATGTACGCATGTTTGTAAATAATTGTATGCATGTATCTGTGTGTTGTGGATTTCACACAATATTCTATCATATTTCCGATGAGCCAAACCGTGTGTATCAACTATAAATGTTACAAATTTTGTGATGTGTTTGCCACGGTTATAAACGGCAGTAGGCGGGTGCGCGACGAAGGGAGTCCGCCTACCGCCTAGGCGGTCAATACATTTTGAACATTTTTTTACTATTTTACCACTTTTTTTTGTGTGCGTAATATGCATATTTTAAGGGTGTTTCATGCATAACTAAGTTTTAGAACGAACACTTATAAAGTTTTAGTATTGTAAAAGTGAACTACAGGCCCATAATGCTTATAAAACATTTTTTGGCCAAAATATCTTGTTAGATATTGCTGCGCCTAGGCGCCCGCCTACGCCGCCTCACCTCCGCCTATGTCGCCAACCTCCGTTGGCCACCTACTCCACCGCCTACCGAAAAGCGGTGCGGAGAGAGACCGCCTAGGCGGACGCCATTTAGAACACTGACTTTGGCGCCTAGGCGGACGTCATTATGAAGAACACTGACTTTTTGCTGCAGCTTGCACATGACTATCTTGTATGAAGTCTTATATAAATAATGATTTCTTGTGACACAATAGTATGCTATCCTTTGTTTGGGGAAATGGGCTTGATCTCCAATGATAATATTATTAAATGTAAGGTTGCACTTATACATGCCTTCTAATTGATACTTTCTTGTTGGCCAATGTTTTCTAGTGGTCAAAGCATAGCTAAAATTGAAGAGCTGCTATTGGAGGATCAGAATGTCAAACGTAGGCGAGAACGTTTTCAAAGACAGTCATCTCTTCTGTCAAAACTCACTCGCCTACTAAGTGTCCATGATAGTCGTGCAGCTGCTGCCAGCTGGTCTGACTCTGGCACGGAAGCAGGTTAGCTGATTTTAGGATTTCCATTCCTTATCATACCATTAGTCTGATCCTTTGTTTCATGCGGAGACTCAGCCATGCTACTAACACTAGCCTTTGCCAATTTTTACCTGTTCTGTTAATTATTATAACTTTGATATATTTCTTCTTACCTTATTAAAATATTATTATTGGCTATAGGTAATGCTGTAACACAAACATGATTTTCTGCAATATGATGGAAATAGAACTAACTTATTGAGTTTGAAACATTATTTCTATGTAAATACTTCATTATCATATCTGCAGGCTACTTGATATGGCATCATTTTTTACTCCAACTAAATAACTATGTTTTTGCTGCTGGCTTACATCTTTATTTTATTTGTCCAATGATTATGAACCATGGCTTTCTTTCCAGATTGTGGCCTTTCTCACTGAATAACCTATAATTGTGCTTCTCTTTCTAAATACAAAATTAATTACTTTTACATTGTAAAAAAGTATTCACATGCTCTATCATTTTAGATAGTGTCATTAAGGAACCTTCAGTGGCCAACTATCTATCGTAATTTGATGAAGAACCTTATGGTGAGGATCTTGCTGTGTGATTGTGCACATTGACAATACAACAGTTCACGCAGGTGTAGAAGTAGAACACTTGCAATATTTATAACTCATCAAGGCCTATTTGGGGAAGAACAAAGTAACTAAAATACTACAGTAGTTGAGACGAGGTTATGCCCACAGACGATTAATTTGAGCAAGATTCTTTGATAAGCCAATGGTGAGACAAATATGATGTAAAATGAACACTCCTATCTAACCTTACAAAAATACCTTGATGAACTAGGCTCTTAAATCTCTAAACTAGAGCAACCAAAATCTCTTGCTAGACTCAAATAATGGTGCAATAAATGGGTGCTTTCCCGTCAGCATGCACCTACCTGATCGAGAGCCACTGACACAAAGGACCAGATCCGTTGACTGAAGCAATTCTCCTTGGGTCTCTAACCTGTCTATTTGCTTATAATAATGAAAAAAAAGTGTGGTTGTGCTTTTCTTGCATAAACAATGTTGCTGAGTTAGTTAGCACTACTTTGCTGATTACCTTTTGTGATTACCATTGACGTCACCCCTTCAGTTGCGTGCCAGAGGACGTGGGCTTTCTGGTTATGGCATGTGTTCATATATGGGCCAAAGACAGGAACATGCTATAGCAATTCCTTCAGTTTTAATCACATAGTTCCCTATATGTACCCACTGTCCTTAATGATAAGAAGTCCATGTTCATGTTCCGTGAGTAGTTTTTGTTAGCACACATCAAGGCTGCTGATATTTATTACTGTTACATGTTATATTGAGGACTATATTGTCATTGTGTAGAGCCCTATTGGCAGGGTCATTTCAAGAGAAGGTGCAAATGGGAAGCCAAGGGAACTTGGCTTTTTAGGTGGTTAGTGGCACAACTCATGAAAGAATTTCCACTTCAAGTATTCCAGCTGTGCACGTGTAAGAGTGAAATTTATAACGAGTATAAATCTTCGAATAAACTACATAATGGATATTGGATAAGGAGCAGTAACTCTAGCGAGAGCAGAACATAACTGAGACTTCTCATGATTGAAACCAATATTCGGAAGGAAACTCAAGAGATCATGCAAACTCACCACATTCTCTCGAAACAAAGAGCACCATAACATCCAAAGTCTGGCAACCAAGCCAATAAGTTGTCATACTATCTTACCACGTAATCTGAGCTCAAAAGACACCAAGCTTGGCCATTAGGAAACTCAAATCAGTGGTCATATATTTTTATATGCTACCATCTCGCACCAGAACTCTGGACCTCTCATGCACAAGTCTACAAGAGCAAGAGTAAGATTACACTGGTGGGTCCAAGTTGAGCTTGAAAATCCACAGCCAGCTCTTTCATGGCCTTTCCTCTTTTTACCCAAAATACGGAAGTCAGTCACTGTGTCATTCAATGTTCTAAAAAGCGCTAGGCGGACTCGGTGCGGCGGAGGTCCGCCTAGCGCCTAGCCCGCCTAGGCGGCCGCCTAGAAATTTTTTTTTTTTTTTTTTTTTGAAATTTTGAATTTTGAAATTTGAAATTTCAATGTTCTAAAATCCAAATACTATCTTAAAACCCAAACAAATATCCAAAATACAACTAAGAATAAACAAAATAAAAAAAAATCAAAAAAAAAATCAAAAAATTCAAAAAACAAGCCGCCTAGGGGCGCCTAGGCCCGCCTAGGGCCCGCCTAGCCGCCTAGCCCACCGCCTAGGGGGTTTTCGGTGCGGTGGGCGGGCGCCGAGCGCCTAGGCGGCACCTAGGCGGGCGCCTAGGCCGATTTTTAAAACACTGTTGTCATTTAGTCATGCTTTTCTGACCTTGTGATTTTTGTAGATTTACGTCCAAAGCTTGTAGTCCCACTTGTTGCCATCTTTATGTGGTCTCTGTTTTGTTTTTGTTTTTGTAAGTGCAGCTCTATTATAGCACCAAACCAAATTAGTTGTATGGCACAGTTTTGATTTTGAATTGAAACTGTAATCATTTACAGAGCAGTCCACGGACTACTAGCAATACTTCAGGCGACGATTGGAAGCCAGCATTTGATGCTGCATCAAATGGTTCTAGCTCTTTTGGAAGGTCAAGCAGCAATAATGGACACAGTCGGCGATACAGTGATCCAGCACAAGATGATGATGGAGGAAGCTCAGGTCCGAACCCTTGGGAGCCGCCGCACTCCTAACCGGTTGCCACCCACACCACCTCAAGGCACTTCGTCATCCATGTGTAAATAATAGGGAAGCCACATTTTGATTTTGTTAGGTTTTTCTGTTGTTGCAGTTGCTTTGTTGGTTTCCAATGTTCTTGTTGGTGTCCTGTGTATTTGAACACTTCTTTTTGGACGAGAGCCGATTCATTGAGGCTCTGCAGAAGGGCCTAAAGAAAGGGGAAAATGTAGATTTGTGTGTAGCCAAATTCTAAGGGGTTTCAATTTTTATAGAAAAACAATATAATTATTCTATTTTTTTCAATCCCTTGTTTAGTTTCACTTTCCATGCTGCGAATTTATGTTGTACTCTATGCTCTTGCTTCGTTCAGGTGTTGTACATTGACTTGGGATCTTCAGTTTGTGAACGGTTATGTCATGTACTATGCAGTGACTTGCGACTTTGCATCATTGTAAGTTAGCATCGATAGTAGTTTGGACTCCAATACAATTTGGGGCTCAAAATTTCAAAAATAAAGGTAAATGTAAAATGTGTGTTGGATTCGTATGAGAATAGTAGGAAGTAATAAAGTGAGCTCCGGTCCCAAAGATTGTGTGGTCAAAATTGATGTGAAAAAAAATGTAAAATCTAGAATCTAGAAAGTTGGGGTCTAGATTTACTATTCTAGAAAATGAGTTCTTACAAGAATCTAGAAATTGGGAGGTTCAACATTTAGCACCTATGGGTGGAATGTGATCAAAATTGTAGAAATTGTGACTATGGATGGAACTTACTATTATATAATATAAGTTTCAAAATTTTGAATGTAGAAATTGGGCCCAAGAACCTTATTAAGAATGCCCTTAGAAGATGGCTTATGTGCCTGAGGAAATCCTAACAAATTAGGATGATTATAATTCTTAAAGGAAAAGCTTCCAATAGTTATCCCTATAAGGAAATTGCAAAACTACCCCTTAATACAAATCTAGATACAACTGAAAGAAAGGTCTTAAAATATTTATAGCTACGCCGAAAATCCAAAATTTGGCCCTTCAATTACATATCTTGATACGCATGATTAGGTCCTAGGGGTGAGCATTTTCAGTTAAGGACAAAATCAAATAAGAGATTTGGTTCGATTTGGTAAAAAAATAAAAATAAATTGGCTTTGAAAATATTAAAATTTTTTATTCGGTTTCGATTTTCGTTTGGAATTCGTCTTCGGTCCAAAATCGAATAAGGCTTGTGAAATTATTACATATCCTCAAATTTATGCATATTTTATGATTAAATTATGTATATTTTGTGTATATTTTGAAAATAATAATTCTATGTATGTCTTTTAATGTCAAACTTTGATAATTTAACAACTAGTTCAACTTTGGATCCAACTTTAAAATACAAAAAATATATGTATAAATATTATAATTTTTTAAATATATTTTAACCATAATTTCAACATTGGATTCGGCCTATTAAATAATAAAAATAGTCCAACCGAACAAATTGAATCGTTTATCGATTCGGTTCAATTATGGCTAATTCCTAAACGATTTCGGTTTTGAATTTTTATAATTTCTATTTTATTCAGATTTTGACTATTTAGGTTCGATTGAAACCGAATAAATGTAACACTCCTATTAGGTCATCCAAGTAGGGGTCAGAATTATTCGGTTTGGACTGAAACGAATAATAGATTCAATTCGGTTTGAAAAAAAAAATGGGCTCAGTTTCGGTTTCGGTCCAGAACTGAATTAGACTTACGCAATTATGTAAATACTCTCGATTTTATGCATATATTGTAAGTAAAATATGTATATTTTGAAAGCAATAATTCTATTTATGTGTTTTGAAACCAAACTTTAGTAATTTAAAAATAGTCTAACTTTGGACGCAAAAACAACAAACGTATGCATAAATATTATAATTTTTAATGTCATTTAACTACGACTTCATCTTTGGATCCTATCAATTATACAATAGAAATAGTCAAACCGAATAAACCGAATCGTTATTCGGTTCGACTTCGGTTTTGGCTAATTTTGATTCAATTTTGGTTTATTCCGTTCTGACTATTTCGTTTCGGTTGAAACCGAACGCTCACCCACCGCTACATCCAAGGCCCAAGAAATTACCTTCCTTACATGGGCCCAAAACTTAGAACATGTATTTCATGAGTAGGATAGGGAGGGAGTGGACGTTAGTCGTTAGGGAGAGAGAGAAATGGAATGTTATTTTCTTGCGCCATTGAGAGTTAAACTTGCACAGCCATTCTCCACCGCCTACTCCTCCTCGGCATATTTGCAGCGCAGAGGCTCCTGCGTCCGATGGCGAAGCGGCTCCGGCGGTGCCGCCCACTGCCAAAAGATGTTCGTTCCCGGTGACTCTCTGCTCCCCTCCTCTCTCCAATTAAATTTTCCCAACAGACGATAGATATATGTAACATATGTGGCGACGTTTTTTTTTTAGGATTCGGAGAGGGGTCGCCGGAAGCCAAGGCTGCGAGGAGCCTCCAGGACTTCTTCACCTTCGTCGCAGTCAAGATAGTTCTCGCCCAGCTCGAGGTTTAGTACTGATAACTCGCTAATATGTTCAGCTTGTTCTTTGGCAGTGCCGTTTCTGAGCACGTGTAAGCTGTACGATTGCGATTGCAGAGAGTTCCAACAAGCAGAAATTCCAAAATATTTGACCTTCATATATATATATATATTCTTTATCTTCTACTAAGGCTTCAAAACGGCTCACTTTTGAGCCGTCTAAGCCGTATGTATATCATGGTCTATTTTATTTTAAAAAAAAATTATTTAAAAAATTATTGAAAAAAGTTTAAATTTATCAACATAGAAAATCGAACTCAACCAAACAAGAAAAAAAACTCACACCTTAACCACATGAGTTAAAAGAGATAGTTAACTATACTTGAATAATATTCTTATTACACGTGCAAAGCACGTGCATTTACTAGTTCTTTATAAGGAGGCTTAAAAATGGCTAACGGTCCAAGCCGCAAACTGTATGTATATACTCAAATAATAATAAATAATAATAATAAAATAAAATAAATTCTAACTAATTATTTAACTACCTAATATTATTCAATTATAGTCAAACGCCTCTAACTCATGTTCTTAAGGTGGATGGTATTGTTCTTGGTTGGATGGATTCAATTCCAAATTTTCAAGGAACATCATTATTTATAACAAATTTTAATTTTGTTCAACACATTTTTTACGTGCGTGCAATGCACATTACTGGTATTACTAATGCGAAATCTCCATTTTAGATTTAAGCTTTCATATTTTTAGAAACTGCAATAACATGATCCTTAGAATAAAAGATCTTAAATGTGTAGTTAAAAAAAATTATTTTTTTAGTATTTATATAGGCCTTTAGAATGTCAGAAACTGCCATGTTGGCTGGTTATGTTGAAACTGACTGAGTGATATTGGTTACTTGATGATCGACTTGGGCAGAGTTACAACCCGGAGGCGCATGCGGAGTTGACGGAATTTGTCGACCGCAACTCTCTGAATGATGGGGACAAGTTCTGCAGAGCGCTCATGCGGGAGTCTCCTAGGCACAAAGGTCTAGGTAAGAATATTGTTCGAATGAATTGGGCTATAATCTTAGCTGTCTTGGCCTGAGACTTCGCCCCCTTGCCTAGGATTAGGAACAATCCATGATGAAATTAACTCCAATTCACTATGATTATATGTTTTCTTTTCTTCAAATAAGGTAAATATTATAGATAGTCACGATGATTACAGCTAAGATCCCGTCTAGTTAACAAAAAAAGATCATCTGGGGACAAGGATATGTATGTCAGCATCTATATTTTTTTTGTACAACAAATATACTAAGTGAGAGCCCCTCAAAAAATACGTCGATTTCGTTCCCTCCACACGTGCCAAAACAAGCGCCCCAAATAATTCTGAGCCGAGCCGCCTGTAAGCGCTCACTCCTTTACCCTTTTGAGCTTTAACATCATTCAAAACGGAGGGGAAACATCTATCCTGCTGGATGGGAAGTCCGATTTTAGACCTCTAGGCACACCAGCTTTCCCAGACAAAGTCATATTCAAAAAACAGATGATCCCTAGGCTCGTCCTCTTTACCACATAAGCAGCAGAGAGTATCCTCACATAGAATGCCAAATTTGGTAAGCATGTCCCTTGTAAGAAGTTGGTTCGTTGTGATTTGATAAGATTACACGTCTTCTCCATGTAATTCAAGATTCAGACTTTGCATTGTACAATTGTAGTAAATAAGTCGTATATAGTTGTTATATCTTCTGATAGGTATCTTTGTCTTAAACATGTCACCCGATTTCCGAAAGATAATCCATTACCTACCCTTGGAGGGTATTGTTATTCCCGAAGCAGATCGTTGGATGGAAATCTCGGTCTTTACGAGAACACGAGTTGATAAAAGCAACTTAACAGGTGAAATAAAGATCACCGCAATTCTTCTGAATTGATAAAAGCAACTTAGTAGGCAAAATAAAGATCACTGTAATTCTGTTGGGTTAGCCTCCTTTCCACAAATACTCCCACATGGCACCCACGTGCCACACCTGTGATCTCTCAACACAAGCAAAGCTTTATATAGAGATACAATCCATTTGGCCTAGGCAATGTGGGACTATCTTTCTAGTCTCTAAGAAAAAATACCAACAATCCTCCATATATCTCTATATATGGGTTGAGCATTTCCCACAGTGACTGTCCATCATGCATTAAGATAGATGTCGCTACGACTTGAATCTTCCCGCATGGGTTAAATAGCAGCATGATACAAGAATGGACTAAGCCTTGAATTCTGTACTATAACTGTAATTCTTTCCACTCACATAATAATATCAACTGTGCTTTTGGTTGCATATTAAAGGCCTTGTTTCAGCCTGGTTTCGGTGTATGTATCTTGGGTGTCTACAAGATTTTTCTCAAGAGACGGCCTACATCTCTATCCATATACTTTATGCGAATTCTTTTAAAGAGTCTTTGGCATGAAGCATTTTGTTTCCTTGCGGTGCTACACCGCTATGACATGGCTCGAAGCCGAGACACTGTCTCATGTGGTATCATACCACTTGTAGTATGAGGTCCAGCCTCTTTGTAGTGCCAAACTACCCAGTATAAGCCTTTTGCTTTTTTGCGGTGCTACGTCGTCGTGACATGGCTTGCAAAGCCGAGGCACTGCCTCATGTGGTGTCACCCACTGTAACATGAGGTCCAGCCTCTTTGTAGTACTGCCTACCTCTCTTCATCATACAGCATTAGGCCCTCTTGCCTATGAGCGGTGCTACGCCGCTGTGACTTGACCCAAAACCGAGGATTTATCCTCACTAGGTACCTCATGTAGTGTCACCCCACTGTAGCATGGAGTACCACGCTTCTTTATAGTGTTGTGCTACCCGTGCTTCCTGTAAAGCACGCCAGACATCCCAGATATTCGAGAACTCATTAAGGCTTCCACGCCATCCTCCCACAGGACTTTGTTCTTTGTAAAGAACAATCAGGAGACAATAGTGGTTCTGGGTTCTTAACCCACAACATCCCAAAGGACTGCCCACTATTCCTGATATTCTTCCAGTCAATTGTCCTTCTTTGAACTAAAAGCTAGATGTCTAGTAGATTTCTCTTTGAACTAATAGCATAAAGCTTTGTAGTAGAATTACAAAGACATAATATCGGAGTGTCTTCAAGTCCATCTTACCTGCTGTGTCTTCAACCAGCTGGCGCTTAAGACCTTTGGTGAACAAATTTGTCAGATTCTCCTGACTCCGAACATCAACTACGGCAATGACTCCTCTTTTAATAAGATCATTTACCGACATGTGTCTTAGGTGCACAGTCCTTTTCTTTCCATTGAAGAGGTCATTTGATACCACTGCCGCAGTCATCTGGTTGTTGTAGTATATCGGTACCATAGGTATTTGCGCACCAACGCCATTGGAAGATCATATATGAGCTTCCGAAGCCACTCTACTTCCTCCGCTGCAGCCGCCAATACATAGAACTCAGATTCCATAGAAGAGTGAGACAACATACTCTGCTTCTTCGACTTCCACGATATAGCAGCTCCACCCATGGTGAAGACGTATCCTCTTGTGGACCTTTCACTCTCTACTTCTGAGCACTAGCTTGTATCGTTGAAGCCTTCCACTACTTTTGGATCTCTGCAGTAGTGCAGTGCATACTTCTGAGTCATGTTGAGGTATCTCATAACACTCTTCACAGCTTTCCAGTGCTCCACACCTGGATTGCTCGTGAACCGACTCAGCATCCCCTCGACAAAATCTATGTCAAGCCTTGTGGCAGTAATTGCATACACCAAACTCTCGATGACGCTTGAATACTCCAACTGTCTAACACTTTCCCTTGGATTTGGCTTCAGTTTCTTGTCACACCTATAACGCGTATCGATCCCTGGAAGTTCTTGATACCCATAGCGTGTGAGCATCTTCTCAATGTAATAAGACTGTGATAATGTCACTCCAGTTTATGTCCGGATGATCATTATCTCCAGGATAACATCAGCTTCCCCTAAGTCTTTTATACTGAACTTAGATGAGAGGAACTTCTTTGTCTCAGTGACACTTGCTAGATCTGTACCTAAGATCAGCATGTCGTCCATGTAAAAACAAACGACAACTCCTCTCCCATCAGCGAACTTTGTATATACACACTTGTCCATCTCGCTAACCCTATAACCGTTTGATCTTATGACTTTATCAAACTTCCCATGCCACATCTTGGGAGCTAGCTTCAGACAATACAGAGATTTTACCAACTTATAGACTTTGTCTTTGAGACCCTTGACGACGAATCCTTCTGGCTGTTGCATGTAAATCTCTTCGGTTAATTCACCATTCAGGAAAGCGGTCTTAACATCCATCTAATGAATTACTAGCTTGTGAATTACGCTCAGAGCAATCAACATCCTGATGTCGTCATCCGCGCTACTGGAGCATATGTGTCAAAATAATCGATCTCCTGTTTATGAGAAAACTCCTTGGCAACTAATCTTGCCTTGAACTTGTCAACAGTTCCATAAGCCTTCATCTTCTTCTTGAAGATCTATTTACACCCGATTGGTTTTGCTCCTTCAAGCAGATCGACCAACACCTACGTGTTGTTGGAGGTTATCGAGTCGTACTCACCATTAATAGCCTCCTTCCAGAAGACATCATCTCTGGTCTTCATCGCCTCATTATAGGTAAGCGGATCTGCTTCCACATGATAGGTGACGAAATCCTCTCCGAAGTCCTTCTGTTTTCTCACTCGCTTAGATACAGGTTCTGTGAGTTCTGGTTCAACAGTTGTTTCTGCAGCACAACATCTTCTTGGACTACCTCTTCATAAGGAACTTGAGCCTTCTGTGGACTCACATTGTTCTCCGAAATATCTGCGAGAACAATGTTCTTGTGCCTTGCAAATTTATCTTCAAAGAATTCTGCATCGCAAGATTCAATGATATGATTTGACTCAATATCAAGGAACCTCCGAGCATCGCTTTTATCAGCATAACCCAGGAATATAGTCTTTGTAGTCCTTATTTCCAACTTCTGAATCTTCAAATCCAGAAGCTTCACATACGCCAGACACCCCCACACTCGAATGACATTCAAGTTGGGTCTGACCTTGAACTAGAGTTCATAAGGAGTGACTTTCGAAGTTGCATGCGGCACTCTGTTCAATATGAACGTAGCCGTAAGCACTGCTTCACCCCAAAAGCAATTTGGAAGACCCGCAGTTAACAACATTGAGTTCATTATCTTTGTTAACGTTCTATTCTTTCTTTCTGCAACACCATTTGATTGAGGGAAGTACAGAACAGTTGTCTCATTGATAATTCTATGTTCTCTGCAGAACGATGTGAATTCATGAGACCTATACTCGCCACCTCGATCACTTCTGAGTCTCTTGAGTTGTTATTCGGTTTAACGCTCGGGTTCAGCCTTGAAGTCCTTAAACTTCTCAAATGCTTCATCTTTAAACTTGAGCAGATAAACGAATGCGTACCTTAAGAAGTCGTCGATGAAAGTAATAAAATACTTCATCCCGACCTTTGTGAAAAACTTTTTAAAGTCACTGATATCTGAGTGCACCAACTCCAGAAGATCTGTACTTCGGTTTACCCGCTTGAACGATTTTTTTGTGATCTTAGTCTGCGCACAGACCTCACACTTCTCCAACTCCTTACCCCTACATTTGAAGATAAGCCCTAGACTAGACATCTTGTTCATTCTTTTACAATGAACATGTCCTAGTCTATCATGCCACAACTCAAGTGAATAACCAGAAGAAGAAACTGCATTCACTATCTCCATAGGAGTTACAAGTTGAAGTTTGAACATCCCTTCGGTACAAAAGGCCTTTCCGAAGTATATTTCTTTATAGGACATAACGACTTGATCAGCGTGAATGTCCATCCTCAAGCCTGCGTTGCAGAGCACGCTTCCAGAGACCATGTTCTTAGCTATAGCAAGTATGTGCTTCACATTCTGAAGCGTCAGCGACTTTTCTGAAGTTAGTTGCAATACCATCGTCCCGATCCCGAGTACTTCAGCTTGTGTTTGGTTCACCACCAAAACCTTCCCAGAAACAAGTTGGTAGGTGGTGAATCACTCCTTCTTTGAGCAAACATGACACGAGATCTGTCTATCCACCAGTCCGTATCAATTCCAGCTGAGTCAACATGCGCAATCATAGCAACAAAGTTAGTCTAACCTTGCTCCTTTTGTTTTGGTTTTTCATTGCAATTCCTCTTCCACTGGCCTTTCTTGTCACAGTTGAAACAAGTTCCAGGTTCTTTGGACTTGGGCTTGAACTGAGCCGACTTCACATTCAGATGGTGAACGTCTTTCTTCTTTTGGTAGGGAGCCTTTTGCTTCCCTTTAGAATTTTTGCCTTACACCATGTTCGTCTTAGCCATCTGCTTGGACAAGGCATCCAATTTGAGTTGAACCCTCAACTCGTCTTCAACATGTATCCAGTGCAAGAAGCGTTCCAGATCCACTTTCGTCTTCTTGCGGTGCATGTCCGCGATGAAGTTGCTCCACCCAGGTGGGAGCTTGGCAACAATACCCCAACGACAAAAGCATCGACCAGGGGCATGCCGTCATCCGTCAGCTTCTGACGTAACTTGAGGAACTCCTTGCCTTGAGGCAACATGGTTTTGTTGTCCTCAAACCTCATCCTCCAGACCTTTTTGGTCACATGGATCTTATTTATGTTCTCATCTGTCTTGTAGAGATCCTCTACAGACTTTCAGACATCCTTTGCATTGACTGTCTTTCTATATGACTCCGCCAGAGAGTCCTCCATCGAGTTCTGGAACAACAACTTGCAGAGGTGTTATCCCGTCTCCACTTCGACTGCAAAATCGTGGCTTCAGCAACCCTTCGAGTATTTTTATCCTCTGGAATCAAAGGCTCAGGATCTGTCAACACATAGTCGACGCTCATGAGTTGAAAATTAAGACTGACCTTTCTCTTACAGACGTTGAAATGCTCTCCATCAAACTTCTCAAGTTTAAAACTTGTATCGAGAAGTTGTGCACGGTTGTTCTCCATCAGATCTGAATTTTGCTTTGAGATTGTTATTCCTGAAGCAGATCGTTCGATGGAAATCTTGGTCTCTATGAGAACACGAGTTGATAAAAACAACTTAGCAGGTGAAATAAAGATCACCACAATTCTGCTGGATTGATAAAAACAACTTAGCAGACGAAATAAAGATCACCGTAATTCTATTGGATCGATTAAGATCAGTATTGCTGGGGTGATAAAGATTACCGTTGCTCAAAGCAAGATTCGTCCTATTGCGATCTGCTCCCGGGAACCAGCAAGTTTGAAAGAACTTCTGGAACGCTCGTTGTCACCTCCTTTCTCGAACTCGAAGAACTCCAATGGACTGCAATGACAATGGCGGCACAGCTCTCTTCGTCTCTTAATTTCAGCATCAGTTCTTAATGGTGGCACGAAGAGAGTATTTATAGGGAAGGGTCGAAACCCTAATCCTAATCCTGGCCGTAAATGATTGCGAAAAGATAGGACCAAATAATGAAAAGATATGAATGAATTAAATTCAAATTCCACAAGATATGGATTTAAATAATTGACTCAATTTTTTTATAACCGCTCAGACCTTCCAATCAGCCACATAAAGTGCCACATGCGTCCCAATGCCTACCCAGCACGTCAATCCGTGCGCTTGTGTGCAGCTGCACAGACGCACAGCAGATTTGTGCGCAGCAACATAACACGGCAGCTCTGCGCGCAGCCGCTCTGTAGCGCAGCACCGCAAGCGAGCAGCTGCGTCGCAGCCCTACGACTCCTATGCAGCTCCTGGGTGTGTGCCTGCGCGGCCCCTACGCATGCACCTGCGCATACGACCGCGCAGAAGACGAGCACATCAACTGCGCACAAGGCATCATGCGACGATGCTGACGTGCTAAGTGTTAAGTGCACCAACAAAGCGCCACTTTGCGCCCTTGAGCCCGAGTCCGAGCCCGAGTCGGACTTAGCTCCATAGGAAAATTATCCTATGAGCATGACAAAGAGAGTAATGCTTCTTTGTTGGATTAGTCTTCTTTCCACTAGAAAAATTTTCCCACTTGGTACCTACATGACACCCATGTGCCACACTTCATGTGATCTCTCAACACAAGCAAAGCTTATATAGAGATACAATCCATTTGGCCTAGGCAATGTGGGACTATCTTTCTAGTCTCTAAGGAAAAACACCAACATGTATTGCAGATGGTCTTTAAGGGCAAAGGTATTAGATGTAAAGAAATCGTCTTCGGAGTTGTGGAAATGTCATCTATTCGGATTATGTTTGCAATGAATGCTAATTACATGAATTTGGAGGTTGAGCTGTGGATGTTAATTGGGGTTTGTCATGGTAACCTCGAGGAGATTTATATTAGAGCTATCCTAACTTGTCCAAGTCAAAGGGAAAGAAAACATAGACAATAGACCAAGAAATTAAAAGAGGTTGATGGATTGTAGGAAATAATAATGCCTTGTTCTCATTGCTAGGGTTTGTTACAATATATATATTGTCTACAGTTGGACTTATGGATATGGGCCATATTTACATTATCAATATAATCTAACACCCCCCCTCAAGTTGGAGCATGCAAGTCACAAATGCCCAACTTGGGTAGGAAAGAATCAAACACTTGCTTTCCAAGGGGCTTGGTGAAGATGTCAGCCAGTTGAGAAGAAGTAGGAACATGCGAGGCTATGACGGTGCCATCCCTAATAGCATCGCGAACAAAATGCAAATCCACCTCAATATGCTTACTGCGCTCATGAAATACCGGGTTCTGAGCCAGGTGCAGGGCTGACTGACTGTCACAATACACCGACATAGCAGACTCCTGACGAACGCCCAAACACACCAATAACTCCTTTAACCATTTCAACTCACAAACAAGCGCAGCAAGAGATCGGTATTCAGCTTCAGCGGAAGATCGGAAAACAGTTGATTGCTTCTTGGTCTTCCAAGAAATAGGAGACCCCCCCAGAAACACCAACCAGCCTGTAACAGAGCGGCGAGTCAAGGGACAACTTGCCCAGTCGGAATCACACCAACCAGAAAGACGGAGATCATAATCAGCGTTCAAAAGAATACCCTGTCCTGGTGCATTTTTGAGATATCTGACAACTCTCAAAGCAGCATGCCAATGATCTTGTCGAGGCTCCTGTAAGAATTGAGACAAGATATGCACGGCATAGGCCAAGTCAGGGCGAGTAAATGATTGATAAATCAACCTCCCAACCAGCCTCCGATAAGTCTCTGCATCCGCCATCCTCGGACTAGTCGATTCTGCCAGCTTGTGATTGGGCTCCATGGGAAAACCAGCAGGGCGAGACCCCATCAAACCGCATTCTGAAATGATGTCCAAAGCATACTTCCTTTGACATAAGAAAATTCCTTCCGCACTCCGAGCCACCTCTATGCCAAGAAAGTACTTCAACACGCCAAGGTCCTTCATGTGAAAGCAAGAACTAAGGTACTTTTTGAAAGCATCTAAAGCACATGTGTCATTACCAGACACAATCATATCATCCACATAGATCAAAACATGCAACTCTATCTTCCCCTTAAAAAAAGAGAAAAGGGAATAATCGAAATATGATTGAATAAATCCATAGGATATCAGAGAAGCAGTAAGCTTAGCGAACCAACAACGTGGTGCCTGTTTCAATCCATATAGAGACTTATGCAGGCGACACACTTTGTTGGGTTCACCATGCGAAAAACCTGGCGGCAATTTCATATATACTTCTTCTGTCAGATCACCATGAAGAAAAGCATTGTGCACATCCATCTGGTGCAAAGTCCAGCCTTTCACAGCTGCAACAGCCAAGAACGCCCGAACTGTAGGCATCTTAGCTACCGGGGCAAATGTTTCTGAATAGTCGATCCCCTCAACCTGATGGTTACCAAACACAACTAACCGTGCCTTTAAGCGCTCAACACTGCCGTCAGATTTGTACTTTATTTTGTACACCCATCTACTTTCCAATGCTTTCTTTCCAGGAGGTAAATCGACAAGACTCCATGTCCCATTATCTTCCAGAGCCTATATTTCAGTTTGCATAGCCGCGCGCCAGCCTGAATCTTGCGAGGCATGGCAATATGAAGTAGGCTCAACACCTGCAGTGATGGCTGCAAGAAAATCTCTGTGTCCCACAGTAAATATGTCATAACTTAGAAATTGTGTTAGAGGATACGAAGTACCTGAGGAAGTGACGGGAACAGATGAACTGTGGTGAAGGGGGGACTTTTACTTCGAACAGCAATCGTCACAAAATCCTGTAATCGTACTGGCTGTGATTTCTTTCTCATACCTCTTCCCAATACTACCTCGTCGGACACCTCTGGCAACACTGTATCCCCTGTATCATTAGTAGTATCTGCATCACCCTCAGCGGACTCTCCTGTCAATACTTCTGCATCGACCTGTGCATCCTTGCCAGTCGGTATCGAGCCACCAGCAGCCACTCCGGCCTCAGCAACCGTAGCTGGCACCATCCCAAAAGCCTCTATATCGTCTCCCGGCACCTCAACAGATGTATGGCTTGTCGCAGAAGACATCTCGCTAGCAGAGCCACACCCAGGAAATTCTTTTTCATAAAAAGTAACATCACGGGACACAAAAAATTCACCAGTCTCCAAATCATACAGTTTCCATCCCTTTTTATCAAGTGGATACCCAACAAAGATACATTTTCTGCTCCTGCTAGCAAATTTATCATGTCTGGATTTCAAATCATACGCATAGCACAGACAACCAAAAATACGTAAATGATCATACAAAGGAGCCGAACCATATAAAACTTCATAAGGAGACTTAAAATGCAAGATACTAGAAGGTGTCCTATTTATCAAATAACATGCACCCAGAACACATTCCCCCCAAAAATCCACGAAAGAGAACCCTGAAATCGCAATGCCCTGGCGACATTTAAAATATGTCGATGTTTTCTTTCCACCCTTCCATTCTGTTGAGGTGTCCCAACACAGGATGTTTGGAACAATATACCTTGAGATAAAAAATAATCCCGTAAACAATTAAATTCAGTGCCATTGTCACTCCGCACTCGATGGATATCAGCCCCAAACTGACGCTTCACCATAGCAATGAATTTAAGAAACGCAGAATAAACAGCACACTTATCTGTCAATAAAATAACCCAAACAGCTCTAGAAAAATCATCCACCAAAGTAAAAAAATATCGTGCCCCATTAGATGACGGGACACTATATGGTCCCCACAGATCACAGTGTATAAGTTCAAAACATCTCGAAGCACGACTATTACTATCAGGAAAGGCATCACGAGTCTGTTTAGCTTGATGACAAATATCACAAGCCTTATGAGAAAATACTCCACTACCAGAGAGAAAAGGTAAAGTCTGCATTACTTTATCTGAAGGATGTCCCAGTCTACCATGCCAAACCTCGGAATCACTCTCTTTGCATGCCAGGATCACCGAAGCCAAAGAAGCTGGAACCTCCCCTAAAAAGTAAAGTCCACCCCGTTGTTCACCTGCCCCAATCACCATCCTCGTACTTCGGTCCTGAACAAAACACAAATCAGGAGTAAATAACATATCACAATTTCTGGCACCAATCAATTGGAGACAGAGATCAAATTGTAAGTCAATGTCGGAACATAAAGAACATCCGTCAACACCAACGAAGCAGTCAAAAATACTTTGCCTCTCAGAACAGCCTCAATAGTGCTCCCATCAGGCAAAATCACAGGGCAGACAGGGCCCTCAAAGCAATCAACTAAACAGGCACGAGAGCCTGTCGTATGAAGAGTAGCCCCAGTATCGAATATCCAAGGGACAGAAGAATTCTTACCCATCAGACGATCAGAGTTTGAAGAGCCAGGGTTGGAAGAATCATCGTTACCCAGCAAGCTCATCAGTTTCTGCCATTGTTCACCGGAGAGTGGTGAAGGATACCCTCCATGCATCATATCCGCTGAACTTCCAGCAAGACCAGCAGGGACACCATGACCAGCAGCGGCGACATGATGAACAACCCCTGCGCCACCAGCACCACGACCCCCATCACGTCTATGTGGTGGTGCCGGGCCTCTGCCACCACCAGCACCACGTCCGCCCTCAGGCCGAGGACGAGTCTCCCACCACTCTGGATAGCCAATCTTGGCAAAGCAAGTTGCAATATCATGACCTGTTTTCTTGCAATGAGTACAGATCATACCTGATTTATCCCTGGAATCTGAGGTTCTACTATTAGAAGGAGTGGAAATACGAGATGAAGACTTGATAGCCAGCGCCATCACCTCCTCAGTAGCAGATTGGACCTGAGATTTTTGCATATCCTCCTCCTCACGGACTGCCTGGTATGTCCGATCTAAACTTGGCTGAGGATCCTGAGCCAGAAGATTAGATCGGGTATGACCATACAACTCAGCATTCAACCCATACATAAAATCCTGAAAGTGGTCTTCATCCCTCATAGCCTGTAGCTTGGCAGCAAGTTCACCACAGGTACAAGTTGGCAATGGGAAATAAGCAGCTTGTTCATCCCACAAAGACTGCAAATTTCCAAAATAGGTTTCCACAGACATCGACGCCGTTTGTTTGCACTCGGCCAAAGCCACCTTAATTTGTTGCTTCCGAGTGCCGTTGCTAACAACAAATCTTTTCGCCAACAAGTTCCACAATGGATAAACCTCCTCAAAGTACGGCAAAGATTTCTTCAGAGACGGATCAATGGTATTAAGAACCCATTGAACCAATAGTGCTTGCACGTATCTCCAATCAAGCAATTTGCTAGCATCATTAACAGGTTTGATTTCAGTACCCTCCAGAAAAGTGATCTTTCGCCTAGAGATCAGGGAGAGACGTATCGACCGAGACCACTCAGCATAGTTTGGTCCACGAAAAACAATAGAAGTAATGATATTTCCTGGTTGATCAGCAGAACTCAGAAAATATGGATCCTTCGGATTAGGATAATTTGGGTTATGTGCACTGCTACCGTCAGTCGCGACGGAGTAGCTGGACGCAGCATCATCTGCCATCGCGGATGTCGAGTGTACAAAAATTTTGTACAACGTCGACGAATCGGCCGCTGATGGACGGGGTCGGCAGCGAATCGACCGCGATCAGGGGTGCCGGATCTGGCGCGTAGGAGCGAGTGGATGTCGGGTGTACAAAAAGTTGTACAACGCCGACGAATCTGCAAAAGCGATAACATATATATATATATATATATATTTTTTTTTGGAAAAAGGGTAAATTTTATTCCATCATCTCAATAAGGTTACAACATAAGATACAATCCCAACTCAGGGGGACATAACTAGTACATCCGACTCAATATTATGGAGTATGCCCACCACTGGGGTGGATAGTCCCTCATAAATGCGCCGGTTCCTCTCCCGCCAGACATGCCAAACTGACGCAGCAAGTCTCAATCTAGCACGCCTAGCCCAGCTCTGCTCCATGCCCCTGCGATCACCAATCCACTTAAGGATTTCTCTGAAGTCCCGCTCCCTGCCAACCCCTCCCAAGTGTCTCCGGCTCTGCTCTGCCCATATGTTCCACGCCATATGGCACTGGAAGAACAGGTGCCCAATAGATTCAGGCTCTGTCTCACACAGAACACACTTAGGATCAGGGACAGGAACCCCGAACCGAAGCAATCTGTCCCGAGTGAGCAACCGGCCCAACACCAGTTTGTATGCGGACAGTTGCATCTTCCTGGCGAGCCCCTTCCCCCAGACAAAGTCGTACTCCTCAATATCATCGAAGTGGGGGCGGACAAGGTCATAGCAGCTGCTAAATCGGAACTCCCCAGCACCCTCCGATCGGCCGGGAGGGGCCCACATCCATACATCAGACAGTGCCGTAGGAGTGATCTGCACCTGTCTGATCTCCTCAACTACCGTAGCAGTGAACCGGTACTCCTCAGGCCTCCATACCCACCACGGATGATGTGCCGACACGTCAGTCCTCTGTATGCCACGTCGTCCCTCTGGGGGCCCAGAATCTCCAGGAGAGACTGACCTGAGATCCACGGATCGAGCCAAAGATCCGTCTCCCTTCCCTCCCTCATCCTCCTACGCAAAGCCGTCCGCAGAACAGGACGGGCCCTCAGGATATGCTTGAAAGACACAGAGAAGTTGTTGTCAATTTCACATACCCAGAAGTTCCTGCCCCGGAGATACCGACTAGTCATCCAGGCCGACCATAGAGAATCACCCTGAAGGAACCTCCATGCTAGCTTGATCCCCGCCGCCTCCCTGACAGAGACAAGAGATCGCAGACCCACACCTCCCTCCTTCCTGGGCCGACAAAGCTGCTCCCAAGAGATGGCATGAATCCCCCCATGCCAAATGAACTTGGCACATATGCCCTCAATCTTTCTGATAGTAGCCAAGGGGACCATAATCGATTGGAGCCAGAACAGAGCAATAGCAGAAATCACCGAACGAACCAGCTCAATACGCCCTCCAAACGATAGGCCAGCCGCCTGCCAGCCCTCAACCCTCCTCTGTGCAAAATCCACCAGACTCTGACAGTCACGATCCTTCGCGTAGTTGACTGAAAGGGGCACCCCCAGATATTTCACCGGGAGGTCCCCCTTTTCCACCCCAAGCTCCATAGCCCGCTCCTCCTTCAAAGTGCAAGAGTTGCTGAAGTATACTTTACTCTTGTCCCTGTTCAGCCGGAGGCCCGATAGCTGTCCGAACTCCTCCATCACTGCCGCAAGCTCCCTCATCCCTCGCATGGAAGGCCTCAACAGGACCAAAAGGTCATCTGCATAGATGAGATGAGAAACCACCGGAGAGACCCTGCTGTATATCGGTACAATCCTCTCCCGATGTACCGCGATGTCCATCAGACATGTGAAATACTCCATCACAAGGGTGAATAGGTAGGGGGAAAGTGGGTCCCCCTGCCGAAGCCCCCTGCTGCTGCCGAAGAACCCGTAGGGGATACCCTGGATGAGGACCGAGAAGGTAGGAGAAGTGATGCACTCTCTGACTCTATCCACCCAAGTCTCGGAGAAGCCCATCGCACCCATCAAATGACAGAGGAAATCCCTGTTGACGGTGTCGTAGGCTTTCCTCAGGTCGAGCTTCACACACGCCTTCATCCCTCCTGGCTTGTGGAACTCCCGAATCAGCTCATGAGCCAGCAGGCTATGCTCCGCAATAGACCGCCCCTTAATGAAGGCCGCCTGATTCCGAGACACCAGACCCTGCATAGCTTCCTCCATCCTCCTGCACATAAGATGAGTAATTATTTTATACAAATAATTACAGCAAGCAATCGGTCGAAAGTCAGCAAGAGATGTCGCCCCCTCTTTCTTGGGCACAAGCGTCAGGAAAGTGTGGTTCAGCTCCTTCAGGAGCTTGCCCGTATCAAAGAACTCCTGAACAGCCGCAAGGACCGGGGCCTTAAGGGAGTTCCAATGGCGTTTGTAGAAACCACTGGAGAACCCATCCGGCCCAGGAGCCTTGGAAGCATCAGCCTGCATCACAATCGTCTCCACCTCCGCCATCCGGATAGGGGCCATAAGAAGACTGTTGCCGTACTCCGTAATCAACGTCTTCGTAATCAGCTGCGGAAAAACCGATGGATAATCCGTCTGATGATAAAGCTCAGAGTAGAACTGGACAGCCTCATCCTGGATAGCAACCTGGTCAGTCACAAGGCGCCCGTCTCTGCCAATCAGGCGCTGGATATGGTTCCGGTGCTGACGCGCCCGGATGACATCGTAGAAGAATTTGGTGCAGCGGTCCCCATCCTTGAGCCAGGAGCATTTGGCCCGTTGGGCCGCACTAATCTCCTGCTGAAGCCTCAAGGTGTTGACCTCCGCAGCCAGACTCTTCTCTCTAGTCGCCAGCTCCCCACTCAACATGTCGCCCTGAAGCTCTGCCTGCAGGTCTCGCAGCTCCGCCTCCTTCTCCTGCAGGGAAGTCCGGGGGAGTGCCCTCACCCAGTCCCGGATGGCGCGTTTAGCGCTCTTCAGCCTGCGAACCATGCAAAACTGGGCAGTGCCGTCCACCTCCTGGCCAAGTCCTCCCGCCACAGTCTCCTCATAGCCAGCTGATAGGAACCAACTGTTGTCATACCGGAACGGACGGGCTCTCCATCTGGGACTCTCCACGAAGCGCACCAGAATCGGCGAGTGGTCACTGGTCCCCGCAGGGAGCCCCTCAGCCACAGAAGAAGGGAATAGGCGGAACCAGTCACTGTTCCCCAGGGCCCGATCCAGCTGGCATGCCACCCTTCTCACCTCTGCCTTGTTGTGCCAGGTCCATATGTGTCCTATCCTCTCCAGGTCCCTGAGCCCGGACTGGAGGAGACAAGACTGAAAATCAGAAAGAATCTGGTCCGGCACCGGCCTCCCCCCCAGCTTCTCTCCCCGGTATAGCGTAGCATTGAAGTCTCCCATAATAAGAAGGGGGAGATGCCGATGCCTCGCTAGTGAGCTCAACCTGATGATGTCCTGCCACAAGGTCTCCCGACGCCTCCTGTCATTGTGCCCGTAGACGGCACCCAGTAAGAAGTGGAATCCCCCCTTGTTGGTGAAGGAGATAGCCACCAGCTGGTCAGACATGAAAACCTCCTCACCATCCCAACTATCTCCATTCCATCTAACCCAGATCCTCGCCATATCACAGAGACCAAGGTTGTGAAGCTGGACCCAATCCGTAGGGGTTCTACGGGTCAGAGTTTTCGCCCCCCTGATCTTAGTCTCAAGTAGTATCGAGATTTCACACTGTTCCTTCCTCAGCACCTCACTAATCTCCTTCCATCTCCCCAGAGAACACCCCCCCCGGACATTCCAGGCAAGGGCCGACATCTAAATCACTGGTGGGGTCCCCTGAACATCCTCTGAAGGGCCACCCGGGGAGAGTGCAACCTCCATATCACTGGTATCCTCATCTCTATCCCCCTGTAGCAGGAGGGGGGCCGTGGCCCCGTGTGGGTCCCCCTGCGGGGGAGGCTGTGCTAGTACTGCCACCCATTTCGGGTTGACCTGCCACACTCTCTCTGTCCCACCCTGTCCGCTGTCCTCACCATGTGCCTCCGTAGCCTGGCGCTTCCGACTGTACACCTGAATAGCAAGCGCTTCTTTATCTCCCTGTCGCCTGTCCTCCTGTCCCATACTCCTGGTGGTCATGGTCCTCGTCCCCACATACTCAACCAACGCTCCAGCAAGATCCTCCGTCGGGGGCCCCTCACCCTCCCCCGAGATGAGGGGGGAGTCTGCCTCCATATCATCCTCCATCACGCCCACCTGGTCCCCAACGGGGGAGTCATCTGCACCACCTGCCACCCGCACAGCCTCCTCCGGCACCACCTCAGAAGCTCTCCCACGTCTACACGCGCTCGGGAGATGCCCGAAGCAGGCACATGCCGGACATCTGGGGGGAACCCACTCATACTCCACCTTCTGCCAAGCGAACTGGCCAGCAGGTGTCCTGTACTTCAGCTGCTCAGGCAGGTCCAACCTGGCGTCAATCTCCACAAAGACCCGAGCATACAGCAGTCTAGACCTGAAGGTGGTGGCCTCATCCGCCTTAATCGGCTTGCCAATGAGGCTGGCAAGTCTCATAAGCAGTGGAACACTCCAGAAGCGTACCGGGAACTCAGGGAAACGGACCCACACTGGCACAGCATTGAGCACCTCCTTCTCACACCTCAAGTCGGGAGTCCATTGCTTCAGAATGATGAGGCGGCCGTCAAATGTCCATGGCCCTCCCTGGAGAATCCGAGTCACATCTTCTGCCAGCCCAAATTTAACGAAATAGAAGCCGTTCTCCTTGGAGAAGAACTCCATGCTCCCCTTCGGTCGCCAGACTCTGTCCGCATATCCTCTGATCTGCCCGTAGAAGGGCTTGCTCCCCAACACGTATAGCACCAACGTGTTCTCCCAGAATGCCGTCACCTTCGCCACTTCATCGGCCGGGAAGTCGGCGCAGAGCTCACCCCCAATCTCCATAGGTGCAACGTACTCCATCGATGCCGGCGTCTTGGCGACCCCCGCCTTGCATGCTTCCGCCCAGGATACAGGCCGCGGGCCCGAACTCCGTGGTGGGGACGACGGGGGTGGCCTGGCACTCGTGCTCGCAGCAGTAACTCTCCCTCCGATAACTGGGACAGCCGTCCCAGTCGCCCCTTTCGCACGAGGCCGCCAAGCAATCCTGGCTTGTCTCTCCCGATCCCCCGAGCGTGCCTGTCCCCCCGATGTACCCGCTCTCCTGGCTATCCCCGCCCTCCTGTCCGATCCCTGCGTAGAGGTTGTGCCCCTCCTAGCCTCAGGGATCTGTGATCTTTGCCCTCCTCCGCGTCGGACCCTCCGATTCTGGACCGTGGTCCATGCCCCCTCCTCATCCTCCAATCCCGACGATGTTCTTTGGGCGGCGAACACCATCGAGGACCCCCCGGATGTTGCCGTCGTCGAATACCCAGCAAAAACCTTGCCCGGGAGGGGATTTCCCGCCCGCAGCCCGCCCCGGCCGCCCCCCCCCCCGCCTGGGGGAGGTCGCCGGCAGCCGCCCGCCCCCCGGGGGGGGTCGCCGGACCTCCCCGGGCCGTGTGCTGACCTGCCACGCCATCGCGGACGCGAGCCGCTGTAGCCGCGCCGTTTTCCGGCGGCCCGCCGCCGCCGACCGCCGCTGGCCGGTCGCCACCGGCCGCCCCCGCCACCCCCTTCCCTTTCCCGGGGTCCGGGGGGCGGTTAGCCGCCTCCACGCCGCGTAAAACTGATGCCCTAGCAGAGCCGGGAACAGTAGCCGCCACCATCGTTTTTTATATATTCATATATATGTTTATATTGTTGTTATATATATATATATATATATATATATATATATATATATATATATATATATATTTAAAGATCTCTTCACAGAAGACTCTTTTTTTTTTTTTTGCTGTGCTTTGAAGTTGCCGAACAAGCCTTTTTTCCCTTGGAAGTTGCACAGAAGACTTTGTTGTGCTTTGTTCTAAACAGACTTCGGTGCCTTGGAATCACAGTAGTTGCACAGAAGACTTTGTTGTGCCTTGGATGTTGCACAGAAGACTTCGGTGCGAAGATGGATCGGTGCGGCTTCGGTGCTGCGGACGTGTCGGGTCGGTGCGGCGTCGGATCGGACGTGTAGGAGATCGGCGGGTCCGCAGCGGACGTCGGGTCGGTGCGGCGTCGGATCGGCGCTGCGGACGCGTAGGGAATTGGCGGACGCGTCGGATCGGACGCGTCGGGTGCGTCGGACGCGTAGAGATCGGATCGAGGATGGAGAATGTGACGGCTAGAATTTTTCTGGAGGCTCTGATACCATGTAGGAAATAATAATGCCTTGTTCTCATTGCTAGGGTTTGTTACAATATATATATTGTCTACAGTTGGGCTTATGGGTATGGGCCATATTTACATTATCAATATAATCTAACATGGATTGAAGCTTTCATGCTATAGATCGTTGTTGTTTATACACTGAAGGTTGTCAATGGCATGCTTATTGTTGGAAGCATAAGGGAAATCTCAAGAGGAGCAGAAGCTACTAAATGTACATGAGCATAATGACAAACCAAATGTGTTATCACTCTCCATTTTAGCATTTTTATTTGGGTTGTACG
Organism: Iris pallida; assembly: GCA_029216955.1. Classification (NCBI taxonomy): domain Eukaryota; kingdom Viridiplantae; phylum Streptophyta; class Magnoliopsida; order Asparagales; family Iridaceae; genus Iris; species Iris pallida. The sequence goes on along the minus strand of JANAVB010003000.1, from coordinate 15,379,962 downwards.
AACTTTCTAAACATGTCGTTTCTTGATTGTCTTATAGCAGTCTTCTTGAATTTTCTTGTTAATCTCAGAGTTATCTTATGATCACAAAGTCATCCAGAAGCATTCCATTTCGACTATCTTGTTTTGGTTCTATGCATGACTCCCTTTTCAATCTCTCCATCATGATAGATAATGGACTCTAAATACCTAAAACTATCAGAAATCTCTCGATCAATATGAATGATTGATCCTAAATACCTGAAACTACTTGTCCATCTGTATGAACTCCCCTCTCCTCTCATTCCTCTTTGATTTTTGATCCCAAGTACCTAAAACTATCAGGTATCTCTTGTCCATCTGTATAGACTCCTCTCTCCTCTAATTTCTATTTGATTCTTGGTTGAATCATATTTCCTATGTAGTAATTATTTTGGTATTTATGAGATTTGTAAAAAAAATTGTGCTAAATCACATCCTTTCTCTCAAAAAATATATTAAATGATTTATTTCATGCCATTTAACCAATTTAATCAAATTTATGTTTAGACCAATAATAGCACATCCTCGCTCATATTTATAACTTCTCACTGCAATATGCATGTTTTTTTTTATTTTTTGTAGAACATTACGCCATGTGTAGTATCCCTTTCTTTTATTATCCAAAATTGTCCTCGTTGTATCGAGCATTATTATGCTTAGAATTAAGGTTATGCAAGGTACTGATGATGTATCTTCTCTATTTGGGTGACAGCTCTGCGTATATTGGAGGTCAGTCTCTGCCTTAGTACTACTCCCTTTAATTTTAAAGGGTCTTCCCTTGTATGTTTGTGTTGTTTTTTGTAATATGTAACCTTTCAGGTTCGATCCGCATATACGAAAAGAGATTTTGAGTGGGATAACCTAGAAAAGTTGGCCCGTAAGGTACGATTTTCTTTTTTCCATTATTTTAATAGATACTAAGAAGAAAACATGCAAGTAGCTTTAATTTGATAAGCTTATCGGATTAATCTTCTTGTCAGATGGTTGATGAATCAAACACTAGACTTATGAGGGAGTATGTGCTGGAAACAAGTCATTTGGATAATGAAGACTGAGGAGCTACCATTACTCTTCACAAACCTCCGTCGATCTGACAATATACACGTAATCTTCTGCCTTTATGTATATAGATAAATACATGGCATGTAAGTACTTGTGTAAGCACATTTATTGTGTAATAGCTTCCCAGTGTGCTGAACCAAGTTTACTTTGGTATTTAGTAACTAAATTTACTGGGTACACCGAATCTACTTCTTGTACACAACCTTCATTGCATACACAAGGTTTCCAACAACTTTCCTTAACCACTTCCCTGTAACAAATGTATAACTGCCATATTGCAATTATGCACACCAATTTTTCTAAGTACCGTATGCAAATACTTTTCTTGGTTTAAACTCAAAATTATAGACTTCCTATCACGAAGGATCTTCATTCAAAGAACACGTGATGCCTCTCCCCTGTCCATTTCAAATTCACTACAAAGTTCTGACTTCATCTTATTCAACACTTCTATGTCATTTCCAACGGGAAAATATCATCCACATATTGAAACCATAGTTTAAAGTATCGGCCGATACTGATCCGACACGGCCGATACGATACGGTTTGGCATGTCCCGATCCGATACGGACCGATACCCGATACTTACCGATACCGACATTGGAGGTCTTTTTTCCGATCAATTTGGCAAACAAAATAAGGAAAAAAAGACAAATCAACAAGGGTTTGAAGCATAATAAGGTTGTAAAAGCATATAAAAGAAGAAAATTGATCTATTGCATGTAAACCAATCGGTAAGGGTGACTACTATTTCATTTAATTTCAAAACTACTAAGAAATAACACTGAAAATACTTAAAATTATGCCTACATGTATAAAATATATTTTTTAAATGTTAATAATTTATTAATAATAATTTGTTTTCCGATACCAAAAAATCCGATACTCTGATCCGAAACCGCCGATACCGATACTCATAGGAATGGTCCGATACCGATACTGTGAACCTTGATTGAAACATTGCTCCCACTTTTCATGACATATACACAGTTATCGAACTTGTTTACATCAAAACCAAGTTGGGAAACTCTATTGTAGGATTTGAGATAGCACCGTCTAGATGACTGTTTTAAATCATATAACTAAGACTTTCTCAATTCAAATACTTTGTCTTCATGTTCTTCAACCTGAAATCCCTAAATTTGTCTCATATATATTATTTCCTTCGACTCTCCATTGAGGAATGTAGTCTTGACATCCATTTGGAGAAGTACCAAGTCAAGGTATGCAACAATGGCTAAGATCATCCTGAAAGATGCAAATTAACCTTAACTATAGACCCATCGGCTCGATATTTTCTTCTTCAACATCAAATTGCATCCTACCAACTTCCTATCTTCTGGGAAGTCGCGTATCTCACATACTTTGTTTCTTTCTATTGAGTCCAGCTCTTCTTTGATGGCTTCAAGCCATCGATCTGATTCCTGTGATTTCCTTTCATCCTCAAAGTTTAGACTTTAGAGGATCATCTTGTTTATCAATATCAATATCAATATCTACCGAAAACAAGATAGCTCAAATAAGTATAGATGATAATCATCCATCTATGCATTGTTGCCACTAAGGTTTGCATGTTGGACAAGTTCAGCTGGTTTATTTACCATAGATATATTATCATTTTCATGTTCATCTTCCATAATTAGATGATTAACTTCATCCACCATATCTGGGTCATCTATGGGAACATCATTATAGCTTGTAGAGGCTGTAGATCCTCCTCAACAAGTTCCCTTTTCTCTAGGTTTTCTATAAAAGTAGCATCTCTAATTTCAACAATCCCTTTTTCTTTATGGAAGAACCTATCCCTTGGATTTTTCATAATAACATACAAATCTACACTTTAAAGTCTTGAGATCCAGCTTATTTCTAACATGATATGGAATAAGAACATGTGCTAAGCAACCTCATTTTCTTCAATAACTTAAGTTAGGTGTAAGTCTATTCCAAATTTCATACGGTGTTGCCTCAACTGATTTTGTGAGAATTCTATTCAGGAAATAATTAGCAGTTAATAATGTTTCTCCCAGAAACCCTTGGAGAGACCAGAATGCTCCTGGATTAAATTCTCCACCTGTATTAATTGTTAACACCTTAATTAACGAACCTTCCAAGTTTTCTTCTACTTCAATTTTCTCTCTCTTAGAATATTCAAATCCTTCAGATTTTCTAGTTAGGAGATGTACAAAACTAAATTGGAGTAATCATCTATGAATGTTACGAGATATTGCTTGTTACCAAGAGTTTTGACACTAGAAGGGCCCGCAAATGTTCGAGTGAACTATTTCTAAATCAAGAAATGGATATCCAGTCTTTTTTCGGTCAAGCAGTATTCACTAGGTAATGTTCTTATTCCTATCAAATTTGGTAATAAGTTCGTGTTAATTATGCGATCTATCTTATCATTACCAGGATGCCCTAGTCTTATATGGCAGATATCAAAATCAGATAAAAAGACACAGTAATTCCAAGCAATATTATTATTACTGGAATCAGGTTTCACAACAGAAAGACAAAAAAAAAAATCTAGAAATAAACCTCCTATGTTTCATGAGTATTACAGGAACTACCCCTAATTTCACCACCCCCTCCTTTATAAATTTTATAAAACATAGGGGTGGTTGATATTATAAGTTTCTATAGAAAATAGAAACTATAGGGGTGGTCCGTGTAATTAGTTTCAAAATAGGGGTGATTTCTGTAATAAGTGTAAAACATAGAGATAGTTAACGCAATTTGCCCAAAAAAACTATGTTCAGCTACAAACTTGCCCACGACAAACACTTTACTTGTCTGCACATGTGCTCTTGTCCGTGTTCGATGCAACATAGGCGACTACATTTCTACTTATCTGAAAATGTTTGTATCCCGAAATCTTTACGTGTCTGTATCGATACCCGTATCCGTATCCGTATCCGTGCAACACGTATCATAGAACAATGGTACCAAATATCTTCCTGGACTCTCTCGACAAGTAAGTACATCAGCTTATTATTACTCTCCCACAATCTTTACATTCGCTCGCGGCGGCCAGCTTCGGTTCATGACACGGGGAAAAGGCTGGAGCAAACCTCGTGAAACGCCTCGAGGATGAGCTGCCGGTGCTCCCGGGGGTTGAGCGACACGTAGCAGTTCAGGAGCGTCCTGAGCTCCTTGGGCTCCCTCATCCCTCCGGAGGTGATCACCTCCAGCATCGAGTCCCGGAAGTCCCCCCGGGGGTCGTACGAGCTCCGGTCCCTCGCCACGAGCACCACCAGCTTGCGTTGCGCGCAGACGCCGCCGGCCCCCCGTTCCCTCCTCCTCCTCCCGCTGATCATCCGCTCCAGCCTCGCCTGCACCATCTCGTGCGCCAAGTGTTCGGAGTTCTCGAAGCCTTGATCGGAGGACGCGGAGGAGGAGGAGGAGGAGGAGGAGGAGACGCTGAGCCGCGAACCGCAACACGAGGCTACACGAGCTCGATACTTGTGCTTCTCCCTCCCCATGAACTGCTGCTGCTGCTGCTGCTGCTGCTGCACTGGAGCAATATGGCTAACTAGTGCATGCACCATTACTTTGATGCGAATGTACAATTGGAAAGTGATCAAGAAGTGCACCAACAACACATGCTTAGCTTAATCACATGATCCACAAAGTTGGGATTTGCCAAAGGGAGGATGATGATGATGATGATGATGATGTCTACTAATTAACACCAGAAGCAAAGCATATATGTAGGCTAAATTATCGACTACAGAAACTCAAATAGGAACTCAAAATAAGAACTTAAAGTCATGACATGTGGGCTTATTTTTCTAGTTTAAGTCCTTAAGTTCGACTACACAAACTCAAATAAGAACTCTATAATATGGGACTTGACACATAAATTTTACTAACATTAAAAGTGTACATATTTTACTCTTTATCCCTGAAAAAAAAAATCAAAAGATAAGATGCATGTAATCCTACGGTCGTTAATGGCCGAGTTTTAAAAATTAAGAACTCATGAGTTTCTTTAGCATTTTTTGTTAAAAAGAAAACCAAACGATGAGATGCATTTAATCCAACCGTTTTTTATTTACGAGTTTTAAATTTAGTAGCTCATGAGTTGTTCTAGGACTTTCTACTACTCGATTTTGGTATCACAACTTTATAAGTTGTTCTCTTGAAGCACATTTCGTCAATTTCGAAACTTATCGGGACACTTCAGAAGAATATCTGATAATACAAGTATTTAAATTGTGTTTTTGTAGTACAAGATATACTTTTGAATCGAGCAATAGAAAGTTAAGGCATCAAAAATGTCCGAACTTTATAATTGAGGTACCATTAGAATTGATAATTTAGTCCATATATGTATGTGTAATCTGTAGCTGAGACATGAGCTAGTTTAAGCACTTTCTCTAGCCTAATTATAAGCATGCACATGCTGATTGCTACTTTGCAATTATTTTAGCTCTTGAATAGTTTCTTATTCTGAAATCAGAGATTCAGAAGCTCATACGTCTGCAAAGTGAAAGGTGGATGAAATGTGGGATAGAGTACCTTTGATTGGATTGCATGCCCCTTCCTCAAGTGGCACATAGCATCTCTTTTAAGCCTAATAATCGTCCATTCGAGCTTTGTTTAGTTGGTCGCGTGCTTTTATTGTGTGTTGTGTGCTGAGGATGGGCCATACGTATCTGGAAAATGACCGACACTAGATATCGTCTTCGCTGTCTCGATCATTCGCCATTATTTTCAAGAGTACTACAAAGTACAAAAGAGGCCAATTAACCCTTCTTGTTTCGAATGCGAAGTGTTGGGAACGGTTGCACCAACCGTTTGGTGATCGTCTGGTTTAATAACAAGGTTAACTGTTTGCTCGTACTATAAGAAGTCTTACGATGATTGCAGCACTATGGGGCTACGCAAACATCACCAACTCCACCTGCATATGTGCTAACTTGGTGCTGGATATGTCGCCTAACTGGTTCCGAATGAGGTGTTGCGGATTGTATTTCATTTCGGTTTTGCTCTCTGGATGACAATGGTGTTCGTAATTTAATCCACGTCAGATAGGAGGTGGTGGGATCATGAGGTGTAGATAATTGAAATTGGTTTAGATATTACATGAGAATTCTCTTTTAAGGCATATGGGTCTAATTTAATATCGTACCTCATGAGCCAACTCCAGTTCGGATCACATCCGTTTCCAACAAGTGGTATCAGAGCCCATGGTTATAGAACTGGTTTGGACGTTTCTAATTGATTTGAGACAGATTGTGCTGAACGTTCATGTATATACACGGATATACGGGCTCTCCTCTCAAGTCAGTTTGGTTCTGTGGTCGAACGGATCGAGATGACAATATGTTGGCTTTCCTTGGTGCTCGGCTCACGGGAACGAATAAAGATAGCAGTGTTAGTCCCGGGGTACAATTTTCGATGGAAAACTGAGGAAAAAAAATGATTGTAAAAATAATATTTCTAGCAAAACTTCAAAGAAGGTGCTTGACAGAGATCCTTGGAGGATTCTGGATAACGAAAATCTAAAAAGATTTCGTTATAGCAGCAAACGAGAGTAGTACTTCTAACAAGAAGTATCCAATAGAATTGCTAGCAGCAGCAGCGACGACAGACGATGGATGGAAGAACAACCTGCTGGGGTGAATGATCACCGTTGCTCAAAGCTTAATTCGTCCCACACGAACAGCTTCCAGGAACTAGCAAGTTCGGCGGAGAACTTTGGAACACTCCGCTCTTCTGACTCCTCGGATGGCGCATGGAATCCTGTGCAAAGTAACGCTGGTGCAACGCTTCTCTTCTCTCTCAAAGTCTGTGGGAATTCGTAAGGAATTCTAAACACTTGTCTTATTCTTATTTTATTTTCACTGTGAGAGAGAAGAGACCTTATATAGGCCAGTGCTGCAACTGTCCAGTTAGTATGTCACGCCCCCGTACCGAAATACGGAGACAGACTAGGCCAGCTACTCCATATGAGGTATACAAACGTCATACGGCGATCGTGGCTGTCGAGAGACAAGGGGGTATATGCTACATTCAAGTCTCCTAGGGTCACACAGAACATCTATGTCTCAATCATTCAAGCAAGAAAATATCAATTAATGAACATATAAGATAAAGCAATAAGGCGTCCCTGACGCTTCATCAAAATGATCATGGGGGGTCTAGCTTTATAAGATAGCTAGCCCAGAAAGTCATAGGTACAAAATTGTATTCAGCTGCAGTCTGATTTAATTACAATTGTGCAAAGACAAAATGTCTAGATTAGCCGGCTAAACAGATGCCGGTGGCTAAACGCCAGGACATAAGTAAAGATACAAGAGTGGTGGAGAAGAAACCCACTCGAGTCCCCCGCCAGCCATGCTCCTAATATGCACCATTAACGTCAGGGAAGAAGTTCGGATCCTCAGGCTCTGCTACGTGATCTGGCCAAACAATGAAAAGAAGAATAATATATACAAATAATATCAAAGAAAAATCAAGAATGCAAAAATGCACAAAATCTTCTCTTTTGAGCAAGTTGTACTTGTCTGTGGAGTGGTGGTTGAGAGAAATAAATGGAGGAGTGAATGGGGAGAGAGAGTGAGGAAGAGATTATAAATAGGGATTGGTTAATAAAAACCCTAATCCATAATCTCTATCCATCCCACTAATGGCAAGCTTAAAAGCTACATGCAACCATTAATAAATAATATACATAATTATATACATGCTAAATACAGATACCGTATACAGAATTCTTAAAGAATACATATATCGGGATCGGGGAGTGACAAAGTAGAACGTTCGAAACGTGAAAAAAATTGCTCCGAACGTGCTGTAACCGTTCAGATCATGCACAGACACGATCTGACTCAACTGGTGCAAGTGTACGCCACTTGCGCCACTGGCGCAACTTGCGCACCGCGTGCACCTTGCACACTGCGCGCACAGTGCCACCTGCGCACTATGCTCAACCTGTGCCAACCGCGCGCCAACAGGTAGCGCCCAGTGGCGCGCAACTGGGCGCGCCACTTGGCCGCATCAATTGGTAAGCGCCAATTGGCCACGCCATCTGGCTGCACGATCGGCTGTGCAAGTGGCTCGCGCAACGAGCGCAACTTAAGCGCACTATGCGCCTAGCGACGATGCTGATGCGCTAACAAAATGTGCTAACAAAATGCCACATTACGTCTCATGAGTCCATGAGCCGGAGTCCGAGTCTGAGTCGCCAAGCTCCTACGGGGCTTAGCTCTATTGGAAATTAATTTCCAAGAACAAAATGCATGAATACTTCATTGTTGATTTGGCCTTTTTTTTTACTAGAAAAATACTCCCACATGGCACACCAATGTGCACCTCCACACCACTTGTGCATCTCTAAACAAGCATAGCTTATATATAGAGATACATTTCTTTTGGCCTAGCCGATGTGGGACTAAAGTTTTCTAATACAAAGGTCAAATTCCCAACAATCTCCTACATATCTCTATATATGGGTTTGAGTGTTCCCCACAGTAACTATCCATCATGCATTAGGAGAGATGTCGCTGACGACTTAAATCTTTCCGCATGGGTCAAACAACATACTATAATACAAGAATGGACTAAATCTTGAATTCTGCACCATAGCTAAAATTCTTTCCACTCACATAATATAGTTACATGTGCCTCTGGCTGCACATTAAAGGCCCTGTGCCAGCCTGGTTTCAGTATATAATTTTGGACGTCTACAAGTTTACCCTCAAGAGACGGCCTGATATCTCTTTCCATACACTATAGGTGAGTTCTTTGTTAAAAAGACATGGCATGAAGCGCTTTGCACTTCCCTTGCGGTGCTATGCCGCTACGACATGGCCTAAAGCCGAGGCATTATCCCTACCGGGAACCTCATCATAGTGTCATACTACTGTAGCATGAGGTCACCGTCTCTTTGTAGTGCCATACGGTCAGCATGAAGCCTTAGGCTCCCTTAAGGTGTTACGCCGCAACGACATGGCTTGCAAGGCCGAGACTTTATCCCTATCCGGGTACCTCATCGTGGTGTTGTGCCACTGTAACATGAGGAACTCCTCCCCTTTGTAGTGCTGACTACACCCCTCTTTAATTTCAACATACAGCATTAGGCTACCTGCCTATTTGCGGTGCTACGTCGTTGTGACTTGGCTTGCAAAGCCGAGGCATTATCTCTTTCGGGAAACTCATGGTGGAGTCACCCCACTGTAGCATGGAGTTTCACTCCTTGTAGTGCTGCGCTACCGTACTTCCTATAAAACACACCAGGCATTCACTCTGTCTGAGAACTCATTAAGGCGTTTAAGCCAACCTTCCCACATGAACCATTTTTCGTAGAAAACAATAGTAGACAATAGTGGTTGTAGGTCCGTAACCTCTCCATGCCCTATAGGACATGTACCCACCGTTCCTGATATTCTTCCGATTAATGGTCCTTCCTTGAATCGAAAGCTATATGCCTAGTAGATTTTTCTTTGAACTAATAGCATAAAACTTTATGGTAGAATTGTAATAATACAATATCAGAATGCCTTCAAGTCCATTTTACTTGTTGTGTCATCGACCAACTGGCGCTTGAGGTCCTTGGTGAACGGATCCGTCAGGTTTTCCTGACTCCGAACATCAATCACTGCAATTACACATCTCTTGATAAGATCGTGTACTATTCTGTGCTTCAACCGCACAGTCCTCTTCTTTCCGTTGAAGAGGTCATTTGATGCCACTGTCGCAGTCGCCTGGTTGTCGCAGTATATCGGTATTGCTGGTATTTGTGTCCCAACCACTGAAAGATTATACATGAGCTCCCGAAGCAATTCTGCTTCCTCCGCTGCGGTATCAAGTGCAAAGAACTCAGATTCCATGGATGACCGCGAGAGCATAGTCTGCTTCTTCGACTTCCACAATATAGCAGCTCCACCTAATGTGAAAATGAATCCACCTGTGGACCTCTCGCTCTTTACTTCTGAGCACCAGCTGGCATCACTGAAGTCTTCCACTATCGACGGATCTCCGTTGTAGTGCAGTGCATATGTCTGAGTCTTCTTGAGATATCTCATAACCCGTTTCACATCTTTCCATTGCTCAATGCCTGGGTTGCTCGTGAAACGACTCAGCATTTCCACGGCGAAAGCTATGTCAGGCCTTGTGGCAGTAGCCTGTAAGACGTATCGATTCCTGAATTAGGCTTGCATATTCCAGTACATCAAACTCCCGATTACGCTTGCATATTCCAGTTGCCTGACGCTTTTTTCTGAATTAGGCTTCAACTTCAGATCACACCTGTAAGACGTATCGATCCCTGGAAGATCCTGATACCCGTAACGTGTAATCATCTTCTCAATATAATGAGACTGTGACAGCGCTAGTCCAGTGTCTGTTCGGATGATCTTGATCCCTAAGATCACATCAGCTTTCCCCCAAGTCCTTCATACTGAACTTGCTCGAGATGAACTTCTTTGTCTTTGTGACACAACCCACATCCGTACCTAAGATCAGCATGTCGTCCACGTACAGACAAACGATCACACCTCTTCCATCAGCGAACTTTATGTAAACACACTTGTCCGTCTCGCTGACCATGTAGTCATTTGACCTTATAACCTTGTCAAATTTCTCATACCACATCTTGGGAGCCTATTTAAGTCCGTACAAGGATTTCACCAACTTGCAGCAGTGCTAAAGTTTTTCAATGTCAAATTTCTCATGCCACATCTTTTGGCGTAGCCGATGTGGGACTAAAGTTTTCCAATGCAAAGGCCAAAATTCCAACAAGCAGCAGTGCTAAGGTTGTTTGGCTAGCGAAATCGAACAAAAGGTAGCAGGTGCTAAGGTTATTTGGCTAGCAGAAACGAACTAAGGTGGAGATTGTTGGATTGTATCTCATTTCTAGTTGAGCCATCAAAAGGGGGTGACAATAATGTTGATAATTTAGTCCCACATCGGATAGCAAGTGGGATCATAAGACGTATATAATGGTAATAGTTTCAGACGTTACATGAGAATTCTCTTTTAAGACATATAGGTCCAATTCAATATCGTACCTAATGGACCAACTTCGATTTGGATCACACCGTGGAGTTGCACCATGGAGCGGTTTTCCCACGGAGCGGTTGCACCATAGACGGTTGTTGGTCTTTCGTGATCCGACTCCCATATAATTTTGTTACGTGATTAGCGAGAAGGTTACGGAATCTGGATTATAAAATAGACTCTCTTATTCGTCTTTAATCTCGGAAAAAATTTGGAGAGGAGAGACTAACTCGAAAAATACACCAGCGCCAAACACTTCTTCCTCCGTTAATCTCCTCCATCGTGCAATGTTGTTGATTGGTCTCTGAATTCGCCACCGGGTGTACGTTGTCATGGGTACGTAATTTAGATTTTTTGTGTTTTTCGGATTAGATTGTCATTTTTTGCTTCACGGTTTGTGGGGACAAAATTTATTTTAAGGACAACGTATATAACTTGTCTCGAATCCTCAATACTTTCTGATTCATTATTTTCTAATTCTTGTTGTCTCTCCTTTTGCAACTTAAGAATAATATATCCGACACTTGTCCACGTAGATGAAATTTGAACTAAATGTACGAGAAGAACAATTAAAATTCAACTAAAATTACGTGTCTAATTGATGTCTGAATAATATCACAGGCCTAGGAACGGAATTACACCATGTTCGTGTTCATTAGCAAGAAGAGAGAGCCTTTCATCATCAACTATAAAGAGAAGCAATACATTTCACCGCTCTGATCATCCCATTGGCTGCGCCGCGCCAGGCATGACCCATGTGCTTTCCGGACTCCAGCCTCGTGTAGTCCGCAATCCCTTTGACCAGACTGTCACATGCACGCACGAGAGACATATGATGAAACACGATGTCCATGAAGTCGTCTCCATTCCCGCAAGCATTCTGTCTATGTAGTTGGCCCTCACACGTAGATCATGTGTCAGTCATGTGACATGTCCACTACTGCAAGAGTCACAAGTGTGCTTGACATGGAATCTTCCTGCCTGCGGAAAAAAAAAAAAAAAAAAAAAAACTCCCCTCGTAGGCGGTTCCAGAAACATAAATTGGGATGGACTAGAGTCGGTTCAGATGGACTAGATATGCACTAACTCCTAAAAAATCAAAAAATTAAAAGAACTATATGAAGAAAAAAAAAAGAAGAAAAGGGGTGGGCTGGAACCCCCCTAGCTACCACCAGTATCCGCCCCTGGTTGTGTAGCTCCGCATTTGCATGGTGAAGGTGAGCTTATGTCCGATTATTTGGTCAAAAAGTGCACCGTCTAATCGAAAAAGATTGTGTGACTAGTGAAATCAGAATAGAAGCAAATATCAGTACTGTTATAACTCTCATTCTTAATTGATCATGACACAAATCTAGAAAACCAAGGGGGAAATATACAGTTGAGGCAAAATGTTATAATCTTGCAACTCAGAATAGCAGAATAGCATGTTTGGAAATTGTGACAGAGATGGATCCTAGCCATAGGAGGAACCGGTAAATCCCTAGCCATGTGACTAATGATCCTCAAAATCTTATATTGCTCACAAAAAAATGACCAAATCTTCCTAAATAAAAGGATGCGCTTTTGTCGTCTTCCACAGCTCATCAACTGCTGTACCAAGCAACAAACTGTCATCCTTAGAGCATCTCCAACCCTATTGTCTTGTTTTGTATTGTGAATCCTATGTGGCATGAGGGACAAGACAATGTCTTGTATATGTGGCAAAGTTATATTCACAAATGACAATGGGTTTAAAAAGTCATCTCCAATGCAAAAGTATTGAGAAGACAATACAAATAATTTTTTACAACTTCCAAGACAACTTTTACTCTTCTACTTCTTTTTTATAAATATTTTTATTCACAAATGATGATGTGGACATAAAGACATTGTGAAGTGCATTGTCTAGATCTAGACAACCAACTTCACATTGTCTTTGCCATGTCATTGCCATGTCAACTCCACACTTTATTTCACATTTGCATTGGAGAAGTACTTTTGAAAAAAATGGTTGTCATTCCTATGTGGCAACCATTTTTTTCAAACTCACAATAGGGTTGGAGATGCTCTTAGAAATGACAACCATTTTTTTCAAAAGTACTTCTCCAATGCAAATGTGAAATAAAGTGTGGAGTTGACATGGCAATGACATGGCAAAGACAATGTGAAGTTGGTTGTCTAGATCTAGACAATGCACTTCACAATGTCTTTATGTCCACATCATCATTTGTGAATAAAAATATTTATAAAAAAGAAGTAGAAGAGTAAAAGTTGTCTTGGAAGTTGTAAAAAAATATTTGTATTGTCTTCTCAATACTTTTGCATTGGAGATGACTTTTTAAACCCATTGTCATTTGTGAATATAACATTGCCACCTATACAAGACATTGTCTTGTGCCTCATGCCACCTAGGATTCACAACACAAAACAAGACAATAGGGTTGGAGATGCTCTTAGACCCACTTCAGTTTCCGAGGAACCGAGGAGTAACCTGGTAAAGCTGTCCCTGTTAACAGAATGACAATATTTAACATGGTTCGGTCAAATTTTACCTATTTTACAAGACGGTAGGAGAAATGACTTAATTGAATCAACAAGATAGCATTACAAGATTTATGCATACAATACAATAATATTAAATTCTTCCTCACTAGATAAGATCTTCGACGAGCTCTCCCGTTCTTCCTATTGAAGACTCCCTTAATGACCTCGTAAGAAAATTCCTTCCTCAAGAACCATCTCTCAAATCTGTAGTGCTTTGAGCCTCCAAAACTTTGTCAACGGCTGATGTGGGTCATTAAATATGATCTTCAATATTTTTCAAAAGTCAAGAACAATCTTGACAGTCGAAGTAAATCTCAACCGCACGCTAAAATGGCCAGCCCAACCCTACGGTATACTGTCAGTATACTATTATGTCGATCGTCGAGGATTTCAGAACCTGCTAATTTTTTTGGTGTGCTAGCTAGTATACTATGTACCAATATAGGGTTTGGCTGTAAAGAGTTTTGTATTGATGTATCACCTCCTTTCCGGCTTCTTAAATTTTGAAGACGCATCATTCGCACTCAGTAGTTGAACACGAATCATACACAACAATATCCACTTGATGAGTTGTTCAACTAGTCACCGCATAAAAATGTTGTCGATGGTTCAGACTCCTTTAACTTTAGCTCCAACTTTCGGTTTTTCCAAATGGACACGGTCTTTATCTAGAACCGTTGAAATAACCATTGCCATGCATAGTCTTGTCCAAAATTGAAAACGGCCCATAACACAATCTTTACCTATAATTGTGAAACTGCCTCTAACCTGATTTTTAGTCCCACAAACAAAAAATTGCCTTGCTTTATTTTTTTGTCCAAGAACTGCTTATTCGTCTCTAACATGAACTTTGCCAAAATCTTGCATTTAGTTTTTTAGACATACATTGTATCTAAAAAATTCAAGGTCCAAATTCTCCAAATGGAAATGTCATGACCTAAACTCTAAGCCGATATAAACTCTAGGGTCTAAACTCCCAAATTAAACAGACACTCAACAAAAATATCATCAATAATTGCGCCAAGGTAGCTAGAACCCATAATTGGTAATTAATGAAATTACACTGCCATAGATCAAATATAAGCTTTTGTCCTCACCAAGTACTTTCTCACACTATGTTCCCCTTTGTGCCTCCCGACAGAAGATTAAGAACAATGCCTCCGAATCTTTGGGGAGGATTACTCATACATAAGAATTGTCAATGTCCTGATCCTTGTTAGCAATCACCCAAATAAAACTCATATTATATGCGAATTTTTTCGTATCTTTCATAAACGTATAATACTTGCGTACTTTTGACAGATCCAAATTAGTACATAAATTTTAAACATGCGAAGTTTTAAACGTGTTCTGTATAAATTATTGAAAAATTTGACAGATAAACGTGCTGGGAACCTGTTTAATTAACCAAATTTGACAACATATTTAAGAATGTGAAGTTTCTAACCTCAATATTTTTATTTTTTGAATATTTGACCGAATTTTTGAACATATTTTATTTGCACTAAGCCGATTTATACTTGTACTTTTGCCGTCCCGAATATTTTTCGTTTGTCGAATTGCTAACAAGGGTCCTGATATCGGAGGATCGAAATAAATCAGTATCGTACAAATTTAAATTGTGCTTGTATATGAACTTGCACATTAAAAAAATAGACTGAGTTGAGATTGATCAAACAACGGATAGTTAATGCAGAAAACAAATAACAACAGTGAGATAAGAACATTTTTTTTCTTTAATTGATAACTTGCAAAGGGATTAAAAAAGTTCTTACTGTCCAACTCAAAATGTTAAATTTAGCTTACACCTTTTAAAACTAAATTCAGCTACAATGTGTCATACATCATAATTTTTACTAAAGAAGAGAGAAAATACCTTGAAGGAAACCTTCTTAAACTTGAACTTAAAAGCTTCAAGATCCGAACAAGATTCCACTGAGTTTGGATGGTTTCTATAAAAAGCAAAAAAGTTGCTGCAAACAATTGCAGAGTAACCTCGTTTGGTTCACGGAAAGGAAATGAATTCACTTTTATTTTTCATGGGAATGAAATAGTAGGATTCCAATTACATTTTTTTTCGTTGTTTGGTAAAACAAAAAAACTATTTAAGAAAGAAAAGCAAAATATAACAATGTTCCAATAATATTCTTACCTTTTAAAATAAAAATAATATTATAAAAAATAATATTAATGGTAAAATAAGCAATGACACATGGTTACTTTTGTCATAACTTTTGCAATAAATGTTGGAAAAGGAGGAGGGAAAATCAATCCTATGGATCTTGAGTGGAACCATATTCCCACCAATTTTTCACTTGTCAGGAAATTGATTCCCAAGTTTGTGGCTACCAGACAAAGGAAATGAACAACTTTTCTTTCTTGGTTCCTTAAATCCGTGAACTAAACGAGACCTAAAAGAAAAAAGAAAAAAAAAAAAACAAGGCTTAATTGCACTTTGCTACCCTCAACTATTACCATTTTTCAACTTTGTACCCTAAACTATTTTTTGTAACAATTTGGTACCCAGATATTATTTTGGACTAAAATGCCCCTACCCCTACCCCTAACCCTCCCCCCCTGCACGCTCCGGCCGCCCCCCCTGCTCACTCCGGCCGCCCCCCCCCCCCCCCCCCTGCTAGCTCCGCCCCCCCCCCCCCCCCTGCTCACTCCGGCCGTCCGCCCGCCCCCGCCTCTCCCCTAGGCCGCGGCAGCACGGGAGGAGGGGGGCTGGGGAGGGAGGGCGGGGCGGGAGGCGGGGCAGGGGGTGGCCGAAGGTAGCAAGGGGGGGGGGGTGGGGGGGGGCGGAGCTAGCAGGGGGGGGTGGGGCGGCCAGAGCTAGCAGGGGGGGTGGCCGGAGTGGGGAAGGGGGTGGAGGAAAAAAAGAGGGAAGGGCATTTTCGAAATTTTTGAAAAATTAGGTATCAAGTTGAAAAAAAATAATAGTTGAGGTACCAATTTGTTACGAAAAAAAGTTTATGGTATCAAGTTGAAAAGGCGGAATAGTTGAGGGTAGCAAAGTGCAATTAAGCCAAAAAACAAACAAACAAACATGAACAGTTGCAAACAAAATGTTCTGTTAGCTAATTTACTGGCAGAGGAACTGTAAGCTGAACAGACTGTCATGCGCCGCAGTCGGCACCGCACTCGGCCGAGCCGACCGCGCTGAAGATATGTGCGTCGTTCTCGTTCGCGGCAGAGCTCTCCTCCTCCTTCGACGCTCCGTCAGCGCAGAGCAATAGAACAGCGCAGACGCCGCAAAACGTCGCGATTGCGAGGAAACAAACAAGAGGAAGGCCTATAACACCATTAGCATTCCTGCCGCCCATCCCCTCTACCAGCATCCTCATCTCCCCTTCAGAAGTAACTATCAGAGGCCCAAATATTTATAGCACATTCCCATCCGCGGCAGTTTGATTCACAGATTTAAGAAATCAGAAGAAATTTTTTTTTAGAGAAAATAGACGGGAGATGTTACTTACATAATCTCTGTCATTGATTTTTTTTTTTTCTTCTTCACCTTTTCCAGTATTTATTAAGAAAATTTAGAATGGCAATAGTCCTACTCAAATACATTATTGTCTATTTTATCCCTTACTTTTGAATTTCCATAATATTATTTTTATTTTAACATACAAAAATATTATTGGAACACTCTTTCTTGCACCAACCAAATACCGAAAACCTTACCAGAATACTAATTTTGCATTCCCATGGAAATGCCGAAAGGAATTGAATTCCCTTCCTAGAACCAAATGCAGCCTAGAATAGTATAAATGCTATTTACCATCCAAGATTTTGGGTGATACCATCACCCATGACAGTCGCTGACGTGCGGTTGATTTTAGTGTTAGAATTTTGATCATAAATAAGATATTTCATAATAGAATTCAAAACCAAAATTAGAATATGACAAATGAGAAATTTAAAAAATAAAATATTATTTGTAACACTGAAATTGTTGACACGTCGTCAGTGTAAACTTTTAGTGCTAGAGAATCAATCACAAATAAAAAAAAGTTATAACTAAATTTAAAAATTAAATTAGAATATAAAAAGTTAAAAACAAATTATTAATCTATAATACTAAAATTGTCGCTATGTAATGGTACTAGTCATAACCCGTGCCCATAGGGCATGGTTCATTTAAGGTATTCCTCCTCAAAATCTTGGACCCCCAATTTTAAACGAACAATAATAATTATGAGGCCCCCATCAAAATATTAAATCCCAACCACTGCTGGATGTGAATTTTCTTTGGATTCCCCATAAAATTTCACTCTCAATAATGCTCATCCACAACCATTATGAGTGCAAACCCCACTCTTTGGATTCCCCATAAAACTCCACTCTAAATAATGCTCATTCCCCCATAAAATCTCACTCTCAATAATGCTCATCCACAACCATTATGAGTGCAAACCCCACTCTTTGGATTCTCCATAAAATTCCACAACCGTTGATTCACCAAGATTAAATCCCAACCACTCTTTATCTTGGCACAGTTAGCCCTAGGATTCAAAAACCTTTGTGTTTTGTATAAGAGATTACCTAAAAAAAATCTTGGATGATATAAATAGCATTTCTGATAGAATAAATCTCACCAATGAACACTACCAGAGTGGAAAATGTTAACGAGTCTGCCGAAGAGACTTTAAATGTGCAAAAATGAGAATTTTAATAACCTACACTTCGTCGTTTCCCTTATTTGTAGTAAGACAGCAGAATCATTAACCAGAAAGAAAGAAAAAAAATTAATTGCTGATAATGTACAATATTGTACATGAGACGCACACCAGGTGATACGTATGTCTCAGCAAATGGAGTGGCACCTGTTTCGAACTTGCTATTCTTATGACCTGTGAAACATGTGTTGTCATCAATGTTGTAAAAACCGGACTGGACCGGCGCTTTATACAAAAAAATCAGTCCGGTTCGATTAAAACCGGATATTTTAAAAAATTATCGGTTTTTTGTGAAAATTGGGTTCAACCGGTAAACTGGTCGGACCGGTTCACAATTGAACCGACCAATTTTGGTTTTCTTTTTAAGAAAAAAATTATAAAAAAATTATCATGAAAAATTTGGACCATTTGATTCTTGGTTTGATTTTGATCGATCCTATAGTTGTAAGAGTAAACCAAACCAACATACTTATGACCAAACAAAACTTAACCAAGAAGTAAATATGGATATCTTACATATTTAAACTAAACTAAACCAAGTCTATTTGAACTCCCGGTTGAACTCCGGTTGAACCCCGATCCGACCTACACCAAAAAAATTCGGTTCGATCATCGATCCGGTTTTTAAAACATTGGTTGTCATTAGTTTATGGCATTGCTTTGCTACTACATATGTAGACCATAAATAACCAATAGGTCATGAAGTGCACCAGCAACCAAATGATAGTTTAAGATTAAACAAACTTTACTTTGGTTGCGTGACAACTTTTAAGATGCCTTCCTATTAGCAGATGAGAAGAAACTTAGATAACACCTACGTATAATCTGTTGCAACAAGATTCTTCATGTCGGCCGGCTACCAGCATTTTGAAGTTCATGGACGACTCTCAAAAATAAAACATGGGTAAATGACAAAAAAATTCTTCCTAGATTAGCCATTTTCGTAAAAAAAGATTCCATACTCTTAAATTTTTTACTATTTATTTTTTGTTGCAAAAAATTTCATAATGACAATTTTACCCCTCCCCCCCCCCCTCCTTCCTCGGTCGTTGGGGGAGGGGCTGGGTGACCGGCGATGCCACGAGGAGGGCTGCGTGGGGCCGGAGCGAGGACGGGGGAGGACCGCGGGGGCCGGCGAGTGCGGGGGAGGGCCGACGAGGTCGGGGGGAGGCTCGCGGGGGACGGACGGGGCTGGGGGCTCGCCGCCGGGGGGAGGGCCGACGGAGGGAGGGCACGCGGGGGGGGGGGAGGGGGGGAGGAGGGCAGGGGGGCAGGGCAGAGGGGGTCGGGCGGGGCTGGGTGGGTCACCGCCGCCACCGGGGGGAAGAGGGGGACAGGGACATTTTCGGGATTAAATTTTTTAATTTTGACTGGAGGGACCTTATTGAGAGGATTTGTAATCTAAGGAGGAACGAATTGCTAAAAATGACTAATATGTATTAATTTACAAAAGTCGAATATCTAACGAGGAATTTTTTTGTCATTTACCGATAAAACATTTATCCTTCTATATAGTGTTTATTATTTTATGGAAAAATTTAAGTTGTACCTTACTTGCTTTACCTGCATTCCAATTAAAAGAGAAATTTTGAATTACACCGCTACTTTTACAATAATACATGAAGAGTTTATTTTTGTTCATCCACCAAAACTATGGTGTTTGTTCACCCTCCACTAAAAAATTAACATGTATCAAATTAAAAGTAAAAACTACTTTGGTGGGTTAACAAGATCACTCCCAAAGTGGTTTTATGTTGGCTGATTTGGCACGTGTCATTTTTTTAATGGAGGGTGAACAAATATCATAGTTTTGGTGGATGAACAAAAATGGACTCAATACATGAAAGCTCCCACTTTTAACAAAAATTGTCAATGACTAACAGTCAACACCTTTGACCTCCACGTAGACACTCTTAATATTCTCAACTGGGACTAAAGCAGTTTTTGTCTCAAAAATGTCCACATAAGGATATTTTGATCTCAAAAGTGTTCACTTGGAGAGGTCAAATGAGTTGATTGTTAGTTAATGACGGTTTTCGTTAAAAGTAGAAAGTTTCATATGAGTTATGGTAAAACAAGTGGAGTGCAACAAAATAAAAAAAAAAATTCAAGTGGGGTACACATTGAATTATGGTAAAACAAGTGGACTGCAACTTAAAATTTCTCTTGTTTAATTTGTGAAGATATATTTATTTTATGATCTCCTCCACTTATATGCTTTTTTTCAATTTTTAAACAATTAATATTTGATGTTTTACAAGACAAGAAAAGAAGTTATAAACTAGAAAGGAGGGAAAAAAAATATCTAAATGGACACGTTTGTTGAGGGAGAGAGACACTGTTTCATTTTTTTCGTAGGGGAGAATTTTTTTGCGCAAAAGTGAGGGAGAAGATGAAGAGGCGCATATAAATATGTGCAACATTTCATTTTCATTTTCTTTTTGAATGTTTTATTTGAGTTTTCTCCGGACAAAATCGTTTTCCAAGATCTATAAAAAGGATTTTGTCCGATACAAAATAATTTTAACAAAACATGGAGGCACCCAAGGAGAAGAGGCCCTAGGTGGATGCCTAATCCACCTCCCTTGGAAGCCGGCTATGTGTCAACTATAAAATGAAAATTTAAGCAACATAATGAGGAGTCCAAGAAGAAGAGTATTCCTCTAGAATACGCACGAGACTCTTAGTGCATGCTACATTGTATGTCTTTTAGGTCCATTACCTGCAACTCTCACCATTATTATGATAGAAATAGTACGCTCATGTGGCTCGATCTACTGATCTTTAGCTATCCAGACAGGATCTTATACCTCTTCTTGATAATCATAAGAGTCACTCGAGTTCGATAGATAATATTACCAAATAGGTATATATGTAGTTGAGTCCATTTTTGTTCACCCACCAAAATTAGGTGGGATATTCACCTCCCACTAAAAAATTTGACACTTGACATTTTTATCCCACACAAATCATTTTGTAAGTGGTTTTGTTCACCCACTAAAGTAGTTTTGTGCCAAATGTCAATTTTTTAGTAGGAAGTGAACATTCTATCTAGTTTTGATGGGTGACGAAAATGGACTCTACGTAGTTTCTATGCTACATGAATATGAACATGGATCCCAAACAAAAAATATAACTGGTTACTCTCTGATTCACATAATTTAATAATTATGATAATTTATACTGGGTACTCTCTTTCTGAAACTTTGCCGAGTTAATTCTAGCAATAACTTGTAACTTGTTCACACAGTAACTAATTGATTTGTAAAGCCCAGTCAATTAATTCTATGCAAAAGGTTAACCGTTCAACTAAATAAACTCAAATAGGAACTCAAAATAAGAACTTTGATACATTGACTTATTTTTCTATTCAAGCCGTTAAGGTTCTTTCTGTCGAGTTCCTTAAGATATATATGTAATCCAACAGTTTGTCAAAATTTTAAAAATTAGTAAAATTTAAGAGGTCTTTGTAACATTTAAGTGGTCTTTGTAAAATTTGGAATCCTAGTCCCATTCTGGATTCTGCCAAGAACACAACAATGCCGGCTAAACACTAATCCCAAAAAAAAAAAAAAAACATCTTAGGATATAATTTGTATGCATTTATTATGTTTAACCTTTTTTTATTATTCTTGACTCGGTTTTAGTCTAGTTTGTTAGAAGAGGTTGAGTTTATTTTAGGTGATGTTTTCTTGCTTTTTATGTTATTTAAATATCTGTATCGTTTCACTCGCAATAGAACAGTAGAACAGTTCCATTCTACTACATATAGCTAGACCTTTGTTTCGGGATATCGGAGCTGGTTTTTGAGCCATCGTTTATGAGGTGTTTTAAAAGAAATTATGTTTGATAAAAAAAAAAAATTCAATCACAAATTTTGGTTCGGTATAATTTTGAATGTCTTTTATATACACCCAAAATCGAGATGGTTTTGGGGGTTTTTATTTTTCTTTTCCATATATATTTTTATCAAAAATAAATAACTAAAATTGCTAATACCCTATCCAATTTATTCTTTCTCATCCTTATTTCTCTTGAGGTCACATATGACTGCTACTACTTCCAAAAAAATGAGTTTTTCAAGTTTTGTGGTCAATTTGATGTGGTAGTAATTATTGAATTTTTGCTCTCAATAATATGATTTACCACTTGTCAAACTCTTATACACTTCCAAGTTACATCAATGTATAAGTTATTGTTTGGTTTGAAAATAACATAATATTTTTTTAGAATTTTTTTTATTTATATATGGACACACAAGTAATTTATTATTTAAAAAACTTTCAAATTGTTTGTTAATGAATTATCAAACATGAGTAACATTAGTTTATACTTAAAACTGTCTAAAATTGAATCATCGTAACACCTAATAACTGATACTTTAAAAACACCTCCAATAACCATACAAACAATTGCCAAGCATATCCTAAAGGTCTACTTGGTAACGATATTTTCACCGATTTTGGAAGATTTTTTAGCCGTCCGTTTATGAAGTGTTTAAAAAATTACTGCTTGGTAACATTTTGAGGCATTGTTTTGGTCGGCTCAAAAAGTCTCCAAAATCGATGTAGTATAATTTTTAGTGTCTCTATAAACGTCCCAAATCGACAAATTTTCAGGGTTTTTATTATTTTATTCTATTTATATCCTCACTTTAATAATTTTGAGTGTCTTTAAACACTGACGGTGTTTTCACGAGAAATATATAATTATAACTACTAATACCATAACATATTTCCTCTTTCTCATTTTGTTTCTATTCTATTTCCTACAAATTATAACTATTTACTCCGATGAGTTTTTAAAATTTTATTTTTTTACACTCTTTTTTATCTTCATCTAGACGATCATTCTTATGGTGACTATCTTCATCCAGACGATCATTTTTATAAATTCTATTTGTTTATTGTCGAAGTCGAATATTCTATGAGACACACCTATAAAAATACCTCCAAAAATCATGTATCAAAAAATAACTTCGACATCATAAATAAAATTTTGGGAAATATTTGTTTATATATGGACATATAAGTTTATTATTGCAAAAAACTTTAATAACCGTTCCTTAATAAATTATCAAACATGGATTAGACTGATTTAAAAGCAACTATTTAAAACCACTCAAAATCAGACCATGAATAATCGGTATTTTCGCTACTCCTACGATTGTCAAACAGATCCTAAGCCATTGGCGGATGTGCATGGAAGCTTTTCTTCGATGTCAGTACTTGTGGAAGATCAAATGTGAAAAAACTTTGTTTGCATGGGGAACATCCATTGGTGTGGAGCTTATTGAACACGTTCGAGATGTTGAATGCCAAAGAAGTTTGGGACACTCTTGCAACGCTTTTCGTTTAGAACGACGCAACAAGGTTACAACACCTTGAGAATGAGCTTGCTGGTCTTATTCAAGGTGATATGTCGATTTCACAATATATCTCTTGAAAGTATAAGAATGTATTTGTAGCCAAACTTTATCAGAGAGTATAAGATTCTGATTGGGTGACGGAAGATCATCGAACCACATGGACGCATTCTTCCATTTATAAAAAATGGTAGACATTGAAAACAGTGAAGTCAAAAGATATGCAAATGCAACCTGCATAAAGTCTCGTATGGTGGAGCTTGAGGATCTCTTGTGCAAAATATTTAGCTACGAAAATGACTAGAGTCAATATATCAGACTAAATCAATTTAGCTTTTTATTTTTTTTAGTTAATTTACTTTTCCAAATTCAAATATTTTCTATTAATTATAATCAATCATTATATTTTGTATTTCTATCATAAGTTTTGCAATAAATTGATAATAGTTAATTATTCATATTTTATTAAATATACTATTTTTTTTTGAATTTCATAAAAATTATAAAAAAAATTAAAAAAAAAAGTAAAAATTAAACAAACAAGGGGGGATAGATTGGTAAGGTTTGCCCCCCAAAGATCACAATGGGCCAATGGGGGTGGCCCTCTAAGGGGGAGGACCGAGCTTGCTCCAAGTCGGATTGATATTTTGACCCGTCGTTTGATCGTGCCTTCGATTTTTTGTAGTTAAATCTGAACCAGTCCAGCTCTGACAGGGCCTAGGTAGGCAGGACCGATCCTGAGTTCATGGAGGCCCTAGACAAATTTTCAAAATGGGACTCATATATAATTAAAAAAAATTAAAAACTAAATTAAAAGAAAATTTAAAAAAAATGTTACAACCAAGAATCGAATATAGGATCTCTAGTGTGTAAGTATAACATAATAACAACTAAACCTCAATTGTTTTAGGTTTAAAGAGGATCATGTTACATATTAGTTCTATTTTAGATACAATATTATTAATATATATGTTTAAATTTTTTTATTTTTTTTGACTCTCATATTCTATAAGGTCCTGGACGGCTGCCCTAGATCATGACCGACAATGTAGGTAGGTCCAACACGATTTTCGGGTTGTGCGACCCACTCAACACCTTGAGTTAGTGCCAAAGCCGAAAGAAGCTTAGCAGGTTACTTGTAAATTGATTTATAAGCTGAAGAAAGAAGGTTGATGGACCTTCGGAAAGGTACAAAGCGATATTAGTCGAATTTTTCACGACACTTCAGACTGGATGATCATGATACTTTCAACCAGATTATGGAAATGACAACAGTCAGAACGATCGTCTCTCTGGTTGCTCACAAGAGGGGGTGTAAGTTGTAGAAACTTGATGTCAAAAATGTAGTTTTTCATGGACAAATATATATAAAAATTTGACTTAATTACAACTTGATACCCTCAACTATTTTCTTTTTTCAACTTGATACCCTAAATTTTTTTTTCTTCAACTTGATACTGTCACGATCCGATCCCAAATTGTTGGGTCGAACCGGATCATTTCCAGCCTGTACCGTTGTGAGACGGCGGCAGTAAGCTGTTCTATATGCAGGTATTCACAACAACATTTATACGTTTGTCACAACTCGCATATACGAAAATTTTAAAAACTTTTTATTCAACAATTGAAAAGTACAACTGGAAATGAAAGTACTGAAATAAAATACTGAATTCAAATCAACAAACTCCAATACATAAAACTAGCTAACTGGAAAACAACTAGTTAAACGGTCGGCTCATCGGCCTCAGGTTCTGCATCCTCCAAGGGGGACTCTGGCAACACCACAGGATACAATACTGGATCATAGTAGCTATTTAACAATAGCTCAGCATCATCAACATCACCTATGGGGGGGATCCAGTCAGGAAAGGAGAAAGTACGAGTACATAATCCGACATTCTAAATAATAATGGAAAGATGCAATTTTAAACAGTTGAAATTCTTTGAACAATATTTTCCAGCAATTTTCAGCAATTCAGTATTTGAAACAATGTGATTTGAATAGGTAACGTCTATGACCGGCTTGGGTTGTACAATAGCATCCTAGCGATGCGATACGGCCTATCCCTGTGTGTAAGAGGGGTAAGCTCGCGCAATAATGCAATATGAGGGTATTGGTCATAAACGCTACACTACTCCCCCAATATCCCCACAATCAATAATCGACCTCAAGGAGAGAGTTCCGTATAGCAATGTGGTTTAAGCATGCAATCATGACAATTACTAAATAAAATGCAAGAAAATATAACCGTAACTTGCCTTTGTTTAATGACTGGAAATAGGATGTCGGTACCGGGGATGAAGTCAGATACGTCCTCGAAACCCTACAGTTGAGAACCCGGACTTAGAAGTTAGAAACATAGATGAGCCAAATCTAGGTGTGCTAGTTGCAATTTCTAGAAATATGTCCTAGTCCAGTTTTTAAGTTGTTAATAAAGCTATCTACCTACTCTACCGTCGCAGGATACAATTATCAATTAACGAAAAAGGAACCGATTTATTGATTTATTGGGTAAAGATCGTATTTTCCAATTCATTTGACAAAACTTTGTACTTTAATATTATATACATAAAATTAGATTTTTCTTTTAATGAGAAAAATGTGAATTTGTTTAAATAATACAAACTTGAATTTTATCATTTTTATTTAGAAGTGAGAAAAACTCTTATAATTTTTTATATAAAAATAATACCCATTTTAAGTACGCGTCTAATTACGCAAAGCAGCAACCAAAAAGAACAGAAAATCCTAAACTACACAAATACAAGACCACAGAAAATAAAAGAAAACTGGACTTATGTCCTTACAACAAATTAATTAATTTAATTTAAAAGCTGAGGCGAGCTCTGAATGCCGTGAAGCGGTCCAGTCAGGAGGCCGAAGCCCTGCACCCAAAATACTAGAGGCCAGTAACTAGTTCTAAAAATAAAACATAATATAAATTAAATATAATTTAGCGAAAACGACGTCTCAGACTTGGTCATGCAATCTCACGTTGCTGGCTTACGCCTCAACGTACAGGAAATCCTGTAGCGTTTGCGTTTCGCCGAGGCTCATTTGACCGATACGGTCGTCGCCTAACAGGAGATACAAAACTCACAAAATCCGCATTTAAAACCAACAAAACCAATTTTGTAAATCGTTTGCAAAGACCGGATTTGAAAATAGATTTTAATTAGTGAACTTAATTAAATAATATTAATTTGAAATTCTTTACTAAAAATTTGGGCAGCATCCCCTCTGTAACTAGGACAATCTAGCCACGAGGCGATACAAAACCCACACCAACAAATAAATGTCCCAAACCAGGGAACACACCAATATCGCAAACCAGGGTAAACAACAAATCGCAACACAAAGATAATATCCAAACCCCAGAATAATAAACCTCAGCCAAAAGAATAGAACATACCAACTAAAATAGGAAATAACCAACACAACAACTAATATAATGAGTTGGGAAAACATACGCGTCCAGCGTACAATATCCAAACCACAGAAATACAACGCCGCGACGTAAAAACGTCGTGCGTATCCCCTAAACGCAACGAACTCAATTTTCGATCCCCGAAACGGGGTCGGGACCGCGTCATCATCGACTAACTACGGGAGGGACACGGGGACACGAAATTATACCTCGGGTGCTCGGCTAGAGCTCTCAGATGTATAAAAGAAAATCCTCGGCAGCGTACGGGAGCGCGGACAGCGGCACATGAAAGCCAAAACAGCGGCGGGCCACGGGTCAGGGGATCGACGAGGCCACGGAAAGCACAGACAGGGATCGACTCGGAACAGCCCGGCCACAGGGGCAGCGACCACGGGGCAGCTCGCGAGCGCGCGGGGACAGAGGCCGCCGGGAGGCGGATGCGGCGGGACAGCATGCAGGGGGTTGCCGGGGAGCGAAGCCGAGGCGGATCGGACGGTCGGAGCTAGGGCTCGGCTCCGGACAGGGGGAAGTGGGCGGAGGCGCTGGCGTCGGGCTCGAGGGGGTCTGGAACGGCGGACGGAGGCGAGGCTCCGGTCGGGGCGGCTAGGGTACGGCGGCCGAGCGGAGGTGTCGTGCTGGGCGGCCACGGGGAAGGCCTCGGGAGCGGCTGAGCGGGGTCGTCGGGGGCGTCGGGTCGGAGGTGGCAGGGCGCGGCCGGGAGGCGGGCGCACGGCCTCGGGGAAAGGTGTGGTCAGCGAAAATTTGGAGAAAAGGGGATGGGAATGAGAGAGAGAGAGAGTGCTGGTGAGTGTTTTTTTTCTTTCCTTTATTTAGAGATGAGTACTAGGAGGGAATTAAGGGGAAGAAGTGGCTGAGAGAAAAAGGAGAAGGGAGTGAGTACGTGTGAGAGAGGAGTGGCTGGATGTTGTTAGGAATTAGTCTTAGGATTTCTATTTATTTTTTATTTTATTTTTAACAATCATACATCATAAATATATATTAATAACCAAAATTTAAAAGGAAGAAATAAGGACGGGTTCGGAGCTGAGTCAGGCTTCGGGAAATCGGGCTTGAACTCGGGGTCGGACTCCGGACACGGAATCGGGACAAGGAGCAATCAAAGATCCGATACTTAATTTTGAAAATACAGTTTTCCTGATCCGACTATAATAATAATAATAATAATAATAACTAATAACTAATAACTAATAACTTATTCTAAACTAATGAGCAACAGAAACTAATGATCAAACCAAGAGGCAATAATTCAATTATCCATAAATTCCAGAAATTTCGAGTTGTGGGTTTCACAACCTTCCCTCCTTAGAAAATTTCGTCCTCGAAATTAAAGGATAGGGTTAGAAAATTACCTCAAGTTTCAAACAGATACGGATACTGCTCCCGCATCTTATCTTCTCACTCCCAGGTAGACTCGCCTGGGGAGTTGTGCCGCCACATAACTCTGACTATCGGCGTCACCGAGTTCCTGGTTCTCTTCTCTCCTCTGTCTAATATTGCCACTGGCTTCTCTGGCACTGTGAGGCTGGGTCCAATTTCCAGATCTGAATGGTCCAAGATGTGGCTCGGGTCGGGGATGTAGCGTCTCAGCTGCGAAACATAGAAGACGTTGTGGACGCCTTCGAGACTTGGGGGTAGAGCCATCCGATAAGCTACTTCTTCAATCCTGTTCAGTACTTCAAAAGGACCGATATACCTGGGGCTTAGCTTTCCGGTTCTGCCGAAACGGATGGTTCCTCTGGTAGGGAGATCTTCACGAACACACTGTCACCTTCTTCAAACTCCAACGGCCGTCGGCTGCTATCTGCCCAATGCTTCTGTCTGTCCTGGACAATCCTGAGCTTGTCCCTAATCATCTTTACCTTCTCTGCTGCATCGGTCACCATCTCAGGTCCAAACAGTACCCTTTCTCCTACGTCGTCCCAAGCAAGAGGAGTACGACAACGATGTCCATAAAGTACCTCAAACGGAGTCATACCGATACTAGCTTGGTAGTTGTTGTTGTAGGAGAACTCTACCAAGTGCAAATGGTCTTCCCAAGACCCTCCAAATTCTAAGACGTAAGATCTCAGCATGTCTTCTAGCGTCTGGATTGTTCTCTCCGATTGTCCGTCAGTCTGGGGATGGTAGGCGGTGCTGAACTTCAATTGCGTTCCCAAACTGTCATGCAAGCTCTTCCAGAAGTGAGAGGTAGATCTAGTATCCCTGTCAGATACGATACTTACCGGAACTCCATGAATCTGGTAGATATGTCGCATGTACAGTGCCGCCAACTTCTCGGTGGATAGACCCACCTTGAAAGGAATAAAGTGGGATGACTTCGTCAGTCGGTCTACGATAACCCAAATGGCATCCTTTCCTCCTTGGGATCGAGGCAGTCCTGACACAAAGTCCATCGTTATGTGTTCCCATTTCTACTCCGGGATGTCTGGCGGCTGCAACAGTCCTGCTGGTCTCTGTCTGCTAGCTTTCACTTGTTGACAAATTAAGTATCTAGCTACATACCTGGATACGTCCTTCTTTATTTCGTACTACCACATATAGTACGCATATCCCGATACATTTTGTTAGCTCCTGGATGTATGGAATACTGTGACTGGTGCGCTTCTTGCATCAGCTCGTTCCTCAGTTCGCCAGTTGGTACGCAAAGCCTCGTACCGTGCCTCAGTGCTCCATTGCTGGCGATTGAGAATCCTTCAAGTGTTCCTGCCAGCACTTGATCTCTGAGTTTGCAAAACGTCTCGTCTTGGAATTGTGTCTCCTTAACTCTGCCCATTAGACTTGAACGCACTTGTAACAGCATCATTAATGAATCAGCTCCTGGTACAATGGCTTCTCTTTCCAGTTTTTTTATTTCTTCTTCGGGCAGTACAATCTCCAGTCCAAGCTTTTCCATATCTTCCAGCAATTGTCGCTCCTTGGTTAAGAATATTGCCATCGGATATCGACTAAGTGCATCTGCAACAACATTAGCCTTACCCGGATGATACTGCAGGTTGATGTCGAAATCCTTCATCAGCTCCAGCCATCGTCTCTGTCGCATGTTCAGCTCCTTCTGAGTGAAAACATATTTAAGACTTTTATGGTCTGTAAATATTTCCACTCTCTCTCCATAAAGGTAGTGCTTCCACAGCTTCAATACAAATATAACCGTTACAAGCTCTAAATCATGCATGGGATAGTTCTTCTCATGAGTCCGTAATTGCCTAGATGCGTAAGCAATTACTTTTCCGTGTTGTTGAAGAACACAACCCAATCCTTTACCGGAAGCATCACTGTAAATTGAGAAACCGTCGGTTCCTGAGGGTAGCGCAAGTATCGGCACCGTTGTAAGTCTCTTCTTCAGTTCCTCAAATGCTGACTGGCAAGCTTCAGACCAAACAAATTCTTCGTTCTTCCTGGTGAGCTTCGTCATCGGCTCAGCAATCCTGGAGAAATCCTTTACAAATTTTCGGTAGTAGCCAGCTAAGCCCAAGAAACTTCTAATTTCTGTAACTGAACTTGGTGCAGTCCACTTCTCAATAGCAGCTATCTTCATTGGATCCACCGAAATTCCTTCTCCTTTGACAACATGGCCTAGAAAATCTACTTTTTCTAAGAAGAATTCGCATTTAGATAGCTTACCATAGAGCTTCTCCTTCCTTAAAGTTTCCAGAACTTTCCTCAGGTGCTCTTCATGCTCTTCTTCGGTCTTCGAGTAGATCAGAATGTCGTCGATGAAGACAACAACAAACTGATCCAGGTATTCATAGAAGATCTTGTTCATAAGGTTCATGAATATCGCAGGGGCATTCGTCAGTCCAAACGGCATGACCAAAAATTTATATTGTCCATATTTGGTGTTGAACATCGTCTTTGGAATGTCCTCCTTCCTGACTTTGATGTGATGGTAACCAGACCTAAGATCTATCTTCGAAAATACCTTAGCTCCACTCAGTTGATCAAACAGGTCATCGATCCGGGGCAGAGGGTACTTGTTCTTGATGGTGATGTTGTTCAGCGCCCGGTAATCAATGCACATCCGCACGGTTCCATCCTTCTTAGGCACGAACAAAACTGGCGCTCTCCAGGGTGAAGCTCCATCTCTGATAAATCCCTGGGCCTTCAGTTCGTTAATCTGGTCCTTCATCTCCTTTGCCTCCTTGGGGTTGACTCTATAGCATCCCCGATAAATAGGGGAAGAACCGGGAACTAGGTCAATGGTGAATTCCACACCTCGGTCTGGCGGCAATCCCGGAAGACTATCTGGAAAGACGTCCATGAATTCCGCTATGATAGGGTGAGGAGGTCCGGGTTCTTCGATGATAGAGGAGTAGGTAACACTCTTCATGTCTTTCGGAGCTCGAGAGATTTCAAACTCCGGTTCTCCTAGTGGGCTGAAGATTACACATCCTTTGTGACAATCTATCAGCGCATGCTGCTCACTTAACTAGTCTATCCCTAGGACTACATCATAGTTGGGTAAGGACATCACAAGTAAGGGTGCTAAGAATTTGTGGCCTGAGATGGTTATGGGGCAGTTACATGTCTCGGTGATGGGTATGGGTCCACCACCGGTCATAACTTTACATATTATCTTGCTAAATCCCGTAACTAGGTGGTGTGCAGAAATGAACTTTGATGATATAAAACTGTGAGATGCACCCGAATCAAATAATGCTAGAGCATGATGTGAAAACACATGAATGGAACCTGTGATGACATCAGCGGTGGGTTCCTGCTCTGGTTCTTGCTCGTCTGCTGCTAGGGCAAAAGCTCGCTCGGTCTTCTGCTGATGTTACCCGAACCGTTGTTGCTGAGTGGGTAGAGGAGCTCTTTGCTGAGTTGCTCCGATCCGGGTGAATTTTGTGGGGCAGTCCTTCACTTGGTGGGTGGCAGACCCACAAACTAGGCAGTGTCCCAGTTTCTTCCTACAGATGTTCGCCGGATGTCCTGGCCTCTTGCAGAAATCGTAGATATGGATCTGCTTCTGAGGCGCTCTGTCACTGGTCCTTGCCTGATGGTGCTGCTGCTGCTGGTGAGAAGGCCTGTTGTTGTTGTTGTGGTTGGGCCTCTTCTGGTTACCCTGGAAGTTGCTAGTTCCAGGATACTCCCTTTTTGAACGAGAAGGCTGGCTTTTCTCCACATCCTGAGCTCGTATCAGGATCTTCTCGTACGTCTTGGCATCGCCTGCGATCACAGGGTTGCGAATATCTTTCCTTAGTCCATACCTGAATCTCTCAGCACGATCCGCGGGGTCAGCAACCAAGTTCTTGGCAAAGCGGCTAAGTCGGCCGAACTCTGCCGCATACTCTCCAAGCGTCATGTTTCCTTGCTTCAGATCCTGGAACTGTCTTTCCATCTCCCGCAACTCTGATGTTGGGAAGAATTTCCTGTCGAACAACCTCTTGAAGGTGTCCCAGTCAAGCTGCTTGTCCTGGAGTCGGAATTCATTCCGATACCAGGTGCTTGCTACATCTCGCAGCTGGAGTCCTACTACTTCGATATGGAGGTCGTCGGGTAGTCGAGCGACGCTGAGGAGACGCTCTATGTTGTCGAACCATTCATCGGCATAGATGATTCCCTCGGTTCCTTTGAAGGGTCGAGGGTCCTGTTTCTTGAAGTTCTCGATAGTGCCGACCTTCACATAATAATATGTCTCCTATCAAAATGAATGGCCTTAATGATACATAAATTAACTCTTAGATTTATGTTTACCTTAGCAGGCCTTGGTTCCGATTGAGCTGTTCCTCCTCTCTCGAGGGCAGCCATAGCCACGTTGTGGGCATTCTCCATGCCTTCTCTCATGATCGCGGTCTGTTCTCGATGGGCTTCAGCTTGGGCTCTCTGGGCCTCCAGTACTCCTCGTAGCAGGCCTACGAGCTCAGTGGGGTCTACCGGTACTGGTGGGGCAGCTGGTACGGGCACTACCGCAGGGAACTGCGGCTCAGTTCGGGGAGGTGCAGGTTCTGCCGTTTGTGCTGTAGTAGCGTAAACGGTGCGGGGTGCTGGTGCAGCGTGGGGACGGTCAGTCAGCTGCAAAGAAGGAGGGTCCGGGAGTGCTTGAGGATGTGGGGTGTGATTGGTAGATGACTCCTCATCGTCAGCAGGGCCGGAGCGGGTGGTCTTTCCTTTGGCCATACTCTGGAAGGTTTAGGATGCAATACATAAGCAAGGTATCTTACCAGTCTATAATCAAACAAAAATATTTACATATATATAATTCGGACCTATGTTGTGACAAATCAATGTTCTAGTGTTCTATTTGTTTCTAGATATGTTTACCTAAGTTGTTGTTTTGACCTACATGGGCCACCACTAAAAACATGTCACGACCCGATCCTAAATTGTTGGGTCGAACCGGATCATGTCCAGCCTGCACCGTTGTGAGATGACGGCAGTAAGTTGTTCTATATGCAGGTATTCACAACAAAATTTATACATTTGTCACAACTCGCATATACAGAAATTTTAAAAACTTTTTATTCAACAATTGAAAAGTACAACTGGAAATGAAAGTACTGAAATAAAATACTGAATTCAAATCAACAAACTCCAATACATAAAACTAGCTAACTGGAAAACGACTAGCTAAACGGTCGGCTCATCGGCCTCAGGTTCTGTATCCTCCAAGTGGGACTCTGGCAACACCACATGATACAATACTGGGTCATAGTAGCTATTGAACAATAGCTCAGCATCATCAACATCACCTATGAGGGGGATCCAGTCAGGAAAGGAGCAAGTACGAGTACATAATCCGACATTCTAAATAATAATGGAAATATGAAATTTTAAACAGTTGAAATTCTTTGAACAATATTTTCCAGCAATTTTTAACAATTCAGTATTTGAAACAATGTGATTTGAATAGGTAACGTCTATGACCGGCTTGGGTTGTACAATAGCATCCTCGCTATGCGATACGGCCTATTCCCGTGTGTAAGAGGGGTAAGCTCGCGCAATAATGCAATATGAGGGTATTGGTCATAAATGCTACACTACTCCCCCAATATTTCCATAATCAAAAATCGAACTCAAGGAGAGAGTTCCGTGTAGCAATGTGGTTTAAGCATGCAATCATGACAATTACTAAATAAAATGCAAGAAAACATAACCGTAACTTGCCTTTGTTTAATAACTGGAAATAGGATGTCGGTACCTGGGATGAAGTCAGATACGTCCTCGAAACCCTACAGTTGAGAACCCTGACTTAGAAACATAGATGAGCCAAATCTAGGTGTGCTATTTGCAATTTCTAGAAACAGGTCCTAGTCCAGTTTTTAAGTTGTTAATAAAGCTATCAACCTACTCTACCGTCGCAGGATACAATTATCAATTAACGAAAAAGGAACCAATTTATTGATTTATTGGGTAAATATCGTATTTTCCAATTCATTTAACAAAACTTTGTACTTTAATATTATATACATAAAATTAGGTTTTTCTTTTAATGAGAAAAATATGAATTTGTTTAAATAATACAAACTTGAATTTTATCCTTTTTATTTAGAAGTGAGAAAAACTCTTATAATTTTTTATATAAAAATAATATCCATTTTAATTACGCGTCTAATTATGCAAAGCAGCAACCAAAAAGAACAGAAAATCCAAAACTACACAAATACAGGGCCACAGAAAAATAAAAGAAAACTGGACTTATGCC
This sequence comes from Iris pallida, assembly GCA_029216955.1. NCBI lineage: Eukaryota > Viridiplantae > Streptophyta > Magnoliopsida > Asparagales > Iridaceae > Iris > Iris pallida. Next base: position 15,345,219 of record JANAVB010003000.1, on the reverse strand, counting down.
TTTACAACAAATTAATTAATTTACTTTAAAAGCTGAGGCGAGCTCTGAATGCCGTGAAGCGGTCCAGTCAGGAGGTCGAAGCCCTACACCCAAAATACTAGAGGCCAGTAACTAGTTCTAAAAATAAAACATAATATAAATTAAATATAATTTAGCGAAAATGGCGTCTCAGACTTGGTCATGCAATCTCACGTTGCTGGCTTACACCTCAACGTACAGGAAATCCTGTAGCGTTTGCGTTTCGTCGAGGCTCATCCGACCGATACGGTCGTCGCCTAACAGGGGGATACAAAACTCACAAAATCCGCATTTAAAACCAACAAAACCAATTTTGTAAATCGTTTGCAAAGACCTGATTTAAAAATAGATTTTAATTAGTGAACTTAATTAAACAATATTAATTTGAAATTAATCTTTACTGAGAATTTGGGCAGCATTCCCTCTGTAACTAGGACAATCTAGCCATGAGGCGATACAAAACCCACACCAACAAATAAATGTCCCAAACCAGGGAACACACCAATATCGCAAACCAGGGTAAACACCAAATCGCAACACAAAGATAATATCCAAACCCCAGAATAATAAACCTCAGCCAAATGAATAGAACATACCAACTAAAATAGGAAATAACCAACACAACAACTAATATAATGAGTTGGAAAAACATACGCGTCCAACGTACAATATCTAAACCACAGAAATACAACGCCGCGACGTAAAAATGTCGTACGTATCCCCTAAACGCAACGGACTCAATTTTCGATCCCCGAAACGGGGTCGGGAGTACGTCATCATCGACTAACTACGGGAGGGACACGGGAACACAGAATTATATCTCGGCCGATTATAACGCTCGTGCAAGGCAGTTTCATAACGGCCGATTACATCGGCAACGACGGGGTCGTCGCACAGAAGTCCCAAGCAGAAATATTGAAACATGCAACGGAATTTAAGAACAAGTACACATGAACACAAGTCATTCAAAAGAAGCTCTTTATTGATATTGAATACAAGATTACATTTGTGGGCGCAAGGCCAAATTACAAGTCTCTCGTGCTCACTTTTCTCTCGATTACAAGTCACTCTGCTCTCTCTCATCTCTCGATTATAATGCTTGAGCCAGCGGAAGCTTCGAAAGACGATGTCCATACATTATGTCATGTATAAGTCTTCAGTCCACGCGGCCGCACGCTTCGAATCGCCAAGGAACTCCGTGCCTCGACGCATCCAAGCGAGCTCCACGCCACGAGCTTCTACCTGTGCCTGCACATGAAACACTGTGTGGGTGTCAGTACTCAACTGTACTGGTGGAGTGAGCTCCTCGCCCACCCATACAAAACCAATACGTTTCATTTACTTTGTGCAACATAAACCCTTTTACGATTGTCTTTCTATTCTTGCCTTAGGATCAGTTTTAGGACCGACGCCTTTGCAAACTTGTGTCTAAGGACCATCCCGTGCTTGCACTACGATGTTAACTCATACTTTTGCCTTAGACCATTCTCGTGCCAATAACGTTAACCTATCAAGTCGTGTTTATCTTACGGCCATAATCAGAGACGCAACTACACGAAAGACTCCATTTTCTTGCCTCTAGATCTTTTTCGTGCTTGCATTGTCGACGCACCGACTTATACTTGTCTTTTGTGCCAAACTCTTGGACATAACGACTCGGTCGTGCCATAACTCGATTCGTTCTTCAATATTTCCGAGGCAGCGCCTTCTCGCTTAGTCTCGCCTACACTTGTATTGTAACAACGCGGCCGTGCCTCATATTTCGAGGTCGTGTCCAACAACTCAACGTAACTTCACACAACTTGCCCTACGGCCCTTCTCGACTTAACTCGCAACAGCTCAAGCCTAACACATGCAACTCTATGTCAACGACTTAACACTCGATGCCACATCTCGTGCCGAGGCACGCCGCCTTCGTTGTAGCCAAATCTTAGGCCCAAACATTATGTCTTCTAACTGCATACACATTCAACCAAATCCAAAGGCACACACGCGGATTGCCGCCCGTGCCGACACATCTATATGAATGGTCACTGGCATTAACTAGCCATCGTGGACATAGCCTGGCATTCGGGACCCTTGCACCGCCGGTTGCGATCCTCGATGCAAGTCCCCGACCTATTACCTATTACCCAGCTCGGCTATAACCTGTTTCTTCCTAGGCCGAGTCGGTGCCCATGGCCCAGGGCTGCCGCTCGAAGAAACCATCGCCCTTGTCGACAAGTTGTCCATGACCACGCGCCTATGCTAACTTCTAGACTTAACGTAATGCATGGTCTCATCATCATCACTTAGTTCCTTTACTTTACTCTTTCCACTTTTTCATACTTTATTCGTAGAGCCCAAACCAGGGTTGCCTCGGCGACTGAACCACAGTCCCAACATATTTCCTTTCGGCGACTAACCATCGCTTAGACTTAACATTCTTTGAACTCAGGGAACGGCTACTGCATAGCCTTTCAACTTAACTTGAACATAACGTGTTTCCTTAAGTATCGACCGACCGTGGCTAACTTTCCACTGAACCAACCGTGGCTCGTGCCTCTAAACCGACTCGTGTTCTACGCAACGCTGTCACCCAAGTCATACCTCATATGACGGACCTTGGGATCGTGGGACTAATTAACTTGACAACCGCAGAATGAGCGGGACCGCACTTGGAATGACTTAGGTCGACCGGCATAACTTTGCCTAACTTACTCAAGCCTACAACTTAACCCGAGGGACGAGCAAAGGCTATGCCAAGCCTTGCATTTCGGAAACGTGGATGCTTTATCGAGCATTTATGCGGGCGACGCCTATGACTTAGGCAAGTTTATAGTTTTGTGTCGAAGACCAACTTTTCTTCTCCCAAGCCACGGGACAAAGGACCGAGTGTCATTTTCAAAGCACGTCGTGCACCAACTCTAGGTCGACTGTGGGACGTTTTCCATGTTCTAACTCATTTCGACCCGTCGGGATTATTTCCTTAGCTATGTGGATTCGTCTCTTTTATTATTAAGCCTACTTGTGCAAGTTAAAAACACGATTTATTATGTGAAGGCAAAGATGAGGCAAGTTCACCGAAACTATCCCACCTGAGCGAGCGGTCGTCTTGACCGAGCGAGCCTTCGAGCAGCCGTTGCAGGGCTAAGGCCGAACACCGTCGGCATTTCGATTCCTCCGATTGACTTTGCGGGACGGGACACTACAACATACACCACTCAGAACAAGTCTCGTCCTCGAGACTTTCCTGAAGGCAAGCCATCCTACCATTTCTATGGCCAAGACTTAATCGTACCTAGACACGAAACTATCACAGTCGTGCAGGTACGCCAGTACTTATCGTATACACTCTGCCTACGCGTTTCCTCGATTCCGAGCCACGCTCACACTATTATCATTCTTTCCCTTAATACGATTTCAAATTCTTGACATTCTTTCATTCCCCAAGTCTCATTTGAATTCATCGTATCGCTTGGTTGGATCGTGCATGCATTCCAAGCGTCCCCAAAATACATGCATTCAGCCAAACCGCATGATATAGAATTCGTCATTGTCACTCGAGTCGCATCGTGCACATACTCAGGCGTCCCTGAAATATAAGCATGTCAGCCGAATCTCGTGAGCAGGGTTTCCTATTCGTGATTCACGCTATCCATCCATGCCAATCCTCAAGATCAATCTTTTGATTGCTAACACTTGAAACAGGCGTCTCGCCTAACCGCTAGGCCAATTCTTTTCGAGGCTAAGTCAATGTCAGGATTGGAATCATAGTTCCCCAACAATAATGCCAACACTGACCCCAATCCTAGGGTCAAACCATAGTCGGTAGTACGGGATTTTCTACCCAAGCTCGCGTCACTCAGATTTCTAAACATCGAGCACGATCACCTATTCGCATCAATGCATTCGTTGCGCGTATTCGAATCCATTCTTATCACCAATTCTAACCAATTCATGTATTCGATCACGAGGTCGTCTAGCTCGACAATACGTTGTGCCCCAATCTCACACGAGTCCGATTATCCACGGTGGTTCATGAATCACCATGCAACGCACCCGCAGAATAATCATTCTCATCGTGGCGTAACTCTTGTTTGAGTTTAGACTAACCCATTTTTGATACGCGGATTGGACCTACTCAATCCTCAAGTTCAATTCTTCAAGCACACAAATCCATTCTCGAGTCACCTTCGCGTCAAACCACAAATCGAAGCACACAAGTTGTCACGCCAAGCTAGTTCAATCACCCCCGCTGTATGAATCACCATACCAGCGCTCATACGGAGTGATCGCTCTAATCGGCGCGACGCATGTGCGAGGCTGGGGTTGCGCTCGCATAAGACAAGAATGTCGAAGTTGTGGTTATCGACGAAGCAAATGCAAACATTCCATTTTTCATCCAAGCCAAGTTCGATCGTCATTCGTTCAACTTAGAAAATCCTCGAGCCAAGTCTATCTTTTACTTGACGTATTTCAACATCCCGAGTATAGCATCCATCGGAACCATGACATCTGCACGACCGTCATTCGTCGAGTCAGAGTACTCCCGAGTTATCACATATCGATCTTTGATACGCCTCAATACCATCGACGATATGCGTAACCTGACGATCTTCCTTTGCAACCAATTTCGAGTCATGCAACTGATGCTATTGTCCGAACTGGATATTCCATAGTCTCTTCGATATTCAAGATCAAGTTTGATCGCTATTTCTCAAGTTCGTTTCAAGATCGTTGTCCAAAACTCAAGTCACATTTCATTAGACGCAATCCGAAATCGTAAGCACGATCCTCTAGGTTTTCCTCGATCAAGACATTCACTTTTGTATTCATCGTTCCGAATCATTTTCTAACTCGCGTTGCACATTGACAAGTTGTCTGAATGACATCTCGTTCGGGACATTCGGAGTCACGACCAACTAAGCGTGACGCGTTCTAAGGCTTTGCGCGATCGCATCGCCTCGTCGACATACTCGTAATCCTCAATATTTGCTCGAATGATTTCCAAGACAAACCATACACCACTCGGATTCGAGTCATCCGATCTAGTCCTCGATCATGTTCACATCATTCGCTAAGACATCTTTCAGATTCATTCGACGAATCTCTAGCGTAATCGCTCATGTCGTATCGACGCACTAAGTCATTCATACTATTTCCTCAAAATCCAAGTCGATCTTTCGTGTACGCCTAAGCGTTAACTCGATAGCATTCCTATCGATAGACACTCTAAGTGCAGCTTCGTTCCCGACCGAGCGATACTTGATATCACTTACAATTCGTTTGCACCAATAAGTTGAGGTGCGCGATACGCGACGCAACTTAGCCAAAAGGTCGTGCGCATGGCTATCCCGTGCGGACTATATTCGAGTTTGCACGCTTAATTTCTAGGGTCAACGCATGACTAGTTAGGCACGCACGCGACTTTGCTAACTTAGCATGTGTTCTCTATCGAGTCATGTTTAACATCGTTCGACACAAAGGCCGTTGCCTATCGATGCGTTCGATTGAATGCTTGTACGAGCTTTTGAAAATATTTAGACTTATTGTATGGACATGCCGAGGGACATTCGAGAGAGAGCGCACACTTCCTTAACAATGACGAGCTTTCAAAACTGAGACATTCGATGTGAAGTCCAAGGACGTAAAGCCGTGCTCTGATACCATTATGTCACGCCGCTCCCGTAGGAGCGATCGTCCTCGCTAAGGTGTGATGCCGCACGAGCCTAGATTGCGCTCGTACAAGGCAGTTTCATAACGGCCGATTACATCGGCGGCGACGGGGTCGTCACACAGAAGTCCCAAGCAGAAATATTGAAACATGCAGCAGAATTTAAGAACAAGTGCACATGAACACAAGTCATTCAAAAGAAGCTCTTTATTGATATTGAATACAAGATTACATTTGTGGGCGCAAGGCCAAATTACAAGTCTCTCGTGCTCACTTTTCTCTCGATTACAAGTCACTCTGCTCTCTCTCATCTCTCGATTATAATGCTTGAGTCAGCGAAAGCTTCGGAAGGCGATGTCCATACATTATGTCCTGTATAAGTCTTCAGTCCACGCGGCCGCACGCTTCGAATCACCAAGGAACTCCGTGCCTCGACGCATCCAAGCGAGCTCCACGCCACGAGCTTCTACCTGTGCCTGCACATGAAACACTGTGTGGGTGTCAGTACTCAACTGTACTGGTGGAGTGAGCTCCTCGCCCACCCATACAAAACCAACACGTTTCATTTACTTTGTGCAACATAAACCCTTTTACGATTGTCTTTCTATTCTTGCCTTAGGATCAGTTTTAGGACCGACGCCTTTGCAAACTTGTGTCTAAGGACCATCCCGTGCTTGCACTACGATGTTAACTCATACTTTTGCCTTAGACCATTCTCGTGCCAATAACGTTAACCTATCAAGTCGTGTTTACCTTACGGCCATAATCAGAGACGCAACTACACGAAAGACTCCATTTTCTTGCCTCTAGACCTTTCTCATGCTTGCATTGTCGACGTTATATGAAAGTCAAAATGCAACTAAGGTGAACTTTCTATGTCATAAATTAGGTTTTTAAACAATAAACAACTCAGCTTCAAATCATGCTAGGACTACACTACCTTAATTTTTAAACTTTAAAAGAGGATAAAAGTCATAAAACTTTTATTTATCCACATCCAAAATTAAAAAAGATTGTGTGGATTTTAAGTGATTTTTGTATATGATTTAAAATTCAATTATGATATGTTTAATTGTAAGCAACTTTATTGGAAGCGGTAAAAATGTGCACTTTTACCATTTTGATTGTTTATTATAAACAAGTCGTAATTTTAAAATATGACATAAAGTGAATATTGTTCCCCTAATATTTGAATCACATGTGCTCTTTTTGTGAGTTTGAAGTGAGATGTAAATGATATTTTAATAATCTTATATTCTCTTTCTATTTTCACTACACTATAATGTACAAATTCACACTTAACACATTTGAAGTGCTTCTACCATACTAAACATATACAAGCGACCGAAGTGACATTTTCGGAAAACAAACATGTGGAGCAACCTTTAAAAAAGTAATAACACATCTCAAAAATTCAAAAAATAAAATTTTGTAAAGTCATTTGCTTATTTCACATTAAGGTAAAAGTGGTAAAATGCCAATTTTAAATTGTATTTTTAACATTGTTTGTTTCGTTATGAACCAATAAGTGAATGTGAATTAAACTTTTTGGATGTGACATAAGATAACAATTGTCTCCTTCATTATGAATATCACATCCTACTTCAGAAGTATGAAGTTTGATGATAGTAGAATTTGAATTTTTATTATTTTATCTTTTATTGTAGGACAACTATACAAATTCATACCTTAACTCATATTACTTCTACACTGCAAAACATATATAATTATAAAAATATGTCTTTCAATAGACAAAATTGATACCAATTAATTTTTTTTAAAAACTCTCTTACAAAATATAAGTTTATAAAATTATTTTTTTTACTTTCATTCTACCAACCACACACACCCTTTTGCTCCACAAAAATACTAAGTTTACAACAATTGGACTTACAATCCTCTTACAATCGTCTAGTGATATTTGCTAATTGTGTCCCCCCTCTTCCTACTCCACACGAGGAGAGCAAACCAGGGAGAGTAATGCTATGACTACATCCAAAGGGTTACAATTCTTTTACAATTTGCCACGTGGCCGGCCTCCATTGGAGGGGAGAGGAAAAAGGTGGGGCCGGGTGGGACCATGTTAGCGGAGGTAGAGTAGGTTATAAGAAGGTTGTAAAGGTTTGATAGTGAACTTAGCATTATTGAATTGAAAATTGTCACTAGACAATTGTAAGTAGATCTTAAACTAAATAGTTGTAAGAGCATCATTGGTAGATGGTGTTCAAAATTTCATCTTGAGGCCCAACATTCTAAAAATGAAGTAAATGTAGAATGTATTGGAGTTGTATGAGAATAGTAGAAAATAATAAAATGAGCTTTGGTCCCAAAGATTGTGTGGTCAAAAATTAAAGTAAAAAAAATAATGTAAATCTAGAATTTGGCTTCAAATTGGGACTTACTATTATACAAAATAATTTTCTACATTCTGAATCTAGAAATTCTCATGTCCAACCTATAGCTCATGTGGTTGGATTGGGCCTGAAAGTATAGAAATTGAAACCTAGAATAGGTCTTGCTATTATATAAAATGAGCTCATACATTCTAAATCTAGAATATAGAAAACGGGATGGGCCTGAGCATCATTAGTAAGGTTCAACCCATTTTCTAGATTCTAGATTTAGAATGTAGGAGCTCATTTCGTAGAATAGTAAGTCTTATTTCTACTCCCAATTTCTACAATTTTGGTTCCATTCCACCCATAGGTGCTAAGAGTTGGGCCTCCCAATTTCTAGATTCTAGATTGTAGGAACTCGTTTTGTAGAATAGTAAGTTCCAATTTGGAACCAAACTTTCTAAATTTTAGACTTTATAATTTTTTTTTCTACATTAATTTTTGACCACACAATCTTTAAAACTGTGTCTCACTTTATCATTTCCTACCCATTGTACATTTATATATATTTTTTAAAATTTTGGATCAAAATTGTATTTGAGAGTTCCAACTACTAATCATGCTCTAATTCTACTATTGATCTTTGCTTGAAGGGAATATGTCTACCCAACTCCCCAAACTTTGAGCACTAGAAAAAACAGTAGCAATCAATCATATAGACCAAACCCTCCCTCCCTCCCCACCCAAACGAGGAAAGAAAAAAAACCGAAGCATGGGTTACTGGACCAACCTGCTCTCCTCCGTCCTCATCACCCTCTCCGTCGCCCTCATCACCTACAATGTCATCATCTCCTCCACCGCCACCCTCAACTCCGGCTTCCCCGGCCAAACCTCAGCCCACCTCCCCCTCTCCCCTCCTCTCGACCCGGTCATCCGCATGCCGGCCGCCCCCTCCGGCCGCCCCCTCCGCCCCTTCCACACCGCCGTCACGGCGTCCGACTCCGTCTACAACACGTGGCAGTGCAGGGTCATGTACTACTGGTTCAAGAAGGCCCGCGCCGCCGCCGCCGCCGCCCCCGGCGGCTCGGAGATGGGCGGCTTCACCAGGGTGCTCCACTCCGGCCGCCCCGACCGCTTCGTGGACGAGATCCCCACCTTCGTCGCAGATCCCCTCCCCGCCGGGACGGATCAGGTGAAGCTTACTACTTCTCTTCACTAATTTCTTGGTCTCAGTAAGGAATTGAACTATTAGAGGGAGGGGGAGTGAAAGGTGAAGTCTTTAATTATGATTTGGTACTAGGAAGCTTGTACAGTTGTACTCTGTGTCGGACACGACATGGACACTATAATCAACCTAGTTTCCTGAACTGGTTCACACATTCACCCCAAATGCAAGGGATTCATAACCTAGTTTGTCAAAATCAAAATACTGGCACCGGGCGACGCAACCAAAATCCACAGATCCTTAACTCAGGAGAGTAGAAGGGGACTTACACTGTCGCTGCGAATGCTGCGCAAATGGTCCCATTACTAAGAGCTGTTACAAAGGGGCAGTTGTTAATAATTCATATCAAAACAGGTTATGCATTTTTAGCTTAGGTGGATTAATTATTTGCTGGAATAGAAAGGCCTTCAGTAAGCTGATAAGTGATAGGTCAAGCATACCTTCTTGTTGGAGTCGTATCAGAGGGGGCAGTCTGCTGGCTTTGTCTCGGATTTTACTGTACAAAAACCTTCTTTGGATCTTCAATGTAGATAATAGGAGATGGTTGATGCAGCTATGATGCTACTCCTAGTCACTTTTTTCTAGGCCTTTTAAAGTGTTGGTTTTTTTAGTGGCTGGTGGATCTCCAGCAATGGAAGATAAGCACGTAGGATATCATGAAGTTTCAAAATCAAACTTGATGGACCTTCAGTTTTGTAATCGTAGTCACATTTACTTAGACAGTTAGACCCCATCGGCTTCTCTGCCCTGCATCAAGGGAACAAACAAAGTCATCTATTAGTGTAGTTTCATAAACTATGGCTTAGTACGTTTACCAATAGGGAATCCCTTGTCTATGTTGTACGTTTGGAACTTGTGTCTTGGTGGATACACAGGGTTTCGAGTCCCAGAAACCATCTCTTCATCTTGGTGGACCTTCAGTTTTGTAACCATAGTCACATTTTGTTAGACCCATCCACTTCTCTAGCCTGCATTAAGTAAGGTAACAAGCAAAGTCATCTGGTAGTGTAGTTTCGTAGAAATGTGTTAGTACGTATACCAAGAGGGAGTACCTTGTCTATGTTTATGTTCGAAACTTGCATCGTGGTGGATGCGAAGGTTCAAGTCCCAAAAACCATCTCTTAATAGAATGCATCACCCTCAAACTTGACACATTTTAAGTCTCAGTACATTCACGGATTCACCCAATGGATATAGATAGGTTTGTCTCTTTAATGATGAAGTAGATTTTTTTTTTTTTAAGAAGGCATCCACCCTACATTCGAATGGACGTTGCACTATTGCAGTCATAAGTAGTACCTGACATCTATGTCTAGTCCTAATTGAATTAATGACGAACTATCTCTCTATCTTGTAGCAGGACATGTTTGAAATGAGAATCTGTCGATCCATGCTTCTCTACTTTCTTAATCTTTTCTATCATTGTAAGTTTTTTCTATTAATTGAATTTATCATACAATACCAGGGATACATTGTTCTGAATAGACCTTGGGCTTTTGTTCAGTGGCTTCAGAAGGCTGACATCAAGGAAGAGTAAGTATATTGTGCATTATTATCATAATACATCTTGGTTCTCTAACCTTCATATCTTCTGCTTGAAATCTCTTATGTAGATACATATTGATGGCAGAACCTGACCATATTATAGTTAAGCCTATACCGAACCTTTCTAAAGATGGTCTTGCAGCTGCATTCCCTTTTTTCTACATTGAACCCAAAAAGTATGAGGCTACTCTTCGCAAATTCTTCCCTGAGGACAAGGGACCGATCACAGACATTGACCCTATAGGGAATTCCCCTGTCATTATTGAGAAGGTATATGAATCTCTTATGTCAAGAGGTTCTATTTTCAGCTGTAAACTCACACAACAGTCCCTTTGTCTCTAGAGATCTCTCGAGAAGATTGCTCCCACGTGGATGAATGTTTCTTTGGCAATGAAAAAGGACCCTGAAGCAGATAAAACATTTGGCTGGGTTCTTGAGATGTAAGATTCGGCTGAACCCAATTTATACATATAGTCTAATCTAGACTTTGGTTGTTATTTGGTGGCAGTGTGTGTTGCTATCTTCTCTTTTTCTTCTTTTCATTCATGCATGTATCACTAAAAGAATACAAGAGTATCTCATCTTTTTTGTTATATCGATTATGCCGAAGTTATTTTAAAAAATTCTGAAAGTATTAGAACATACTTTTAGTACTCACAAATTCCAAATTTGCCTTGCCTTGCCGCCATTTCATTTCTTAGTACCTTTGATAGTGGGATTGTTTCCTTTTGTTGCTAATGCAATCAGAAATTGCCACTTACATATCTCTTTACATTTAGCAATTTATTGCCATTTATGAAATATAAATATCATATGTTTTTACGTTTTCATCACAGGTATGCATATGCTGTTGCATCTGCTCTGCATGGAGTGGGGAACATCTTACATAAAGATTTTATGATCCAGGTGGGCATCATTTTAGCTGGTATGTTGTACCTCTAAGACATTACTAACACCTTAACTTGTTGGCATGAAAGCCTCCTTGGGACTTAGATGTTGCTGAGAAGTTCATCATACACTATACCTATGGATGCGACTATGATTTGCAGGTATACAATTTTATGCTCTTTAACCTGTCAAATCTTTTGCTTATCATTAATTTCTTTGAATTGTTACATAGGATAGTTTGCATGGAATTTGGATCTTATAATCACACATTTCCTAGGGTCGTTCAACTTATGGAAGGATCGGAGAATGGAGGTTCGATAAAAGATCATATGATCGCCACCCACCTCCCAGAAATCTTTCATTACCACCGGCTGGAGTCCCACAAAGTGTGGTATGATTATAATCTCATTTCATATTGTTTTTCAGGATTGTGATATCTTCAGTTTTATAGTCATAATAGTTTGATTTCAGATTAAAGGGACATGCTTTTTTTTTCTTCTTCTGGACAATGGGCATCTTTCTTTAATACACGTGATTCCTATACCTGACAGAAGTAGATTTTTGAAATAGTTGAACGCTGTGCATGTAGTTATCATAGTTTATCATGTCAAGACTTAAGACTGTTCAAATAAGGTATCACCTCATTATTGCATTCTTTTAGACCATACACTTATTATATGGTTCCTGATTATTCATGCCTACATTGTCAAAACCAACTCCTTGTAACATATATAGAGAATGGAATTATTATTGTTTTAGTTAGTGTAAATGTGAACAGTTTAGAGCACTAATTCTATCTAATTGAGCGTGGCAATGCCATTGCCAAACTAGGTATTTCATAAAGCTATCACTGAAAATGGATTCGGATTGAGGGTTTCAAATGTTCTAGCAACATGTTCAAGAACTCGTTGTTCTTGTTGTCATATTTGTTGATAAGATGCTCAATCCATGGATTTACCTGCTGTATGTGTACGAACCACAACTTATTTTCAGCAACTCAAGATTTCTAGGCCAAGGACATTTTCATCCGTGCACAATGCATTATTGCTGCGTGCACTTGTGTGTCATTTTCTATCCTCAAATTTACTGTACTTTTGTAGCTTTAAAACCGTGTGCTTCATAGTAGAAAAATAACGTCTTATTTCCTTCACTGTACACCCTTACACAATAACTTCATGGTTAAGCATCTAGTAAAAAACCTTGTTTCTGGGCTCAAATCTCCACAAACACCATTGCTTGTTAGCATTGTTTTTGCAGTAAATTATACAATACAAAAACTGATCATAACTACAATACATCAAACTGATTAAACAGAGCACATGATAATGAGTTCAGTTATCTTATTTGTTAGAAATGGACAGTAAAACATAGAGAACATTCCTCCAAGATATTAGTGATTCTTATTATCCTTCCATAGAGACCACATTAGGCAATATATGGATGAAGATATGTAATTACTAATTGAGTAAGCAATTTTGATCAAAATTCGTCAGATCTTAGGTATTGGGTCAGAATGTATTTGACTGCGCTACTGTGTACTATATATACACCATAAAAGGCTTTAGTATGCACAATTATTTAAAAGTATTTGGGGAGGGAATACATAGTAAGTATAAGTCAGTTCACAAGTCTATTGAAATTAAGTTACTTGGTTGACATAGAGGTTTTTATAATGATTATATAATAGATCAATGGACATTGAAAGGGAAGTTACATGCCAAGTGAAATTGTGGTGGACTCACAAAGTCTCAAATATATGTAGGTATACCCTGAAACACTCTTTGGAGGTTTTGAGGCCAAGGTTTTACTCTTTTAGGACCAAAGTGGTTTTCTATCATGGTTCATAGCACTGTGTTTCTACATAGCTTGAATGAATTCCTTTTTGGTAACAATTTTCAATTTATACTACTATGTAATTTGCCCCTACAAAGATCTTGGTTTCCAAGCATGACAAGGGGGGAGGCTGCCACTGTATGCATGCATATTAAAGTTAGCCTGATACACATTATAATGTAAAAGCCTGATGGTGTAGTGTCTAAGTAGATATCATTTGTTGACGACCTTACCTATACAGGCTATACTGGGACTCAGAATTGGTTCACCACTGCATGAATATTTGTTGACCATTTCCAGCTTGCTGTATCCTTGCATGCTGCTGCATGAACTGTTGAATTTACTCTGATAGGAGATGTAAAATGTCTTTAGATATAACTGTTCTTCAAGAAGCCCCGCCTCGGTTTCCATCTTGTTCATGTTTACAAGGTCCTTATGGATTCGTTATTGAAGTTTCACTTTGGATTTTGTCCACAGTCCTTTCTCCATCAACATTTATGTACATTAAACTAGAGTTGATTCTCTCTCTTAACCTTCAAGGAGACAATACCTAGAGCCTTATTCTGCCTTCAACTTTTGCCATTATCCAGGTGGTGGTTGTTGCATTCATGGTACTTTTATCACATTGCAGGTGCTCTCACGTTTTATAGGGTTCTTACTTCTTAGTTTTCTTTAGCACCATAGAACTAAGGGGGTGGGGAAACAAGGAGATTTGGGAACAATGATATAATGGAAGAAAAGGTAAATATAAACAGTAGGACTCAGCACTTGGTTGTAAATCCATAAATGGAGCACCTGGCAGATTGTGCAGGTTTCTGTGTGCTTACTTTATAACTACAATCCAACTAGTTGAAATAACTGCTTCGAGTCTCATGTAATTTTTAGGGTTCACTCTTATCATTTCGGGCATGAAATTTATTAGCAGTTGTATGCTCCTTGCTCTTTCTTGTCCCAATCAAACAGGTCCAGTTGGATGCAGTGGTTTTGTTTGTGTTCACTTTATACTTGTAGCCCTTATTGGTGGATTTGAATCTTGTAGAAAAAATATTATCAGCCTCATATAGCCATGTCGTATAGGGGTCTGCACGAAGTCTTGTGCAAATATGACATAACTATACGGGGCTGCAGGCTGCAGAGGATGTGGATCCCTTATTGGCCAATTATAAGTGTTCGACTGGCTATTTCCAAATAATTGCCCCACCATTGTAATCTCTGAACCAAATGAGTCGTCAAAGATAGGAGACTTGTATAAAATTTGAAATGAGACTACACTATGAACAATTGAATTGATTCATTAGGACTCTTTGGCCAAGCAATCTATGAGATACAAAAGTGGACAACTATGTAATTGTTGTCAAATAGCTAGCCAATGACAACTAGATAGTAAATAAAAAAGAACATAAAACATTCTTAGACACTCCACCGCAAGTTGGAGCTTAGATGACAATCAAAGTGTTGCATGGAAACAAACTATGGAAACAAGGAGACAATTGCAGCCATCACTGCAGACAGAGTTGAGTTCAACCTGGCAGTTATCTAGACGATGAAGACTGAGTTGCGGCATTCGACGTGTCTGAAGAGTGAGAGTTGCAACTATCTTGGGCTACAAAAGAGTGAGTTGCGACTTCTAGCAGGGAGAGGGTGAGTTGCGACCATGGAGAGGGAGAGTTGTAGCCAATGCCATTAAGGCGACGAGGGAGTAAGTTGCGATTCTTGCAACACATAGTTTAATAGAAGGCTATGAAGTGGGCCCGAGTCGCTGAGAAGGAACTCACACTGCCTACTAGTAGGCATATGCCTTAACTGTTGATAAGTGGAACAGACATTATGTCCCGATGCTGCTGACAATGGGGTAAGTGTATGAGGAGAGTTGCAGACTAGTACATGGTAAGTAGGGAGGACAGTTTCACAATGACAGTTGACAAGTGGGATGCACTGCGATCTATTAGAGGTGGTTGGGCCCAACTCCCTAGAGAACACAAACGTTGACGAGTGGGCCAACAAGTGTGTGACTGCTACATGACTTCTACTAATCAGTGGGCCAACACGTATGTGGTTTGGGAGAAACCACATAATCATGGAAGGATGTGGCTGATAAGCTACCACGTCAACTTAGAAGTTGACTGAAATTGGCTTCTCAAAGAGGGAGAAAGATGTTGCGCTCGAAGAGGGAGAGGGACTTCGTTCTCTCTATTAGATAGAGATCCTACCAGTGAGGGGAGGAGGTTGGAGGTGTCTCCCGAGGAGGGGAGGATACTGTAACACTGGAGAATCACAAAAGCATCTGAGACTTGTTGTAGATGAGAGGAGGATAAACGTCATTGTAGGCCTAGGACGAGAGAGATGACCTGCAATCGAGGAAGGGGATGTTGTCAGATCTGTCATTTTTAATAGCTTATCTTCATCTTCTATATCACTTGTTACTATGGATGCTGTCGACGAGCTGAAATGTAGAGAGAGATCTGGGTTTTTTGTGTGTCGAAATCTGGGGTTAAGATAGGGCTTGGGGAGAAAGAGCTAGGGCTTGGGTTTCTCACGAAGGCTAGATCTTTAATTGCTTATCTTCATCTTCTATATCTCTTATTACTATGGATTGCTGTATACGAGCTCAAATGTAGAGAGAGATCTGGGTTTGTTTTTCCGTGTGGAGATCTGGGGTTAGATAGGGCTTGGGGAAAAAGAGATGGGGCTTGGGTTTCGTACGAAGGCTAGATCTAGGATAAAGAGGTATGTACGATTCTGGAACTGGGATTGGAGGGATGGCGGCTTGGGATTTGTGGAGGAGCTAATGTTAGGTTTGATCATTGATGGAGGCTAGTGAACTTTGAAGGCTAAGGATTGAGAACCATGTGTTAGGTTTTGATAAGGCTGGACTAGGTTTTGGACGAAGGGAAGAGAGTGGCAGTTGGGACGAGGAGAGATCCTAGAGCTAGAATGTAAGGCAGGCTCTGGTACCATTTATAAAAATGAGACAACATTATGTTGTTAGCATCTTACGAACAGTACGATACAACCTCTAAACAATATGATTTATTGAAAAATACGAGATGGATAATTTGTCTTACAATACACTTTCAGTATCCAATGATACAATACATATCACCCGATATCATATATAATCAAAGCTACTTTTAAGCGGTATAGAGATTTTTTTTATAACCAACTCTATAACTTCAAATCTTGGCCAAAATACAAATATTTCCCTTTAATTTGTCACAACTTTTTGTTTCAAGACTTTCTTCTGGTTTAACTCTTTGAACCATAGTTGTCAAAAGCGCACCTAGGTGAAAAACTCAACGCCAAGGGAGCTTGCGTCTCGCTTCAGCTAAGGCGCACGTCTTGCTTTTGTTGCAAACATGTGCGGTCTTATGGGTGGGTGGGTTTGGGGGGGGGGGGGGGGTGTGTCCAATAGCATCATCAACCCTTCCGTTTGCGGTTCAAGCAATGTTGAAGCTTCCTTATTTTGTTAAGAACAAGTGACGAAAACCTAGCAACACGAAATAGTTTTGAGGTAGACGACTTCTATTTTTCTTCTGATTATACACGGGGACCTGTATATTTATTTTAATTGTACATGCCCCTTGCTTTGCTCATGTGCGACCTCGCTTTTGCGCCCAGGCCCCAAGGAACCTTTTCGTCTCAGTGCCCTTCCTCCATCGACTTTCAACCTCCAACAACAACATATAACATCTTCAAGGATGACATCTAGCATATATATATATATATATATATATATATATATATATATATATATATGCTTTTCTAATGTTCATATGTCTTCTTTAAGCTTCCTTATATTATGTTTTCTAGTTTTTTACAAGAGATATATTTTATAAACTAGAATATATAACAAAATATTATTTGAATTTCAACACAGGCTTTTAATAATCAAGTTCTTATTGATTGTAATTGTTGCAATAGTATTCTACTTATGAATAATACCATCATGTAATATTGATTTTATATTTTTTACTCTTAATTATCATCTTTATAATAAACTTGTAACTTATTAGTTGACAATGCTCCTTATCATTTTACTATTGCAGAATGTTTTCAATTTATCAACATATGTAGGGTTATCTAAATTCCCCATAAAATTTTATATGGAAACTGTATCTTACGAACCCGTTACGATAAACAATATGATAATCAAGTGAACCGATATACAATACGTATCTCGATTTGACAATTAATGTATGCCTCTTGCACCATAGGCATCAACATATGCCTCTTGCTCTTTCTTGTCGCAATCAAGCATTTCTGTGCCTCATCCAGAGCAGAGATCTATCTTCTCATGGGAACAGTAGAATGCAGGCAATGTACTTTATCTGATGACGTGTTTTGATCTTGAACCAGAGCCAAACTATCATACTCTTGTGAGCCTAAGGAGGTGGCTATTGCCAGATTATAGATCATTAAGCAATTTCATAACGTGTCTTATGCAAAAGGCTAAAATTAGTGATGGGAGATTCAGTCATGTTCAAGATTTTAGGAAGAGTATATATATATATATATATATATATATATATATATATATATAAAACCAAGCGGCCGTGTCAAAGACACCCAGCCACCGCTTGGCCCGGGGGCCGTGGGCGAACCACCAAGCCGCTCCCGTGGGGGCTCGAACTCCGTCCGATATATATATATATATATATATATATATATATATATATATATATATATATATATATATTTTTGGAATAAGGGTGAATTTATTCCTCGCATAAAGCGAAAAAGGTATTAAAGTACAACATCACAACTTCCATGCCCCAGTAAGCTATTGTGGGGCCATTACAGATACATCGAATTCTATATTATGTAGAATTCCAATAGGGGGGGTAGTCAAGCCCTCAAAGATACGTCTGTTCCGCTCCTTCCAGATGTGCCAAACAGACGCAGCAAGACGGACTCTGGCTCGTCTAGCCCACCCCGGATCCCGGCCGCTGTGATCTCGGATCCAACTGAGAATGCTCCGAATGTCACGGTCCATCCCCACTCCTCCTCTCAGCTGCGCACATTGCTTAGTCCAGATGTGCCAGGACACCGAGCAACGAAAGAAGAGATGCTCCATGGATTCATTATCATCAGTACATAGCACACATTTGGCATCCGGGATCAGCATCCCGAACCGTGTATATATATATATATATATATATATATATATATATATATATATATATATTACTGTTTTTCTGTAGTCCAATTAAATTGTTTTTGTGATTTGCATTCTTGATGCCTTTATTCTTGTGAGATTAGTAGGCAGGCTCTTAAGCAAAACCTATGGGATTGTTATTCCTTCACTCTTTGGCGTAGTGTGTCACAAAGATGCGTAGTGTGTCACAAAGATGAATGCAATTCTTTATAGAAAATTGTATCATCTTACCTTTTTGTCTAGTCTCTTTATGGTCTACGGAAATTTGGAGGGTGCTCCTTGGTTGTATGTACAATCCAAAAGGTTGGTCTACCTACCAGCTATAACATGCCACCTAGGTTTTATGGCATGGCCCTTTTATGTTCATAGCTACTTTGGTTAGAAATTTGGCTCCAACATAGAAGGTCGACGTCAAGTCAGCAATAGGTCATAAAATTTTGTCAAATTTTTTTGGGAGCTTTCTAATGCTCCATAGCTGATCCCATTCCGATGGGAGAAGTCTTGGATGATGATGCTCTGAAGCAAAACCTCACTCTTACATGTCATATGATCTTTTGTTCTGGTCTTGCTAATAATCATCAATAGCTGTTGAATCATTTTGATTTTAGGTGTAAAAGGGTTTTCGTCCATCCTGATGTTTCAAAATAGTGGGGTGTTGAGAAATCAACTGTGCATAATCTTAAAATCCTTTAGTACTCTGTTATCTGAGTCTCAATTGTGACGTTGGATGACACTTTCCTCAATCTGCTCAGGATATGTAATATGTTTATAACCACATTAAATTTATTTTTTGAGTTGTCAAAACTTCAAGTGAACTAAAATGTCTGGTATCATATTAAACCAGCGGATAAGGTATCCATACACCTCTACAGCTGTACTATATATATTAGTTTACTAGTGAAACCTCCCAAAGTTTGCACCATGACCAGTTATCACAATTTCAATTTTTATATACTATATTCTGGTCAAATTGTTTTCGATTGACGATTTGTATCTATAATCTGTAGGAAATGTTTAATGTGCGTCGTGTGCATTGCATGCAACTCTGCCGGAAAATTTTGAGTGTCGGTCTTGTTGTGTATAAAATTATTTTCCCTTGATAGAGGATATTAATGCATCATGTTCGTTACTTTGTATTCACAGACATTTAATCTTGCAAAATACTAGAAGCCTAAGTCTGGAAGAATTTTTTTTCCAATTATCACTTCCTAAAAGATCAACAGAAACACCCAACACAAACTTGACGCCTTTGTAGGATATGATCAGGCAACGCCATAAAAAAGATTCAAACAGCCGACACCAAAAATTTGGGGTAAATGCTTTGTTGTTGTTGTTTGATCATGCAACCCCACAAGTATTTCAGATTCCAATGGATTTAACTCAAACATGATATATTCCTTTTTTACATGTTCTAGATTTGCATGATCCTTTGATTCTAAAGCATCATGTGCAGGTGACTTTGGTTAAAATGGTGAATGAAGCAACCGCCAATATTCCCGACTGGGAAGCTTATGGTGATCAACATTCTTGACCGGAAGCACAGAGGTACAGTCGTAGACAAACTGAAAAAATCACGGTTAGTTTGTTTCTCCTCTTGATGATGACATTACGAGGCTGGTGGCTTCTTCGCGGTTGACGCATCATGCACTGCAGTTCAAAGTCATTCTGGAAACTACAGGAAGTGGGGAAGACGAAAGATTTGCGCTAATGTCTGGGTTTTGTGTTTGTCCGGCTTGCAGCTCGCCGTTGATACTTAGCTGATAAAATGTGTAAATTGTTGTCATGGCAATCTGACCACTGATTTTTTTTTTTTTTTTTTGGTTAAGTGTATGTATTTATCATATAGGGGAAATAACTCGTGCGTAATTTGGCTTTTGTTTTCTTAAGAAATATGTTATTTGAAATTCCGTTTTGTTTCTTTAAATATTAGAATATGTACTTCAATTTCTTGAAGCATTTGTCAAATCCTATTTCTAGTCAATTTCTTGTGTCCTAAGAAGATGTACAAGAGACACTACTTAGGCCAGTTAGATGTATACATTGATCATTACTCTCCCGAACGACTGAAAGAGCATAGCATCCCCACTAATAGGGTGCAACTCGAATGGTTTGGGTTGTGGGCCTGAGCTCAACCCGAATCCAACCTGATGAATCATCCAATCTGACATCGGGTTCATATGGTTCAACATATGAAGTTCAAGATTGGGCTGGTTGGGTCGGGTCTATCGGATTTATCGGATCTAATATGATAGTTGAAATAATTTTAAACAATATTAATATTAAACACATAATTAAATAGCAATAAAGCATCTATTATTACAAAATACAAACTGAAATGTTTAGAATGAGTTGAAGAGTTTGGGTGAAAAATTTTAGGGTTTAAAATTTTTATTTAAGAAGTATGAGACAATGTATATATAAAATAGATTATATGTATGCCGAATTTTGGGTTCTTTGGATAATCCGACACATGAACCCGAGGCAAATCCGATTTTTGATTGGTTCCAAATATTTTAACCCGAGTTCGAAATTGAGTCCGAGTATCTTCTCTAACCTAACCCATTGATGTGTTTACGGAGTCGGGTTTAGCCTGCCTCTGTTGCACCCTTACCCACTAAAACGTGATGTTCAAGATTCAATACGTAGAAAATCAGAGTTTCAACATTACTGCCACAATAACAAAACAAACATAATTCACTTTCCACTGATCAAAGTGTTTATTTTTTATTTTTTTCCAACTAAATTCTTAGCCACTATCTTGTGAGCTAAGCCCAACCTTATCTTCTACACTTGTTGTAGGTTAACTTCGCCTCGTGCAAAATAGACTTTTTCGTTGGGAGTGTTGCTATTTTGACCGCCACGGGGAATGGACCGCCGATCTGTGGCCACGTGGTGCGTCGGCATTAGCCTCCCGGCCCGAGGTGTGCCCACGTTAGCGGGAGGCCAATAGCTGACTGCCACGCGGACACGGGCCAGTTCCGCAACGGCCAAAATAGACTTTTCCTTTCGTGTATACAGGAAAGCAATGAGGCGGATGGGAGCAGTGAGTTCTCATCATTTGAGAAAGGAGAAATCCAATGATTCGACCTACACAAATTGTAGTGAATTGACTGGATGTTACCGAGATTTCTATGTTGAATGGATCTCGTCGCAACGTGTTCAAAATTTTTATGCTTATCGTCAATGCACTGTATCTACGACGACTAGTAGATCTCAACACCATCCTCCTTCCTAACTACTTTCAAAAGCTTCTGAAAATCGAACTGCATTTTCAAACTGCTCTTACCAATCAGCTGTTGTGAATGCTTTTCAAAAAGAAAGAAAGAAAGCAGAAGCAGCCATGGATCCATCAGTCCAAGTAGGAAAGGAAACAAAACAATGCACAACCCATTTTAATTGAGGAATAAAATTTATTTTTCAGGAAGCTTCTTTTCTAACTTCTTCTTGTTCTTGATTCTTGAATTCTCACTCCTTTTAACGACGGACGAGCCGTCCCATGCCATGACGAATAAGAGGAAAGATTCCTTCCATCCCACTCGACCGCCTCTCCGAGATCCAGACCGCGTCGGCAGTTGGTTGGTGAGCTCCCTCCCCCCCGACGAGCGAACGACCATGGTGGAGAACGTAGCCGCTCCGGCGTTCCACTACCGGATCTCCGCCCTGGTCCTGACCTTCGCCGCCTACGCCTCCTTCCACGCCTCCCGGAAGCCCCCCTCCGTCGCCAAGTCCGTCCTCCTCTCCACCTTCCCCCCCTTCTCCTCCCCCGGCGGGGCCCACCGCCTCGGCGAGCTCGACCTCGCCTTCCTCCTCTCCTACTCCCTCTCCATGTTCGTCTCCGGCCGCCTCGCCGACCGCTACTCCCCCCGCCCCCTCCTCCTCCTCTCCTCCCTCCTCTCCTCCCTCTCCCTCCTCCTCCTCTCCCTCGCCTACTTCCTCCCCCTCCACTCCCTCCCCTTCTTCCTGGCCCTCAACGTCGCCGGCGGCTTCTTCCAGTCCTTCGCCTGGCCCTGCGTCGTCTCCGTCGTCGCCAACTGGCACGGGGGGTCCCACAGCGTGGGGGCGATCATGGGGGCGTGGAACTCGCACACTTCGTTCGGCAACATCCTCGGCTCCGTCCTCGCCGCGTCCGTCTTGGACTACGGATGGGGCTGGTCTTTCGCTCTGCCGGCGGCTCTGCTCGCGGCCGTCGGGGTGGTGGTTTTCGCGTTCCTCGTGGCTCATCCGAGCGATGTTGGGTTGGAGGTGGTGGCCGGAGCGGGCGGGCAGGGGCAGGAGATGGGGAATGCCGATGAGGGCAATGGGGGGAATGGGGAGGAGGATGCAGGGGTTCTTGGACCCGATGGGGACAATGGCGGGAACGGGGAGGGGGTGGATGCAGGGGTTCTTGGACCGGATGGGGGGAATGGGGAGGGGGAGGCTGCAGGGGTTCTTGGACCGGAGGGGGGGAATGGGGAGGGGGAGGCCGCAGGGCTTCTTGGACCGGATAGGGGGAATGGGGAGGAGACGGCGATTGGGTTCTTGGAGGCGTGGATGCTGCCAGGGGTGGCGCCGTATGCCTTCTCTCTGTTCTTCTCGAAGCTCGTCGCGTATACTTTTCTCTACTGGCTGCCGTTCTACATTCGCCATACCGGTATGTTTGCCACTTTAGTATGCTGTTGGTTAGAGTTTGTCATGTTCTCTATAACGGTCGTAGAAGCTTGAATGCACACACACGAACACAAACACACACACACACAATGTGGCATGACAAATGACAATTGAGGCACTTCTACTTTGCATGACATCCTTTACGTTATTTCTTGATAGATTATTCTTGAAGTGAATCAGAGTTAATAATGGTGGAAAACCCAGAAAAGGGTATGTTTGTTGTTAGTATGTTCTTGATAGGTTATTCTTGAAGTGAATCAGAGTTAATATGGAGGAAAACCCAGAAAAGGGGATGTTTGTTGTTAGTATGTTCTTGATAGGTTATTCTTGAAGTGAATCAGAGTTACTAATGGAGGAAAACCCAGAAAAGGGTATGTTTGTTGTTAGTATGTTCTTGATAGATTATTCTTGAAGTGAATCAGAGTTAAAATGGAGGAAAACCAGAAAAGTTCCTTAAATAATTGTTATTGGATGTTCTATGTTAATTCCTGAAATATTGGAACTTCATTTTATTTTCTTGAGGCATTGATCAATCATATATTGTGCTATACTCCAGCCTTTTATGTTATCGAGTTTGCTCATGATATGAACTGGAGAGAGTTCTAATATAGGCTGGTGAACGGAAAAAAAA
Organism: Iris pallida; assembly: GCA_029216955.1. Taxonomy (NCBI): domain Eukaryota; kingdom Viridiplantae; phylum Streptophyta; class Magnoliopsida; order Asparagales; family Iridaceae; genus Iris; species Iris pallida. The sequence goes on along the minus strand of JANAVB010003000.1, from coordinate 15,321,285 downwards.
AGTTGATAGACTCATATGGTGATGTTCTTAGGATGGCTTTTGTCTATTTAGGTTCTATTGACTACTAATGAGACTGGTGGGTGCTGTCTCCTGCATATAAAAATATGGAATGGTGCTTTTACAAGATTGAAAATTGTGGAAAACTATATTTCGCTACTTCACCGATGTGATTGAGTACATACATATAGGAAAATCTTTCTCGTACAACTCTATCCAATGTGGGACTAAAGTAGACTACTCTCTAACTTAAAGACTCTCCCTAAAGCTGTTCATGTGAAATATGTCCAGCTTGTTACATAAAATGGAAAAAAGAAAAGAAAACACTACTAGAGCTATAAACAAAAAGAAGAAGACATCAGTAGCAAGAGTCATCATAAATAGAATATCAATATCGATGGAGTCATCATCATGAGTAGGAACAACATCATCAACATACAACAATAGTAAAGGTCGTCAGACGACCCAAGAGAGAAACTGCGTTGAACATGTTTAAACATCCAAAGATTATTCTCTCATATTGTCCTCAATTGGCGCCACTTCTAACTTCCCACATATACTTCTTATCATATCCTTTAACGTATTGTCATTCACTATCTTAGCGTTCTTATTTCGGTTACACTAACTTTTTAAACATGTTGTTTCTTACTTGCCCAATACTCTTATCCATAAAACATTTACTGGTATTATAACAATATTGTAAAATTTTCTTTTAACTTCGTAGATCAAAAAGTACTCGGGAAACATCATGTTTTAATTCTATGCACGACACATTCTCAATGTCTTCATCATCATGAATGATTGATCCTAAATATTGAAGAAACTCTCACTCTTATGTATTTTTTATCCATCTATGTGGATTCTCTTCTTGTTTTCCTTTGACCCATGGTGAAGTTACATTTTATACTCTGTTTTTGTCTTGGTAATTCTAAATCACTTAGATTCCAAAGTTTCTTTCTGTACTTTTATTTTAGCATCTAATCCTTCTCTACTCTCATCAACCAATACAACATCATTAGCAAACATCATCCACTATGGAACCTCCTCATGGATATGTCTAGTAATTTTATTCATAAATTCCGCAAAAAGGTAAGAATTTAATGATGATCCTAGATGTAATCCTATGGTAAGGAAATGGTTTACCATCGTTCACTTGGTCGTTGTAAGTGTATCATACATATCCTTTATAGTCTCAGTATAAATATATGAACTTATTTCTTCTCCAAAGTCCTCTTAGGAACTTGATTACAAGTTTTTTCCAAGTCAATATAAGTCATACGTAAATATATGTTTTTCTCTCTACATCTTTCTATTAACCTTCTTAATAAGTAAATGACTTCCACGGTAGATCTCCCTGGCATAAAAACAAGTTGATTCTATGAAATTCTAGTCTCTTTTCTTAATCTTTGCTTAGTTACCCTCCTATAGTTTTATGAGAAATAAAATAGTAATGAGAGAATGTTAGATCCCTAACTCTCCCCCTATCCCTCTCGTACACTCGAGATTGACTCATCTGCTCACTACTTCTACTTTAATTCTGCTCACACGAGGGAGATGTAATTCTAATTCTATGTATCATTGAGAGAAACACGTAACATCGCACACACAAACGATGTAGTCCAAAGGATTACATCAAGTAGCAAAAGGATTGGAACCCCACAAGGTCACACACAACTCGAACTCTCAATCATAAACTAGATATTTGTCTTAACTTAGCTACTGCACACCCCATTTTTTTTTTAGTTTTGAGTCTTTCGTCTCGCCAGATTGAGACCCTACCTATACCTAGGTCTTTCGGGGACTTGCCGCCTTGCTGTCACACGCCGTCTTAACAAGCTTGAGATCTATGCACAATAGAGAGATCGGCGCACAGGACAAAATATCAGAAATAACATAGAATAGTCATATCAAGGATCAAAATTGCAGACAAATGGGTAGGTGCCAGAATATATGGTCAAGACTCCCCCTCAAGTTTGGATATGACAAACATGTCCAATTTGGAAGTAAAAAGTAGTTTTATTTAATATAGGTACATAAAAGTAATAACTCAACCATTACTGGCAAAATAGTACAAATAGTTTCAGACAACACATCACCTTATGGCATAGAGGTGCAAGACAGGCAATAATAATTGATTACAACAGCAAAGACGAGCCGTAGACACCTGATATGCGAAGAACAACACAAGATATGAAGGTGTCTGACCCACAAACAGAGCTATGATATTAATAAATTAATCATTTATAAAGTGCATACGTTCTCTGGGTACATTCAACTAACAAACAATGCAAATGCACTGGCCATTGGGGTTTGATTTGATTAATAGCTGTGTACATTAAATGTGATAAATATCTCATTCATGTCTAGTATCCTAATATAGAAGTTAGAACTGTTGAAGTAGTTTGCAAGAAGATTTTCATAAGATGTGGGTTTGAACTGGTTATATATATTACTTATCCGTACTTGCATACAGTTACTCAAATTTGAATTACATTCTACTGTAATTCAAAGAGAAAGTTGATTACAATATTTATTTTAGAGCAAGTTTTCACTTGGTTATAGTGATGCTAATCATTCGGTATGATGTTATCTTGTAGCATGATGACTTAAATAGTTCAAATTATCTTTTCTATCAAACACTGGATGTAAGAACAGTATATATTATAAATTTTAAGTTGCATTGCTTTTATATACTAATAAATAAGTTCTCGTGATATATCAATGATACTTAACCGGATTGTATACTGCTATTGTAGATGTTGCTGGCAAGCAGTTATCTCATAAAATGGCAGGAATCCTTTCAACAATATTCGATGTTGGAGGGGTATTCGGCGGAGCTTCAGCCGGGCTCATGTCAGATAGGCTTGGTGCTCGTGCAGTTACTTCCGTTATTTTTCTTTTTCTCTCGATCCCAGCACTTTTTTGTTACCGAACATATGGAAGCATATCAATGTTTCTAAACATTTGTTTGATGTTCCTGACCGGCTATTTTGTAAACGGTCCATATTCGCTCATCTCTACGGCAGTTGCAGCTGATTTGGGTACTCAAGGCACGAATGGGGGTAATTCAAGAGCTTTGGCTACTGTTACGGCCATTATAGATGGGACTGGTTCTGCTGGGGCTGCTTTGGGGCCTTTACTTACAGGATATATTTCTACTAGGAGCTGGAATGGGGTTTTTGTCATGCTGATTGTATCAAATTCTCTTGCAATCCTGGTTTTGATTCGCCTGGCGATAGCTGAGGTCATCAGAATGCTGAACCCGGGGGAGTAATTTCGGATTATTTGATGCAGAGAGATCATGTATACAACATACACTGCGATAGCGTCACAGATTCATTGACTTGTGTATATGTTGATATTCTTTTTGTAGCTTGTCATTGTTCTAGTATGTACACCATGAATTGCAGTTCTCTCAGGAAGAAGTGACATGACTATACGAAATCTTAGGGAAAGGATTGATTTGTCTCACGTCTGTTGTTTCTGAAAAAGACCAATATAAAGGGATAAATTTTGTATGCTTTTGTACATTTTAATTGCACCTGAAGGGGAATAACATTGTGTGAGGAGCTGATGACTTTTTTTTTTGCCGCATAAAATTCCAGTCAATACTATGCTTTCTACTTGACATTGGATTTTACCTGAACGTATTGAAATTCTTCGTCCACATGTGTATATAATTTGCATTGGAGAAGTAATTTGTTGTAAATAAAGTGTAAATCGCAGAAAAACAAAAAAGTCTGCATCTCGGGGTTGCAATCATTGAAATTTGGCTCTCCAGGTCTTTATTTCAGAGGATACTTTTGTCTGCTTGTTCTGGTGAGTGGTGTATTATGGAAATACTGTCCACCAGAAATTTAAGTTTTTATTTTTTTTTTATTTTTATCAAAAGCTCGAGATGAAAATAATAATAAATTGTTTACTTCCATATAAATCAGAAATATTGCAAAAATGTTGTGCGACTTGCCTAGCCTACCAGTAACTCCTCAAGAATTCAAAACATGTAAAGCTATATTAGTTGTTTCTTCTAGTTAAGCGAGATGGAAGATTAGAAACAAAGTTTTGGAAAATGTACTTTCTATGCTGCACTGGAGAAGGAAGTATCACAAAAGCATTCTTTAGCTGACTAAAGGAGGCTCTATTGGAAAATCTGGGGGTTAATGCTCCAGCCACTGACTCTAATAGCTCTACTAAGCAAGCAAGCACCTTCTCTCAGTCTATCCATATCTTCTTTTCAATCGCATATAGTGGAGTGCAGAGTCCTGTAGTATCTTAAAACTCCTATCCAACTCTTCAGATGCTCCACTCATACCTGTATTTAATATTTTAAGAGTAATAGTTGGGAGTAGCGGTTATAAGATATTTTTAAAATAATGATTATGAACGGTTACGAGGGATTCAATTTTGGATGGTTTTAAGTAGCGGATTTTAAATCAGTTGAATACCTGCTTGGTAATTCATTAACGACTGGTTATGAAAGTTTTTTAAAATAATAAAATTACCTATATGCTCATTTATATACAAAGTCCTTCCAAAGCAACATTATATCATTGTCTATTGTTAGTTTGCAACAAGAAAATATTATGACTCTTTGATGTTATGTAATTAGGAATTCATGACAAATCTAAATTATTCTTACATTTGTTATTTGCAGATATTGACTAAACTGTTCTTATTTATTATTTATAGATGTTAAAATTATGTCATTATCATTTGTAGCACATCTCACATCTTCAAGGCGGTAATATATTAATGGAAAATAATGAGAAATTACTTGTGCGCATTATGCGCATTGAATTGAAAATATCAATTTGTAAAGAAGTATCACAAGCGACAAAGTAAAAATGAGAAAGAAAAAAAAATGGTATTTGACTATTTTAGGTAGTAGTTGTAATATTTTTTTTTATGAGAATATAAATAAAATAAAATAATAAAAATTCTCAAAATCTACCAATTTGGAATGTTTATAAAGTCACTAAAAATTACATTACACTAGGAGTGTTGAACCGACCAAAACTAGCAAGCAGAATTTTTTTTAAAACACTTCACAAACGACCGACTCAAAATTCTACAAATTCGGTGAAAATAATTTAATCTGATATATGTGCCCTATAAGATGGACTTTTTTTAGATTTATTTTTTTTATGTCGAAGTAGAAATAATACTATCAAGTATTTTTTTTTTAATAACAAAATCTCATTAAAATTGAATGTCGCACAAGTCAGATATTTCAGTCACAACTATTTTAAATATTTTAGTCAGGGCACTTGTGGAACCATTGAGAGGACTTCTACGTGATAAACTGAAGTGAAAATTATTTTACACCTAGAGTTTCAAATTAACCTTTTGACTTTTCTACTCAAATTACTAACTTATTAGAAGACGAACATGATCTTAGATTATATTAAGGGTCCGACTATTGACACCCCATGTATTTCTAAGGACACCCCATGTAACTTAAGTGAAAAAATAGATTAATGTGTAAAGACGTAAATATCCCCCTTCTATTATAGCACATCCCATCAGCCTCATTCATATGCTTCATTATATTTTGGTCTTCTTAGTACACCCCACTTTCTCTCCCCAACCCAAAAACCGTCCACTTTCTCTCCCCAAGCAAAAAACCCTAAATTTTTCTTACTTTGAAGGAAGTTAAAGGAAGTTGAAGAAATCATAATGGAGGGACAAAATGCACATGAATCTTCCAAGGTACGTTCCTCTTTTGTTGAATTTTTTCGTTTGTAATCGTGTGATTCGGTTTTTTTTGAAATTTTTTTTTCAGAATTCGTGATCTGTTCGACCTGTACAAGTCGAACAGATCAACAGATGCTCGACCTGTAAGAGCCGAACATATAATGTTTGCACGACCTGCTCTGGTCGAACAGTATGGGTTTGTTCGACTCTAACAGGCCGAACAGTTTAAGTTTGCACGACCTGCTGTGGTCGAACAATATTAGTTCTTTTTTTCACCTTATTCAGTTGTTAAATTTTTTCACTGTAGGAAAACACTTCCAATGACAATGAAATTAACACTGAAATGAGCATTATCAGGCATCCAATGTTTGAAGAACAACTTAATTTCTTAGACGAATTTCATACGGATGCGTTATTTGAGAATCGTGAATCTTTGGTGAATTGGGTATGTACGGTAGGAAACCGTCATAATATGGTTATTTTGGTTAAACGATCGGATAGCGGAGATGGAAGGCGAGCTCGAGTAATTTTGGGTTGTGAGCGCGGTGGTAAATATCGGCAGAAGAAGCCAAAAGTCGATGAAAAAAATTCGACTAACATTGCCAAGAAGCCGAGACGTGAAAGGCTTACGGGCACGAAGAAATGTGATTGTCCATTTCAGTTGAAGGGAGTGCAAGCCAATGACGTAGGACAATGGTCATTGAGGGTTATATGCGGGTCACATAATCACCCACTGGGACGAAATTTGGTTGGACACTCATATGCCGGTCGACTGACCCCTGCAGAAGATCAACTTGTTAAAGACCTGACGAAGAACAATACAAGGCCAAAAGATATACTGAGCACGTTGAAAGATAGTTTTAGTGGGAATGAGTCAACATTGAAGACTATTTACAATGCTCGACATAAGCATAGAGTTGTCGAGCATGGAGGACTTTCTCAGATGCAATATTTGTTGAAAAAATTGGAGTCGAAAAAGTACTACTATCTGACTAGGAGATGTGAGCAAACCGATCGAATGAAGGATCTTTTTATGCTCACCCGACTAGTGTGGACTTGTTGCGTGCATTTCCATATATTATATTGATGGATTGTACATACAAGACTAACAGATATAAGATGCCACTTTTGGAAGTGATAGGCGTTACGTCCACAAATATTACATTTTCAGTGGCATGTGTTTATATGGAGGCAGAGCGGGAAGACAATTATATATGGGCACTTAGTACGCTTAAAGGATTAGTGGATCAATCATTCTTACCCAAGGTGATTGTGACTGATCGTGAGTTAGCACTAATGAATGCCATAAGCGTTACTTTTCCCAGCTCCACTCACTTGCTTTGTCGGTGGCATATTAGCAAAAATATTTTGGCCAATTGCAAAAAGATGTTTCGTACCAAGGAGAAGTGGGATAGTTTCAATAATTCATGGAATTCGTTGGTTCTTGCTGAAGACCAACCTAGATTCAATGAGTTGCTTAGAAGATTGAAGCAAGATTTCTCCGATTATCCGAAAGCAGTTGAGTATGCCATCAATAATTGGATAGAGCCCTATAAAGAAAGATTTGTTTCGTGTTGGACAAACAATGTCATGCATTTTGAGAACACGACAAGTAGCAGGTACGTGACTTGAAACAATACTTTGCATGTGTAAATGTTAATTATCTTACAAAGTATGAATCTCACTCTATAATTTTCATATTCACAGGACGGAGAGTGCACATTCAAAATTGAAAAAACAATTGGGCACGAGTCAATCAACTTTTGAGATCTCATGGACAAGGATACACGACTTGCTGACAACGTCACACAACCAAATAAAAGCCTCATTTGAGATGTGTCTTAATGTTGCACCACATCGTTATAGTTCTCCGCTATTCAAGATTATCCGAGGATTGGTGTCTCATCATGCTCTTTCTAAGATTTATGAAGAGATGAAGGGTATAGAAACTACCGGAGTAGATCCTCTCCTTTGTGGTTGTGTCTTAAGGAGGACTTGTGGGTTACCTTGTGCACATGAACTTGCAGAGTTGAATCAGGATGGTCAGGTAATTCAGCTCGATATGGTTGACAGATTTTGGCGGAAGTTGGATTCTGAACCCTACAAAACAGACAGTGTAGCTGATGAAGATATCCGAAGCCGTTGGGTGGAGACCATGACTGATATTAATTGTAAGTTTGAGGCGGCTACCGATTCTCAAAGGTTGTTGTTGCTGAAAAAACTTCGGAAGATATCAGTTCCTTCAACATCTTCGTTGCATCCCTTTCTGACACCCCCAACAACCTATTAATCATCTTCTTTGGCTCCTCCCGTCCCCTTGCTGACAATGGTTCAACCACTGGTAGCCCACTGACCGGGAGTCCGATGAGACAAAAAACATCATCCAACGTAATTGTCATCTCACCGAATGGCATGTGGAATGTGTTAGTCTCTGGTTGCCAACGCTCGAGAAACGCACAAATTAGATTCTTATTTGGCGTCTTGTACGAAATCGACCTTAATTTCGCAACTCGAGAGTTCCGAAGCAACTCGCTTATATTGCCTTCTAAATTTCATGTATCCATCTTGGTTGTGTGGCACCAACACCTCAATACGGGCCTCTCAATTCCGTTCCAAATCTCGTACGCCACATGAGTTTTGAAACTTGGAATAAGTCGGGGATCCTCAGGTCCACCGGGACAAGGGCCCGTCAAAATATCAGCGTCTTCTTCCTCTTCTTCATCTGTGCGCCGCTCTTCGTCTGCGTGGCCTTCTTCTTCGTCTAATTGGTCGGTCGTTTGAGTCGGAGCAACGACCGTAGCTTCTTCAAGACGTGCACGTTCTTGTTCTTCGGCACGACGTCTCCTAGCAGAAGCATGAGTGGCTTCCCTCCGCCTAGTGTTTCCTGCAAATTTAATCAACAACCATAAATTAAGGAGAAAAAAAATGTTTTGCCTTCAAAATGTACTGTTCGACCAATACTTGTCGGAAAAACCCATACTGTTCGACCAGAGCAGGTCGAACAAAAGTAAACTGTTCGACCGATGTTGGTCGAACAGTTGTTGTATGTCCGACCGACCAGGGTCGAACAGGGCCGCGAATTCCAAAAAAAATTTCGAACGATTGTTTCGTTTTTGTCACAATCGATCGGTTTCGAAACATATACAGAGATCCTAAACGAAGATAGATACTAATTTCGAACAAGATTACTCATCTACAGGTCGATTTGCGGAAATTTACCTTCCGATTGAACTTGTTTTCCTCTATCCATTGCGAAGCCGAACAAGGGAGAACTCTTCGACGAAGGGGAGGCGACTGGGCAGCGACTGGAGGGACCGAAGTTGGCTTCGGAGTGAGGAGAGTGGAGTGTTAGGGTTTTGTGAGGGAGGAGAGTGGAATGTTAGGGTTTTGTGAGGGAGGAGAGTGGAGTGGAGTGTTAGAATTTTAGTGGGGTGTACTTAGAAAGCTTTGAGATGGGGGTGTAGAATAGGTAAGGGTATTTTTGTCAAATATTGGGGGTGTACTTAGTATTTTTATAAGCTTAATCAACTACATGTGGGGTGTACTTAGAAATTGGGGTGTCATTAGAAATACATGGGGTGTCAATAGTCGGATCCTTATATTAATCTAACATACATACTATATTCCAACACGGAGTGGTAGTACCTAATGTGCCCTCGTAATGAACTCTGGCCTCCTTTGGTTCGTGGAATGGAAACAAAATGAAATCTATTTCTTGATATTCTTTTTCCTTTGGAAAATTTCAATTCCATCCATTTTTTTCACTGTTTGAAAATGTCAAAAAAATTGGAAAAGAAAATGAATACTTAAAGATTAGAAAGTGACTCCTTGCTCGGATGGATGTAATCACTTTTCTTCCTAATTTTCTTTCCACTGGAAATTACATTTCTTTCCTCCCCAATTCCTTTGATACCCAAATATAGAAAATTAATGATTTTTTTTTCCAACCCTATGATTTCGCGAAGCAAACAAGGCCTCTAATTAAAGTTACATGTATACTGCTAGGGGTGAGCAACGGGTACGGTTCGGTTGAAACCAAACCGAATATATGAAAATAAAATAACCGTAAATCGTATTTCTCAAAACAAAAAATCGCATCTTTTTTATAAAAATCGAACAAAACCGAACCGAATTAATTCGGTTCGATTTTCGGTCGGTTCGGTTTCATCGGCCAATATGTCAGGCCTCTATTTTTTTTATAGCAAATGAGCCTATTTAAATAACAATTAAAAAAAATCCATTATTGTATTTATGAATTATTATATTATATAGAGTAAAAATATTAGTATATATAGATTGAGGGTAAAAAAAAGTATATATAGATTAAGGGTAGAGAGAGAGAGAGCTCAAAGAAGTGCCGACAGAGAATAAGATAAGAAAGTGCGCTCAGTTAGAGGTTAAAAAATATTAGTATATATGGATTGAGGGTAGTTTGATAAATTACTAAATCTAAATCGATTTTCGGTTCTGTTCGGTTATTCGAATCAAGAACCGAAAATCGAACCGTTATTTCAAATTTTCAAACCGAAAAATCGAACCGTTTGTCATATTTTGGTTCGGTTCGGTTCGGTTTGATTTTTAATTTTTGATTTTCGGTTTTCAACCGTTATATGCTCACCCCTATATACTGCCATCTATAATTCCTTGGATTGACCTACTAACCCTTCTTCTTTCTTTTCAATTATGCAGCAAAGAAAGAAGAAAGATGGAGAATAATTCAAACCTCTATCTTTATCCTTGTGTTGTTTCTTCGTGCGTTTGGTATCACAATGACTTGGAAAAAGCTAGGGTATGAACAGACGAGTATTCCTTCCTTGATACTTTCCCCTTTCCAAGTGCCTATCATAGGGTCTTTTAATAATCTGACCCTACCAATAATACTTTTGGTCGTGGTTGCCATGTTGTCCACCAACTTCAGTAACCCTTCCAATGAAGTATCTGTTGTGCAGCTACTCCCAAAGAACAAGGGGCCTTAACTTGTACCTTATCTTGTAATCTTTGTTGCATTGACTCGGATACGATACGACACAGTAAGAAGATGATGACTCGGAGACGTTATCTATTTTGGTGTGTCCGGTGTGTCAGATACATATTGTCTAATACACATTCGACATGGCACGACTCATTTCTAGAACGCGTGTGCTTCCTAACGTTTAATTAATGCCACTTAACATTAGGGTATACCGGAAAAAAAAGAATATTTAGTTTCAGGGTCTCACATATATATGGATATTAGGATTTGGGTCTCGAAATTGACCAATGTTAGAATTTGGGTATGAAAATCATTGTTCACGTAGGCAGTGATTTCGAGACCCAAATTCTAACAAAGGTCAATTTTGAGACCCAAACCCTAATATCCATATATATGTGAGAACCTAAAACTAAATAAACCCGAAAAAAAAGGCGACAACAATTTGCAACAAGTAATGTTGTGTCGTCCCTCCTGGTTGCATTTCATTTACAACAACAAAGAGGGAGGATCATATTTCATGTAAAATAAATCTTAAGATGGTAAATGTTTGTTTTAATTTTCAGCCTCAAATTAAAAGTTTATCCGATCACCTTGATAACTACAAACTAATTCTCAAATACCGACAATTAAGTTACAGGCTCCAGGAATTCCTGAAATGCATGCGAGGGGGTTAAGTTGAGGACATGCATGTCTCCGTAGGATCGAATCCACCCAGTCAGGATGGACTATGTCTCTACCTACCGACCACCACTACATGTTCTTGTAAGTTATTAATGCTTATTCATGAATGTATAGACGGAGCTACATCTTGTGCTGCATGCAAACATAGAGACATTCAGCTTACAATGATCTCGGAGAGTAACGTAACGTCCACAAACACAAAGTTTTCTTTTTTCCTACTATTTTAGACAAGAAAAACGCCAATAATTTGGGTCCTTTTCAAGCTGATAAGGATCCTTGAACTAAATATGTCACCGAATATATATATATATATATATAAAAGTTAGGAGACCACTCTAGATATTTAAAAGGAAGAGCACTGTTATGATTAGCTAGCTACATCACTATGCGGTTTGTTTAACTTTGTCGAAAAATTCTTCGGTGCCCGAAGTATTGAACATCTGCGTATTGACTGATAAAATTAGTAGAAAATTAATACTCTTCCATCTATTGTTAGTACAAACATATTGGCAATTAATTAGCTACCATTCCATATATTATTATTAGCAAATTTTATTGGTCTTGATAGAAAAAAAATATATATGTTGAGAGTCTCGAGACCATCTCAATCGATCGTTTGCTCATATGCTACGTTTTCTTTCACATATCAACAGCATATAATATAGCATGACAACGAAAGTCTGATTGGGTTCAATTCTGAAAGAAGATTGAGCGTGTCCGTCCCGTAGGTTTGTTCGTCCTCTTTCTCTCCCGTTAGCTGAATTAATTATTATTTTTTCTTTACTTGTTACGACTGGTTTGATTGAGTTGAAGCTCACATTGCCTATTTGATTACTATTTATTTATATAGACATTCTCACCATTCTGATGATACTCATTTATTAATCATTGGCTAAATTACAACTTGATATCCTCAAGTATTTCAGTTTTTCAATTTGATACCTTTAACTTTGATAGACATCAATTTGATAGCCTAAAACTAAAAAAGACCATATTACCCTCATCTCTCCCTCTCCCTTTCGGTGCAAACGCCGAGGAGGTGCAACCGGCTGGGGGGGGGGGGGGGAGGGGAGGAGGAGGGGGTAGGGATAATTTGATCATTTCTAAATTTTAGGCCACGTTTGGTTCACAGAATCATGACCTTAGCAAAGGAAAGTAATTCATTTCATATGTTTGGATGCTAGGGCCTATTGGATGCATGAAGGAAAATGAGAGGAAAGAAAAATGATTCCCAAAGAGAGAAAAAAATTTGGGGGGGGGGGGGGGGGGACCCACCCAAGGATTAACTTTTCCACACTAAGGCTGTGTTTGGTACGAAGGATGAAAAAGTGAAAGGAAGGAAAAAGATAAGGATTCATTTTCCTTCCATATGGAAACGAAAGATCATTTTCTTCCTTTGTGTTTGGTAGCAAGGATGGAAAAGATAAGAAATGCATTTTTCTTTGTTTGGTATGAAAGAAAAAGTGGAAGGAAAGAAAGTAAAAAATATAGGGTTTACCAATTCTACCATCAACTAAAAATACTTATTTACCATTTGACTTCATAAATAATTTTTAAATAATGCATTCATATGGGGGTATAATTGTTAATTAATACAAGTCTCCACTTTTCTTTCCACTTTTTCTCCCACTTTTGGGGGGATTGGATTTCTTAGGTTATGAAGGAAAACTAATCCCTCCACTTTTCCTTCCTTCCCATTTTCCTTCCATAACAAATAAGAGAAAATGAATCTTTCCCTTCACTTTTCCCTCCTTTATTTTCCTTCCTCCCACTTTTTCCTCCTACCAAACACACCCTAAAGATTTACTTTACCTCCTAATTTTCTTGGACTTTCCAAACACCGGAAAGAAAAATAGATAAGAATATCAATTTTCCAAAGAAGAGGAAATGACAAGAAATTGATTTCCTTTCTTTTCCATTCCAAGGATCAACTTTTCCACACTAAGGATTCATTTTACCTCCTAATTTTCTTAGACTTTCCAAACACCAGAAAGCAAAATAGATAGGAATATCAATTTCCCAAAGTAAAGGAAATGACAATAAATTGATTTTCTTTCTTTTCCATTCCAAGGATTAACTTTTTCACACTAAGGATTCACTTTACCTCCTAATTTTTTTGGACTTTCCAAACACCAGAAAGAAAAATAGATAGAAATATCAATTTCCCAAAGAAAAGGAAATGACAAGAAATTGATTTCCTATCTTTTTCCATTCCGTGAACCAAATGAGACCTTAGGATATCAAGTTGTCGCCTATCAAAGTTGAGAATATCAAATTGAACATTTGTAATAGTTGAGAATATCAAGTTATAATTTAGTCTTAATTATTAGACACCATCTTGACCAACGTTTGGACCATATACATAGATCATTTTACTTTTTAGTCCTCTAATTTCCTAATTTCTTCTAAACTTCTCTTTATCAAAAGGTTATTACTTATATTTATATATTTTTGCCATGCTTTTCTTTCCTCCTTTTTATAATCTTTTAGCCTTCAAAGTATGAATTTCTTATCTTTGTTTTTTCATTTTTGAGTTTTTCTTGTCCACTTTTACTGATTAAAATGATATATTATTAAGAAAAGTAAAAAAAAAAAAAAATGTTAGTATTAATATTGCCAATGGCCTTTATCTAAAAAATAAAAAAATAAAAAGTATTGCCAAGGTCCATAGGTTACCATAACAAAATTGTTGGAATATGTCGAGGCCCTCTCAATTCAAGGATATTATTGTAAAATTGAGAGCTAAATATTTATATTATTATAATAATATTCTTTAGGTCTTTATTGTTTTTGGCTGAAGTTAAATTTATACTAGTATAATACCTTATAAAATATGCCAAAAATGTATGCAATAAATGTTCAAATTTGAATCTTGATTAATCTAACATCAGTCAAAGACACCGTCGGGTTGCAATGAAATTCCAAAGATATGGTGATGATTGAGGATTAATGTTTATATTATTGTAATAGAAAAATACAAAATTATACATTGTACCCTGAGAACCAACCATAACAATATTATCCATCTTTCAATCCTCATCACAATTGTAGAATTTCGATATATAAGAAACTATTACATGTAAATTTTTATTGGGTGGTGGACAACAAAGATTCAACATGTGTTGAGGTATAATATTATGGCTCAACCAAAAACTACTTCTCAAATCAATGACCAATCTCAAATATCAATATCTCGCTACTCCTACTCTAACCATCTCGGAGACTTAGGACCCGTTTGGTTGCCCTTTTAAACTCAGTTTTCTGAGTTTAAACACCAAAGTTGAGCAAAACTGTGTTTGGACAAGACATTTGAGAAAGTAGTTTGCCAAATTGTTTTGAGAGAGTAGCTGTTTAAACTCAGCTTTTACAAAGTAGGTAAAAGTTATTTTCTGAAAAATCTTTTGGCCACAGCAGCTGGGTCCCACCCCCACACCCCCCCTCTCCCCCAACTTTCTTTCTCTCTCCAAAGAACCACCCGACCCTTCTTTCTCTTTCGGTCCTCTCTGCTCCTCCACGGCGTCCTCGTCAGCTGGAGACGGTACGACGGGGCTGCGGGGTGGTGGTGTTGTCGAAGACCGCGGCGGGCACGGAGGAGATCCTCCTTGAGCTCGAGCACAGGGGGGTCGGGGGGACGCGATGGATGCGGTCGACGCGATGAGGGTGGACGCGGTCAACGCGATGGGGGGGGGGGACATGGTGGTAGTGGACGCGGTGGGGGGGGGGGGGGGTGGGGGGGTGGGTGGACGCGTCGACCAACTCCGGAGACTCTCCTGGCGGTGAGGAGGTGGGGACGCGTCGACCAACTCCGGAGAGCTGGTCGACTCCGGGGTGTTGAGATGTGGAGGTGTTGAGTTGTGGAGATCGACTCTAATGGCGGTTCTCCACGCGGTGGGGGAGGGGGGTGGGGACGCGTCGTTCAACTCCAGGGAGCCGGTCGACTCCGGGGTAGAGACCAGTGGAGGTCGACTCTCATGGCGGTTCTCCACGCGGTGGGGGGGGGGGGGGGGGTGTTGGGACGCGTCCTCTTGGAGGTGGAGGTCGACTCCACCTCGCCATGGCGGTTCTCCACGAGCTGCGTCGACCAACTCCGGAGAGCCGGTCGTCGACTCCGGGGTGGAGAGCGGTGGTGAAAGGACTCGAAAAAATTGGATACAAAAATTATGGACACAGCAAGATAGGCGTCAGAGAATTGGACACAAAATTATGAACACAATATATTTATAATTATTTATATAATTTGGAAAAAAAAAATTACCAAAGACAATTTAAAATTTTCTTTTTAGAAAATTATTTTCCAGATGAAAGTTAACCAAACGCAAACTCAAAACTTTTATATTTAGAAAAGAACTTTATAACTTACTTTCAGAAAATTGTCTTCAGGAAAAAATTTCAAAAAGCATATCCAAACGGACCCTTAATTTTACTCTTACCACTTATTCAGGGGAAAAAAAGTTCAAAATAGATTCCTTGTCTATGTTGTTGTGTCCTTATTGTGTGATATCATATTCATGTGCATGTAACATAGGTAACAACCGAAAATTTGTAATCAACTAGGATATTTTCTTGGCTTAATTGCTAATTGCTACCCTCAACTATCACACTTTTTCAAGTTGATACCCTAAACTTTTTTTCGTAACAGATTGATACCTCAACTTTTTTTTTTCAACTTAATACCTAACATTTTAAAAAACCCCAAAATGCCCTTATCCCTTCCCTCCCTCCACCCCCTCCCCCACTCCGGCCACCCCCCTGCTAGCTCCGGCCGACCCCCCCCCCCCCCCTCCTCGCTTCCGGCCGACCTCCCCCCCTCCTCGCTTCCGGCCGACCTCCCTCCCCGCCTCCCGCTCCGCACCCCCCTTCCCAGCCCCCCTCCTCCCGTTGTCGAGCCCTAGGGAGAGGCGGGAGCGGGCGAACGGCCGGAGCGAGAGGGGGGGGGGGGGGGGGATGGCCTGAAGCGAGCAGGGGGGGGGGGGGGGGGGGCGAAGCTAGCACGGGGGAGGGGGGTTAGGGGTAGGGGCATTTTTGTCCAAAATAATATCCGGGTATCAAGTTGTTACGAAAAAAAGTTTAGGGTATCAACTTGAAAAAGTGTGATAGTTGAGGGTAGCAATTAGCAATTAAGCCTATTTTCTTTTAGGTGGAGCATGGGCTACTGATTGACTTAAAAAATCTGCTGGAAGCCACTATCAATATATATTTACCAACATTTATGAGATTTGGGTTTAGATAATAACCGCATCAACAAAAAACACATAAGTACTTTTGTTCATATACTTAAATCTATTAACCCAGAAATCCAATGAATATGTTATTATGGTCAACAATTTACTAGTATTTATGCATGGGCCATTGTGCCAGTAATCGAGAATTCAAAGTGGTCATGTAACTGCGATTAATCGAGCAATTAATAGTAAGCAACTATGGACAAAATTCGTAACATAAACCAGTTAAATATAACATTTATTTCTAAGAGAGTTACCAACACTACTACGAGATAGACACCGTCATCGTCGTCCTTGTGCCACAACGAGTAGGACTTGATGACGATGAACAAGAAATGGATCTTGTCCCCCCTCGTAGGAAGCTGAGTGAGAGAAGGACTCCTCCCTCTCGATCACGCATCTAATCCCCGCATAGGATGACAAGCACATTTCTCAAGGATTTAGTTTCATAGTTTAGTTGAGGAGACAAAGAAATAAGGAGGAGGAGGAGAGAGAGAGAGAGAGAGAGAGGAGAGAGAGAGAGAGAGAGAGACTTGTGGAGTTGGGGGACTCGTGCATATAAGGACAAAAATGGAGGGTGTTTTTGTATTGTGCTACACAGTACATAAAATGGACTTAGGACTTTATTTATTTTTTTTTCCATCCTTTAGTGTGTTCGCCCCTGCACTTAGTTAGAGAGATAGAATATATTTCCAAAATATTATTGGACTAGTATTTCAAAATTATCCGCACGATTCTCTCAAATTTATAATATTTTTGAACAAACTGGCATTCGAAAGATAATTTGTTGACTTCCACATTATCTTTAACGTCAAATAAAATTTCGAGTGAAAGATGAGTGCATTTCTCTTACACTTACTAGGAGTAATCCTTGGTCTAACTAAATGAATAATAACTGGATCAAGCCATAATGGTCCGCCTTCCCAAATTAATAAGAGCATCTCCAACCCTATTGTCTTGTTATGTATTGTGATTCTTATGTGACATGAGACACAAGACAATGTCTTTCATAGATGGCAAGATTATATTTACAAAAGACAATGAGATAGAAAAGTCTTCTCAAATACAAAAGTATTGAGAAGACAATAATTTTTTTTCCAACTTCCAAGACAACTTCTCCTCTTCTTCATTTTTTTTCCCATAAATATTGTTACTCAAAATTCATGATGTGGAGCTAGGTAAAGTGATTGTCAAGTGCATTTTGTAAAACTAGACAATTAATAAACTTCGCAATGTTTTTGCCATGACATGTTATGTCATCTTCATAATTTATTTGACATTTGTATTGGAGAATGACTTTTTAAATAAAAAAGGGTAAATTGCAAAAAATCATCGTTAAATGTGCACCTTTTGAGTAGAAAGATCTTTTAGTCAAATTTAGCAAATAAAGATCCCCACAATCTATGATGCTCGGCCAGCCCCCTACCGTCTGTTGACCGTTAGTTTTGACCGTTAAGTGACATTTTTTTATATAAAAAAAAAACCTAAACTACCCCTCCCCCCTTCCCCAACATCTCCCTTCCTCCCTCCTCCCTCCAGCCAGTGTCACGACCCGCACCCGGATATACGGGTACGAATACGTGGGCCACGCCCAGCCTACGCCGCGGTATCGGCGGTAGAACGCTGTCAAGTATACTATACTAACTACAACATCTAAGAATCCATAACTAGAAATGTACTCATGTCACATCACGAAAACTAAGGAAGATAAGACAAGAAATAATAACAATATCACTAGAACAACTAGAATCTACAATGATCATAAGACATGAAAGATAAAGAAGGAACAGCAAGACTAACTAAGGATAACTACCAGGCAACTCACATAGAAGAATAGTGAGATCCACCTCAGCTAGCAACATCATGAAGTCCAATAATGAGGGCACAACTACTCCTAAAATTTCATAACGTATCCAGTCAGGAGCGGAACGAGCACAAATCTCAAATAACAGTTCTAATTATACGATATTGAACATGTAGCAGTAAATAGAGAGAATATACAAGAAATCATGAAATGTACATGTGAGTATCATGGCAAGGTAAGCTGTAAATCTAGAGCTAGAGCAAGGCAAGTAAAACTGATCATGGCATGTACAAGAATCAAGAATCATCTATCTAAGTGTGTGAGTACTAGTTTCAACATGTGGCCGGCTTGGGTCTTGCACAAGGTCTACTGGCCTGGTTAATCATACGTGGAGTGTATGATTAACACTCACAAGATCTACAAGAACAACAAGGTGGCTAATGACCACACATCTACACTAATACTCCCCATCCCCGACTAGTATAGTGGATCCAAACAGGACACGTCACTGCACGGGATTCTAATGAGAAGGTCGCGAACCTTCTCTAGAATCAGTGACCACATATCGAGCAAGAGCTACAAGGATGCTTGCACAATACATCCCAACCTAAGAAGGAGAAACATCTCTCGTCGGGATCCAAGAATACCAATCCGTGAGAACCATGTGTCAAGAGAACAAGGGTATCTACACTAAATACAAGAAACATAAACGATATCATAAAACAGAAATATTATCAGAGAATGTACTCGCCTGGGGTCCTGCTGTCAATATGAATCAGGGTTCGGAGTAAAGCCACAGACCTAAAGATGAAATAATACAAGAGCTGATCAGGGTCAAAAGACATACTAACATCTAGGTCAAACTAAGTCAAACTAAGACAAACTGGGTTAAGATTGACGTACAGTTGACTTTGGTCAACTGGTCAACTTCGGTCAAGTTCTGGTCAATCCTAGGCTACGGCTGACTTCCGGTTGACTTTGGTCAAAAATAGTCAACTGTGGTCAACCAAGGTCAAAACTAGTCTAACTTAGGTCAAATGTTGACTCTACTTCGACGTTCAGTCAAAGTAGTCAACCATGGTCAAACTGGGTCAAAGCTAGTCTCTATAAACATCTACAAGGTCAACTTATAAATTTCAGTGATTTAGAAATCACTGAAATCGACGGATCTCTAAAACAACCAAAAGGAGAAAATATTATTATAATAGGGTGACACAAAAAGGGAAGAAATCTACAGATGTTGTCGGATGATGAAACTAACATCACCAACGTGTCCAGAATGGTCAAATCAGCTAGGATAGCCTGTCCAAAAGTCCAATTTGGACACAGGGGCAAAACGGTAATTTCGGGCCAAAATGATGTCCGCCGTTGGACACACTTTGCACCGAAAAACGTGCCGAAATAAAAGTGTTCAAAACCTAACAAATTATATGTCCACGAATCCAGAATGACGATACGAACCCAACGGTATATCCAGAATTGGATTCCGTTGACCCGATCTCAAATTGGTCCGTTGACCCGGACATTGGAAACCAATTTGTACGGAAAAGCGTGTCGGAGCCAATGTCCTCAAAACTCAGCAAATTATATGTCAACGAGTCCAAAATGACGATACGAACTCAACGGTATATCCAGAATTGGATTCCGATGAGCCGGCGTCAAAAAGTCCCGTTGACTCAGAAAGTGGGACCCGCTTTGCACCGAAATGCGTGCCAGGGCCCACGTTCTCCAAATCAAGCAAACTTTATATGAAAACATGCCAGAACGACGCCACGAGTCTACTGGTGGTGTCAGAAATTGAATCCGGAGTCCCGGGTTCAAAAATGGAATTTAACAAGTGCAACACTAAGAATTCGAACGGCCAACTTTGGCGTCGAATTCAACCGACCTAACAAGCTCAAACTGAAATGAAATCTAAAGGGGGCAGGAAGAGGGTTATACCAGCTGTGCACCGGAACTGGTGGCGCACAAAACGGAGCTGCGACGACGAAGATACGAACCCGCGAAATTGGCGTCACGAAACTGTCCAAAAATAGTACAAATTAAAACGTCAACTTGGTGGCCGGTTTTGATGTATCAAACGACGAAATTAACGGGTGAAATTTGACAGAGGTGAAGAGGGATATACCGAGATTGAGACGGAGTGAAGAAATCGTCGATCCAACGGTCGGATTGTCCAAAAAATCGGTGCGAAGTTGCTGTCCCGAAACGAACTTTCTGACTTTCGAAATCGCGCGTCACGGCGGGATCCCGTGCAAAACGCACGAATCGGGCGTTTCTCGCGCCGGGGAAGAAGGCAGCGAGCCACGGGGCCTGCCCGAGGGTGCGCCCGGCCCGCGCGCGGACGTGGGGGGCTCGCCGGCGCCGGCGACGGCCGGAGCGGCGCGCGGCCGGCCGGTGCGCGCGTGGCTGCCAGCGTGCAGTTGTTGCACTGCTGCGCTGCGCTGCGCTGCAGCTGTAGGGGTGCACGGCGGCGGCCAGCTACGGCGAGGGCGGCGGGTCGAGGAGAGGTGGTGGTCGGTCGTCGTGGTGGTGCGGTGGAGGTTGATGATGATGATGATGAATGGTGGAGGTGGTATGTGATTGATGAAGAAGAAGGAGGAAGGGAGGAGGAGAGCTCGGGATCGCTGGTAGTGGTGGCCGACGGCCAGGGGGTCGACGGCGTCGGCCACGCCGGAGGGAGGAGGAAGGGTGGTGTTGATGAAGAGTGGTGGTGGTGGTAGTGAATGGTGATGGTGAGGGTGGTGATGTAGCTCTCTTGAAGAACCAAGAAGAAGAAGAAGAAGAAGAAGAGAAAAAAAAAATGAAATGAAGAAGGAGAAGGAGTATGAAGAAGAAAGAATTGGGGGGGGGGGGGGTGGTGCTGCTCTCGTACAGCATGGGGGAGGGGTTGCTTGTGTGGTGATGAGGAGAGAGAGAGAGAGTGATTATTTATATATAATATATGTGTGTATATTAATAGATAAAGAGAGAGAGAGATATTTGTAAAGGAGAGAGAGAAGGGAAGTCGGCCACAAGGGGGGTTTGTCCTGGCTGTGATGGGAGAGGGTGAGGGGGTGAGGTGGTTTGTGTGTGTGTGTTTTAAATGGAGGAGAGAGAATAGATATTACATAATATATATGTATATATATACATGAGATATATGTAAAATGAAGAGGAGGAGATATTTATATATATAGAGATATTTTTGAGTAGGAGAAAATTGAGAAAATCTCAGTGGGGTGTACGGGCAGTCATGGTAGGGTCCACGCCAAACTGGGTCGGACGTTGGGCCAAGTTTGGACAAAGTCGAAGCCAAGATTTAATTAAAATAATAAATTAAACCAAATTAAATTATGGATAAAATATAAGCACAAGGGGGATCGAAATTGTGGCACACAAGTGACACCTGCATAGTTGGCTCAAAACAGGCCAGGGCCATATTTTGGGTCGACTGGATTTGACCGATGTCGGGCCCGGAAATTAAATTGGAAGTTAAATCAGATTTTACGGTAGATAATTAATTGGCCTAAATTGAACCGGAAGTTGTGCGAAGGAAATGGAGCACAAAATGGAGTGTCTGAGTGGGACACAATGGTCATGGGTGAAGAGCGTCTCGAGTAGATCAGGCATGACAAGTTGGTTTCGAGAAAAAGGCTAGTCTGGTGCTCCTAAATTAAAAGCCACGGTAACGTGCTTATGGGGATCAAGAAAAAGAGTGGGAAATCAATTAATAATTTAAGTGGTCTAAATTGACCCGAACTTGCGCGAAGCAAAAAGGATACAAGGGAACAAGTTCGAATGGGACATGATATATCAAAATGAAAATAATCTCGCCTACTACAAACTCCAAGAAGAAAGTTTCCAGAGACTGGCATCCCTGATGCTCTAGAATTCCAAGTCACGGTAAAGAGCATTAAATGATAATAACTAATTAAATCAAAATTAATTATCAAGAATAAATCATTTAGGAAATTCGAAAAAATTTCCAGAAATTCAGGGGGCTTACATCCTACCCACCTTATAAAAATTTCGTCCTCGAAATTAAGGTTGTAGTAGGGGTAAAACAAGATAGAAAGTTTTAGGCAAAAACTTAGGCACGATCATAGAATGACAATTTTGCACGATTAAGATAATCAATTCGAAATTGTTCAGGCACGATGATGGATTTTGGCACGATAGAATCATGATATGACAAAATCATATGTGTATGATTTCAGAAATAAGTCTAAGTCATTGGGGCACGATTTTAGAGACAATTTAGAAAATCGAAGATATAATTGAAGTCCAAGTACGGGATGATTTGTGTAATCAAGACATAGCTAAACAAGACAAAGGAAATGACGGTAAGATGAGAAAATCATCATGCGATGGGAGAGAAAATAATGATAAACAAGAAATAATGGTAGGAATTATCTTGCTCAGTTGGTAAAAGAAGTGAATCAACTTAAGATATGACCTGATAACCATACACGTCTATCCAAAATTATGTTGCCAGAATTTACGCCACGCCAGTAAACATAGCTACAATAAACGATAGAGTCCATAACCAAGGTATACACCCTATAATCATGTCATCTAGATTCCTTACCACGCCAACCGGTATGGCTGCAAGAGAATCTAAATTCCATAACTAGGATAGTATATCCAAAATCAGGCTCCATGTCCCTGTGAGGCTAGCTAATATGACTGCGATAAATTCCAAACTCCATAAGTAAAGAAGACACTTACTGTTCTCATTGTCCTCGTCCAAAATATGTTTATCAGGATATCTTAACCAAATTCTTAAAAAAAATTATCCAAAACAAAATCAAAGGTCAACAACGAATATTAAGATTTAAAATTCAACAACAAGTCAAGGGTAAGTTAATAGAAACAACGGAAACAACTTCCGAGATAAGGTTCAAAGGAAAATATCAGAAAAAGTCCCGAGGGTACTACCTAGGTCAAGATAGAAAATGGTGGAGTATAATCTAACACAAACCTCGACCATGATACGAGGTTGGTAAATCATATTCTCTCCCCAACCTAGATGACATATAAGTTCAACTTATACCTCCCTCTGGGGTCCACAAACTCATCCCAAGAAGGAATAAAGTTTGATACGGACAGATATTTCAGAAATCAGGACGGACAGGAATGAATGGGAAAAAGTTTCAAAAATTTCGAAATAAGATTCCCAGGGGTCATCCCTGGAATCTACCAAGAGTTCCTAATATGTGACTGAGTACCAAAATCCTAAAATATTCCATTACTCAACCTTAATCCTAGGGCAGGCTCGCAGTAGTACAGATAAGCTCAAGTACTACCACGACTTCGCATTAATTGCAAAGACTGACCTGCATGGGCCACCACTAAAAACGTGTCACGACCCGCACCCGGATATACGGGTACGAATACGTGGGCCACGCCCAGCCTACGCCGCGGTATCGGCGGGCGGTAGAACGCTGTCAAGTATACTATACTAACTACAACATCTAAGAATCCATAACTAGAAATGTACTCATGTCACATCACGAAAACTAAGGAAGATAAGACAAGAAATAATAACAATATCACTAGAACAACTAGAATCTACAATGATCATAAGACATGAAAGATAAAGAAGGAACAGCAAGACTAACTAAGGATAACTACCAGGCAACTCACATAGAAGAATAGTGAGATCCACCTCAGCTAGCAACATCATGAAGTCCAATAATGAGGGCACAACTACTCCTAAAATTTCATAACGTATCCAGTCAGGAGCGGAACGAGCACAAATCTCAAATAACAGTTCTAATTATACGATATTGAACATGTAGCAGTAAATAGAGAGAATATACAAGAAATCATGAAATGTACATGTGAGTATCATGGCAAGGTAAGCTGTAAATCTAGAGCTAGAGCAAGGCAAGTAAAACTGATCATAGCATGTACAAGAATCAAGAATCATCTATCTAAGTGTGTGAGTACTAGTTTCAACATGTGGCCGGCTTGGGTCTTGCACAAGGTCTACTGGCCTGGTTAATCATACGTGGAGTGTATGATTAACACTCACAAGATCTACAAGAACAACAAGGTGGCTAATGACCACACATCTACACTAATACTCCCCATCCCCGACTAGTATAGTGGATCCAAACAGGACACGTCACTGCACGGGATTCTAATGAGAAGGTCGCGAACCTTCTCTAGAATCAGTGACCACATATCGAGCAAGAGCTACAAGGATGCTTGCACAATACATCCCAACCTAAGAAGGAGAAACATCTCTCGTCGGGATCCAAGAATACCAATCCGTGAGAACCATGTGTCAAGAGAACAAGGGTATCTACACTAAATACAAGAAACATAAACGATATCATAAAACAGAAATATTATCAGAGAATGTACTCGCCTGGGGTCCTGCTGTCAATATGAATCAGGGTTCGGAGTAAAGCCACAGACCTAAAGATGAAATAATACAAGAGCTGATCAGGGTCAAAAGACATACTAACATCTAGGTCAAACTAAGTCAAACTAAGACAAACTGGGTTAAGATTGACGTACAGTTGACTTTGGTCAACTGGTCAACTTCGGTCAAGTTCTGGTCAATCCTAGGCTACGGCTGACTTCCGGTTGACTTTGGTCAAAAATAGTCAACTGTGGTCAACCAAGGTCAAAACTAGTCTAACTTAGGTCAAATGTTGACTCTACTTCGACGTTCAGTCAAAGTAGTCAACCATGGTCAAACTGGGTCAAAGCTAGTCTCTATAAACATCTACAAGGTCAACTTATAAATTTCAGTGATTTAGAAATCACTGAAATCGACGGATCTCTAAAACAACCAAAAGGAGAAAATATTATTATAATAGGGTGACACAAAAAGGGAAGAAATCTACAGATGTTGTCGGATGATGAAACTAACATCACCAACGTGTCCAGAATGGTCAAATCAGCTAGGATAGCCTGTCCAAAAGTCCAATTTGGACACAGGGGCAAAACGATAATTTCGGGCCAAAATGATGTCCGCCGTTGGACACACTTTGCACCGAAAAACGTGCCGAAATAAAAGTGTTCAAAACCTAACAAATTATATGTCCACGAATCCAGAATGACGATACGAACCCAACGGTATATCCAGAATTGGATTCCGTTGACCCGATCTCAAATTGGTCCGTTGACCCGGACATTGGAAACCAATTTGTACGGAAAAGCGTGTCGGAGCCAATGTCCTCAAAACTCAGCAAATTATATGTCAACGAGTCCAAAATGACGATACGAACTCAACGGTATATCCAGAATTGGATTCCGATGAGCCGGCGTCAAAAAGTCCCGTTGACTCAGAAAGTGGGACCCGCTTTGCACCGAAATGCGTGCCAGGGCCCACGTTCTCCAAATCAAGCAAACTTTATATGAAAACATGCCAGAACGACGCCACGAGTCTACTGGTGGTGTCAGAAATTGAATCCGGAGTCCCGGGTTCAAAAATGGAATTTAACAAGTGCAACACTAAGAATTCGAACGGCCAACTTTGGCGTCGAATTCAACCGACCTAACAAGCTCAAACTGAAATGAAATCTAAAGGGGGCAGGAAGAGGGTTATACCAGCTGTGCACCGGAACTGGTGGCGCGCAAAACGGAGCTGCGACGACGAAGATACGAACCCGCGAAATTGGCGTCACGAAACTGTCCAAAAATAGTACAAATTAAAACGTCAACTTGGTGGCCGGTTTTGATGTATCAAACGACGAAATTAACGGGTGAAATTTGACAGAGGTGAAGAGGGATATACCGAGATTGAGACGGAGTGAAGAAATCGTCGATCCAACGGTCGGATTGTCCAGAAAATCGGTGCGAAGTTGCTGTCCCGAAACGAACTTTCTGACTTTCGAAATCGCGCGTCACGGCGGGATCCCGTGCAAAACGCACGAATCGGGCGTTTCTCGCGCCGGGGAAGAAGGCAGCGAGCCACGGGGCCTGCCCGAGGGTGCGCCCGGCCCGCGCGCGGACGTGGGGGGCTCGCCGGCGCCGGCGACGGCCGGAGCGGCGCGCGGCCGGCCGGTGCGCGCGTGGCTGCCAGCGTGCAGTTGTTGCACTGCTGCGCTGCGCTGCGCTGCAGCTGTAGGGGTGCACGGCGGCGGCCAGCTACGGCGAGGGCGGCGGGTCGAGGAGAGGTGGTGGTCGGTCGTCGTGGTGGTGCGGTGGAGGTTGATGATGATGATGATGAATGGTGGAGGTGGTATGTGATTGATGAAGAAGAAGGAGGAAGGGAGGAGGAGAGCTCGGGATCGCTGGTAGTGGTGGCCGACGGCCAGGGGGTCGACGGCGTCGGCCACGCCGGAGGGAGGAGGAAGGGTGGTGTTGATGAAGAGTGGTGGTGGTGGTAGTGAATGGTGATGGTGAGGGTGGTGATGTAGCTCTCTTGAAGAACCAAGAAGAAGAAGAAGAAGAAGAAGAGAAAAAAAAAATGAAATGAAGAAGGAGAAGGAGTATGAAGAAGAAAGAATTGGGGGGGGGGGGTGGTGCTGCTCTCGTACAGCATGGGGGAGGGGTTGCTTGTGTGGTGATGAGGAGAGAGAGAGAGAGTGATTATTTATATATAATATATGTGTGTATATTAATAGATAAAGAGAGAGAGAGATATTTGTAAAGGAGAGAGAGAAGGGAAGTCGGCCACAAGGGGGGTTTGTCCTGGCTGTGATGGGAGAGGGTGAGGGGGTGAGGTGGTTTGTGTGTGTGTGTTTTAAATGGAGGAGAGAGAATAGATATTACATAATATATATGTATATATATACATGAGATATATGTAAAATGAAGAGGAGGAGATATTTATATATATAGAGATATTTTTGAGTAGGAGAAAATTGAGAAAATCTCAGTGGGGTGTACGGGCAGTCATGGTAGGGTCCACGCCAAACTGGGTCGGACGTTGGGCCAAGTTTGGACAAAGTCGAAGCCAAGATTTAATTAAAATAATAAATTAAACCAAATTAAATTATGGATAAAATATAAGCACAAGGGGGATCGAAATTGTGGCACACAAGTGACACCTGCATAGTTGGCTCAAAACAGGCCAGGGCCATATTTTGGGTCGACTGGATTTGACCGATGTCGGGCCCGGAAATTAAATTGGAAGTTAAATCAGATTTTTCGGTAGATAATTAATTGGCCTAAATTGAACCGGAAGTTGTGCGAAGGAAATGGAGCACAAAATGGAGTGTCTGAGTGGGACACAATGGTCATGGGTGAAGAGCGTCTCGAGTAGATCAGGCATGACAAGTTGGTTTCGAGAAAAAGGCTAGTCTGGTGCTCCTAAATTAAAAGCCACGGTAACGTGCTTATGGGGATCAAGAAAAAGAGTGGGAAATCAATTAATAATTTAAGTGGTCTAAATTGACCCGAACTTGCGCGAAGCAAAAAGGATACAAGGGAACAAGTTCGAATGGGACATGATATATCAAAATGAAAATAATCTCGCCTACTACAAACTCCAAGAAGAAAGTTTCCAGAGACTGGCATCCCTGATGCTCTAGAATTCCAAGTCACGGTAAAGAGCATTAAATGATAATAACTAATTAAATCAAAATTAATTATCAAGAATAAATCATTTAGGAAATTCGAAAAAATTTCCAGAAATTCAGGGGGCTTACAGCCAGCCACCCCCCTCCTCCCTCCCCGCCCCCTCTGCCCCCTCCTTACTCCGGCGAGCACCCCCTCTCCCCGCCCCGGCCAGCCCACCCCCCCTCCTCCTCCTCCCTGCCCCGGGCAGCCCCCCCCCCCTCCTCCATCCTCCCCGCCCCCCTCAGCCTCCCACACTACTCCGGCGAGCACCCCTCCTCTCCGCCCCGGCCAGCCCCCCTCCTCCTCCTCCCCGTCCCGGACAGCCCCCCCCCTCCTCCCTTCTCCCCCGCCCCCCTCAGCCCCCCTCGTTACTCTAGCGAGCCCCCCCTCCCCTCCCCCCCGCCCTGGCCAGCCCAGCCCCCCTCCTCCTCCTCCTCCTCCCCGTCCCGTCCCGCCCCGTCCAGTCCCGCCCCCCTCCTTCTCCTCCCCGCACCACCGGAGAGGGGGGGGGGGGGGGGGGGAGAGAGTGGAGGGGTAAAATGGTCATTACACACTCCACTTAACATCAGTTAACGGAAAGGGAGCAAAATGAGCAGATTTCATACTTTTAGAAATTTTAAGAGCATGAAATCTTTTAGTATAAAAAACAAAAATCTAACACGGGATTTTTTGCCCTTTACCCAATAAAAAATTATCATTCCTTTCATAAAAAAAAAAGTTTCATCAATTTATTGTATTTTTGTCCCAGTGACCGTAGCCCGTTGGGAACGGTGGAGCACCCCGGCGCAGTGGCGCGGGTTCGAGCCCCCTTGGAGGCATGTCTCCAAGCACCATTAAGAAGTGGACACCCTAAAAAAAAATGGAAGATGTTTCAAGTATTACTTGGGTTAATCTCGCACTGAAACCACCTACTCGGTGCAAATTAAAAAAAAAAATACAAAATCCAAACACACAATAAAAAGGTGGCAATCTGCAAATATTTGTTGAAGCACACGTGTGAACTCCCTCCTCTCTCTTTCTCACTTTAAAAAAAAAAAAAAAACACTATTGGTGGTCAGTTCCACACAACATAAAAATCCTTTTTTTCCTCCCTTCACATGTCACCTGTCTCTATATAAAATCCACTCCTGTTTGTTACTTTCACTGCATCATTGCTTGGATGCCAACAGTCACCTCCTCCCCTCCCCCCTCCCGTTCCGTTCACACTTGATTCCTCACAGATATTCCCCAAAGATTCTTCCTTGGACCGCAGAGAGCTTCATTATGGTTCTTGGAAACAAGCAGACCATTGTGTGTGTGGAAAAGCTCGAAGCTTGTGGAGAAATAGCCCAGATGGAGAAAAGCCCCGATCTTCCCCAGTCCCATGTGAGTGAACTTTGTTAATTATTTGCTCTCCTTTCCTCTTTCTTTCTCCCATTATTTGTTGGCTTCTTGTTGCGTTTGTTGGAAGAAAGGTGCTAAAGGTGTGATCTTGGGGCCTGGGCTGCCTTATGTTTGGGTTGGTTTGTTGGCTTTTTACATGGTATCTAGAGAAAGGGGAGGGGGAGAAGTGGTTTTTTTGGGTTTGTTCTGTTGTGATAGGAGAAGAAAGTCATGTTTTTTTTTTTTTTCCTTCGCTCTTTCTATTTCCACTTTTATTTTGCTCCCTTTTGCAGTTCTAGTAGTAAAATTTGATTATATTTGTATAAAGTTGTGTTCTTTCTATTTGGAATCCTCTTGTTTGTGACTATTGAGTTATATAGATGCTAATGTTTAAGCTTAATTCAGGCCATTGCTCCACCTAGTTTAATTACAATGCAGAAGGGAAAGCTTAATTACAAGTACAAGTTTGATGTTAGCTGTAGTGATCTTTGATATGAATTTCCCTCATCATAGGATGTTTGGTCTCTGTTCATAAAATTGGATGATCTTCATTCTATGTGATAGTTAGTGTAGATTATATGCTGTTTTGATATGTATTAGAAGTTTGGTTTTGGGATTTATGGGATAGGATGCTACACATGCGAGTCGAATTAATTTACGTTTTTGCAGTATAATTCCATATGCCCATGGAAACTTTAGGTGTTCTTTTGAGATAAAATGGTGGGCATAAATTTCTTCCCCCAATTCAAGGATAATTAACAAAACAAGTCCCAATTACAAAAGGAGATCACTCCCGTAACGTGATGAAAGATGATAACGAGGATACGTACCATAACTGGTAAATCTGTTGGCAAGTCGTGGTGATTCACCATCTTGCAGTAGCTAGAAGCTATCAAAGTTGTGGCATGAACACACATCAACAGTTTGTAACTACCCTTCATCATTGGGGACAATGGAGAGATCCCCTGCCCGAAAGTCCATCATAGGAAAGAAGAGACCAGTAAGGAGAAATTAAGGAGAAAGTAGATGTCTGAGTGTTTGTGATGTGGTCCCAACCAATTAGCTACTTTCAGGAGATGTGGTCCTGCACTGATTTATCACTCTTCCGGACCACTTTTCCAATGACCCAGGTGAATACGCCTTCCGCTGTAGCACCCCTACCATGGTGTTAGTCGAAACATTGCCATTGTGATGCTGTTTTTGTCTCCCTCGTTGGTCCCTATACCTTTCTCCTTTGTCAAGTAACACAATGGACAACGTCTTCTGCGATATGCGAGTGTCATATCTCGTTACCGATTATTCACCTCGGATCTGTTAGTCATATTCAGTGTCATTTTTCAAACTTCTCGGTACTCAGTCAACTTCTCCAATGGAGTCCCTCCCATGAGACGATTGGGAACAATTAACAAAGACACAACTAAAGAGTGAAATGAAACAGAGCCATTGCTGTCTAGGTTGCACCACTACAACACAGTGTGATGATAGAGTTATATCGGCTGCACACAAAGACTATCGTCGGACGACCAACATGCAGTGGCGACCCTCGTGGCAGCAAACGCATCCTTGACAGTGACATTGATGGCCCTCGGTCACTGTTTTCAAGCTGATGCCCATGCAGATGCCAAACCTTAGATTCTTGAGCAAGGCCTCCTTCAGAAACCAAGATGGTCACATGAATTATAGAGTATTATGGTGGTTCTACGCTAGGATCGAAGCGGGCAGCGATGCTCTGCACTCTGGTCAAGTGGAAGCACTATTGTCTTCTACACAATCCTTGTCCAACTCCAATCCTTCTAAAGACAGCTCCATGAACACCTACCTAAGTTGTGCGCTTGTGTCAGAAAACCCGGCCCAGCACCGGGAAATGTGGGATCTGCACGCTAGCCCCATGCCGGTACCAGTTGAGACTTGAAGTGATTTTATTGAATGGAGTAACAACATATATATAGGAGAGGCTAGCCTCCTCTCCTATCATTCTAGCCAATGTGGGACTAAAGCCCAATAACACTATATATATATATATATATCAACACTCCCCCTCAAGATGGGCGAAAGATATTCACTAAGCCCATCTTGTCACATCCTCTCATCATGTTGATAGAACTAAGCCCCTTTGTCAGTCCGTCTGCTACCTGATCTTTGGTTGGAACATAGCCCAGCTCTAGTTCTCCTTTATCCAGTTTCTCTTTGATGAAGAATCTGTCAATCTCAATATGTTTGGTCCTGTCATGCTGCACTGGATTGTTGGCAATATTAATAGCTGACTGGTTGTCACACCATAGCTTCATCTTTGTTCCCTGGTCCAGCTTTAGCTCCGTCAGCATATTCTTCAACCACAATAGTTCTGTGACTCCCAAGGCCATCGCTCTATACTCTGCTTCAGCTGTTGATCTGGCCACTACTGACTGCTTCTTACTCCTCCAAGAGACCAAGTTGCCTCCTACAAATATGCAGTATCCCGATGTGGATCTCCTGTCGTCAGCACAGCTAGCCCAGTCAGAATCACAATAGCCCTCAATGCCTACATGATTATTTCTTCTAAAGATCAGTCCCTTCCCGGGGGCTCCCTTCAAGTACCTCAGAATCTGGTACACTGCGTCCATGTGACCCTTCCGGGGGTCATGCATGTAGCGGCTTACTACACTTACCGCAAAGCTGATATCAGGTCGAGTGTGGCTTAAGTAGATTAACTTGCCCACCAATCTCTGATATCTATCCCGGTCAACTGGTTCTCCAGCTTCAGCATCCAGTTTAAACTTTTGGTCTATCGGTGTCGTAGCTGGTTTACATCCCATCATCCCTGTTTCCGTAAGCAGGTCCAGTGCGTACTTCCTTTGAGAAAGAACGATTCCCTCATTATCTCGAGCAATCTCAATCCCAAGGAAGTATCGAAGGGGGCAAAGATCTTTCACCTCGAACTCCTTGCCAAGTTTTACTTTGAGTTGGGCGATCTCCTGCTCATCATTGCCTGTGATAATCATATCATCTACATATACTGCAAGCATGGTGATATGGCCTCCACTCCGTCTGAAGAAGACAGTGTGATCAGCATTGATCTGCTGATATCCCATCCCTATCATTGCTCTCCTGAACCTGTCAAACCATGCCCGAGGAGACTGCTTCAGTCCATAGAGAGACTTCTTCAGTCTGCAGACCTTGCCTTCTGTCTGTTTTGTGCCGAATCCTGGTGGTATCTCCATGTACACCTCCTCTACTAGATCTCCATGAAGAAATGCATTCTTCACATCCAGTTGGTGTAGCTTCCACCCTCCATTGGCTGCCAGGGAGATCAAGGTCCTGACAGTGCTCATCTTCGCCACTGGTGCAAAGGTCTCGTCATAGTCGATGCCGTACGTCTGACTGTATCCTTTTGCCACCAGTCGAGCTTTATAGCGCTCAACCTGTCCATCTGGGTTCTGTTTCACAGTAAAAACCCATTTACATCCAACTGCTCTTTTCCCTTCTGGCAGTCTCACCAGCTCCCAAGTGTGGTTCTTCTCAAGAGCTCCCAACTCCTCGTGCATTGCCGCTTTCCACTTTGGATCGTTCTTGGCAACCTGCCAATTGTTAGGTACAGTAATACTATCCAAAGATGCTATAAATGCTCCATGAGAAGAAGATATATGATCATAAGAAACAAACTTAGCAAGATCCCAACCATATCTGTCCGGAGGATTTCCCGCATTGCTGCGAGTAGTCCTTCGTGTAGGTAGTGGTATGGGAGGAACGATATCACCTGAGGAGGGTGGTGGTGTAGATGAGGAGGATGGTGGTGTAGATGAGGAGGATGGTGGTATAGGTGTCTCAGGAGTTGGGACAGGCGCAGGCAAGGGACTTGGCACTGACACTGTAGGTACTGGTCCTGTAGTCTGCTTGTTGTTTCTCCTGTTGTAGGTCAGTAACTCCCCCTGAGCCGTAGGTGTAACACTTCTCGTCTCCTCCCTCTGTTCCGCTTCACCTTCATGTTCCTCCTCAACCGTGTCTCTATGCCAAACTTCTAAATCGGTTACCACCAGGTTCTCCAAGTTCTCTATCTCCCCCTCTCGCCTTATACTTGTAGTATGAGGCGTGTTATACGAAGTTCCATCCTGGCGGTAATATGGCTCATGCTCCCGGAAGTGGACGTCCATACTAACAAATTTTTTCTTCTCTACTGGACTCCAGCATACATACCCCTTCTGAGTTGCTGAGTAGCCCACGAAGATGCACTTGACTGCTCTAGGGTCAAGTTTTCCAACGAATGGTCTGTTGTCCTTCACAAAACACACACATCCAAACACCTTTAGTGGAAGTATTCCACTATTATTACCTTGTAATACTTCACATGGAGACTTCCATCCCAGGACTTTTGAAGGCATCCTGTTTATAAGTTGAGCTGCTGTCAACACCGCATATCCCCATAGATGTTGTGGGACATTCATGTCGATCATCATACTTCTTGCGGTCTCCAGAAGATGTCGGTTCTTCCTTTCTGCTACTCCATTTTGTGCTGGTGTATATGCACAAGAGGTCTGATGCTGTATTCCATGTGCTGACAAGTACTCTGCAAGTGTCCTATTGGTATACTCCGTCCCATTGTCAGATCTCAGTATCTTCACCACTGCATTATACTGAGTCTGGACATATTTATGAAAGTCTCGAAAACAAGCAAATACATCACTTTTGTTCTTCATCAAATACAGCCAGGTGACACGAGATGCACAATCGATAAACGAAACAAAATACTTATACCCATTCATAGTGTTAGTAGCACATGGGCCCCAAACATCAGAATGAACTACCTCAAAGACTGAAGAACTCTTATGACCATTTCCAACATATGAACTCCTAGTAAGTTTTCCTAACTCACATGCATCACATACTAATTTCCTTTTATTTGATTTTGCATACATATCTGGATACAACTTATTTAGAGTATCAAAGGAAGAATGCCCCATCCTCCTATGATGAAGTATCAAAGTGTCTTCAGTCTTCTGCTGCAGCTCCTCCATTCCAGCCTTCTCTGCCATAGACACCAATGCTGAGTCCAGTCCGTCTTGATCTAGGTACCACAGTCCATCATGCCAAGTGCCAGTCCCAAGTCTTCGTCCCGTCTCTTTCTCCTGGAAGATCACCTTAGGAATATCAAAAGAAACAATGCATTTTAGTTGGAGAATTATAGAACTAATAGACAAGAGACTGACTGGGAATGATGGAGCATGCAAAACATTGGATAACCTTACTGAATCCGTACAATTAACAGTACCCTTACCGACCACTGGTTGAAAAGTACCATCCGCAGTCTGAATGGTGTCTGTCGATGCTAGGTGAGTGTACGAGGAAAACTTACTAGCATTTCCGGTCACATGCCGAGATGCTCCTGAGTCGATAATTCAGTCTGACATTTTAAGGGAAGACATAGATGCAAGAGCGTGAGACTCGTCAGTACCTTCTGATGGATGGGCATACATAGCGGCGTTGAAGAATGGAGTGGATGCCTCCTCTGCTACGCTCCTCCTGTCTCCTTCGATTGACGCTTTTTGCTTTCTCTCCAGCAGATCCAGTAGCGCCTGATCCTCCTCAGTAAAGGCGCCGCCAGCTCCTCCATTCCCATCTGCCACCAGCAGGTTTGCCCGATAGCCTCCTCGACCGCCTCGTCGGCCTCCTCGACCACGTCCACGTCCAGCATATCCTCGTCCACGTCCACCACCTGAGTCTCCCTCCTTAGGTGGTTTGGTACAAGCATATCGATGGTGGCCCATCTCCCCACAGTTGTAGCACTGCCGATTCTGTTGCCAGAGCTCTCCCTTGGATCCTGTATCCCCCGAACCGGTAGCTGCTAGTGCTGACTTCACTTCGGGTAAAGCACCTGTCGATGATGCGCCTGTCCCTGTCTGTAATCTGATCCGCGTCTCCTCCTGAATCATGGCTGAGATAGCCTCCTCGAGACTAGGGATCGCTGGCTGGGCGAGGAGTAAGGCTGTTCTCTGTGTGAATGCTGCAGTCAGTCCCTTAAGGAATTTCATCGTCCTCTCCTGCAGACACACCTGTCTCTCCTTGCACTTTGGGTCCCCGCAGCTTGCCCGTTTGGAATGGTGATCATAATCCAGCCAGAGGCGTTCCAACTCCGTAGCGTACTCCTGCACCGTCTTCTCGCCTTGTACGGTGTCGTCGATCTCCCCTTTTATCTGGAAGATCCGTAGATTGTTACCTATGCCATCATAGGTTCTTCTCAATTTCTCCCATACGTCTTTCACCATCTCAATGCCATCTACTGTGGAAGCAATAGACTGGACTAAGGAGTTGAGAAGCCAGATATAAATCACCATATGAGTGGATTTCCACTCGTCGCGTCCTGTCGAGCCCTCTTCCGGCTCTGTCTTCTCGCCTGTCAAGAATCCCTCCAGGTTCTTACCTGCAAGGGTTCTTCTCACCCGCCGTGACCAACTCAAATAGGTGGCTGGTCCATCCAACTTCAGATCGATGGAGGGTAGTTCTAACTTTGGCGGTGCTCGTGTCGTGCTTTCACCAGCCGACACCTTTATCAACTTCAGCAATGTCGCCACATCGTCAGCATCCAGCTTCTTGAGAATCTCCTCCATCGATGCTTCTTCTCGATCACTTCACACTTGCTCCACGACTCACGCTCGTCCTTGCCGTCCTCTCCTAAATCCGAATATGTCTGATTTCATCGGATCTAGGGATTATAGGCATCTCCTTGAGATTGATCTCAAGAACGAGCGTGAATCTTGTACCCGCAATAGCGGTACAATGAATCCTGCAGCCGTAAAAACGGTACAGAAACGAGCGTGAATCTTGTACCCGCAATAGCGGTACAATGAATCCTGCAGCCGTAAAAACGGCAGCAGCAGCAGCAGTTGCAGCCGCAACAGCGGCACAGCAACGGCAGCAGCGCGGCAGCGGTGGCGGCGGCGCGGCAGCTGCAGCAGCAGCGGGGCGGCGCTGCGGCGGCGGCGGCGCGGCAGCAGCTGCAGCGGCAGCGGGCGGCAGCAGTTGCAGCGGCAGCGGGCGGCAGCGGCGGCGTAGAAGGGGGATTAGGGTTAGGGTTTGTGTGGAGGAGGGGTCTCTAACGGTATGCTAAGCAATTTTAGGCTCTGATACCAAGTTGAGACTTGAAGTGATTTTATTGAATGGAGTAACAACATATATATAGGAGAGGCTAGCCTCCTCTCCTATCATTCTAGCCAATGTGGGACTAAAGCCCAATAACACTATATATATATATATCAACAGTACCAGATGGTGTAGCTTTGTCGACAGGACATGTCAAATGCATGCGTGGTAGATCATTGGATCAGGGCGCCAACATAGTGTGCATTGGGCTGCTTGTGTAACACCGGAGCACGACATTGTGGCTGGAGCTGCTGGAGGGGTGGAAGGTGGGTGGTTGACGGTCTTAGCCTCATCTCACCCAATGTGGTTCCGGGAGGATACCCCTCCAGAAGGAGGGAGAGGAGAGGGGAAAAAAAGGAGAGAGGGAATGATGTTGGTAATTTGAGATAGCTTCGCAGGTGATTGCCAGACCATAGTTGCGAGCTTCGGGAAGCACACCAGATGTAGGATCAATCCGGTGAAAGGTCTGATGGGTTTTGAACTTTACGTAGCACTGTGGATGGGGATAACACTTCTTTCTTTGTCAGATGAATGATTCAATTGATTCTTGTGAACTGTATACAAATGAAAGTATATTTATATACTGATACTAGTGATGATGCCACTTCCAAGTCTCGGACTACACCCTTTAGATAAGGTGGCTGATATGTTAACAACAAATAATGATAGTCCACATGGGAGGCATGATGAACACAACTTGGGCAAGGAGAGTTGCGGGGATGTTTTGACTTGGTGCTTCATGGAATGTACAAGTCTGTAATGTTCAGTAAGCTATTAGTTCCAATGTTATTCAAGAAGGGACCATAAGGGTGTTGGATCAATGAAGGACCACAACCATCTGCTTGACAAAATCCACTTTATGATGACGATCTTTTGATTAACATCATAGTAGGGGTGCCACAGGAGAAGGTATTTTCATTTCTAGTGGTCCGGAAGGGTAATGATTCGGTACAACACCACATATTCTACAGATGGTGAATTAGTAGAGACCAGATCACAACAGTGATGAGTGAGTTTGATAACGGGAGGGCCACATCAAAGAATCAACAAGGGTTCTAAGTTCGATAATTAGAGTAATAAGCGTGGGGTCGATGAAATGCCTATTTGGGTTTTTTTTTCTTCTTTAGTGGTCTTTTCTTTCCTACAATAGTTTCTAGGGCACATGTCTTGCTGGTGATGAAGGATATTTTCAAGTGCTTGACGGGTATCCAATTTGATAACTGTAGCTGCCGTAAGCTAGCAACTCGCTGACAGAGTTATTATTTATCGTCTTGTTGGAGTCTGTATACTTTTTTCGGTCAAGTTATCTTTAATGAAACGCAGGGATATTTTTCTCTATTGTATTCATCTCAAAAGACGTAGTGATGATATATGTGTTGTACTTCTGTTATTTATTTGAGCTTTTTCAAAGTTCTATCTACAACAACAAAGCCTTTATCCCAAAATTTTGGAGTTGGCTATTTGAATTCTCTTCGTCCATTCGACTCAGTTACGGGTAATATACTCTGTAACACTAACAAGGTCCATGTCCTTCTTTAACACTTCAAACCATGTTAGTCTAGGCCTAGCTCTCGTCCTAGCCGCTCCATGAACTAGTATAGCGCTCATCCTTACAGGATCCATCTATTAGTCTGTTTCTACATCTACAAACCACTTAAGTCAATTTTTTGTTATTTTGTCCCCAATTGACGTCACCTCTAACTTTTTATGAATACACTTTTTTATTTTATTTTATTCTAATATATTGTCACTTGTCTATCTTAGCATTCTCATTTCAAGTACAATAATTTTCTGGACATGTTTCTTAATTGTCCAACACTCGGATCCATTAAGTATAGATGGTCTTATAACAGTCATGTAGAATTTTTCTTTCAACTTTAGAGGTATCCTATGATTACAACGTACTTCAGAAGCAATCCTCCATTTCAACCATCCCGTTTCAATTTTATGCATGACATCCTTCTCAATCTCCCAATCACATAAATGATTGATCCTCAGTACCGAAATCACTCTTAGGTATTCTTCATCCATATCGACTTTCCCTCATTTCTCTTTGACTTCGAGTTGAAATCGTATTTCACATATTTTGTTTTCATTCTACTAATCCTAAATCTCTTAGAGTACAAAGTCTCTCTCCACACTTCTATTTTAGCACCTAACCATTGTATACTCTCATCAACCAACTCAATATCATCACCAAATATGATACACTGTGAAACCTTCTTATGAAGATGCATATTAATTTCATCCATAACTATCCAAAAAGGTAAGGAGTCTAAGGACTCAACGTTGATCCTTGATCTAAGCCGATGGTAATAGAAAACATGTTATTATCTTGTCAAATAGTTAACATGACCGTTATAACTCTATTATACATATTCTTAATAGTCCCAATATAACTACTAGAAATGCGTTTCTTCATCAAAGCCTTCCACATTATCTCTTTAGGAATTTGTTCATAAACTTTATGTAAGTTAATAAAAACCATATGTAGATCTTTCCTTATATCTTTAAAGTTTCATATGTTTACCTGTATTTTATGTCACATGTAGTTTTGTTTTATAGACTATGCATCCATGAGAAATCCTACTCCCCTCCTCCCCCCCTTAGTTTTGTGCTTCAAGAATGTTCAAATGAGCGATTGATGCATCTCTAAAATGATTTAGTTTTTTCCCTTTTGGGCTAGAATACCTTTCTTCGAGAATGAAGGCAGAAGATCTTTTACTGAAACTAGACCGACTTTTAGCCAATGAATTAGAGATCTCAAAGCATTTTCTCTTTCTCTTGAATCCGGAACAGTTGTTATGGAACTCATGACTGGAGGGGATACTAATCTTATGCACTCTACTTAAATACTTGATTGACTAGGTTTATTTTAACAAAATGCCGTGTGTTAGGAATCTGTAAATTATATATGTGGGCCTGAAACCTAGGGATTGTCATTCCTTCACTTTGGCTTAATTTGTCATAAGGATGAGTGCAATCCTCAATATCAAATCGTATCGTCATACTTCTACGTCTAGACTCTCTACAGTCTAGGAGAACTTAGAGGGTGCTCCTTGGTTGCATAAGCTTAAACTGCATTTCCAAAATGTAGGTTTACCTACTTATATCCATATCAAATCAGGAAATCCCAGTAATACTTGAATTATGTAACTCGTATCATGAAATTCTCAACCTTCAGATTTTCCATTATTCAATGTTTAAAATTTGGCAGATGGAAGGGATATGTGAGAACACAGTGTCTACAGATGGCAAGCAGAACCAGTTAACTAGTTTTGTCCCGGCTGCTCGGTCAGGGGAGTGGTCTGATATAGGTAGTCGTGATCATATGGAAGATACTCATGTTTGTATCACTGACCTGGCAGAGAAGTTCGGCTATAGCTCTCTTGGTGGGGAGGCTGTTTCCTTTTACGGAGTAAGTTATTTTTTGTTTCTTATGCCTTATTTTTTCAATCATGCCTTTTTTTTTTTTTGGAAAGTTGTTCCTACCTTGATAGGAGACCATGCACCTGTATTCATGCTAATGCCACTATCCTTGTTTAGTCGCACTGAAGTTGATGTACATGTAATTTTTTTATTTAACCAGTTATCCTATACATGAAATGTTTAAATCAATTTCATTTCCTTCAGGAATAAAGTTTTTAAAAGTACCTTTTTTTGCACAATCCATTTATTTCATCTTTTGTTGTTTGGCAATGTCTTTCTTTAAGTTGGGAGTTGTTGTATGTGTTACTTAAAGGTGTCTAATGAGTTTGTATTTATACTTTTGTTCCTTCAATTGGATAAACGAGAATCTTCATAGCACCTTTTGACCTTCCTTTGATCTAACGTTTCTCCTGTTATAGGGGAATTTAACACAATATGCCGCATTGTGAATGCCTCCAAATGGTCTGATGGTAAGTTCCTGCTGGTTTATGGAACATCAGCTTAAGTTGACTGGCTAGAGGTTAGTTGACGATCAGTAGCAAGAATTTGGTCCTTCCTACTAATTGAGCATTCTTCGAGTGAAAGATATGCTGTTAGATTACCCTATTTTATAGATAACGACTTAAATAAGAGTAATATCATAAGAATATTATTTTCTGGGTGTGTAGGGTTCAACATATATTGTTGCTTTCTTTATAGATTGAAGCATTATCATGATAGATTACCTTTCGCATGTAAAGTATATTAAAAGAAGAGTCACTTTGCTTATACTTATTTTCAAAAGGATCTATAATTTATCTAGTGTACAGTTTCTTTGCTGTAACTCTTTCTTGACCAGAACATGTACCGCGGATGTTTGTTTATCCTATGTATGGTTAAATTCTCTTGCCTGTGAGTTGTTTCTGGTCTTTGTGCTAGCTGCTATTTTGAGTATGACATGGTAAGGACTAACCTAAATTTCAAGAGCATTTTAATGCTAAACAGACTTTTAGGACATTGCTTTCTAAAGTTTGCTGATATTTCTTTGAAAATTTTGTTTCCTAAAGTAGCTTGGGCAAATTGTGACCTAGGTTTTCGATGGTCATGGAGGAAAAGGTGCTGCAAATTTTGTACGTGACAACCTGCCAAGGCTGATTGTGGAGGATGCTGATTTCCCTCTCAAACTTGAAAAAGTTGTCACAAGGTCATTCTTGCAGACTGACATTCAGTTTGCAAAGATGTGCACACTTCAATCTATGCTTTCTTCAGGCACAACTGCTCTCACTGCAATGATATTTGGAAGGTTAATTTTTCCCATTGTGCATTATTTAAATCTCATTCTTAGAGAGAGTAGCAACTTCATTATTTTCTAGTTTCAGTTGAATATTATATTGCAATTCCTTCTATACTATCTGCTTATTGATGCTCAAGAAATATATTTTTGTAGTATTGAAAAAGCTATTATTACAAAGTCAATAAAATTTTCTTCGAGGATCCATGAACCTATTGATAGTCTTTTTGCCAGATTAAACAATAATTTATCTACTTGCATTTTCAAGTACTTTTATTTTGCCTTGATATTGGAAAGTTATATTTGCAGATGTTCTCCTTTAGCCAGAATGAACCTACACCTACAACTTGTCTACTTGCTTTTCTAATATCTTAACGTGTTAGCTAGAAAATTGTATTGCTGATAATACATACAACTTTCACTGTACTACAGCTAAATACCCATAATTTATTTTCTCACACAACGACCTCAAATATTCATTATATATACACTTTATCCCCTTCCAAGGTCCTGTTGAGCATAATCGCAGCTCAAAATCAAGTGTACAGTTTTTTTTCACCAATTTACCCTAAAAGTTTCCTAAACTTAGCCAAATCCTAACATAACCAACCAAACTCTTCACCTACACCCACTGGAAGCTCCCTATCGGCTAAGTGGAATTCACTGGAGGTTGTAGCCAGCTGGTGGAAACTGTTCCATCCTTTCTTTCTCGCCCTTCTTCCACTCGGTCTCGAATAGGAAACCGGCAAAGGATGTGTGTGCGTGTGTGTGTGGTGGTGATGGGTGGGTAGGGGGGGGGGGGGTGTGGTTTGGAAGTTGGAGCAATTTATCAGTGTTATTCCAATTACTCAATTTTTTAAGTTGAATGAAACTAATGACCACTTACCATTGAAAATTGGTCATGTAGTTCAATCTCTCTGATGTAAATATAGACTAAGCAGTAGGGTAAAGTGATGGATGTGGACATTGCCAACAGGTTTAAGATGTGTGGATAAAGTAGAGGTACTTGGATCTTGTGACTGGCATGACTTGGCATCTTTGTGAATATTCCCATAGAAAAATAGGAGACTTATTATGTTGTAGTTGTACTCTTATGTTGTATTCTTTACAGAGCAATGAAGCCGACTTAAACATTCAAGACAAATATGGGCTTTCATGATAATTCTATGTTGCATACTTTAGAAATGGTGTCATATGAGAATAGGTTGTTTGACTTGGTCGAAGGCCAAGAAAAGCAGAGAATAATCAACTTAACATGGATGGAGGTAGATATGAAAGGCCTTGATCTGAATTTGGTGAAGGAAGAGTGTGGAGTAATATAAATATGTAACCCTCATCCCTCATCAACATCCTTAGAGTTTTGGTGATAGTGGCAGGGACTATAACATGGTGTAGGAGTGACTCAGGTTAATCTATGGCTCGCATTTTAATTATACTGTTTTGCGAATCCAGTTCCCATCCCATAAAATGGGCATTCACGTGCAAGGATTGTTTAGTAATATAAATATACAAACCCTCATCCATCACCAACACTCAAGTGTGTGTTGGGAAAGAAACGCGGAAACCTTTTTCCAAACCGGAGAGTACCTGCGAGAGGACCGAGCAATACAACGCACGAACCCAAAAACAACCACACAAAATAATCCACGCAGACACAGAGAATTTTTGACGTGGAAAACCCTTGCGGGAAAAACCACGGGACGATCGGAGTCCAACCCTGAGAAGCCTCCACTAATGGAATAGAAGAATTACACCTTCTACAAACTCCTCCCGATCCAAATCGGATCCCCACAACACTCAGAGATAAGAACAATGATTACAAGGCTACGAAGAGCGAGAACGACGAGTAGAGATTACCCGAACACGATCTCCTTCGAATAGCGACCTTCAATCCTCCGTCTTCTTCTCCGAAGTTGTAATGGCACTCTTGCCTCCTTCCTCTCTCAAAGTTGTGTTACTTTGCGTTGTGGCGTAATGAATTAGGGTTGGGAAATTCCAATTTAACTCCCCAATCCCGCAACCAACCTGGACCGTTGGATTAGATCCAATGGTGAAAACTCACCCGAAATCCCGCTTCAGCCCCCGACGACACAGAGTTCGGCCAGAACTCTGTGTCGAGCATCCAGCACCTACTCGCCAAACCCTGGAGGAGCCAGACCGAGTTCGGCCAGAACTCGGCCTGGGACCGAGTTCGGGCCGAACTCGGCAGGCCCAGGCCAGAAACTCCTTCAGGAGCAGCAGCAGCAGTAGCGACTCCGCGTCGCCTACTTCCCGAGCTTCTTCGACATACGAACGACGCTCGTCGCACTCCGGGGTCTTCTCCACATAGGTTGGGAACCCCACCCACTCCAACAAATCTCCCCCTTCACAACTATGGGGAGGATGTCGTCATCCCGACGAC
Organism: Iris pallida; assembly: GCA_029216955.1. Classification (NCBI taxonomy): domain Eukaryota; kingdom Viridiplantae; phylum Streptophyta; class Magnoliopsida; order Asparagales; family Iridaceae; genus Iris; species Iris pallida. Next base: position 15,277,836 of record JANAVB010003000.1, on the reverse strand, counting down.
CTGCCTGCAGTACTCAAACTTCTCCCTTGGTAGAATCTTCGTGAACATATCAGCTCCGTTGTCATCTGTATGAACCTTCTCAAGCTCCGCGTCCTTATTCTCAACCACATCCCGTATCCAATGATACCGGGTCTCGATGTGCTTGGACCGGCTATGAAACGTCTGATTCTTCACAAGGTGGATAGCACTCTGACTGTCGCAAAGCAAAGTATACTGCTTTTGCTTCAGTCCCATTTCCTGCAACAGCTTCTTCATCCACAATAGCTCCTTGCAAGCCTCCGTCGCCGCAATGTACTCTGCCTCTGTCGTCGACAAGGCAACACACTTCTGCAACCGCGACTGTCACGACACTGCTCCTCCTGCAAACATCATCACGTAGCCTGAAGTCGATCGCCTCGTGTCTACATCTCCAGCCATATCAGCGTCAGTATACCCAACCAGTTTCGGCTCGTCACCACCAAAGGAAAGTCTCCAACCAGCAGTGCCCTGAAGATAACGTAGAATCCACTTGACCGCACTCCAATGTACCCTTCCAGGATTTGAAAGATACCTGCTAACCGTACCAACTGCATGAGCAATATCTGGCCTCGTACACACCATGGCATACATTAGGCTTCCCACAGCTGAGGCATATGGAACCCGCTCCATATCTTCCTTTTCGTCCTCGGTAGATAGACACTGTTCCTCAGTGAGCTTAAAGTGAGCCGCGAGGGGGGAACTCACTTTCTTCGACCCGTCCATCCCGAAACGCTGAAGTACCCGGTGAATGTACTTCGTTTGGGACAAGTGTAGCAGCTTGGACTCTCTCTCTCTCGGCTGATCTCCATCCCAAGAATAGTCTTCGCTGCGCCCAAATCCATCATAGAGAAGGCTGCGCCCAGTTGGCGCTTCAGCTCCGCTATCTTAGTGGCATTCCGACCCACTAATAGCATATCATCAACATAGAGCAACAAAATGATGAAATCATCATCGACAAAATATCTCACAAATACACAGTGATCCGACGTCGTCCGTGCATAACCATGCTCCCCCATAAACGACTCGAACTTTCTGTACCACTGCCTCGGAGCCTGCTTCAGACCATACAAGCTCTTCCTCAACCGGCAGACCAAATGTGACTTGCCCTTCTCACAGAATCCCTCTGGTTGCTCCATGTACAACTCCTCCTCAAGATCACCGTGGAGGAATGCCGTCTTCACGTCCATCTGCTCGACCTCCAAGTCGAGACTGACTGCTAATGCTAGCACCACCCGAATAGACGAATGCTTGACGACAGGCGAAAAGATCTCATCATAATCCACGCCTTTCCGCTGACCGTAGCCTTTGACTACCAGCCTCGCTTTGTATCGAGGGCGAGTAGCATCATCCGTCTGCTTCACTCTAAACACCCATCGATTCTTCAAAGCCTTCTTGCCCTTTGGCAACCGCACCAGATCATAAGTGGAATTGGTGTGCAAGGAACTCATCTCCTCTTGCATAGCCTCCATCCACTCCTGCCTGTGTTCGTCTTCCATAGCCTCTGCAAAACTTTCGGGCTCTCCCCCGTCAGTCAATAGCACATACTCATCTGGTGAGTATCTCGTAGATGGTCGACGATCCCTGTCACTCCTCCTCAGTGGAGCCACTGGTGCTGGCTGTATACCGACAGCCTCCTCCCCTTCAGGAACTGCCTCCCCGGCATGCTCATCCTCCTGAGGGACACCCTGACCACCATCAGCAGGCTGATGATCAAGGTTGGGAGCAACTCCATGTACCGGCTCCCCCATAACTGGATCCTCTGCGATGTCCTCTGGAAACTGCTCGAAGCGAAATGACTCTAACTCAGGCAATTCCTCAGCCTCAGAAGGCGTCTCGGAATCCTGAGTGTTGGTCATGGTCTGATCCTCGACGAACACCACGTCCCTGCTTCTGTAGAGCTTTCCTTCCACTGGGTCGTAGAGTCTATAGCCAAACTCATCCCGACCGTAGCCGACAAAGACGCATCGCCTCGTCTTCGACTCAAGTTTGGTCCTCTCGTCCTTCGGTACATGCACGAAGGCCTTACAACCAAACGCCCGCAGGTGATTGTATGACGGCTCTTTGCCGTACCATACTTTGTCAGGCACATCACCCTGCAAAGGAGCACTAGGAGACAAATTAATAACATAAGCAGCTGTGAGAAGAGCCTCACCCCAATAACTGTCCGACAAGTTTGCTTCTGACAGCAAACACCGCACCCTCTCCATCAGTGTCCTGTTCATGCGCTCCGCTACACCATTGAGCTGAGGTGTCTTTGGCGGAGTCTTCTGGTGTCGTATCCCTTGCTCTCTGCAATACGCATCAAAGGGACCGATGTATTCGCCGCCATTGTCGGACCGAACACATAACAACTTCTTGTCCGTCTCACTTTCAACAGAGGCCTGAAACTCCTTGAAAGTAGGCAACACCTGATCCTTGGTCTTTAAGGCATAGACCCAAACCTTCCTGGAACAGTCATCAATAAAGGTTACAAAGTAAGAAGCACCACCAAGAGATTTTACCTTCATAGGACCGCAGACATCCGAGTGAATCAACTCGAGCAACGCCGGCTTCCTCGAACTTGGGTGACTTTGGAAAGACACCCTATTTTGCTTCCCAGCTAGACAGTGCGTGCATTTCTCCAACTTTGTAGACTTGAGCCCCGGAATCACCTTCCTGTTCACCAAGTAGCTCATCCCCTTCTCGCTGATATGGCCGAGCCGCCTGCGCCACAACTCGGTAGACGCATCACTGACTGCGTTCACCTCCTGTGCCCCCTGTGCGCTCCCCTCCATATAGTAGAGACCGGACTTCTTGCTTCCTCTGGCAATCACCATCGAACCCCTGGAAAGCTTCCACTGACTATTCCCGAAGAGACTGAAGAATCCCTCGTCATCCAACCTTCCAACCGACACCAGGTTGAAACGGATATCAGGGACATGACGAACATCCTTGAGAACAAGAACCGCACCCGTCTTCGTTCTCAAATGCACATCTCCAACGGCAACCGCCTTCGACACATCTCCATTGCCCATCTTCAACACTCCACAGTCGCCTGTAGTGTAAGTGGCAAACAGTGCCCTGTTGTGAGATACATGTGCTGAAGCCCCTGAGTCCACCAGCCAAGAATTGTCATCGCAGGCGAGGTTAGTAATGACCTCATCACCTGCGATGATCACATCGCCTCCATGCATCGAGGCCGTCGCTGTAGTGTTCTCTTCTTGCTTTCCCTTGTCGCCCTTCTTCTCTCTCTTCCAAGCGAAACAGTTCCGCTTGATGTGGCCCTTCTTACCACAATAGTAACACTCCGAGTCCTCGTAACGACCTTTGGACTTCTTCCTGCTCTTGTCTCTGCCACCACCTGGACCCCTGCTTTTGCCCCTTCCGCGGCTCTCTGAAACAAGTGCCTCTGAGTGGTGGGATGTGGATGAAGTGCCCTGAGAACGTCTCTGCATCTCTTCATTCAACATCCCGCTCTTGGCAAACTCCAGACTGACCACGCCCTCTGGAGCAGAAGCGATCATAGATACTCGTACGATCTCCCACGAGTCTGGCAAAGTACACAGCAGCCACAGTCCCTGAACTTCGTCGTCGAACTTGACTCCCATAGAAGATAGCTGGTCAACCACGCCCTGGAACTCACTCAAGTGATCCGAAATAGACGCCCCATCCTTGTATCGCAGACCCATCATCGTTCGGATCAGGAACAACTTGTTTACCCCGGTCTTCTTCGCATACAAGGATTCCAGCTTATCCCACAACGTCTTCGCATGCTCAATATTGGCAACGTGGTTGTACACGTTCTCATCAACAAACTGCCGTATGTACCCACACACCTGTATGTGCTCGAATGTCCAGTCCTCCTCGGATTTATCACTGGGCTTCTCGGATGCAAACACGGGTAGATGCAGCTTCTTGACAAATAGCAAATCCTTCATCTTGCTCCGCCAATAATGATAGTTTGTGCCATTAAGATTCACCATGCGCACCGGCTTCGCGTCCATCTCTCCTCTCTGGTTTCTCTGTCAACTACTGACACTCCTTCTGAATTCCAGAACCTGGCTCTGATACCACTCTGTTGGGAAAGAAACGCGGAAACCTTTCCCCAAACCGGAGAGTACCTGCGAGAGGACCGAGCAATACAACGCACGAACCCAAAAACAACCACACAAAACAATCCACGCAGACACAGAGAATTTTTGACGTGGAAAACCCTTGCGGGAAAAACCACGGGACGATCGGAGTCCAACCCTGAGAAGCCTCCACTAATGGAATAGAAGAATTACACCCTCTACAAACTCCTCCCGATCCAAATCGGATCCCCACAACACTCAGAGATAAGAACAATGATTACAAGGCTACGAAGAGCGAGAACGACGAGTAGAGATTACCCGAACACGATCTCCTTCGAATAGCGACCTTCAATCCTCCGTCTTCTTCTCCGAAGTTGTAATGGCACTCTTGCCTCCTTCCTCTCTCAAAGTTGTGTTACTTTGCGTTGTGGCGTAATGAATTAGGGTTGGGAAATCCCAATTTAACTCCCCAATCCCGCAACCAACCTGAACCGTTGGATTAGATCCAATGGTGAAAACTCACCCGAAATCCCGCTTCAGCCCCCGACGACACAGAGTTCGGCCAGAACTCTGTGTCGGGCATCCAGCACCTACTCGCCAAACCCTGGAGGAGCCAGACCGAGTTCGGCCAGAACTCGGCCTGGGACCGAGTTCGGGCCAGGCCCAGGCCAGAAACTCCTTCACGAGCAGCAGCAGCAGCAGTAGCGACTCCGCGTCGCCTACTTCCCGAGCTTCTTCGACATACGAAAGGCGCTCGTCGCACTCCGGGATCTTCTCCACATAGGTTGGGAACCCCACCCACTCCAACAGTGTGGTGCATCTGGTAATTCAAACTTTCAATTTCAGACTTTTCCGTTTCCAGAGGGATTCATACTATTCTTCAACCTCCTTTTGATGCACAATGTAGATAGCCAGCTAAAGATCTTGGTTATAGTTGTCATGACTTTTACCTTCAAATGTATGTACTGTTATTTAGTGTGACAACTTTTTACATATCTCATTGATTTGTTTCGTTTGGCTTCTGAATGCAGATCCCTTCTTGTTGCTAATGCCGGGGACTGTCGGGCGGTACTCTCTCGTTTAGGGACAGCAATAGAAATGTCCAGAGATCACAGGCCCTGCTGCATCAAAGAACGGAGGCGTATTGAATCTCTTGGTGGATATGTTGATGACGGCTTCTTAAATGGACAGCTGGGGGTGACCCGAGCTATCGGCGACTGGCACATCGAGGGAATGAAGGAGGCTGGTGGATCAGATGGTCCCTTGAGCGCAGAACCGGAGCTAAAGTTGATCACCCTGACAAAAGATGACGAGTTCTTAATCATAGGCAGTGACGGAATCTGGGATGTTTTCACAAACCAAAATGCGGTGGACTTTGCCCGTAGGAGGCTTCAAGAACACAACGACGTGAAGATTTGCTGCAAGGAACTAGTAGAAGAGGCGGTGAGACGGGGAGCTGTGGACAATCTGACAATTGTCCTGATTTGCTTCCATTTGGAACCCCCTGTACGGATAACGGTGCCTAGGTCTAGGGTTCGGAGGAGCATATCAGCAGAGGGGCTTCATAGCCTTAGATGCCTATTGGAAAGCCAAGTTCTGTGATAAAGAGCTCTTGTTTTAAACTTGCATCTTCTGTACATTTATTTACTGAAGGCCAACTTATATGTTGGCCTGTCTTGAGCTAGTTGTTGGAACATTTTTAGGGTTTGTATCTAAGGTGGGAGGTTGTAGATGCAGGCATGGCTTAGTTGAGGTGCATCAGTTTTGAGTTTGTAAATAAAAGGGGCATGCTGATGCTGGGAAATATGTGAAGATGTTGCCTGTGAAATACTATTGATAACTTATTAATAAATGTCAAAAATGTTGATACATTAGGTATGATTGATTGGGGATGTTAGGAAACATATTGTTATCGGGAACTACAATCTCTTTTATGGGCCAATGCTAAGGGTATTACATTTGTTGTTAAGGATTGTCAAAATTTCAAGTGTGACGTCCCTTAACAAGTTTTGTTTTGCTCTTAGCGTTCATCTTTTTATTGGTTCCTTAATGATCTTAAAAGAGAGAATTTTAGTACCGAGTGGAGTATCAATTTGACTATATTGGTCGAAACTAGAGAATTTTCTTGCTGGATAACAAAATGAGAATGGAGTCTTGGAGGAAATCTGCAAATAAAACATGAACCAATGCCCAGTTCTGGGAAACTAACTTGACCAAAGTTGAACTGAAATTTCCAACCTAGTCTTATCATTACAAGTGAGATCTTAAACGTTAGTAAAGTAATCCTTAGCCCCTTTAGAGTTCATCACTGGAAGGTCATAGTTGATAGACACCAAACCTGAGAATTTAAACCAAAGACTGATGCCAGATGTGTTGAGAAGGAACAACTTAGGAAATGTGACTGCACTTCTACTCCAAGAAATATGTTGTTTCTTCTTCTTTTTCCCCCAAAATTTTCGTGAGTTCCTGGCACATCATATTGTGCCATTTTACTGGAACAATATATGAGTCTGAATTCATTTATTTTCTTACAGGTATCATGTACAACATTACATCAAACTTACATGTCGGAGAATTATTCCTGCATATTCTATATTCAAGTTTAAGTTAAAGAAACTCAACATATATACTGGATGTGGAGAGATTGTATACGAAGGTAAATGCATCCAAAGTAAGGGTAAAAGATCAAGTTATTGAAGGCAAGAGTCCTTTTGAAATATGATAAGTGTTCTTCATCTTTCCTCCTGAACAGAACCTCTCTACAGAAATGGAAGAAACAGATAACTATCTGAGAATCTCCAGGTAATGTCAAAAGGCTGTCCCAGAGCACAGAGCACGAGGCTCCTGTTAATGTAGAGTCTAGGGAGGGTCAAGATCCTCTAAGCAATATCGATAGAGGATATATGCTGCTCTCTTGGAGCCTGCTCAGAAAAATTCCGGTCACGAACTCATCTTCTGGTGTTTGCATGACTTGATACTAAGCTCAGGTTCAACATAGCCCAAGCACCAATTATCCAGTACTGTACTTAGTCAATCCTCTATTGCAGATGCTGCAATAAAAGAAAATCACCTCCAAAACATACCGGTTCTTCCCTTGAAAGCCTGCACTATTCCAATTTCATAATCACCACTCTAGGAAGCCACTATAGTGCAGCCACCCAGTCATTGCTTCAGCGCACATCTCTGCAATGAGAGATTGACGACGTTCTCGGGGAAGCCATGGTCCGCGGCGAGTTAGCTAGAGAAGTAGTGATGGTTCACTAAGGAAGTGATCAGCGTGGCCGATATGAAGGAAAGAAGGTACAAAGCCAACCAATTCCTTCCCATAACAGTAAAAACCGAGAATGACAAATGAAACTAATATGATCATTATTAGATGCAAAAACTCGGAACATATTACAAATCAGCAGCAACTCAATTATACCCAGAACAAAAAAAAAATGTGTGCAAGTTGTCCCGAGTTCTCTCTGAATACCTGTCTTGCTAAAATGCTAGAACACAAAATTGCAGATCAAATACCAATCACAATTTTCCCACCAAACAAGTTGCACCCACATTCCATCAATTTCTATGCATTTTCAAGCTCAGAGTGCAACACTAATAAACTCAGAATGCTTGCTGAAGGATCTTGCGTCTTCTGATGAATAATGAAGATATAATTGACATAAGAATTGAAAATGCTTGAAAGGCATAGTCAAACAAAAAGTTTGGTTTCTTTTTAATGTATAAATTATTTTCAGTTCCTCAAAAGAAAGATTATTCCAATGAAGAAGAAAGAACTCAGCAGCACAGTTTTACATTGGTCCGGTATTAAATAACTCCCATATAGTTTATATACATGTATACCAACCAATAACTCTGATGATCACAAACAGAAAAGTCTCCACTCTAACAAACCACCGGCCAAGTACTCTTGATGTAGCTTCTCGAGTTGAATTTCAAAAGGAACATTTAAATGATGCCACAGGTTCTTTTCAATCAGTCTGCGTGCATTGGGGAAGAATAAGAGAAGTTAACTTTCTAATCCACCAGCAGTAGAATGAGATAACATGCCAGAACAGAAAAGAGAGAAAGCACATGATAAGACTTGAATTTCAAAAGGAACATTTACATGACGCCGCAGATTCTTATCAATCAGTCTGCATGAATTGGGGAAGAATACGAGTAAGTTAAAACTTTCTAGTCCACCAGCACTAGAATGAGATAACATGCCAGAACAGAAGAGAGAGAGAGAGCGTGCAAGATAAGACTAGAATTTGTAGGTGTACCATGCTTCTTGTTAGATATGGCTCGTGTTAAACTACAGACTCAAAGAGTGCTACCGACGCCTTCCGAGGAATAGGAGAAGTCTGGAAGGAGTCGAAGCAACGTATCATGGCTCGAAACAACCATTTGGTATCCTAGTGGCATACCGGTGGTAGTTTGCAGAAAAGGGCCACTGGATTTGATGCACAATTTGTGCTCATCGGTATGACGATGGATCGGGGTGGTTGCTTTTGGTGAACGGTTCAGATTAAAGGGTGCAAGTTCGACAGTTCAAATTGCTCCTGCCTTTTAGAAAGGTTGGGGGTCCTATAAAAGTATCTCCTCTAGCGCTAGGACTGGTTGGTAAGAATCTTGAGGTCACTTTTGGTGTGCTTTGAGCAAAAGGGTTTTCTTAGAATTTCTAAGGAAATCATTAAAGGAGTCTTCAAGAGGAAGAAGGAGAGAGCTCACCGGAGATCTCGTAAGGGAGGGTTTCACATTAAAGTATTGTGTGTAATTCTGTAATTCTTGTAAGATTATCTTTTTGATTCAATAAAGTCATTTGTCTTCTTGTCCCATGGAGTAGGCCGATTTTGTCTGAACCACGTTAAATATTGCGTGTTCTTATGGCCATTAGTTCGGTTGATTTGTGCCTTGTTATTTACTCGTAATTATAAAGTTAATTATTTGTGTCACTTCTGCTTGTGCACGATTCCACATCTTGCACACGGTTCCACAACAGCTTGCCATCCAATGATGTGTAATTTAACAATTCAACTTTCACTGACACGTAACTTGATACAATATCGTATACATACCATGCCGAAAAGAACATATCCCCAAGTAAAGAAGAAATAGATGTATAGTTTATTTCTCCCACCCTTGGATTCTCAACCATTTCATTTAAATCTTCTTGTCCTTGGCTCCTTGTCATACTTCATTAATTGGGTAAGTTCTATCTAGAAATCCGTAGTAAAGTGAGGGATATGAAAATGATATTCAGGACAGGAAAGGGATTTCTAGAGGAGATTATAATCCATATCCTTGATGAATTCCAACATCAAACTGAGGATCCTCATAAGTTTACAAGACAAGACATTATGGAGTTTGGAGTCTTTCGATACTGTTTAGCAGACATACTGACACAAAATTAACTGTAATTATTCTGAAGGAATCCCAAGAAGATTTTGTATGTTATATAAATCCATCTATTTGACTTCACAAGTTAGTATTAAAATAACAATCTCCCTCTTTGGTAAACACTTCTCGAGGTTAGTTGTGTAAAATACTTCTTTTACATAAATGATATATATTATATCCCCTGGACAATCTTTCAAACTAAAAGCAGGGAACAAGCTCACCAATCCTTTTTGGGAGTGGGACCAACATCCTGGTTTTGTGACAAAAATCTCTTGGTCTAGGAAAAAATGAATTGCAAGATAGTATTAGACAGGTCCAATTGCTCCTTGGTTGCATGCACTTAAACTTCATTACCAAATGTAGGTTTACCTACACATATGTTGGATGATGGGCCAGGCCTGGGCCTTGCTTTTGCTAACTTCTGATCTAAAAAGGCCAAAGACCAGACCAACCTAGTGTAAATTAAGGCGTGAAGCCCGTCCAGTAACATCCATACCTGCCCTCCAACTGGTTTTTAGACTTTATGGAAAGACCCTCTCGTCCTCATAGCTACCCTGGCTACAAATTTGGCACCAGCACAAAAAATTGTCATCAGGTTGACAGCTGGTCATAAAAACATTGTCGATTCTTTTTTGAGTTTTCCCATACCCATTATATATCCGGCCCATTCTGATGGGAGAGGTTGGGATGATGATGAACTAGACAGATTCAATACTCTTAAGAATCCAATTAAGTAGTATTATTTAGAACATAGCATGTCCTTAAGTATATTACTATATGGAGTTAATAACATGCTATTAATAGAGCACGTACAGCTCCCAAATCAAATGGGAAGATCTTTATAAAGGAAAATTCGGAACGATGGGCCACAGCCCAAAAGCTGCAATTTACTAAAAGAGTCAAATCTGTAGTTTGACAATTTGTGTTTAAGTTGTGGTTGATTCCAAATCAACCAATCAACGTCAAAGTACAAAATACCTTTACACTAATAGAGCATATATTGATATACTATATACTCTATTCTTATCATGGAAAGTAAAATTATGTATGATGATGTTTCCATATAGGGATTACTTCCATGTAAAATATTTTCTAGTGCTTGCTTATAAACAACAGAATCTAATACTTCCCATGTATTTTTTTCTCTCTAATACTTCTAAACAACAGAATTTATTACTATACTTGCTTATCTTCAATTACCAGCTTCACATTTACTCAGCTAGAATCTTCATTAAAAATTTCCAAAGTTATAGTAGTGAATTCATCTCCCTCTCTCCAAAACAAACGAATTGAATGCGAGAGGATTCAATTTTGCTTCATAGGAAAAATTTCTCTGTTTGGACTTTTCATTAAAAGTTCCAAATTGATTGTAGTTAATTCATCTCCCTCTCTCCGAAAGAAAAAAGCACAAGGTGTTTTTCTTTATCAACTGAAGTCCAGTCAGAACACGAAATTTGGTTTAGAGAAAATGACTGTCCTAGGAAAAGAATTGAACCCTCAGGGATAGTGGATATTGAATTTAGACTTGAAACAACAGATCAAACTTCGAATGATGCAAGCATATGATCTTGACATATTAGATGTCCATCAGGGTAGCATACCTTAGGGCGTTTAGCGCATGGAGTGTCAGAGGGGTCACGATGTTCCTGGGAACTACTTGATCCAGCAGAATTGTCCTTCTCAGCCTGCAAAATGATCTCATCGGTTTCACTGGAACAAGTAAACTGAAATATATTGCAATATAGACTTCTTACTTGTGCTGTTGAAGAACTAGGCTTTGCTCTTGAAACACCCGACTCTGTGGTTGTGCCTTGAGATATATATGGCATCAGCTGACGGACTATATTGGAGAAGTATAACCCTTGATATTCAATATCTGACAGTTGTTGCGTAGAACCATTTCCACTTGTGTTAGCTTGACCTCTAGCAGAAGTTACTGCCTCCTGTTGACCAATGCCACTATCATTAGCTTCTCTTCCACTGGCTAAACCACTGATGCACTGTTCAAATGTGCTTCGAGGCATAGCATCTCCCCTGCTCTGATGCGCATTATCAGCTTGAACACTGTCATCATTGTTACTAGCTGTTGGCCGCCGGCTTGGTATGGAAACTCGTCCAGATTCTAGCAAATAAGATACAAGTGCCACTTTCAACCTCTACCATTTTAGAGGAAAATAGAAGACTTTCAAAATAATTAACATTGTTCTTATGACTAGTCAAAACTATGCATACTATGAACTTAAGAGTTAGTACAAGGCAGTGTTTTGAAAGGCAAAGGCGCAAGGCGAGGTGTTTAGGCCCCCTCGGGGCGAGGAGTAAGCCCCAAGGTGTGGGGCGTATGTTTTTTCAGCTATTAAAACTTTTAAATCTAAAACATTGTAATATATTTAAAGATACTGAAAAATAAGTGATAATAATAAAATATAAGCTAAAAATATGATCCAAATTCCTATGACAATTATCAAACAGATTATAGACCATCATGTAAGAGTCAAGGGTTTAAGACTAAAAGTCTAAAACATTAAGAAAGTAGCAACTAGTTACTTATAAAGGAAAAAAGGTAGCTATTCTCAACTCCGAAGCATCAAAATAACAAAAATCTGTCAGAATCTAAGTCTTGCTCATCTACGAGGGATTAGATATATAGGAACACAAAATATGAAAAAGAAAAGAAGACAGAGAAAATGTAGTTGAAGAAGTACCTAGATTGAGGATGTTGATGCGATTACGGATATCGAGGGAGTGGGGATCTACTGAAGTGGGCAGCAACGCCTAGATGTAGCATGGCCAAAGGGGGCGTCCTTACCTTACACAAAGAGAGAGGGGAAGAAGAGGTTTTGATGTTTGCAATAGTAGAGGGGAAGATAGGAATTTTATTGCGATGTAGGATTGTCTTTAGTGGCTAATTGTGTAACCGGTCAATTGTTTTTATAAAACACAACCCAATAAAAAGCGAACTCCTATTGGGAGTAAGTTTTTCACATTGGATGTGGAAAATGTAAACCTTCTACACCTATGATTTAATTAAACAAGTTCCATGACTTCCACACCACCCCCCGGCTCGCGCACTGAAAAGAGTCCCGTAAGGGTTCTTTAAAACATTGGTACAAGGCACTATTGTGAATTTATCTATCATAATTAAGGAGTTTCAGAGGGAAAACACCTAGTATTTAATTGTCAATAAGCACAATTCTGAGAGAACTTAAGGCCAAAGGGTACAGAACAAGGGCGATCTGGAGGACCTACCACCACATGGTTTGCAGAAATTACTAAACACCACTAAAATTATGTACGTGAAAACTTATAGGCAACAAAAAAAAGATTTCTATGAATTAGTTAAATTTACTTTCCATAATCATTTAAAATTATCTTGACAAAATTTGATATTTAATGAGCACTTAACTACTGCTACAGATAATAGATGTAAACAACACTTTTTGTTTGATGATGTCTATAGACGGTTACTGCTCACAGCTCACAGGAAATTTCATTCCTTTTGCCTTTTTGGCCTAATCTACTTAAAGATATTGTAGATTCCTTAGAGCAAATCATATCATCTTACCTCAATTTGACTGTTAGTATTTTTCCCTTCAATGGAAACTTTGAGGGTTCTCCTAAATTGCATTAGCTTAATCTGTCAGACCAAATAGGTAGGTCTACTTACCTACCAACTTGTCCTCTAGATTTTACGGCAAGGTCCTCTCTTGCACATTAATATCTTGGCTAGGAATTTGACACCGATAAAATGGGATGATGTGAGGTTGACACCGGGGCCGGTAAAAAAAAACTTTCGTAATTTATTTTGGAGCTTTCTCTTGCTCCAAATTCTCAGGGCTTGGATGATGGCGAAGACTATGATGATTTGATATCTCACATTGCCATCCCCAAATTTCTAGGGCAACTTGGTCTAAAGCTTCCCAATAAATTTGATTCGTAAAAAAAAAAGCACCTAACAGCACCGGCAAAACAGTTCATTTTGTCCTGATTTAATGGTGTATCCGTGAATGTATGCCATGACAATGTCAAAAACCTTGGAAAGTCTAATGTCAGAACTTCCCAAGTAAATATAGAAGGCATCTACTAATGCTGAATTCGTCATAAGAACTTTAATTAGCAGATAGATCTAGGTTGCATGATACCAGATTAAGTTGGAGTCTTATAAGAAAAGAAACTGTCAGCATTGCAGTAGATTTTATTCCTTTTTTGCAACACTGTGATGATGTGGTCGGAATTGTCATGTGTCTAGATATAAATCCACTGATGTTATATGTTTAATCCATATATGAAAGTAAAGTATTTATAATAGTTTCCCTTTGTTGACTAATATAGCTATTTCCCTCAGTTATATTAACGGCATCTGCATAGGCGTTTAGATGTCATCTTGAATCAAGCAACTTTGACTTAAATGTGACCCGACCCTGGCCAATTATTTTTAAATTTAGAACCTACCAATGGCCAATAACTTAAAGTAGTATATATTATATTAATTTAATATTTTTTAAGACTACTTGGAAAAATCCCCCCATGTTTCGCTAATGATAGTTAGTGAAACATAGATCCAAGTACAAAAGAAAACTCCTAAAAGAAAACTCATACGGTTTGGCATGTCCCGATCCGATACAGACCGATACCCGATACTGACTGATACCGACATTGGAGGTCTCTTTTCTGGTCAATTCGGCAAAGAAAATTAAACGAAAAAGACAAATCAGCAAGGGTTTAAAGCATAACAAGGTTGTAAAAGCATGTAAAAGAAGAAAATCAATCTATTCTACGTAAACCAATCGGTAAGTGTGACTACTATTTCATTTAATTTTAAAACTACTAAGAAATAACACTGAAAATACTTAAATTTATGCCTAAATGTATAAAATATATGTTTTTAAATGTAAACAATTTATTAATAATTATTTGTTTTTCGATACCAAAAAATCCGATACTCCGATCCAAAACCGCCGATACTACCGATATCGCCGATACCAATACTCATAGGAATAGTCCAATACCGATACTGTAAACCTTGGACCCAATTTACATCTATGCACACTCCAAATCTCCCAAGTGACGTCACAAGCGAAGAACAGATGATCCATGGTCTCATCATGTTTACCGCATAAACAACACTTTATGTCCTCATAGTGGATGCCAAAATTGCTTAACCTCTCTCGAGTAAGAAGTATATTTCTGATCAATTTGTATAAGCACAATGACAAGCACAATGACATCTTGATTACAACCCCTTTGGTCCAAATCATCTCTGTCCAATCAACCTCCTCATGATCGGTCTGTATCTGTTTCATGGTTGTACTGAACTTGAAGGTGCCTTTCTTCATGTCTGTCCAGGTCCAGTAATCCTCAACCGCTTGTCTATCAACCTCCACTATCCGGATATCTTCCGCATGGGCCGCCTCGATCAAGTGCCTTGGATCTTCCACACTCCTTCCTGGATAAGACTGCTAACCGTTTTCGTATAGCTTATCAACTCATAAACATGCCATCCCTCCCTCTCAATCAGGCTAGTATGTCCAATCTAGGGTTCATGCCAAATGCTGGTTTGGGCCCCTGATCCTATGACTCTAGTCAACTTGTCTTTAGCCTAACTTCTCGTCTTCATCAAAGCTTTAATGATGACCGAGAAGTTGTTACTGCTAGCTGACCAGAAGTCCCCTTTCAGAAAGTACCTTTCCTTGATCCATTCAGTCCAAAGAGATTTTTCATTGATAAATTTCCAGAACAATTTGAGATAAGCAGTTTCCCGGATCAGAAGTCCCCTTTCGGAAAGTACCATTCCTTGATCCATTCAGAAGACCCAACGATTGTACTTTCGAGCTGCTTCCTTCTTTCTTATGACGAGTCCACTGCTTTAGCGTACTACCATACTACCTTCCTCGTATTGTATGAGCCGCAGCCATTTCTCGTTTTTCTTAGTTAGCTATATTTCATCGCTCGAACATCCTTCACTAAGAGCCTTCTCTGCCGAAGGCAGGTCTCTCTCCACCTCCATCTGCATGGCTATCTGGCCATAAGAGGTCTCAGTAAAGATAGTCCTACCTGTTGACGACAGAATGCTCTCTACAATCATAGCAAGGGGAGAACTTCCTTGTCCCACCGTATTTTTGGACAACCCTCAATAGCCATCGTATCATGGTAGGAACCACATGAGCCTCTGAGCTCTCTCGTAACACCTCCATTAATTCTCTTTTTGAGGTCCTCTCCAGTTAGGTCTAGACTATATCTGTGTGTCAAAGCCTCTTGGCTCTAGTGGTCAGCATGTGGAGACATAGCGCATCCTGGCTGGGTGGATTCGATCCCACAGGAAAGGAATTATTCATTCCAATTATGGGTGGAGTTAAAAAATAAAATTATATATATATATATATATATATATATATATATATATATATATATAAGAGAAGGAAATGGAAAGCGATCGGGAGCGTGGGCGACAGGGTTCGAACCCTAGGGGTCCCTCACCTGGGACCCCGATGCCTCCAGCGGCGCGGCAAGCGGCGGGCTGGCCGGGGGCGGGCCGACCAAGGGCGGCACGATCGCCGGCGAGGGAGGTGTGCTCGCTGGAGGATGCGCTAGCACAGGCGAAGGCGGCGGTGCGTCCGGGAAGGTCGTGGGCGGCGGCGGTAGTGGTGCAGGCGGCTATGAAGTGACTGGGAGGAACGTGGTAGTGGGGAGCACACCGACGGGCGGAGCGGCGGCTCTCCTGCGAGGTAACACCCTAGGTGGCTCGACGGCGACGACGGGGGAAGGAACGGCTATTGGTGGGTCCCAGATCTGACGGGACCGCCGGCTTTCCAACCTAGATCCATACGCGGATCTCAGGGGGACAGACGGAGAACGGTGGATGGACGACGGTTACGAGACGTCGCGGAAGTAGGAGTGTGGAGAAGGATGGCGGCGCGCGACAGGAAGTGAGTAGAGGACAGATTCATTCGAAAGCGCGTCCCACCCCCGACAAGAGGTCGGGAGCAGGATCGGGGACGAGGAAGTCATCTCTTGGCCTAGGTGGCCCGCCATATGAACCTCGAGCGAGACAGCCCCTGGAGCCCCGCCTGAAGAAGACATCTCTGAAAGTCATAAAGGATCGGATCAGGAACCGGTCTGCCTCCCTTCTTCTCCCCTCTGTGGAGCAGGGCATTGAAGTCGTCCATCAAAAGAAGAGGCAGGTGCGAGGCGTCCGCAGCAGCAGCTACCCTGGAAATGTCACTCCACAAAGTCTCCTGCCGCCGTCTGTCACCATACACCGCTCCAAGTAAGAACCGAAAGCCACCCTTATTAGTGAAGGAGACGGCTATCAACTGCTCCGTCATTAGGATCAAGTCTCCATCCCAAGACTTTTCATTCCATCTGACCCATATCCGAGCTATGCTACAGATGGCCAAGTTGTGGAGTTGAGCCCAATGAGATGGGGTCCGGCGAGTAAGAGTCTTCTTCCCTTTAATCTTAGTCTCCAGCAGGATAGAGATGTCACACCTCTCTCTGTGCAAGACCGCACATATCTCCCGCCATCTCCCTAACGAACACGCCCCCCTCACATTCCAGGCGATGACCGCCATTAATTATTACTGGAGAGGGTCCCCTGTACATCACCTGGACTGGTACATGGGGCAGTACCACATCCGTCGCTGTCATATCCTCCTCCCTCCCTACAGAGGGGTCAAGCTGGGGGACTGTCTGGGAAAGCACGAGCGCCCATGCCGGATTCTCCACAGAGCGCCTCTCCAGGAGGGCTCTCACGTAGTGGTCCAGCTCGTCTCTTACTACGATATATATGCTCCTCAGAAGACCCGCCAACGCCTCTCTCCTCTCTCTCCAAGGCCACCATGCCTCTAGTAATCATGCTCCTCTGCGCCGAGAAGGTGATCATAGTCCCACTAGGGGAGGGCGGCTGAGGCGTGATAGTGAGACTCAATACCCCGGCCTCCTCCCCCGGACGGTCACCCTCCTGCATATAATCCTCCGTGCTACCCTCCCCCGTAAGAGGCTCCCTCTCCCGAGATGGGCCAGTTACCTCAATAGGGGGCGTAATCGGCCCCGGCTGAGCTCCTCTGGACGGACAAGTGCTGTCAAGATCCCCAAAACAAGCACACTTCGAACACGCAGGGGGAACCCATTCATACTCCACTTTCTGGGTTAGAACCTCTCCAGAAGGCACCTCATACTCCAGTAGACTCGGTAACTCCCCTCCAGCCCGAATCTCAACGAAAATCCGGGTATACATCAACCTCGATCGAAAGGCTGTAGCTTCATCAGCCATGATCGGGGTACCGACCAAACTGGTCAGTCGCATCAGCAGAGGAATGCTCCAAAAGCGAACGGGGAACTCCGGGAATCGAATCCAAACGGGAATGGCATTCAGGACTTCTCGTTTACATCTCAGATCTGGAGTCCACTCCTTCAGAATGATCAGCCTACCATCAAACGTCTACGGTCCACCTTGCAGAATCCTGATGACATCTTCAGCGAGCCCAAATTTCACATAAAAGAATCCATTTTCTCTAGCAAAGAACTCGATGCTGCCTTTTGGCTGCCATACTCGCGCCGCATATTCCCGGATCTGTCCGTAGAACGGCTTGCTCCCCAGAACGTACAGGACCAGCGTGTTCTCCCAGAAGGCAGATACCTTCTCAATCTCCTCAGCCGGGAACGAAGCCCGGAAGCCGCTCCCAACCCTCTTCGGCGGAACATACTCCATAGATGTAGGACTTTTCGTCCCCACCGGTTTACAGATATCTGCCAAGGAACGTCCTGCTGTCCGGGGAGCCGTTCCCTGGGCGGCTCCCATTTCAGGGCTGGAAGTCCCTGAACCCTGGCCTCCCATGTCCACCACTTTGCCCTTTCCTTTTTCCACAGCGGTCGACTTGGGCCGCCAGCCCAATGGCCTTCCGGAAGGCGCCACAGGTCCTCGGGACGATGTTCTGTGCCCCAATCCCTCCCCCGACCTTCTTCCTGCCAAGGGTCGCGACTTTTGTACAGTCTGCGTGCCCCCCACCTTGCATCACGTCTTGTTCCCCCGACGTCTCGAAACCGTCGTCCATCCGCCACCCTCCGTCTGGCCCCCCTGAGAACTGGGCCCAGATCCAGATTGGAACCCCAGAAAAATGTTGTCCAAGCCGCCGCCGTCGGCTCCATCACCACCGCTCGCCGCTCCGCCATGCCGCCGCTGGCCGCCGCTGCCACCACCGCCGCTGCCGTCCCAGCCTTTCCGCCGCCCGACGTCACCCGACCAGCGCTAGCCCCGGCCGCCGCCTTGCCACCTCCGCTGGAGTTGCCAGCAGCCGCGCTGCCGCCCCCCGCTCCCAAAACGGTTGTCCGATGAAGAATCGGATCAACCCTATCCCCATGGTCGCCGGCGCCGGCGCCGCCCGGTCCGCCACCGTGCGCGCCGCCCCTGGCCGGGCCACCCCCGGCCTCGGCGACCCTGGCCGACCCCTCGCCGGAGGTGCCAGGGTCCCACTCCGCCCGATCCCCTTTCGCCCGCTCCCGATCGCGATTGCGAACTCCCGATCGCATCTCCATTATTATTATTATATATATATATATATTTATATATATATATATATATGGAAAAAGGGTCAATTTTATTCCAAAATCAACTCAACTCATACAGATTACAATACATCTCGACCTCTCACCCTACTAGGGTGACATAGCATTTACATCAAACTCTATATTGTGGAGAATGCCTACAGGGGGAGTGGATAGCCCCTCAAAGATACGCCAATTTCGTTCCCTCCACACATGCCAAACCGAGGCAGCTAGCCGCAATCTGGCAGTCTTGAACCAAACCTGCCCCCGACCTCTCTGGCCACAAATTTTTGTGAAGATGGCACGAACGTCTATGCCGGTGTCACAGCCACCCAGCGAACTGTGGCACTGTTCAGACCAAATATACAAGGACACCTTGCACTCAAAGAACAAATATCTCATGGATTCATTTCCTGCTTCACACAGCATACATTTGGGGTTGGGGATGAGGATCCCAAATGTAATGAGCGTATCTCTCATCAGCAGTCGCCCCAACAGCAACCTGTACATGCAAAGTTGCATCTTGCGTGCTAGTCCCTTGCACCAGATGACGTCGTAATCCTCGCTCCTGGGGTACGTTTGGCGAACCAGGTTGTAGCAGCTCTTGAATTGGAATTTTCCTGTAGTTCCATAATTGGCAGGCGGATCCCAAATCCATCTATCAGTCAGCAGACTCGGGTCAATGTCTGTCGCTCGAATAGCCGCTCCAAGGTCTGTCGTGTGGCGATATAACTTTGGCCTCCATTCACCATTCCTGATGATATGCTGACACTTCATCCCTCTACCAGCCTCCCTGTGAAAGTGGTCGCCTAGTATCCCAAGCAACGATCGCCTCTCCACCCAGTGGTCCAGCCAAAGGTCAGTACCTGTCCCATCTCTGATAATCCGTCGAATAGAGGATTTGAGAACAGCTCTGTGACGGATGATACTTTTGAAAGTCACCGAGTGATTGTTGTTGTGGGCATAGGTCCAGTAGTTGTCCGTCTTCACATACCGACTGGACATTCAGTCCGCCCATAGCGATCCGCCTTTAATGAACCTCCACGCCATCTTCAGCCCCGAGGCCGAACGTACATGCGAGGACGAACGTACTGATCTCCCACCAGCTTTCATGCAGGGTGCAGAGAATGGATTGCTCGCGGCGAAGCTTCGCTTGATCGCGCAGAGGCATAGAATGCCGTAGCGTTTTGAAGCGTGCTATCGCAGTGACGCTCGGACTTGCAACATGATTGATGCGGCCGAGATATAGAAGGCATGGTGTATGGAACGATGAAATCTTTTGTGGTCAAGAGAGAACCTGAGTGTTGTAGCCAAATCTGGCATATATTATTGGGCTAACGAAAGCCTTTGTAATCTCAGTTCGAATATCAATAAAGAGAATTGTTTCGTATACTCTGTTTTTCTTTCATTGTTAATATCAACTTGAAGATAACCATTTGAGAACTTGTCATCTTCCCTTGCACGAGCGCAACTCTAGGCTCGTGCGGCATCACGCCCCCTGCGAGGACGATGATTCGGGTGATTCCGGGTCGGGGCGTGACACCCATGGCCGGCCCGCCCCCGACCGGGTCGCCGCCTGCAGTGTCGGGGTCCCACGTGATGGACCCCATAGGGTTTGCCGCCCGATCGTCTCCCGCTCACGATCGACTCTCCATGGTGTATATATATATATATATATATATATATATATATATATATATATATAAGCAAATGACCTCTAGCCTAGTGGTTAAGGGAGATGCATGCGGCCCGAGTGGTCAGGAGTTTGAATCCCAGTGGGAGCGATTCCAGAAACAATTTCCCTGGTTCCATATATATATATATATATATATATATATATATATATATATATATATATATATATATATATGCACTAAGAATAAATAAGGTATGTACATGAGGCCCTTAGCCCTACTCATCGCCTTGTACCCTGGCTTAATATGCCATGATTATAAGCACTGCTAGATAATCTGGGTCTTTATCAGTATACTTACTACAAACGTTCATAAGATCTCCGACATCCTTAACAATTCTTTGATGCAGCCAAAGGGGTCTGATCTTCTCTTTCTGATGGAGTCTCCTATTCCTTTCCTGCCAGATGTGCCATGTAGTAGCATTCGACAAGTGCCTAACAAGGGATTAGCACTGTCACTTTGTTTTGACCTCTCTCTCAACTATTTTGATTGTGCCCTTAGCCCTACTCATTGCCTTGTACCTTGGCTTACAAGTGCCTAACAAGACTTTTATTTAGAAGATAAATATTTGGTATTGTCCTTCTGTCTCAACATTCTCATTCTAGCTACACAATTTTACACATGCTATTTGACTGTCCAGAATTGAAAGCCGTAAAGCATGGTTGGTATTATAGCCATCCAATAAAACATTTTTCCTTCAGATTGGGTATTTAACATCAGATAACACTCCAAAAGCACTCATCCTATTTGACTATCTTGCTTTAGTTCTATGAGTTCGTCCTCTCTCTTAGCTCCATGATGAATGATTGATCCAAAGATTTGAAACTAACAAATATTCGAGAAGCAATATGATACAACATATGCAACATTGAAGATTAATAAGCATCCATATCCACATACATAGGTAGGTACATCACATACAATGTGTGTTAGTATACAAACGCCAAGTGTATATAAGCATCTTATAGCAGAACTTGATTGATCAATCAAATAATATATATCATGACATGTTAGTATTTGAATCAAAGTTATCATTATAGGTTTTTTTTTATAGGTTTTATCCAAAAAAAAGGTTACATTATAGGTACCACAAATAAAAGTTAAAAGAGACTCTTAAAATTAGAGAACAGACAAAGAATCATAATTGCAAAGTATCATTAGTATAGTAGTTGCAAATATTATAAGTATGAAGGTATCTAAGACTAAACGCTGAAATCTATAAAAGTAGGAACTAATTGAAACCAGAAATAGACCTAGAATAGCTCACTAGAATATACTATCACGAGTTCTACATGTATCAGACCCACTAACATCTGTAATCTAACTCCACTTGTGGTTCTGGTCTTTCATATACAAATGAGCAAAGTAAAGGCTAATTTCTAACCAATAGCTACGGTAAATGAATTGATCCACCTACAAAACGATATGGGGTACAATAGTGACATACATCTGACCCAAAGGAAAACATGGGATGGATTCAATTACAACCCAACTGACAGCTGAGTGTTAAGGATGACAAAGAATAGGAAGGAACCAAACATAGCCGATGAACACACTGGCAGGTGTGAAATCAGGAAGCAGCAACAGGAAGAAAACTGAAAATAGATAACCTGGAGTCAAGCGGGCTTAGCTAACCGTAGAAGAACATGAATTAGTTCTGAGAGCAAAGCACTAATCAGTTGGAGCAGCACCTACATCAGTCATATGCGAGCATGACTACATTGCAACCTTGAAAATCTGACCAAACTTTGAGAACAGAAGAACATGTATCCAACGGTCAGCAAACCAAGTTCAAGCATAGTAAGGAGTAGGCCTAGGTTTGTCCGACAAAACCAACTTAAATGGGCAAGTTGTGTCATGCCAGTCCAAAACCAGGTGGAAAGATTTCAGTGTTGCAGCATTCCATTTCCATAGTAGAGGGGGCCCTACAATGCAATCTTGGGTAATTAATCTGAAGAGAAACGGGTTTTAGGCTCCACGGCCAAGTCGATCTCATTAGCCAAAGGTGCAAGGACAAAATCCAGCTGGTCTAAGAAAGAGCCTCCATGTGCTCCTTCCTAAGGGAGTGAAAAGAAGAGAAGCAACGGAAAAAGTACACTGGCAATGGAAGAAAATAAGGAGACAATAGAAATTAGTGACATGTAAAGAAAAAGAAAACTGACAGCAAGGACCACGGCATAAAGTTTTTAGCATATCATTGAAAAGTATCAACAACACATCCAAAGTTTTAAATAAGAGTATACAAGTGTGTGTTCTAATTGGCATAGAACTTATTCTTGCAGTTTAAGCATAAACATAAAAAGAGAATTTGGAAGGCATGGAAATACAGTTGACATGTTTAGGTGAGTACATACAGATAGGCATCCTGCAGCCTGCTCCGTAAGCAGTTCTCTTGTTGACAGCACAATTTCGGGTAGACGTGCGGTGTTTGGCAGACCACCCTGTGCAGGGTCTGGATGAAGCTGAAAATAATCATTTACTCCTCCATTCTCATCATTGGTGTTGTGTTCCATAGCTGTCAAATCTTATCATGTGTAACCATCTCAAATGATAAAGATCAGATATTTCCCTAGATGCAGGTAAAACTAACAAAAAATAATTACAAAACACACCATTGACACTGAGAGCTTCCCTCCTAAATTGATCCCTCAGAGAACCTATATACTGATTAATGGTTGTCAGGGAATCAGGAATCTCCTGAAATGCCAAAAAATAAGTATTATATACTGATCATGAACAGAATGCATAAGATTAGTTGTAGTTGATCATCGTGCAACATCAATCTATTCTACTATATAATGCCAAAACTTAGGCTTCACCATGGAACTTTCCATTCCACAAATATCCTTGCATATCTATCTATTTTAATAAAAAAAATCTATCTGTTAGAGGTAGTTAGGTACTTACAAATCATAAATCTTAAATCAAAATAAAGAGAGAAAAAAATATTCCGCCTTTTAGTCTTTCTAAATCAGCATGCAGTATACTAATGGTGCTAATGATGCACCGTTCAAAAATCCCAGCATTCATAAAATAGCACATTTAATTAAGATGCTAATGAATTCAAAATGCTAATCATGCTAATGATACATTCTTAATGGATCCATGCAACATGCTATTGAATGCTAACCGTAAATGATGTACCATTAAAAAAAATATAGTAAATTTCATCCAACATGAATTTTTTTTTTTACTAAATTTGCGCAGAACAGGAGAAGTTTGCAGAAAGTACGAGAAAAGAGATTCGGTGCTAGTAACACTGGCGCCAAACATAAAAAAGTTAAAAAAAAATTGTTTGGCGCCAGTGTCACTGGCGCCAGATATTTAAAAAAAAATTATAAAGAATCTCGGCGCCAGTGACACTGGCGCCGCATTTAAAAAAATTAAACTAAAATAAAAATTCCGGCGCCAGTGGAACCGGAGCCCAAACAAATATATATATGTGTGTGTGTGTGTGTGTGTGTGTGTGTGTGGGCGCCAGTAACACTGACGCTGAAATTTTTTTTGGGAGATTAAAAAGTGTTGTGGATAATCGTAGGTGCGAGTTGTGAGTGTACTAGTGAGAAGTGAAGTGAATTATGAGTGTGAGGGAATAATTGTAGGGTGTGTGAGCTGTGAGGAGTGAAGTGAATTAAAAAAAATTCAGTCACTAGTGCCAACATATACACCAGTAAACTCCTCAAAAAAAAAAAAAAAAAAAACTTGTGAGTGTACTGAGGAGTGAATTATGAGTGCGAGGAATAATTGTAGGGTGTGTGAGCTGTGAGTGAATTTTTTTAATTCACTTCCCTCCTCACTAGTACACTCACAAGTCACAACACTTTTCCATCTTCAAATTTTTTTAATAACCCGGTGCCAGTGGCACTGGCGCCAACATATATTTTTTTGTTTTTTTTTTGCGCCAATTTCCCTTACGCCAAGAATTTTATTTATTTTTTTAAAAATGGGGCGCCAGTTCCACTAGCACCAAACAACTTTTTTTTTATTGTTTGGCGTCAGTGTCACTGGCGCCAAAATTTTTATAATTTTTAAAAAAATATCTGGCACCAGTGTTACTGGCGCCAAACAATTTTTTTTAATTTTTTTTATGTTTGGTGCTAATGTCACTGGCGTTGGATCCCTTTTATCGTAATATCCGCAAACTTCTCATGTTCTGTGCAAAGTTAGGAAAAGAAATTCCGTTGGATAAAATTTTCTGAAATATATATATGATGCATTCCTAGAATAGTACATTTAATTAAGTTACTAATAAATGCATGCCTAAGAATACACATATAGTGCCTTATATTCTTTCTAAATTAGCATCTTGCATGATATACTTGCTAATAATGTATTCCTAAAATAGCAAATTTAATTAAGATGCTAATTAATGCATGCATCATCATAATGAATGTTATTTTATGAATAACGCAATTTGCACCGTAAATGATGCACCATTAAAAAAAGCCATAACGCATTCCTTAAATAGCACATTTAATTAAGATGTTGATGAATGCATGCCTAAGAATACACTTAGACCATCTCCAATGGGGGTTTCTATCTTCCCTATTTCTATGGAAGAAATCCATTTAAGAAAAAACATCTCCCAATGGTGATTTCTATCACCATTTCTATCCTAGGTGGCAATGAGGTAGGATGGAAACTTTCTAGGATGGTTTCTACATGTAGAAACTCTCATAGAAATTCTCCTATCTCTCATGACAATTATTATTGGGCCCCACACCATTAAATTGTTCCTTTTACTATGTGACACATAGGATAGAAATGGAGAACCATTGGAGAGCATTCTTGTATGTCTATAATTTCTATGTAGAAACTCTTCCAACTAGGATAGAAATCTCCTTAAAGTACAATGCCAAGTAGGATAAGAACTCAATTTTAGAAATCACCATTGGAGATGGTCTTATAGTGTCTTAGAATACACTTAGGCCTCGTTTGGTTCACGGATTCAAGGAATCCGGAAAGGAAATTTGTTCCTTTCCTTTGTTTGGTAGCCACAAATTTGGGAAATACTTTCCTGACATGGGGGAAAATAGGAGCGAAAATGGTTCCTCATGACCCATGGGATTCATTTTCCCTCCTCCTTTCCCAACATTAATTACCAAACATTATGACAAAAGTAGCCTTGATTTATTACCTATTTTACAAATTAACTCTTCATTATAATTATGTTGACATTGGATATTGTTGGAACAATGATATTTTTTTTTTCTTTCCTTTCCTACACCAACCTAACATAGGAAAGGAAATTTGATAGGAATTCTACTTTCCCATCCCCATGGAAAATACATGGGAATTGATTTCCTTTCCATGAACCAAACGAGGCCTTATAGTATTTCTAAATTAGCATGTAGCAAATTATGCATGCAACATGCAAATTATTCCTTTAAGACAGCTGTCCTTTCCTATTCTCAGTTATTCATAACTTTTTATTGCATTAATAGCTATCATTCATCAGCATTAATTTTCAATAAGTCTTAACTATTTATTCTCCTATAATATGTGTCTTTCTTCTACAAGTTCTTGAAATTTTCTTCTAAAATTTCTATTTGTAGTGAGTGAATCATTGCGCAATCATGTCAAATAGTTGTTCAAACAACTAGTATGAAATACGTGCATTTATACTAGTTAATATAAAACAGAGTTTCTAGCTACAACTTATTGTCAAATGTTGGATCCCCAGATTTGATGCAGATGAAAACCGAAAAGTGGCTTGTTGTGGGCCCACCTCAGACAAAGGAGAGATAGGACTAGGTTGAGAATTGGCAGAATTTGCAGGGACAGCATTAGCAGATAGTCTTGCAATGCGCTCTGAAACTGTGTCCTGTCAGAGAATCCATCAAGTTTCCCAACATAAGCAACTTCTGTAAAGCATTAGTAAATAGAAAGGACTATGTTGAACAAAGATGTTGAGAATTACACTAAGATCATTCACTGCCATTCCAATTGCAAAAGAACTCAAAATACTCCTTAACTGCACATGCAATGTAGAAGCACCATTCAAGATATACTAGACAAATACAAAATAGGAAAGGCAATTTGGCTATTCAACTTCTAACATACAGCCTCACCCTATCGAGGCTCGGAACAATATTTTCCCGTTGATCAGTATTGGCTGCTTCAAATATAACACTAGGATCTACTGGCTGACCTTGATTGAGGTTGCTACTTGAAGGAGAATTATGTGCTGCAAAAGATGCCATAGTAAGTTAGAATTTCTTATCTCGAAGGCAGAAGCAGTTTCTTAAAAATGTAGAATATTAGAAAATTACAAAAAATAACTTATCTCTGCGAGTGAATCAATATTCAAGCGAACAAGGCTATCTACCAATGTACAATGAAGAAAACCTTTAAGAAGTGTCCCCACGGCATACGGAAACAAGAAAAAAAAATCCTCCTAGGAACTGTAGTTAAAGTTTTTTGGGTTTTGCTTCACGAAGAGGATAAAAGAAGTAGAAGTGGGATATGGATTTTCTGTTAGGTTTCCTCCGGGTTGGTTTTTAGTTAATTAGAATATTTTCTATTTAATATTTGGTGTCATTCTACATATTTGTTTATCATCTTGGATTCTAGACATTTGGCAACATGAGTCTAATTTGATTTATATCCCTCTTTACAATTTACCAAGGCTAATCCTAACCCTAACCCTTATTCTCTACCACCACAAACTTATCTCTCCTCTTCTCCAACTCTCATCCTCCGTCAAACCTTCGATTGCAGCAATGCTACTTTGCTACCTCCTATCCTTTTTCCTCTAGTGTGGCAGTTTTAACTGAAGGTTCGCAATTTCAGCATGGGACTCAGTTTCGGACCCTTCCTATGAGTTTTAGTATTGGCAGTTTTGGTGATTCCTAATAAGGTATTTGGAGTTCTTGGTTTCAGAAAACCATAAAATAATAAGATTAGTTTAAAACTAGAATAATATTTAGTATATTAAAGGATAACTTTATGCATTATTAGTTGGTTTCTGTGAGTTTTGAAAGGAAAACTAATATTCAATATTACTGAATTGTTCACCCTCAGTAGACATTGTTGTTTATTTTAGTATTTTACTTTCTTTTAACCAAAGTAGCCAATACATAGATGGTTTTGAATGGAATAATATCAACACGTATGAACTTTCTGAATTTATGGTGTAGAATTTCGAAAAATGGTCATGGTTATCTTGTGTCGATAATTTTATCAACACTCTTATCATGTTGATGTTTGACGCGATCAAACCAACGTTAGATCGGACATATCAAAACCAAAACGACAAGGAGAGATGGTCCCAATTTTTATTTTTTTTCTCTTTACCTGAATTGACCAGGAAAGACGGTCCCAATCTCGGTTATCGATCGGTATCAATGGGGTTCAATAATTTATCAAACATGCCAAAACCAATAAGATACAACTGACATGCATCGTCTAGGAATCAAGGACAGTCCAAAAATATGTTGTGTCGTATCATACGTGTATCGGACACAACATGGACACTCCAAAATACACTAGGACACCAAAATAGGTGTCATGTATGTGTCACGGTGTCGTTAACGTCTCATATCGTATCCCTTTTTGTGCGACATAGTGTATTGGTATTGGTTGGTATTGTGAACCATGCTTCAACTGTAACATCCCCTTCTCCTTCAACTGAACGACAATTCGTCGTCTAGACGCCAGTGTTTGATCATTGAAATATCACCACCAAAACCGTCAATACTTTTGTTTGCAACCAGAATAGGTTGTCCAAGACAAGGCCTTTTGTTTTCAACCAGAACAGGTTGTCTAACACGGCTCATAGCAGGTCATCAGAAGCAACATATAACACACAGGTTTTCAATATTTTAACTGGTTTAACATAATTCAAATAAATCAATTAGATTTGTTTTAGTTTTGCAATTTATCCGGTAGATTTGGTTGTGTACATGAAACAAAGAGTTTGTTCTGACGGAATGCATACCCTACATACCTGATACCTACACCTATACAAAGTCAAGTATAGATAGTTATGCTACTAGTTGGAGAGTAATCATATGAATATAGGATGAGAATACAGTCTCCATCAGGTCAAGTATAGATAGTTATGGTACTTTGAGAGTAACCATATGAATATAGGGTGTGAGGATAGTGTCGGTGTTAGGTATGAAAGGTCATGAGCAAAAGTCTATATGATGGATGGCTGCTTCTTTTTGTGGCACCATGCTCCATCTCTAGTGCGATAATCATGCATGAATCTATTGTTTTCCCTAAGTTTAGTGATGATGGATTAGTTTCGCAGTTCCTTACCATAATCATGAATCTATTGTTTTCTCTAAGTTTCGGGATGATAGTTACTTTCGACATTTCCATATCTAGTATAACTTGTTAATTATCCCTTCTCAAAAGCATAAATTCAAGATATATTAAGACTCCATTCATAAATAGCGATTTGATGTTACCAATTCGTTCTAAGGAGGTCACCTCATCTGCCTCCTTACTTTCTCCTTGCATCAGATTTTCTCAACATTTATCATCTAGTTTACTAATTAGTCCGTGAAAATGCAGAAGCTTATTCAATTCCCATACATTTCCTTAGACGACTACTAAGTATCCTAGCTTTCGTAGCACTAAAAAAGCTGTCTCCTGTTTTATCAATATTTTTGGGCTTAACTACATTGCATATATAGAGAAGATAAAGAAGCCTAGAACACGTCAGTACCAATGTAATTTCATACTCTCCATCTCTTGTGCCAGACTTATGAATTTATGCATTTTTAGTTTTTATAGTTTACCAATTATTCCTTGAAAATGCAGAAGCTTATTCAATTTCCATACAATCTGCATAGCCAACTAAGAGAGCGTTAAATTGATTCGATTTAATCTCAATTTAGCTATCAATCTTTGTTTCGGTCAAAAACTGATCTTATTGCTACTTTTTCCCTGATACTTTAGGTGCCCAAGAGGGAAAGACTTCCCCATTGGACCCCCACCCCCCCCCCCCCCCCCCCCCCCCCACCCGTGAAACCGCTCGTAGCAAACATTGCTTTCGGCCTTAGCAACCCCCCTCACTCGTTGGGGAAGGGTCCGCTACAATATATATTATATGTTATAACTCAAGGAGATAAATACAAGTGGATTCTCTAATATAGTCTTCGAGGGGGATCGGTCGCTCTTTGCTAGCCTGAAGGATATCCATACCCTCATTTTTTTATACGGTAAGGACACCTTTTGGATGTTGCATCCTCGTTAGCAGCCCCCCTCAGTCATCGGGGTGGGGCTCGCTAGTCGCTTTCCATAGCCAACTACAAGTATCCTAGTACTACAAAAGTTGTATGTTGTTCTATTTTCTGGAATCCAGCTCCTAAAAAAAGATTTTAAAAAATTTCCTCCATTTCAAATTCCAAAACCCACCCCCTTTGATTGTTGTTCATCGGCCATCCCCGACGATCACATCGGAAAGAGGAGCATTAACCTAGTAGATCGGAGCGAACTCTTTATTTTCCTTCCTCCCATTCTTCCTCTCTCCTCCCCCCCCCCTCGTCACCAAGGCCTAGGAGAAGTCCTCAAACAAAACAATGGAAAGGGGTTCGCTGGAGCCTTGAGGTCTTAGTCCCAGTGTTCTAAATGGCGGCCGTCTAGTCTGTCCAGGCGGCGCCTAGACGGTAGGCGGTCTCTCTCCGCACCGCTTTTCGGTAGGCGAGTAGAGTGCCAACAGAGGTTGGAGGCATTGGCGGAGGTGAGGTGGCGTAGGCGGACGCCTAGACGGAGCAATATCTAACAAGATATTTTGGCCAAAAAGATTTTGTAAGCATAATGGGCCAATTGTTCACTTTTACAAAATTAAAACTTTATAAATCTTCGTTCCACAACTTAGTTATGCATGGAACACCCTTAAAACATGCATAATATGCAAAAAATAGTGGTAACATAGTACAAAATGTTCAAAATGTGTCGACCGCCTAGGCGGCACCTAGGTAAAATATGCATAGTGTGCAAAAAACAGTGGTAAAATAGTAAAATGTTCAAAATGTATCGACCGCCTAGGAGGCGTCTAGGCGGTTGGCGGACTCTCTCCGCCGCGCACCCACCTACTGCCGCTTAGAACGTTGCTTAGTCCCCCCCCCCCCCCCCCCTTCCCTCCCATTACTCTAGCCATCAATCAGATTATCACCATCAAAGTGCAAGCTCAGGACAACATTTCAACTATGGACCATGGGGAACGAACAGTACCTTACGATCACAGTGATAGTGATCATGATCTAAACTTGGGCAAGGTTATGCACATTTTGTAGCAACCACAGACCCGTGTGGTAGGTGCCTACACATAAAGGTCGTCAAGAGTTGGTGATTACTTTGCCGAAAGGGAAGTCATCAAGATCATTGTTGCCAACATGGAGTTGTGCCACAGGAGTGTGACAATAACTTCATCAATAATAAGGGGTTTTGTCGGCTGCCTTTGTTCGATTTTTGCACTAGCGTGAAGGAGGCATTGGAAAGAGTCTACTGGTTTGTTTTGTTGATTTTAGTAATGTAGAATTTGCTCGAGAGATCCAAAATTATGGTAAAATGTCAAACTAATCAATAAGGAAAAAAAAGCAAGATTATCGGAAGCCGAGTTCTCATTCGCAAGGGAAAGTTAAACGGGAGGCTAAGTGTTCATTTGGCGAGGGGTCAGTTCGCTTACTGCTCAAGTGAACGGGGATGAGCCACTATCGGAAACACAAGTGTTCATTCAACAAGAGGCCAAGTCACTTGCGAGAAGACCATCCAACTGTGAGGGGATGAGCCACTATCAGGAAACCAAGCATTCATTTAGGGAGGAACCGAGTCACTGTGAAAAACGAATGCTAAATTGCCAAGGTATGAGCCACTTTCAGGAACCTAAGTGTTCGTTCGGCGAGCGGCCGGGTCACTTGTAGGAAAATACGTGCTAAATTGCGAGGAGATAATCCACCATCGAGAACCCAAGAGCTCATTCGGCGAGGGACTAAGTCACTTGCGCCTGTGAAGAAATCCTTTCTGGCATCCACCACTTCTAGTTTGATCTTGTCCCAATGAATTTTGAAAATTTGAGCCTTAAAACCATCTGGGTCAGGTGATTTATTATTATTAATTGCCTTGACCACTCCCTCTACTTCTTCCAAAGTAACTTCCATGAGGAGCTTCTCATTCCCTCTATCAGTCACTAATATCTTTGAGATAACAGAAGCAAACTGAGAAGGATAAGAATCCTGGTTATAGAGAAGTGTGAAAAACTGCACTGCCTCCTCCCTGATAGCGGATTGATTATGAGTAGCATCCCCCCATGTTGTAATGAGGCTGGAGATATGGTTATGTTATTGTCTTGCTTTAATTTTGGAGAAAAAAATAATTTACTGCAATTGTCCCCATCCTTTAGCCAGTGACACTTACCTAATGTAACTTAGTCCTCCCGTAAGTCATTAGGTTAATATTTCATTTACCTAATGTTGTAATCAGTTATTTTTAGGAGATCACATATTCTTGCTCCAAGCCTCCTTACTTTTGTCCTCAATGAAAAACTTTCCTAACATTTCTCAACCACTCTACTATCATTTTTATTACTTGAAGATGAGATGCTTCTTCAACTCCCATCTTCAAGTATTCTAGTACTGGAAAAGCTAATGTTTCACCAATAACTTATCTGGTCCTAAAAACAGTGGAACTGTTAGAAAAGGTAGAAAAACCTAGAAAAGGCTAATACGAAAGTTATAGAAAAGGTAAGCAAACCTACAGCATGCTATATATGAAGTAGTTAAACAAGATCTCATGATAAGCCCTAAGATCTATGGTACTTGTACTACTTGATAAGGCTATGGCTAAAACTGATCAATTGACTAAGCTATTAAGGTAAAGAATGGGAGGAACAAAAGAAGAGCAAAATAAATGGCAGCCTGCATAACTAGAAATTTAATTCTGCTTGAAAGCTGACACCACCTTCCTTCTAAACTGGAAGTACGACAAGTATAGGTCCAGTTTAAGAATTTGCCAGTTTCTTAGGATTTACGTACTCCCGTTAGTTAGGAAATTAAGTTTCTCGAAGAAGTTATACAGTATTACTAAATTTCTCTTGACATAGATATAATCTTAAAGACAAGAATGAGCTAAATGAGCAGCTAACCTGGATTATCAGAGGCAGCATCAGACCCTCTAGTGCCTCCTGGTTGCGAAGATGGAACTGGTGGTCTAACGACAAGATGCAATGTATGGCCTTCTTCCACATCTACAACTTTGGTTAGGAAAGCCATGACAAATTAATTCTTATTAAATGACCACATACAAAATGTAGAAACATCTTCCTCTGATGGTGGCATAAGGAACAACATCGAAGAACTGAATCTGAACATTTCATGACATATTTGCAAGTATGGTAAAGAGGATGGTAATATATAGTATTTACCACAGTAACAATGAAGAATACAGATAACCATGGTCAATAATAAATATGCTAAAATATACACCAGAAGTTATGTGATTCTACAGGAGTTCTTTAAAGTTTAAACATTACATGACATCCGATACGTCAAGAGATGCTTTCCTACCCATACCTGAATACAAAATAAAGGAACTGAATCATATATGAACATTTCTTCAAATGATATAGGACAAATAGTAGTGTATGAATTGATCATATTGAGATCATTAGTTCACAGTCAGCATTTCATCAAAGGAACATTTTGACAAGGATACGGTAAGAAGACAGAAGTTGATCATCTTTGAGAACTGTTCCACGACAAATAAGGCGCTGCTGCTGTGACAACACCCCAGTAACAGTAGCTATTTGTTCCTTTAATGCAGGAACTGGAACCTGTGGCATACAGACGATGGGAAATATGGTAAAATAGAAATATGTAGCATATCATGAACAGGGAGAACTATTAGCTTTAATTACTCTCAGATAGGAAGATTTGGATCCACCTAAAGATGAACTTATGATAATTGGAACGATTAAGATCTGCTCCTAATCAAAATCCACTTTGGGGTACATGTGATCCACTGCGAGATAGCATACAACTTGAATAAGAATCCTGATAAATGAACGTCATCACCCAGTCCCTATAGCAGTCCAGAGCATAATGGGGATTAAAAGAGTATCGCCTACAATAATTTCAGTTGTTTCCTTCCTTTCTTTTGTTTCAAAGATTGGAAGCTAATAACCAATCAAAGTATTCATGTTTTACAACATAATTTATTTATTTTCCTTCATGTTTTACGACATAATACACATCACAACATTAGTATTTATCGAATAATAGACATTATTGATTATGTGTTGCTAAAAGTGTATTATCCGCCAGTTAGATCCAAAATTCCAATTAAGACCTATTTTTAAGCACCACCACCACCACCACCACCACCACCACCATCATCATCATCATCATCGGAATAGGATTGACTGTGGAGCATAAGAAAACTCCATAAAAGATTTGATTAAGTTTTTGACTCAGGTGTCAACCTGATGTAAACCTCTAATTTGGTGCCAAATTCCTAACCAAGTTGTAATACCCATAATATTTAGTAGCTACGGAGTTTTTAAGCATATAATTGTTATTTGTAACCTGGATTAGGAAATTGTAAAGGTTAATTAATGATCATTGGTTACAATATTAATTGGAGGTTACAAAATTAGCAATATGTATATGTGCATTACTTTCATAAATACAACGAGGGTTAATGGTTAGTATCAACTCACAGTTAGACATATTTGTGAGAGAGGGGCCTTACTTCTGCAACAATTAACAGTAGCGACAGGGAAAGAAAGAAGCCTATAGTACACGCATCCTCTTTGGTTGTAGTAAGTCTTTCCCATAACCTACCTTTCTTCATCTTTTTCCATGTAATGCAGTAGTCAGTTTGATGTAGAAACCCAATCACTATTTTCTCTCTTCGTTGATGTTTATTGTTACCATGTTTCTTATGATTTAGAGATCAGATTGACTTAGTTTCTGATGCCAAATTGCCTAGATCAACCCAATAATACATGCTTTCATTGATTATATGAATTTAAGTATGAGAATATAAGATTCTTAACTAGAATGTGCATAGAAACTTAGTTTCAACCATGATGAAAATAATTATAAATGATATGGGGTTGGACATTTTAAACACGGACAAATAGGTATACTAGTAGCCTAGTAGGATGATTTGGCCATACAGTAGTACTACTCCATGCTTAAAGCTTGCTTACCAAATGAAATATCAATAGGCGTCATGATAAGTGTTACATTCTAAGCGTCATGATAAGTGTTACATTCTAAAAGATTAGCTATGTGCCTATTCAAGTCCCAGTTTTTAGCAACTGACATGCTTTAGTGTTCACAAGAAAAGAGAATGTTTTCTTCTCTTTTTATATAGACAAGTCAAGATTCAAGAAATTAAATAAGCTTTCTAGTAGAGAATTACAGAATATGTTCTTATGTTTCGTAGAATTTATTGAAGAAGAAATTAGAGAACTTAGGATGTAGATAATGTGAACTCATTTTCACTGAATATGGGTATTTATATACTTCAGATCCCCACTGCAAGCTATATATATGACACCTTTGCTTAGTTGCACCATTTTGGACTGGACCTTAAGCTAGATTCCAGGTTGTTCATTATCCTATTTTAGTTGACATCAATAAACATAGTTCATTCCTGCCTACTTAGGCTGCATCTACCTTCTTTTGTCTGTACCGTTGTTTAAAATTGCACGCATATATGATATATAGGACCATAGAATCATGAATCGCTATAGCGCAACACTGTTTTGTCATTGCTAAGGTAGCCATCATAGTTCACCTTAAACTTATATTGTGCTAGAGTAGCATTGTTCTATCTAGCATTTCAAGATCATATTTTGCTCAAGTGTGGTAGTGTCAAATAGAAATAATACGTGCCATGTAATTATTATATGTGAATTACTATTATATACTAATTACTAAGTATGGTTCCTATAGGATTTGTAGAGATGTGAGCCTAGGTTGTTGGTGAAAGTAGGTTATAACGATATTTCAGGTAAGGTAAACTTTAGTATTTTGCATGTAGTTTTTTTTCTAAAGTTTACAGAATAGTTCTTTATGAGTAGTAATATGAAATACTAGTTTTGAATATGATTTTGGATAGTATTTGCACATCTAGTTTATACGATTATGCGCTGTCTCATGGTATAAGCATGTGTAGCTGATCCATTATGATTATCGAATATTCATGAGATCATACTTGTCTATGCACATATGCCCATTGATATTTGTGACAGTATATATTGACGTGTCAGACATGTATATTCGTTGATATATTCTTAAGTTTAAGTCGTCGCGTCATAGTAAGAGCTACTGGTATCATGATGTTTACTCGTAGAATCACAAAGGAGCCCTGTATAAGAGGGAGGCATTGTGTACCGTCGGGTTACCTATTGTGGTACTAATTATTATTTGTAGGTATGTACTTCTAGCCCCAGTTCTCTTAAGAACAAACATAGATCCAAAGTGAAAGTCTGAAATATTCCATTACAGCGCTAAGACAAGACAACCAAACAGATTATGCCACCTTACATCTTGAATGTATCTTGGTATGGTACTAATACATTTTTGAACCTATAGAAGGCATGAAACAGGATAATAGAATAACTCATCAGCATCAACATCCAAGGCTTCTCCATTACAATGGTCCATGATAGAGCATGAGAAAGCTCCAGAAAATAATTGACAAACTTGGCATGACACGTGAATGGGTGTCAACCAGATATCACCTCCACTGTGTTGGTGCCAAGTTCCTACTTAAGCTGTGAGCAAGAGAGGGTCATAAATCCGAAAAGGCCAGTCGTCAAGTAAATAGACTGACATTTGTTCAGGCAGTCCAAGGTCATGCAACCAAGCAGCAAAGTAACAGTCAATGACTTCATAGAAAAATGTACTCCCCCCTATTCCCACAAGGGGGAAAAAGAAGTACTTCCCCCTATTCCCACAAGGTTCGTTGAAGTTAAAAAAATCTTTAAGATTCTAAAGTATTTAGAATAATTAAAAAAGTAAACCAGAATATCTGAAGTGAAATTTTAGTAATATTACAAATAAAAATGACCAGTTCATATTGATGAGTAAGAGAGATGTTGATATATTTAGTATGTGAATATGTTAAATTTAGTATGAGAATATCCTGAGGACATATTTGGGATGCCAGAATATGCCACAGGATATTCCATTGGATATTCTATCATGTAAAGACTATGTAAAGCATATGAGATTATCAATGAAAGTTATCAATCAATCTCAACTATGTCAACCTTTCACTCCACTCCCACAAGCTGCTATGATGTCTATCATCGGTTGGTAATGTGAACTTTTGGCAGCATTGAATGGTATATTATTATATATGAAAAAAATTGTTATAAATCTTCCTATATGCTCTTTAGCATTCTTTATCCCCTTAAGGACACCCTTTATTTTGGGTTGTTTTGTCCCTTGTTTTCTTAGGACATATGGGTCCATACTCCTTCCTCCTACCTCTGGAATATTTCTCACCTCCTCCTCACGATATGCGACCGACTTTGATCGGCCACCTAACGTCGGACCCCTACTAGACCCTGCTCCTCTCTCCCCTACACTCCAACGACTACTCCATTGTGCAGCTGCATGTTCTCTCCTACTTTCTCTTAAGTCCCTTCTAAGGTTCGCGTATTCGTCAGCATCATCTTCTTCTTCTGAGGAATCTCCTTGACGAGCTGTTCTTGTCAACTCCTCCTCTACTAGTTGTTTTTTCGGTCGGCTATTAATTTATCTTTTTGTTTACCCTCGACAAGCAACAACATTTCTCTTCTAGTCTCAAGTGGTACTTCAAGACACGATGCTATGTTTCCTTTAATACCAGCTAAGTGTTGTTTGAGACGAGTAACTCCTCCGTCCATCTTTTTGCCACAATAATTGCATTGCACCTTCCTCCTATTATTTTCAAGACACTTGCCATGGTTCCAACCAACATCCGTTTCCTCCGACATGCGACTTTTCGGCGCCATTATAATCCCAAAAATGAAATAAAAAACGTTACATACAATAATAAAAAACGTTACATGCAATAATATTACATGCAATAATATATATAGTTAGTTAGATACAATTAGTTAGTAAAAAAAATAACAAAACAATAATTTTTTTTCTTCTTTATATATATATATATATATATATATATATATAGAGAGAGAGAGAGAGAGAGAGAGAG
This sequence comes from Iris pallida, assembly GCA_029216955.1. Taxonomy (NCBI): domain Eukaryota; kingdom Viridiplantae; phylum Streptophyta; class Magnoliopsida; order Asparagales; family Iridaceae; genus Iris; species Iris pallida. The sequence goes on along the minus strand of JANAVB010003000.1, from coordinate 15,239,978 downwards.
AGAGTTGGATACAATTAGTTAGTAAAAAAAATATACAATGTATATATTAGAGTATAGTATAAGTATATACTATATACATAGTTAGATACAATATATATATATATATATATATATATATATATATATATATATATATATATATATATATACACACAAAAGAAATACAATATATAATTATATATATTAAAGTATATAGTATATACATAGTTAGATACAATATACATAATTATATATAGTTAGAAACAATATATAATTATATATTGTATTTCTTTTGTGTGTGTATATATATATATATATATATATATATATATACGTTAGTCATAAATATATAAACATGCCAAAGTTAGACATAGGAATTAAATGGGTTCTGTGGTTAGCAGGAGTACATGTAATTTTTGTCTGGCAACGTTGGTTCTGTTTTCGATCCTTGTGATTGTGAGAAGTCAATTTTTTTTTTTTCACATTTAGGGCACCAAAGTGGTGCCACTATAAAACCCCTCAATGAGGGGAGAGAAACATTTCAGCAGCCGAAATGTTTCTCCCCCACCCCCTCCGCTGGGCTCCCCCTCCCCCTCCGCCGGACTCCCCCTCCCCCTCCACCACCATCATCCCTCCACCGCTGGACTCCCCCCTCCCCCTCCACCACAGGCCTCGACTGGCCAGACGGTCCAAACAGCGCCGGCGGTCGAGGAGGCGTTCCAGACGGCGGCGGCGGCGACGATCGAAGAAGCTTACCTGAAATTTAGGTAAGTTTTCTTCCTAATTTCTCTCCGATCTCTTGTTTGCTTTGTGATTTGTGGTTCCTTATGAGAAATTTGGGTTCTATTTATAGAAATTTCACTCCCAACTGTTACCAATTCACATTATTGCTTTTTTCTGTGGGATTGGACGTCTTGTTTTTGTTGGAGATTCGATTCTCCCTTTTCTTTTTCTGCCACGAACCCTGTATCGGCCTGTATCGGGACCGTATCGGCCGATACGAGTCGATACAACCGTATGGCCGTCGTCTCGCCTGATCCCAATTTTTTAGGGGTGTATCGGATCGGCTAACGGCAAATCCGATCCGATACGCTCGATACGTATCGGTATCGGTCGATACTTTAAACCTTGGTTTTCACGGTGAAGCAGAACCCAGATGGATAGGTTGAGCGCTACAAAGCTCGACTGGTGGCAAAAGGATACAGTCAAACGTACGGCATTGACTATGACGAGACCTTTACACCAGTAATAAAGATGAGTACCGTCAGGACCTTGATCTCTCTGGCAGCCAATGGAGGATGAAAGCTACACCAACTGGATATGAAGAATACTTTTCTTTATGGGGATCTAGTGGAGGAGGTGTACATGGAGATACCACCAGAATTTGGCACCAATCAGACAGAAGACAAGGTCTGCAGACTGAAGAAGTCCCTCTATGGACTGAAGCAGTCTCCTCGAGCATGGTTTGACAGGTTCAGAAGAGGAATGATAGGGATGGAATATCAGCAGATCATATTGATCATACTGTCTTCTTCAGACAAAGTGGAGGCCACATCACCATGCTTGCGGTGTATGTAGATGATATGATTATTACAGGCGATGATGAGCAGGAGATCGTCCAACTCAAAGGAAAGCTTGGCAAGGAGTTCGAGGTGAAGGATCTTGGCCCTCTTCGATACTTACTCGGGATTAAGATTGCTCGAGATACAGAGAAAATTGTTCTTTCTCAGAGGAAGTACGCACTGGACCTGCTAACGGAAACAGGGATGATGGGATGCAAACCAGCTACGACACCGATAGACCAGAAGTTCAAACTGGATGCTGAAGCTGGAGAACCAGTTGACCGGGATAGATATCAGAGATTGGTAGACAACTTGATCTACTTGAGCCACACTCGACCTGATATCAGCTTTGCGGTCAGTGTAGTGAGCCGCTATATGCATGACCCCCGGAAGGGTCATATGGACACAGTGTACCAGATTCTGATGTACTTGAAGGGAGCCCCCGGGAAGGGACTGATTTTCAGAAGAAATAATCATGTGAGCATCGAGGGCTATTATGATTCTGACTGGGCTAGCTGTGCTGACGACAGGAGATCTACGTCGGGATACTGCATATTTGTAGAAGGCAACTTGGTCTCTTGGAGGAGTAAGAAGCAGTCAGTGGTTGCCAGATCAACAACTGAAGCAGAGTATAGTGCTATGACCTTTGGAGTCACAGAGCTATTGTGGTTGAAGAATATGCTGATGGAGCTGAAGCTGGACCAGGGAGCCAAGATGAAGCTATGGTGTGACCATCAATCAGCTATTAGTATTGCCAACAATCCAGTACAGCATGACAGGACCAAGTATATCAAGATTGACAGATTCTTCATCAAAGAAAAGCTGGATGGTGGACTACTAGAGCTGGGATATGTTCCATCCAAATATCAGGTAGCAGACGAATTGACCAAGGGGCTTAACTCTATCAGCATGATGAGAGGATGTGACAAGATGGGCTTAGTGAATATCTTTCGCCCATCTTGAGGGAGAGTGTTGATATATTTAGTACGTGAATATGTTAAATTTAGTATGGAAATATCCTGAGGACATATTTGGGATGCCAGAATATGTCACAGGATATTCCATTGGGTATTCTATCATGTAAAGGATATATAAAGCCTATGAGATTATCAATGAAAATTATCAATCAATCTCAACAAGAGAAATATGAGTGAATATTATGGTTAGGGTAAATCATTCTTCGTGAAGCTAAATAGTGGATTACATTCGTAGAACGAATGAAGTGGACAAGTGCTTATAGAGAGAGTATCATTAAAAATTATAGATAGAAGGAAAAAAAAAATTATAAGAGACCATTCTAATTGTATGTATCGAATTGGTGGGCAATACAAAACACATAAAAAATGAGCTGAGTCACATAAAAAGACAAGACATAAGTGCATTTCACTGGATGTTAGTGTTGGAATAATATAAATATATAACACTCAACGTTCATCACAACTTTGTAGTTTTGGTGCAGAGTCATGGAATTTATCGTGGAAAAAGAGCAACACTGGTTCAAGTAAATGTGGTGCGCATTTTAAGCTGATTTTATTATAAATAAAAAATGTGCCACTGCGTTAACTTAGCTCTTGGACCATAAAATGGGTGTGGAGCATGCTGGAAAATATAAATATTTAACAAACTCGCCACGATTCTGAAGTTTTGCTAGAGAGGCAGGGACTTTAACAGTAAGAACAAAAAAAAAAACATTAAGGATGAGATAAGGGGATAACTCGAGATCATTTAGACATGCATGTCAGAAACCAAAAAGATGAATCTGTTAGGAACAAATGGATCTTAGCTGATGGAGCTGCTAAGACTGGAGATATACCGCGAGAAACATGGTTCGAGGTAGTAAAAGGATATGGTTGTCACATCTTATTGAGGAAAAAGACCCTAGTTAGGAATGAATGGAACAAAATGACATGACAAGTGTTAGCCAACCACAACTTCCTAATGGAGGTTTCATTATTGTTATTGTTGGCTGTGTCTTTGCAAGTAAATGATTACACCATACAATTCAAAATAACATCAAAGATAGTATAAGTTCAAGAAGGATGTCACGGGAAGTAGTTAATAGTCCTATTTCCGGATCAATCAAAACCTTCTCATCGTTGTTGAAGATTGACAAGATTATGGTCTAAAATAATATCTTGTCATCGTAGCTTTGATTTCTAGTCTTTGAGGATCTATTACTACGAACGAGATCATTAAACAGATCAAGATGGCAATGCAGCAATGAAATTGATTTCTAAGAAAACTCCAACAGGGAATCATTATTCTTGCCGCTTGGCCCTATATATATGATCAAGTTGAATAGTATAAGAAATGATCTTCAAGACAGTTTTTGTTTACTTAGTGCACCATTACTCAAATAAAGTTTTGAGGACAGAAAAACTGGAACCAGAAACGAGACAGTAGACTAGTCTTCAATGTAAGAGAGATGTAACACAAACTATTAGAAGGGGGCACAGTAGACTAGTATGCAAAGTAAAGAGAAATGTAATACAAACTATTAGAAGGGGAAGCTACAAACTTGAGTTGCATTGAAAGTGAGGTAAGAGATTCACATATTTAAGATAAGTACTAGTAATCTAAAGATAAAATATATATACCATAATCATTACAAAAAATCAAAATCAAAATAGGTAATAATATAGGAACAATATAATGTGAGCATGTGAAACCATCACGAGAAAATCTTTCGTTGGAAAAATAAAAAGTGCCAAGGTCATATAATATAGGAATAATGATAACAAGTGTGTCAACGTTAGATATACTTTTTCCAATATGATTCCTATGGCTAATTTTTGGTTGAGCTTGTTATCAGATAAGAGCCAAGGTGGTGCTTCCTAATTTACAAAGGGCTTCAGATGGACTAGGCTCAGCTGGTTCAGGTGGCAGTTTGGCTGCGGCAACTTAGGAGAATAGTTTCTGTTACAAAGGAAAATTGATCAAGAAGCTTTTAATGAGAAGACATGTTTTAGTATTAATGAGGAGATGTTTTAGTAATGCAAAAATAATTGGTACTGTATCAGTTAGTTTTGGAGAAACCTGTACTTTATTAAAGTATGGTTTTAATAGTTGGTTGGTTAGTTTTATTAAAAGAAGTTCGGTGGGCATCTCAGCCAGGTACTATCTGGTTGGTGGCAACCCAGTTTAGTATAAAACAAAGGGTCTTAGGATGAAAACATACATTGATTAATGTTCGTGTTATGAAACAACCATTACTTACACACTTGTTCACTCGCAGAGTATAGGTTTGTGAATCCAAAGTCTTTATCTTTATCTCAATTGTGGTGTCAGAAGTTTCAGCGTCCTCAACAGTGAACGTGCTGACTCCATTGTAATCATTGCTCCCCATCCCCTTCCAGTAAAAAGAACTGCCGAGATAGAAAACCTCAAGATTGTAAAGAAATAACCAACATTGTAGTAAAGAAACTCTACCATGATAATATGACCCACTAACTTCGAGAATTCTGAGGATGGGCCTTAATTGATAAATATGTAACATATTGAAGAAAAAATGAAATAATGTCTCCTGATTTCTGACTAATGTGTATAAATTCAAAGAATACAAAACAGTCTCTACAACAATCACCAAAAATGCAGCATAGATCAAAATAGAAAGGTAAGCAAAAGCATAATTAAAAGGGGCAAGTAGAGTGTTCCTAGTTTTGCAGACTGATGGTGGAAATGGCATCTTAAGACAAGCATGACATTTATTGGTAAGGCAATGCCTAGGCTTCCCTGGGATGAGGCACTCGCCTTTGTTTATTTAGGCAACCAGAGGTTGTTTTACGATATAATCCTTCATTAAAAGTTGCTTAAGTCATTAGTGTGAAGGATTTAAGTGTAAAACATAATAAACCTAATAACAGTAGAATTTAGTAGAATATTTGACTTGTTTATTATTGAGGTGGAGCTACACTTATATAGGAGAGGCTAACCCCTCTCCCTATTATTCTACTCGATGTAGGACTAAAAGCCCAGTAATACTCTCAACACTCCCCCTCAAGATGGGCGATAGATATCAATCATCCCTTCTTGTTACATAGTTTAGAGAGACTTAATGAATTAAACCTCTTAGTAAGACAATCTGCAACTTGTTCTTCTGAGCGAACATGATCGAGTTTTAGTATTCCTTTCTCTAGCTTTTCCTTAATGAAGAACCGATCGATCTCGATGTGCTTCGTTCTGTCATGCTGAACTGGATTGTTAGCTATACTCAGTGTTGCTTGGCTGTCACTCAGAAGACGCAATGGTGTCCCTTGGTCCAGCTTCAACTCTGTCAGCAATGCTTTTACCCACAACAATTCTGACACTCCCAGAGATATAACTCTATATTCTGCTTTAGCGGTTGATCGAGCTACCACAAATTGTTTCTTGCTTCTCCATGAGACTATGTTACCTCCCACAAATACACAAAACCTTGAGGTAGACCTTCTGTCGTCCATACAACTTGTCCAATTTGTATCGCAGTATCCCTCAACACTAAGGTGTCAATTGTTCTTGAACCATATTCCTCTTTCAGGAGTCCCTTTAGATATCTCAAAATATGAAAAATTGCATCTATGTGGCCCTTCCTTGGATCGTGCATATAGCGACTCACTACACTCACAGCAAATAAGATATCAGGGCGAGTGTGACCCAGATAAATTAATCTGCCTACAAGTCTCTAATATCTTTCACGATCAACCGGCTCTCCTGTCTCTGCCCCCCAATTTATCTTTCTGGTCAATCGGAGTGACTGCCGGACGACATCTCAGCATACCAGTTTCTGTGAGCAAGTCTAGTACATACTTTCTTTGAGAGAGGATGATCCTATCTTTTCCTCGAGCTACCTCGATCCCGAGAAAATACCTCATCATTCCCAAATCCTTTATTTTAAATTCTTTGGCAAGTTTCGACTTCAGCTGGGTAATCTCTTTTCCTTATCACCTGTGATCACTATATCATCTACGTATACAGCAAGTATGGTAACGTGACCTCTTGCACGTCGAAAGAAGACTGTGTAATCTGCATTAGTCTTGCTGTACCCCATGTCCGTGACAGCTTTTCTGAATCTTTCAAACCATGCGCGAGGAGATTGCTTGAGTCTATACAATGATTTCTTCAGCTTGCACACTTTTCCTGTTGACTGCTTCATATAAAATCCAGAGGGCGTCTTCATGTTTACTTCCTCCTGTAGATCTCCATGAAGAAAGACATTCTTCACATCTCATTGATGAAGTTGCCACTCATGGTTTACTGCAAGAGAGACCAGGGTTCTTACAGTGCTCATCTTCGCTACAGGAGCAAACGTCTCATTAAATCGATGCCATAGGACTGAGTGAATCCTTTTGCAACCAATCTTGTCTTGTATCGCTCCACCTTTCCTTCTGGCGTCTCCTTCGCCGTGAAGATCCATTTGCATCCAACTGCCCTTTTTCCTTCAGGTAATGGAACAAGTTCCTATGTCCCATTTCTTTACAGTGCCCCAAGTTCCTCCAACATTGCAGCTTTCCACCTTGGATCTTCCTTCGCTTCCTACCAACACTTCGACAAAGAGGTGGTGTCTAACGATGCAATGAATACTCCATAAGTAGAGAATAGATTAGAGTATGATAGAAAATGAGCAATATCATGTTCATAACCATAATGAATAGAAGATTTTCCTGTATTACTACGAGAAGATCTTCTTAAGGAACTATGAGATAGTGGAGGAGAGATCATACCATCCGAATCAGAGGAATCCGCATCTGAATCAGAGGGATTCGGTGCGGAAGGCGTATCTTCAGGAGTTGGGACAGGGTTAAGCGAGGGACATGGCACAGTTGGCACAGTAGGGACAATAGGCACAGTTGGCACAGTAGGGACAATAGGCACAGTAGTGGACTACTGCTTCCTTCTTCTGTAGACTTGGAGCTCTGTAGTCCGTTCCTCCCCCTGTTCTGTAGTCTCTCCCTTTACTGGAGCATCACTTCCTTCCTCCTAATTGTATGCATCATCATCACTTTTCTCACTCTCGCTATCTCCACCTTCTTTTCTTGAACCAACTTACATCATTGGGCATGGAACTGACCCAACAATCACGCTTGGGACTATCTCTCCCTCACTCCTAACACCTCATGTGTTAGGTGTGTCATCGAATGCGGAGCCTTCACCTGAACCATGGTAGTATGGTTCCATCTATCTGAATGTAACATCCATGCTCACAAAGAGTCTTCGCTCTACTGGACTCCAGCAAGAATATCCCTTCTGAGTTCCGGAGTAGCCAACGAAGACACACTTCACTGTCCGAGGGTCCAATTTCCCTACTGCAGGTCTATTATCCTTCACAAAGCATACACAACCAAATACTTTTGGGGGAACAATGTACTTGTTCTCATCTGTAAGCATCTCAAACGGTGTCTTCCATCCTAACACCTGAGAGGGCATCCTGTAGATAAGGTATGCAGCCGTCAACACGACATGCCCCCACAAGTATTTCAGAACATTTATAGCAAACATCATCGACCTTGCCACTTCCAACGGGTTCCTGTTCTTCCGTTCCGTCACGCCATTTTGTGCTGGTGTATAGACACATGAAGTCTGATGATGTATCCCATTGGCTGATAAGCACTCCTCAATAGCTTTATTGGTATATTCTGTCCCATTGTCAGACCTCAAAATCTTTACTTTGGCACCGTACTGCGTTGAAACCCTGCGATGAAAGTCTTGAAAGCATGTAAAAAAATCACACTTACTCTTCATTAGGTATACCCAGGTAACACGAGTATGGCAGTCAATAAAGGTGACAAACCACTTAAAACCATTAACAGCAATTGTAGAACAAGGTCCCCACATATCAGAGTGTATCATATCAAAAACAGCTAAACTTTTATTTCCAGAACTCACATAAGAGCCTCTGGTGTGTTTTCCAAGTACACAAGCATCACAAACCAGCTTTTGCTTATTAGCCTTTTGATACATAGAGGGAAACATCGACTCAGTAGACTAAATGAAGAGTGTCTCATGCGCTGATGTTGGAGTAATAATTCTTCTTCTACGACACTTCACGGCTCCTCCGGTTGTACTTCATCCACCAGTGCTGCTAGTATTGTATCCAGCCCACCTCTGTCCAAGTATCATAGCCCTTTATGCCAAGTACCAGTCCCCAACTGTCTCCCCGTTCCCTTCTTCTAAAAAATAACCTTCGGAATGTCAAAGAAAACAACACAATTAAGTTGAAGAACAATGGTACTTATGGACAATAGATTAACAGGAAAGGATGGAGCATGCAAGACATCAGTAAGACTCATCGAAGGGGTGCATATAACCGTCCCTCTACCCACAATGGGTCCAGCAGTACCATCAGCAGTCTGAATGCTTTCAGGTGTCATCAAGTGAGTGTAATCTTGGAACTCATCACGGGCACCCATGACATGGCAGGATGTCCCAGAGTCAATTATCCCAATTTATACTTCCTGGTTTGTAGGTAGATGCAAGGACATGAGCAGATATACCTGCGCTTGTACTGACATAGTATGTGATGTTACTCCCGGAGGTGGTTGGAGTTGATAGCCCAGCGGTGTTGGCGCGACTGTCGCTGGTTCCAAGCTTCATATTTCTTCATATTTTCAGCATTTCTTTCTCACTAGGGGTCATATCGGATGACTGATTCTCACTTCCCCCTTTTGCCAGGTTTGTCTTGTGCCTTCCAGAATAATGTCCTCTACCACCGACATACTCCTCTGCCACCTCTATGCCCTCCACGGCCGCGTCCACGATGGCTGGACTAGCCTCTCATAGGCTTCGTACAGAATCTGATGAAGTATCCTGGGTCTCCATAGTTGTAGCAATCTCCCCCTCCTGAAGGATTTGGGTTAACAACTGCTAGAGCTGATTTCTCTTCGATGTGCTAGTGGTGCTGGGCATCAGCTTCAACCGTATTTCTTCTTGTGCCATAGCAGCAATGACCTCCTCTAGTGATAGCAGTCCGGGTTGTGAGAGTAGCACATTCCTCCTTTGCTCGAATGTTGGGTTGAGCCCTTCAGGAACTTCATCACTAATTGGACCACCTTATCAAGTTCATCTTGCAGTTGGAAGACTCTCATAGGATTGTCCGTCCCTGAGTACATGTCCTTCACCGTCATCCAAATATCACTGGCTCCCTCCATCGCTTCCACGTTGCCCGACACTTGGTCGGTCAAGGAGACTGTCAACCATCTAGCTACAACATTGTTGACAATCTTCTACACAGCAAACTCCCGTGAGGAGTGATCTTCAGGTGCCTTGGTTTGGCCATTCACATAGCCCACCAAGCCTCTTGCCTTCAGAGTCCGCATTGCCTGACGTGACCACTTCAAATAGTTGGAAGTACCCTCCAATTTTACTTTCCGTTTCTCCAACTTCGCCATTTTGTATGGTGAAGGATCCGCACCTGTGTGCAGGACGGAAACTAGTCTCGGTCAGCCTCCTGGAGAAGAGATGGTCCACCAAAGTCTTCATCTCTTTGGCCGTCAGCTTACCGTAGATCGTCTCCATCATCTTCGTCTTCTCCTCTTCCATCAACAAGGTAGATCGAGATCGTCTGCACCTTTGGTCACCGTCCACTCCACGTCTATTGTTCCTCCTTCAGCGGTAGTGGCGTCGCTCCTCATTTCCCATGTCGGGTTGCGACTGGAGGTCGCATAGCTGGACGAGGAGGAGAAGGACGGGTGGGGGGGTGGAGGCCGACATAAGAGGAGGGGGGGTCGCTGGGCGGAGAGGGGGCAGGGCTGCGGTGGGGCCGGCGGTGCTGGTGGTGAGGGGGGAGGCGGGGCGGTGCTGGGGGAGGGGGGCGAAGAAGGTGGGAAGTAGGGTGGGGGGTGGCGGCTAGGGTTTTGTGAAGTAGGGTTAGGGTTTTGTGGAGAGGGGTGGCGGCTAGGGTTTTGGTGGAGAGAGGTGGTGGCTCTGATACCAACTAGAATTGAGTAGAATATTTGACTTGTTTACTATTGAGGTGGAGCTACACTTATATAGGAGAGGCTAACCCTCTCCCTATTATTCTACTCGATGTGGGACTAAAAGCCCATTAATACTCTCAACAATAACAAAGAAAAGAGAGAAGTTTTCCATTAAGAACACTGGTAACTAACAGATCACAAAACAAGCATTAGGCTAGGTCACACAAACGAATTCTAGTATCCTCACTGGATCCACATTGATCCTATACCCAATTCAGAACTGCAGAAGAAACACCATTCTGCTACCCAAAAAAAAAAACACCTCAATTCCACTAAGTGGAATCAAACAACAGCAAAATTCTCTCTTAAGTTGGAAAAACCTAAGACCGGGTGATAGTATAAAATACTCAAATATGCTCAACTTCCACCAGAATTGGAGGAATGTGACTTGTGCTTCATCATTCATATGAAGTTATCATAACTAAAACCATTATTTCCAAAATTTAAGGTTCATTCAGAAATCAAACACAATTGGTGCTAACACAAAATTTCTACTTGGGCCAAAAATGATAATGTCACACAAGGAAAAATGAGACCTTTCTCATCATGACATCAATAACCTGATCCCAAAGATAAATAACAATAAAAGAAAAACTTTGGGTCCAGAAAGAACTTCCTTGTGGAATTGAAATTGGACCCAAAAATCACAATTCATTGACTGAAATGAATATATAGGAGAGTTAGTTGTTGGTTTCTCTAATACCTGGGTGGAACCTACTCCGATGGGCTCGAGAGAGGAGAAGAGCAAGAGGAGAAAGAGTTATACGTATAATCACAAGAAGTTCTTCCAGCCTTTAACCATTTTAGTACATTATTTGGATTTGAAAAAGAATAAACTTTTTCTCTAGTGTTTAATGAGATAAAAAAGAGTCAACGAAGACTTAATGCATAGTGGTGATGATTCCCAGCACACTAATACATGGGCCATGACAAAAAGTTCCCGGCTCGCATGCATCTTACCTTGGCCCAAATGTCCTGAAACTGCCTAAACGATCATAAGAGGATTATCGTTTTTGTAACAAGTCTCCAGGGTTATTCTTGTATTAGAAACAAAAATAGTGAGAACATATAATGCCATATTATGCCCATCCCTTGTAGAGATTTAGTTCTAGCAAGTGTTCTAAGAATGACTGTTAATAATAGTCATTAAAATGTTCACGGACACCTCATCGTTGTTTTTTCATAATTCCATCCGAAATTCACCTAAATTTTTGGAAAGAATCGGAAAAGAAAAAAAGAAAAAAATCAGCGGGGTCAGGATTTCCTTCATTTACATAATGATGTCACTAAGAACGCCGGTACCACACATACCCTAGGAAGAATGGACACTCCAAAAATTTGGTCGGGTGTCTTGTTGGACACGTAGATACACAACCCTGACACCCCAAAATACACTAGGACACACCAAAATATGTGTCATGTTTGTGTCGTTGCGTCCTTACCGTGTCGTGTCTGTCATGTTGTATCAGTGTATGTGCAACATTAGATGTAACAAAGAACACCACTATCAGACAGATCATGAAACAAGTATTACGCTAGGTAGCTAAACCAATCTCTGCTATCCCCAGTGGTTCCACATTGATCCTATATCTAATCCGGAGTGCAAAACACCATTCTGCTACACACAAAAAATAAAAATAAAAATTATCTGCAACCCAATTTCGCTAAGTAACATCAATCTACACCAAATTTCCATTACCAAAAATCCAAGATGAACGGCACATATAAATACTCCAATATCTCCAATTCCCACCAAAATTGAAGTAATGTAACTAGTGCCTCATCATTCATATGAAGTTATCATAACCAAGAACCAACATTTCCAACATTTCAAAGGTCGTTCAAGAATCAAGAGCAACCATTAACAACACAAAATCTCTACTTTAACCGAGAATGGGAATAACCCACATGTCAAAATGAGACCTTTCTCATCATAACATCGTTAATCCAATCCCAAACTAAGATAACAATAAAAAAGAGAGCTTTTTTCCGTTGACTAGCAAACATCTAAGGTGGGCAGGCACGTATAAAATACTCAAATATCTCCAATTTCCACCAAAATTTGAGTAATGTGATTAGTGCCCTATCATTCATATGAAGTTATAATAACCAAAAACTCATCATTTCCAACATTTCAAGAGCCATTCAGCAATCAAACACAAGAGTTAACAACACAAAATCTCTACTTTAACCAAGAATGGGCAACAACCCACATGTCAAAATGAGACCTTTATCATCGAAACATCAATAACTCAATCCCAACTCGATTATCAATAAAAAAAGACAGCTTTTTTTTTCATTCAAATTTGATGAAACATTCCCAAAATATATATATAAGAAACGAGACTATAGGAGATTTTTGTAATACCTGGGCGAATTTTCCGATGGAATAGAGAGAGGCGAAGAAGAAGAGGAAGAGGAGAGGGTTTGTACATATAAGTACAAGGTTCCTCCTTCCCTCCTCTTGTACTTATATTCCAGCATTTTTCAGTGCTTTTGTTTGGTTTTGTGGAAGGAAGAGAAAGTACTTCCATAGTGGTTAATGAGGAAGATTTAATGAGTACTTAAAGTAGTTACATGAACTTGGATTTTTTTTTTTTTTCAAAAATCCTAGAGTAACTCGTGAGTTCTTAAATCAAAAATGCATGCCGAATCGAGGGAGGACCGTACGCTGAACTATGCTAATGTGCCCCCCTATTAGCTCCAACCTCCTACTAGCATCGGGCTACACCATCGCCAATGGAGAATCGTCACGTCAGCACGGTCCGCCGTGCACAGTCTCTCCTGCTCGTTAAGCAGCGTTGTTAAAGACTCGTCATTAATAGTCGTTGAATTACATGCATCTCATCAAATAATTTTTTTAGGTAACTTATAAAGTCACTTCAATTTTTGATCAGGGCTAGCCCATTTTAAACTTTGTATTATTTACAATTTTACCATTGAAGAAATTGATCAGGGCTATCCCACTCTTTAGTATAAAAGTCACTTTTTTTTTTTCTTTTTTTCCCTCTTCTTCTTCCTCAACCCATCCAAGAAGAAGAAGAAGAAGAAGAAAAGGAAGAAGAACAACAACAACAAAAATGTTAAACCCTAATATTGGTGGAAACCCTAATATTGTTATCCCTAATTTTTCTTATTTCCAATTTCGATGGCACCCAAAGGCTCGTCATAATAAACAAACCCTAATATGGGAGGAAACCCCAATATTGTTGTTCAACTAGTGCAAACAAGAACTGTCCAATTTTCTGACATTCCTACAAACTGAATGGACTGCCAGAAAACTGGGCAGTCCTAAGTCACAGCATGTGAAACAAAGGACTTGTCCATTTTTCTGGCAGTCCTTACTGTATGTAGGACTGTCCAGTTTTCTGGCAGTCCTGAATACAGTAAGGACTGCCAGAAAAATGGACAGTCCTTTGTTTCACATGCTGTGACTTAGGACTACCCAGTTTTCTGGCAGTCCATTCAGTTTGTAGGACTGCCAGAAAATTGGACAGTCCTGGTCGACGCACAGTTTTCTCGTTCGTTCATACTTGTGTTTAATTTAATTTAAATGGGTAATTTTCCACTCAGAATGTAGTTTAATTCAAATGGGCTACAGACAATTGAAATAAAAATGTAATGGATGCTTGAATTTTTCAATTTAATTTCTAGGGTTTTGAAAACAAATAGAGAAAGAATTTGGGTGCCATCGATCTTCTTGAGAAGTAAATTTGGAAGAGAAGAGGAAGAAGAAGAGAAAATTTCTAGGGTGGAAGAAATTTCTAGGAATTTTCAAATTAACTTCTTGCTTGAGGATGGAGAAATGGTGGAGGAGAAGAGGAAGAAGAAGAAGAGAGGAGTTAGGGTTTAGGAAGAGAGAGAAAAAATTTTGCAAATGAGAGAAAAATTTTGGGTTTGGGGGGATTTCACTTTGGGACAGCCCTAGATTAAAAAAATGGACTGTCCTGAGTAAAACACAAAAAAATCTGGACTAACCCCAATCCGGATTAGTCCCGATAAAAAAGTGAAATGCCTTTATAACTTACCTTTTTTTAAGGACCTAAATAAAAAAAAACCAATGGTCTAAATACAAAAGTTATACCACATGTCATAACCATATTGCAAGCTCCTATTGGGTGGGTTTGTGTAGTTGGACGGTTTTTTTTTTTTCCAGGATCAAAACATGTATTTGAACCGGGTATACATAGGGGAAGATTCCTAGTCACAAACATGTGGGCCACGACAATATTGATTCATGTGTATCGTATGCCGATTCATGTATTTTGCGTCAGAGTAGTGCGATACACGGCATTGATGACAACAACAAAATATTACTTCAAATTTTTATGATTATTTTTTTGTACCACATTCTCTTTCTGGAAAGTCATGTAGGGGTGAGCCAGCCGGTGGAGGCTGGTTAGAGATAAAGGGGAGGTAATGGATTCGAGTGAGGCCTCATCTCTGGCCTTAAAACGGCTCAAAAAAGAGCCGTGCGATATGTATATCCTTAATTATTTAAAAAAATTATGAAAGAAAATAATTCTAAAAGTAACTTTTAATCGTAATTAAAATCTAAATGAGTCATCACAATTAAAAATTAAGAAAAAAAATTCTAACGAATAGCTTAACTACCTAATATTATCTAACTAATTACTACACATATATCTATAACAAATTTTAATTAAAATATAAACATATCTGCATGCAATGCACATTAATTTACTAGTCTAAAATAAAGTGTTTTGTTTGTTTATTGATTATTGGAAAAATAGTGCTATATTGTTTAATGCAGATAGAGAATATTTAATGAAGAATCGTCTCACATAAGCATATCATCGGCATTATACCATAGTATGCCGTCGAGCCTAAATTGGAAGATTTTTTGTATTTTAATCTGGACCGTTGGCTTGGTTTGAACGTCTTGGGTTATCTCGTAAATAGGTTGACATAGATAAGATTTTTCTAACCTAATTACAGGACCATATTCACCAAGGGAGAGAGATTTCTCAAGTTTACAATTTTCAAGAGAGAAAAAAAAAAAGGAGAACGTTGTTGATTTGGGGGAGATCGTTCGGAGGAATTCATTTTGTTGATTTGACAAATGAATCTTCATCATGTTCTTGTTCTCCGATAATATTGTTAAACTCTCTTTATAATCTTTTCATTTTTGATGTGATTGTGATGACCCATTTCGATCTCCGGAAGAAATTGAATAAAGGAATACATAAGAAAAAAAAAATATGCTCAAGAAACTGAAAGAAATAAACAAGGATTTTTGCATCAAATCATATCCATATTCTCGAAAAATCTGGGATGAGTTCAATTTGGGAGATCGAACTATTCGATTTCCATAAAACTTGACTGACAACTTACAAGAATGTCTGGATATTTTGTGCCAATTTTCAGGACCATCACTAATGAAATTGATATCCAAAACAATTGATAAAATTGGATAAAATAGGAGTTGTTATAAAACTTTACTGCCCAGGTGGTATACAAACGGTACACTGCTCAGACAGAAAATAATAACAATGTTGTTATGGATTGGTGTAAAACTATCGTCAATCGATTGATTCACCCCACAAAAATTATCAAGCTAGTGTACAGTGATAACAACCATCTATAGTGACAATGTGGTGGAAATCACGAGAATCCTTGACATGTGTACTAAATCCGGATGATATCTATACAAATCAAGAAAAGGACCAAGACTTGACCGATACTAGATCATTTCAAATTTCGTTTATGGTGGCATACTTAATACATTGAGTACTCCCGAACGCGAGCAAAAATATACATAGAATACAAAAGAATACAAGAGGTCCATATCAAAACCATATAATTTCAAGACAAAATCAATAGAGCAAATTATACTTGCCACCGTACGAGAGACGCAACAGATACAGAGTCCTAGGATATTGTGCAATGCTTGTATCCACTATAGGCCGGCTCAAAAGTGCAAGCCTTGCTGTAATGCCCATATCTCGTATTACGTATTTGGAATACGTGTACGTATTTCGATCCGTATTGCATGTCTTCCTGTTTGATTTATTTTGGCATTTCATTGATGGGTTTATCTTGGTTCGGTTCGGTTTGTTGGCTTGGTTCGGTTTTGCTTAATTTTATGTGAACCAAACTACTCCCACCTACCACTACCTTCATTAAATATCCCACCACACATTTCTCTCTCCACATTAACTTTCTTCTTTCCCACCATTACTTCTCCACCAACCTGAGAGTGGAGAGCTTAGGCAAGTGCATCTTGCTTCATGGAGGAAGTCCATTTTTATTGTTCCATTGTCTTTCTCATGTGTTTCTAACCCACTTTAGTACTTAACATTTTTCATTTCTGTGGTTAAATTCTTGTAGATCTAGTTTTGTGGTATTTTTGATTTCCATGAATTTTATCTATCAAACTTGCATATTTTTGCTAGTTGATAGTTCCATGTTGTAGAGAATTTTATTTTGTCCAAGTTTGACCTACGGGGGTCTGAATTTGGGTCCCCATTGTTGTTTGGAGGAGCATGGAGGCCATGGTATTTTTCATGGACATGTTATCTGTGGAAGCCATTAATTGAAATTCTTGGCCGCATATGCACTATGCTTGCATTTAATTGAGTTGCTTGCAAGCTTGCATGCATTTCTATGCAACTTGCCAGAGCCGCATAGGCCATTCTTGACCGCATGGCCATTTGTTATTTCTGGCCGTATATGGCCTCAGCCATTCTTGGCCGCATGGCCTTGCAAGTATTAATTGCTTGCATGCATGCATTAATTGCTTGCATTAAATAATTGTCATTAGCATTAAATAATATTACTTGGCCTTAGCATTAATTGCACTTGCATGCTGCAGTAGCTTGTATGGGTATTAATAAGTTAGCCGTATATGGCCATTGGCCATTTCTAGCCGCATGGCTTTTCTTTAGCATGCATAAGCTTGCATTAAAGCTTGCATGGAGGCATGCATGCATCAGCATACGTAAACTTGCATTAAGCTTCTTGCATGGAAGCTTGCATTAAATGGAAGCATGCATTAGCATATATTAGCATGCATTAATATGCAGGCAGGCATGGCTTTTTTTCTTACTTTGTATTAGCATGCATTAAGCATGCATTAACAATAATGGCCGCATATGGCCTAGAGTTGGCCGCATGCAAGCTTGCTTGCATGATGGTGCATTTAATATTAACTTGGCCTAGAGTTGGCCGCATGCATGCTTTGCTTGTATGTTGGTACAAATATGCAAGGCTGCATGCATTTGTTAATGATTTGGCCATTAATTTAATGCTTTGGTCATTCAATTTATATGTGAGCCGCATATGGTAATATATGCTGGCCGCATGTGGTAATTATTTATTCCTGGCCGCATGGCCATTAGACATTTATTTATTCATGGCCGCATGCACATCTACATGCTTGGCTGCATGCACATTTATTTTTAGGTAGCTGCATGCACGTTAATATGTTGTAGCCGCATAGGCCAGCGAAACAATGTAGCTGCATGCAATGTAGTGTGTTAGCTGGCCACATGGCCTTGCTGCAACTTTGACCTTTACTTTAGATGCTTAATTAATTACGATGGCCTGGCTTGCATGTTTATGCATGCTTTTGCATGCATGCCTTGGCTTAATGTTACGTAGTAACATTCATGGCCGCACGTATTTAATATTTATGGCCTTGTTTAATAAAAATGCATGGACCTTTTGTAATATTTGCATGGACCATTAGCAGCTTAGTAGTCGCATGCATGAATAAAAGTAAGCCAGCCGCATAGGCCTATGAATATTAATATAATATGGCATGGCCAAGTGCCATGATATATTTAATATGCATTCCATGCAAGCTTGCTTGCATGCTTAAATTCTTGGCCGCATGCATTGTTTGAGTGGCCACATGCCATATTTTGCCGCATACCCCATGGTGTGCTGGCCTCATTAGTATGAAGCATTAATTATAATAGGGTCCCACAAGGTTTGTATCCATGTAAATTTAGGCCACATGGCCCCAGTACTTGAGTGGCCACGTGTCATTTTCTTTTGCTTGAGTGGAAGCTTGCATTTATTGCGGGTTCCTCTCTCCTTATCCTTTTTTTGGTTGCATGAATATTTTTTGCTGACTGCAAGATCCCTTCAGTTGTTTCCTGGCCGCATAAGCTTTGGCTGGCCGCATGGGTGGCCTCCTACTCTCTTCGGCTGCATGTATGTTCTTCCACTTTTGGGCCGCATGGGGTCCACTTTGATTGTTTAAATATTTTATTTGCCTGAATTGTGGTCAGAATTTCTTCCTACTCCTAACATGAAAGTTGTAGAGTTTCTCCTTAGCTTCAAGAATATATATATTATATATATATATTATTATTTAATTGTGCAAGTTTCTCCCCTCCTTGATAAATGAGAATGACTTTACAGTGACCCATGGTGGTGCACTCTTGACTAGTAATAATGAATGACATGACATGATAGTGCCCCGCCGTAGCGCACTTATGACAAGTAAACTTGATATGATAACTTGACATGATAATTCTTGATAGTGGTCCGCCGTGGCGCACTCTTGACATGATAAATCTGACAGAATATTTTTTCGAATTGCTGTTGCGACGGCCAACACGACATGACAAGTATAAATGACCTGGACACCGTGGACGATTGTGCTTATACAAATGAACCCGTCTTGTCTTGCATCATGTCTAGGACGGGGACCCCTGAGTACCACGGACGGGGGCACCCACTGAAATCGACTAAGTTAACAACTAGAATAATACAGTAGTTCATGAAGAGACTTTTCCAGTTACCTGTTGCCCCTTTGATCCCGGCCTTATATATATATATACATGGGACTTGGAGCTATCTGTCATGATGAGCACATTTCCAGCCTGCCGTCGAGTGGGGCACCTCTTTAGGACACATGTATCTCACTACAGTGTGTCTGCTATACTTATTTTTCTTTTGCTGGGATCACTCAGGTAGCAGCAGACGGGTAACTGGACTTGGAAATCTCTTTGCATCTTGCTAGTAACTAGGCCTGTGATAACCCTAGTTAGTTAAAGTATCAAGCCGTACTTATTGCTTGGCCGTGATTGTTGGATGGGGTTCAATCAGTCTAGTCTTGTCTTGATCCTGTACAAGATTGTTACTTGACCTGATTTCTTATATTTATCTTGCCGATAAATGGTGGGAGAAACCAAGTTCTGTTCAGACGAAGGGTTACAACCCCGGTCCTTGTTTGGTTTACGGGTTGTAACCTGGTTATCTGAATAGTTTCATGGTTATCTCATCGTATATCACCTGTCATGCTTCATACGTTTTACCTTATCAATAGTAATTGAGACGGGTGTAGCAGCCACTTTTTTAAATAAGGGTATTTTTGTCATTTTAGCCATTTTAGTCATTCTGTGATTTTCTAGATATTATTGACTTGTGTTTGATTTAGCTTTTGGTTTAACATTAGAAAATTCACATTAGAGACTAACCATGACATATGATGATCATCTAGCTAATTAGAATTTATTTTATACCTTGGTTTAATTTAGAAGGCCATTTGACCATTTTTAGACTATTTAATTAATTGGCCTTTTTAGCCTTTCTGTTAGTGGGCTTAACTCAACTTAGATAGAGTAGAGGGGCCCATAAACCAACCCTAACCCTAGTAGGAGTAGCCTGGCCGGCCAAAACAGGAAACCCCCTTTTCTATATAAGCATTGCATTAGTATGGACACCCCCTTTACAAAACCCTAGTTTTCAGCTCTCCAAAACCCTAACTTTTTCATCCGACCTCCGTTTCACCTCAAACGAAGTGCGTTGTGATCGTGGGAAGGAGGAGAATTTGCTGGAGCATTGCTAGCAAGGGGTTGGAGGCGTTTTCTCGATGGAAACTGGTCGTCTCATCGATCGAGGAGTCAGTTTCTTTGATACTTCAACTCTCAATAGGTAAACACCCAAACACCATAGTTTCTCCTAATTTTTCTTCATAGTAGCATGCGTCTAGGTACCCTAGACCCACCCATGAAGTTTGGTTAAGTTTTATGTCTGTTTGATAGGCATGTCGGACCCGTATCGGATTAGGTTTTTACGTGTTCGATGATTTGTCTCATAGAATTCGACACTGTTATTATTGCAATCTAATTTCACGATTTGATAGCCCTAGATGTAGGGATTCCTAATCCCTAGGTTTGTGCAAGAGTTGACACGTTTTCGTGTCCAAAACTGGATACGCACGCGCAACACGAGGACCGCACGCGTGTCCTGCTGCTGCCGTGTCCGTTCTCGCTGGACACGGTGACTCGACGCACAAAAATTGGTGAGTGTCTAGGGGCCATGTCTGACATGGTGCTCATAAATTTTGGTGTGATTTCGTAGAGAATCGAGGGAAAAATTGACGTGGCATCGATTTTGGCCTGTCGCACGCGCGCTAGATTGCGGCGTCCGATACGTATGTCGTGCGACTCAGACACGTGTCGTGCGGCCAGTGCAGACACATGGACGTGTAGCCCTATAGGTGGGCTACGTGTATGATCAACCATGTGTCCTAATTCGTTCTGTGTTAAGCCCTAGGATGAGCGACACACGTGCACGATGTTTGGGGTCATTTAGGTTCGACAGCCTAGTTTTGTTATTTGGACACATCGTGTCTTGTTATCTGGACACGACATGACCTGAGTAGCACCTACACACACGCAGGAATCATTACCAACCTTTTTTCTTTGATTATTATGTAGATTTTCGAATGTTTAGGTCATGTTAGGTTTTGTGCATAGAGTATCGGGTTTTCTTCAAATCCCAGTTTACTGTTTCAGTAATTTGAATTTTTCCATCAGATTCGAAGTGATTTTTCCTGTATAAACTCAACCTACAGGTCCTACATACCATATCTAGGAGTATCTTGTTAGTTGCATCATTGAGAGTTTGAGTTCGAGTTTTGGTTTTGAGTATCGAGTTTAGTTTAGTTTTCTTTTACTGTTTCAGTTTATTGATTGATATGTTCCATCAATTTTCGATGTTAATTTCTGTTTAACCCAATCATATAAATCCTATTTGACCCTACCTAAGAGATTACATGTAGTTTGCATCAAGGAGAAGGCTGTGATCGAAATTGGGTTCATAGAGTATCGAGTTTAGGTTCAAATTCCAGTTTCAGTTTCCTTTACTGTTAAGTATTTTGGTTCTTTCCAGTTTCAGATTTCAATTTGGTTCCTGTATAAAATCAACCTACAGACCCTATTAGACCTATCTAGGAGTATCTACTAGTTGGCATATTGGATAGGGTGTGTTCAAGTTGGTTTTGATATCGGGTATTCAAGTTCAGATTTTTCTCCCTATTTCAGTTTTGTTGTTATGGTTCCAGGCTCAGATTTCAAAGTAAAATCCTGTACAAAACCAACCTACAAATCCTGCATTACCCCATCTATGTGATACCTATTAGTCTTGCATCATGGAGAGGCTATGTTCAAGTTGTGGTCTTAGCATAGAGTCTTCGAGTAGATATCCATATAGGTTATCAATAGGAATAGGTATTTTCCTATAACTGAAGTTTAGATGGGTAAGTTGATCCTTGTTTCAGAATTTATTCAGTAAAACTGATTTCAGTGATGCCTAGTATAGTTAGCTATTAGTCCAATTTGTTAATACAAGTTTAGTTAGGATTTGTAATATCTAGTTTAGTTAATTGATTAGTTTAGGACGGTTTGTTGAAGATTAGAATAGAAATCTGATTTTGAGTGCGTTTATGTGTGTGTGTTATGTGTGGAGAGAAATAAGAGTATAGAGAATAAATAATGGCCTATGACAGATATTGGGTTGTGTTAGGAATGCTAAGTCCAGTTATTAGTTGCTTGTTTAGTTGAGATTGGTTGATACCAAGTCTAGCTAATTATTAGTTAAGAATAGGTAAATGCCTAGTTAAGTTTAGTTGACTAGTTTGGTTGACCAAAGTTGATCCAAGGTTGACTTTGACTTAGATTGACCCAAATCATGTAGAATTTGCATTGAAGGTATTCCTTATGATATTTTAGACTGTATTATGATATGTGGTTGTGTTAAATAGGATCTTCTTACTCCAGTCCAGTCACTTTTCATCATTAGCAGTTCGGATTGCCAGGCGAGTATATTCTCTGATCTTTTCATGTTTCTTTGGATATATACTCTTGTTATAGACTAGTATACTTGATGCTGACACGACGTTCACACGGATCAGTACCCTCTGGATCTTTTCATGCGATATTATCCCCTCAGATACATCGAGTATGTCATGTTTATGTACTTTATCATGGTCATCATGTACTCCATGTATTCACATTTATCCATGTGCACTCTTATGTTATTCATGTACACTCATGACCATATGAGCTCCATATATACAGTAGTTGTTATCCATGTGCAATAACATAACATGCTTCGATCCTGGTGTATTGGTTGGGGGCAGGGAGAGTGTAGTTGGTTATGTGATCATTATCCCCAGTAGTTATCCATGTGCATTCCATAGCTGTATCCATGTGCAACCCAAGCTGTTTACATAACCAGTTCATGCTCTGATTCACGAAGAAGGTTATATTCTTTATTTATCATATTATATCTCAGTTATATCTTCTCTCTGGTTGATTTTGCTTTACAGCGATTCATGTATAGTTTTCTATAGCTTACTTTATATGTCCATTCCTGATATGAACTGTTGTGAGAGATATGTGCTCGTTCCGTCCTGACTGGGCATGTTAAAAATTTTACAGGTGATGATGAGGAGTACTGTCCTACTTATTATGGCATTGGCTTAGATGACACTGGCGACGTGGACCCACAGGAGGATCCCACAGTCGCTGAGGACTTGTCCATAGTCTAGCTGAGACTTAGTACTTTATTTGTATTTTCTGTTTGAGACTTTATGAGTTGTACTTGAGATTATTTTGGTGGTTTACACCTAGACTTTTATTATGACTCTCTTGAGATTCTTCTTCTATTCCATCTTAGTTTTGTGATTGAGTTACGTATCATTTTACTCTCTATTCATGGCTCATTTAGATTGTGTTAGATTTGGTGACTCAGGACAGCGTTCTACCGTCGATACTGCGGCGTAGGCTGGGCGTTCGTTACTTCTCGTGCCCTTACACTGGGTACGGGTCGTGACAACGAGTTTCTATTCAGGCGAAGGATTGCAACCCCAGTCCTTGTTTGGTTTAAGGGTTGCAGTCTGACTACTTGAATGGTTTCTTCGTGCTCAATATATTATTGTTATCTTAGTTATTATCAGTATCTTTTAATTACCCTTGCTATTTATTTGTGATATACTGGTTTTAGTTCCTAAGTGAAGCCTCCTTTGTGGCACTTGTTCTTTCTGGGGTCTGACCCAGCTGATTTTGTATGGCCAGATACCGGAGCAGCACCAGAGGATCCACCTGTCTTCCAGCCACATGGTGACCACTAGACGGAATCCTGACAGCGAGTGGGTTATTTTTGGCTTTCCCACTCTATTATAAAATTATTCTTTTGAGGCGTTTAGCCGCCGAGCAAGTGTTAGCTCGTGTACATTTTTACTTATTGTCTGTCTACGGGCTGTAACATGATTGACAACCTAGGGTTGATCATGTATGACTAAAACTCTTGATAGTCCTCACATTTTGTAACGACTAGCTTTATGATCATCTGAATATATAATGTTTGGGATGCCTTACTATTGTATATTTGGTGATCTTACATCTTGTAACGTTTACTTACTTGCTTGTGATTGAGATACTAGGCTTGTTCTTAACCTTAAGAGACTGATGGCCTGTAGATAAACCCTCATATATCTAGACAGCCGTAACCGTATAGTGGAGTGGATCCCATTTCATTATACGTAGCTGGCTTTGTCTGCCCCCGCTCTCCAGTGTTCTGGTTCTGGGGCGTTACATGGTTTAAGCGGTGGCCCATACAGGTCTTGTAAATCAAGATATGTGAGGATTTACCGAATATATGTCTCAATCAGTACTCGCCCTTGATCTCTGTTCGTATTCTCTGAATCCCTAAAAATTCTTGTCCTGATCACATGCTTGTAATCGTTGATCTGTCCTGGTCCTTCCTTATTGTTCCCTATGTCGTCTTTTTCAGCGGCTTTGTTTCTGGACCTGCCGATCAGCAAGACGGAGCACCTCCCGTGGACCAGAAACAACAAGAAGATCAAGCCCAGCACTCAGGAGCAGTCTTTCAGCAGCAGAGACCCCAACAGTATGTCCTGACCCAAGCTCAAATTCAGAACTGGCAGAGAGGTTTCTAGCAGGATATTTTCCCTCTTCCTCATGCCTTCAAATTCCTTGCTTGCATGATTAATTGTTTGATTGATTGCTTAGTGTAGCTTGTCCTTGCATCTCTAGCCACTTGATTAAATTTCGAGGACAAAATTCTTTTAAGGTGGGTAGAGTTGTAATGCCCATATCTCGTATTACGTATTTGGAATATGTGTACGTATTTCGACCAGTATTGTATGTCTTCCTGCTTGATTTATTTTGGCATTTCATTAATGGGTTTATCTTGGTTCGGTTCGGTTTGTTGGCTTGGTTCGGTTTTGCTTGATTTTATGTGAACCAAACCACTCCCACCTACCACCACCTTCATTAAATATCCCACCACACATTTCTCTCTCCACATTAACTTTCTTCTTCCCCACCATTACTTCTCGACAACCTGAGAGTGGAGAGCTTAGGCAAGTACATCTTGCTTCATGGAGGAAGTCCATTTTTAATGTTTCATTGTCTTTCTCATGTGTTTCTAACCCACTTTAGTACTTAGCAATTTTCATTTCTGTGGTTAAATTCTTGTAGATCTAGTTTTGTGGTATTTTCGGTTTTCATAAATTTTATCTATCAAACTTGCATGTTTTTGCTAGTTGATGGTTCTATGTTGTAGAGAATTCCATTTTGTCCAAGTTTGACCTACGAGAGTCTGGTTTTGGGTCCCCTTGTTGTTTGGAGGAGCATGGAGGCCATGGTATTTTTCATGGACATGTTCTCTGTGGGAGCCTTTAATTGAAATTCTTGGCCGCATATGCACTGTGCTTGCATTTAATTGAGTTGCTTGCAAGCTTGCATGCATTTGCATGCAACTTGTCTGAGCCGCATAGGCCATTCTTGACCGCATGGCCATTTGTTATTTCTGGCCGCATATGGCCTCAGCCATTCTTGGTCGTATGGCCTTGCAAGCATTAATTGCTTGCATGCATGCATTAATTGCTTGCATTAAATAATTGTCATTAGCATTAAATAATATTACTTGGCCTTAGCATTAATTGCACTTGCATGCTGCAGTAGCTTGTATGGGCATTAATAAGTTAGCCGCATATGGCCATTGGCCATTTCTAGCCGCATGGCTTTTCTTTAGCATGCATAAGCTTGCATTAAAGCTAGCATGGAAGCATGCATGCATCAGCATACGTAAACTTGTATTAAGCTTCTTGCATGAAAGCTTGCATTAAATGGAAGCATGCATTAGCATATATTAGCATGCATTAACATGCAGGCAGGCATGGCTTTTTTTTTCTTACTTTGTATTAGCATGCATTAAGCATGCATTAACAATAATGGCCGCATATGGCCTAGAGTTGGCCGCATGCAAGCTTGCTTGCATGATGGTGCATTTAATATTAACTTGGCCTAGAGTTGGGCGCATGCATGCTTTGCTTGCATGTTGGTACAAATATGCAAGGCTGCATGCATTTGTTAATGATTTGGCCATTAATTTAATGCTTTGGTCATTCAATTTATATGTGAGCCGCATAT
This sequence comes from Iris pallida, assembly GCA_029216955.1. NCBI lineage: Eukaryota > Viridiplantae > Streptophyta > Magnoliopsida > Asparagales > Iridaceae > Iris > Iris pallida. Next base: position 15,213,767 of record JANAVB010003000.1, on the reverse strand, counting down.
GGTAATATATGCTGGCCGCATGTGGTAATTATTTATTCCTGGCCGCATGGCCATTATACATTTATTTATTCATGGCCGCATGCACATCTACGTGCTTGGCTGCATGTACATTTATTTCTAGGTAGCTGCATGCACGTTAATATGTTGTAGCCGCATAGGCCAGCGGAACAATGTAGCCCCATGCAATGTAGTGTGTTAGTCGGCCGCATGGCCTTGCTGCAACTTTGACCTTTACTTTAGATGCTTAATTAATAACCATGGTCTGGCTTGCATGTTTATGCATGCTTTTGCATGCATGTCTTGGCTTGATGTTACGTAGTAACATTCATGGCCGCATGTATTTAATATTTATGGCCTGGTTTAATAAAAATGCATGGACCCTTTGTATTATTTGCATGGACCATTAGCAGCTTAGTAGCCGCATACATGAATAAAAGTAAGCCAGCCGCATAGGCCTGTGAATCTTAATATAATATGGCATGGCCAAGTGCCATAATATATTTAATATGCATTCCATGCAAGCTTGCTTGCATGCTTAAATTCTTGGCCGCATGCATTGTTTGAGTGGCCATGTGCCATATTTTGCCGCATACCCCATGGTGTGCTGGCCTCATTAGTATGAAGCAATAATTATAATAGAGTCCCACAAGGTTTGTATCCATGTAATTTTAGGCCACATGGCCCCAGTACTTGAGTGGCCACGTGTCCTTTTCTTTTGCTTGAGTGGAAGCTTGCATTTATTTCGGGTTCCTCTCTCCTTATCCTTTTTTTTGGTTGCATGAATATTTCTTGCTGGCCGCATAGCCCCTTCAGTTGTTTACTGGCCGCATAAGCTTTGGCTGGCCGCATAGGTGGCCTTCCACTCTCTTTGGCCGCATGTATGTTCTCCCACTTTTTGGCCGCATGGGGTCCACTTTGATTATTTAAATATTTTATTTGCCTGAATTGTGGTCAGAATTTCTTCCCACTTCCAACATGAAAGTTGTAGAGTTTCTCCTTGGCTTCAAGAATATATATATTATATATATATATATATTATTATTTAATTGTGCAAGTTTTTCTCCTCCTTGATAAATGAGAATGACTTTACAGTGACCCGTGGTGGTGCACTCTTGACTAGTAATAATGAATGACATGATAGTGGCCCGCCGTGGCACACTCCTGACAAGTATACTTGATATGATAACTTGACATGATAATTCTTGATAGTGGCCCGCCATGGCGCACTCTTGACATGATAAACCTGACAGAATATTTTTTCGAATTGCTGTTGCGACGGCCAATACGACATGACAAGTATAAATAACCTGGACACCGTGGACGATTGTGCTTGTACAAATGAACCCGTCTTGTCTTGCATCATGTCTAGGACGGGGACCCCTGAGTACCTCGGTCGGAGGCACCCACTGAAATCGACTAAGATTAACAACTAGAATAATACAGTAGTTCATGAAGAGACTTTTCCAGTTACCTGTTGCCCCTTTGATCCCGGCCTTATATATATACATGGGACTTGGAGCTATCTGTCATGATGAGCACATTTCCAGCCTGTTCTCGAGTGGGACACCTCTTTAGGACACATGTATCTCACTACAGTGTGTCTGCTATACTTATTTTCTTTTGCTGGGGTCACTCAGGTAGCAGCAGGCGGATAACTGGACTTGGAAATCTCTTTGCATCTTGCTAGTAACTAGGCCTGTGATAATCCTAGTTAGTTAAAGTATCAAGCCGTACTTATTGCTTGGCCGTGATTGTTAGATGGGGTTCAATCAGTCTAGTCTTGTCTTGATCCTGTACAAGATTGTTACTTGACCTGATTTCTTATATTTATCTTGCCGATAAATGGTGGAAGAAACCAAGTTCTGTTCAGACGAAGGATTACAACCCCGGTCCTTGTTTGGTTTACGGATTGTAACCTGGTTATCTAAATAGTCCCATGGTTATCTCATCGTATATCACCTATCATGCTTGATATGTTTTACCTTATTGTAGTGTCCCAAATTCTTGATACGTATTTAGTGTACGTATACGTGTTTTGGACCCATATTTTTGTTAATCATGATTAGTTAATTTTGTTTGATTGGTTTAATTGGCTTATGGTTCATCATGGTAATTGCATTATCTTGGTTCGGTTCGGTTTATTTGACCTTGCTTGTTTTGGTTTGTCATGTGGAGGACCACTCCTACCTACCACCACTCCCACCATAAATATCAATCCCACTCTCTCTCTTCCATTATTACTCATTACTCTTTTTTTTCTTCACCATAACTCTTTCACCTACCAGAGAGAGAGAGAGAGAGAGGCCTAGGCAAGTGCAGCTTGCTTCATGGAGGAACTCAAATTGTATTATTCCATTCTCTTCTTTACAGCATTCTAGCATACTTTAGTACTTGGCATTTTTACTTTCCATGGCCGGATTCTTGTAGATCTAAGTTTATTTTATTTTCAAAATTTTTGGATTTTGATCTACTTAATCTTGTTATTTCTAAGTTTTGATGGTTCCATGTTGTAGAGAATTTCGTTCTGCCCCTTTTTGACCTATGGAAGTTCGAATTTGGACTCTGGATGAAGGTTTCATGGAGCTTGGAAGCATGAGTTCTTGGTGTTCTTCTTCTCAGAATTTTGGAGAAGAAGAACAGTTCTCTGGCCGCATGGCAGTACTTGACCGCATGAACCTTCATACGGCAAGTCGCTCTCAGCCGCATGAGACCCTCGCACTCCTAGCCGTATGGACATCCATCCGGTCAGCCGCATGAATCCGAATTTCTCCAACCACATAAGGGCCGAACCCAGCTAGCCGCATGGAACTACCTTCCAGCCAGCCGCATGCGCTTGAGCTTCCAGTTGAACCCGAACTCTTGAGCCGCATGAACCGTCTTGAGCTAGCCGCATGGAACTACTCTCCGGCCAGCCGCATGTGCGCCCTTTCCTCCTAGCCGCATATGCCGCTGTCCTCCCCTTGAGCCGCATGGGACCCGCTTCTTCCAGCCGCATGGATTCCAGCAACTCAGCCGCATTCACCCCCTTGCCTTCCTAGTCGCATGCATCCTTGCCTCCCTAGCCGCATGCGCCTTTGCCTTTCTAGTCGCATGCCCCTGTCCTTACCAAGTTGTATGCGCTCTCCTTATTGGCCGCATGAGTTCTAGTGGACCCTGAGCCGCAGGGCTCCTTCCTATGCCTTGCCCTACTATTTAATTATTATTATTATTATTATTAACTCATATCTTGTAACCTCATGCTTAACTTGGATCTCCTGATATAATGCTTGCACTATGATGCCCTGTACATGTACCAGAATATTGTAACCTCATGCTTAACTTGGATCTCCTGATATAATGCTTGAACTATGATGCCCTGCACATGTACATGAACACGATCGTGACCCGTAGGGGTGCACTCCTGACAAGTAAACTTGACATGATAACTTGACATGATAATCCTTGATAGTGGCCCGAAGTGGCGTACTCTTGACATGATAACCTGACATGATACATTTCTTGAAATATTGTTGCGACAGCTAACACGACTTGACAAGAATAAATGACCTGGACACCGTGGACGATGTGCTTGTACAAATGAACCCGTCTTGTCTTGCATCATGTCTAGGACGGGGACCCCTGAGTACCACGGTCAGGGGTACCCACTGAAATGGCTAAGGCTAATAACTAGAATAATACAGTAGTTCATAAAGAGACTTTTCCAGTTACCTGTTGCCCCTTTGACCCCGGCCTTATATAATATATATACATGGGACTTGGAGCTATCTGTCATGATGAGCACATTTCCAGCCCGCCGTCGAGTGGGGCACCTCTTTAGGACACATGTATCTCACTACAATGTGTCTATATACTTATTTTCTTTTGCTGGGGTCACTCATGTAGCAGCAAGCGGGTAACTGGACTTGGAAATCTCTTTGCATCTTGCTAGTAACTAGGCCTGTGATAACCCTAGTTAGTTAAAGTATCAAGCCGTACTTATTGCTTGGCCGTGATTGTTGGATGGAGTTCAATCAGTCTAGTCTTGTCTTGATCCTGTACAAGATTGTTACATGTCCTGATTTCTTATTTTATCTTGCTGATAAATGGTGGAAGAAACCAAGTTCCGTTCAGATGAAGAGTTACAACCCCGGTCCTTGTTTGGTTTACGAGTTGCAACCTGGTTATCCGAATAGTCCCATGGTTATCTCATCGTATATCACCCGTCATGCTTTTTCTTAATTACTGTCTTTTATTTTGCAATTATATTCTTGTGCTAATTTTCTGGTTTTAGTTCCTAAGTGAAGCCTCCTTTGTGGCACTTGCTCTTTCTGGGGTCTGACCCAGCTAGTTTTGTATGGCCAGATTTTGGAGCAACCTCAGAGGATCTACAGACCTTCCAGCCCGATGGTGAACACCAGGCGTAACCAGGGCAACGAGTGGGTTTATTTTTGCTCTCCCACTCTATTGTAAAATTATTCTTTTTGAGGCGTTTAGCCGCCAAGCAAGTGTTAGCTCGTGTACATTTTACTTACTGTCTGCCTACGGGCTGTAACATGATTGGCAACCTAGGGTTGATCATATATGAATAAAACTCTTGCTAGTCCTCACATTTTATACGACTAGCTTCATGATCAGCTGAATATGTAATATTTGGGACGCCTTACTATTGTATATTTGGTGATCTTACATCTTGTAACATTTATTTGCTTGTTTGTGATTGAGACACTAGGCTTGTTATTGACCTTAAGAGACTGTTGGCTTGTAGATAAACCCTTATATATCTAGACAGCCATGACCGTATAGTGAGGTAGATTCCATTTCATTATACGTTGCTGGCTATGTCTGCCTCCTCTCTCCAGTATTCTGGTTCTGGGACGTGACATGGCTTAAGTGGTGGCCCATGCAGGTCTTGTAAATCAAGATATGTGAGGGTTTACCGAATAGATGTCTCAATCAGCACTCGTCCTTGATCTCTGTTCGTATTCTTTGAATCCCTGAAATTCTTATCCTAATCACATGCTTGTAATCGTTGATCTGTCCTGGTCCTTCCTTATTGTTCCCATGTCGTCTTCTTCAGCGGCATTGTTCCTGGCCCTGCCGATCAGCAAGACGGAGCACCTCCCGTGGATCAGCAACAACCTGGAGATCAAGCCCAGCATTCACGAGTAGCCTCCAGAGTCATGCCTCACGGAGATCCAGAACCTCCGGTACAACCAGCCCAGCCCACAGGGCAGGATAATGGAGCCTTGGTGGGACTTATCATGGAGTTGCTTGCATCGCAAGATCGTCGAGGAGACGCCTTGCGTCAGGCAGTGGCAGATGCTCAGGGCAGAAGTGGACATCATGGGAACAGTCCAGCGAACAATGACAGGACCGGAGATCGAAAGCGATCTCACGGCCAGATGAATCAGTCGTCAGTCCCAACCCTGGCAGCTAGGGCTTTGACAATTGGAACTCCGAGGCAGGCAACCTCAGTAACGTCGGTCACGTCCCCTCAGCAACAGAAGCAGAAGCAGTCTTCCACAATGGGTTGCACTCATTGTGGGAAGCCAGGACACGTTGTTTCGGAGTGTCGCAAAGCACAAGGATTGTGTTTGGCTTGTGGAGCACCGGACCACAAGATAGGGTCCTGTCCGAATAGGGCCAGTTCGTCATCGGCCTATAATAGTCCCTCGGTAAGGGGACTAGCACCAGTGCAGCAGCAGCAGTGTCAGCCTCCGAGGCCATTATCGTCTCAGGCACAAGTATTCCAGCAGCAGAGACCCCAGCAGTATGTCCTGGTCCAAGCTCAGATTCAGACCCGACAGAGGGGTTCCTAGCAGGATGTTTTCCCTTCTTCCTTCTGTCTTCAAATTCCTTGCTTGCATGATTGATTGATTGATTGCTTAGTATAGCTTGTCCCTGCATCTCCAGCCACTTGATTAAATTCCGAGGACGGAATTCTTTTAAGGTGGGTAGGATGTAGTATCCCAAATTCTTGATACGTATTTAGTGTACGTATACGTGTTTTGGACCTATATTTTTGTTAATCATGATTAGTTAATTTTGTTTGATTGGTTTAATTGGCTTATGGTTCATCATGGTAATTGCATTGGCTTGGTTCGGTTCGGTTTATTTGACCTTGCTTATTTTGGTTTGTCATATGGAGAACCACTCCTACCTACCACCACTCCCACCATAAATATCAATCCCACTCTCTCTCTTCCATTATTACTCATTACTGTTCTTCTTCTTCACCATAACTCCTTCACCTACCAGAGAGAGATAGAGAGAGAGGCCTAGGCAAGTACAGCTTGCTTTATGGAGGAACTCAAATTTTATTGTTCCATTCTCTTCTTTACAGCATTCTAGCATACTTTAGTACTCGGCATTTTTACTTTCTATGGCCGAATTCTTGTAGAGCTAAGTTTATTTTATTTTTGGAATTCTTGGGTTTTGAACTACTTAATCTTGTTATTTCTAAGTTTTGATGGTTCCATGTTGTAGAGAATTTCGTTCTGCCCTATTTTGACCTATGAAAGTTCAGATTTGGACTCTGTATGAACGTTTCATGGAGCTTGGAAGCATGGGTTCTTGGTGTTCTTCTTCTCGAAATTTTGGAGAAGAAGAACAGTTCTCTGGCCGCATGGCAGTACTTGACCGCATGAACCTTCATGCGGCAAGTCGCTCTCAGCCGCATGAGACCCTCGCACTCCTAGCCGCATGGGCATCCATCCGGTCAGCCGCATGAATCCGAATTTCCCCAACCGTATAAGGGCCGAACCCAGCTAGCCGTATGGAACTACCTTCCAGCCAGCCGCATGCGCTTGAGCTTCCTTCTAGTCCTGAGTCGCGTGCCTGCTTCCTGTTGAACCCGAACTCTTGAGCCGTATGAACGTCCTTGAGCTAGCCGCATGGAACTACTCTCCGGCCAGCCACATGTGCGCCCTTCTCTCCTAGCCGCATATGCCGCTGTCCTCTCCTTGAGCCGCATGGGACCCGCTTCTTCCAGCCGCATGGATTCCAGCAACTGAGTCGCATGCACCCCTTTGCCTCCCTAGCCACATGCGTCCTTGCTTCCCTAGCCGCATGCGCCTTTGCCTTTCTAGCCGCATGCCCTTATTATTACCAAGTTGTATGCGCTCTCCTTATTGGCCGCATGAGTTCTAGTGGACCCTGAGCCGCAGGGCTCCTTCATGTGCCTTGTCCTGCTATTTAATTATTATTATTATTATTATTATTATTAACTCATGTCTTGTAATCTCATGCTTAACTTGGATCTCCTGATATAATGCTTGCACTATGATGCCCTGTACATGTACCTGAACATTGTAACCTCATGCTTAACATGGATCTCCTGATATAATGCTTGCACTATGATGCCCTGCACATGTACCTGAACACGATCGTGACCCATAGGGGTGCACTCCTGACAAGTAAACTTGACATGATAACTTGACATGATAATTCTTGATAGTAGCCCGAAGTGGCGCACTCTTGACATGATAACCTGACATGATACATTTCTCAAAATGCTGTTGTGGCGGCTAACACGACTTGACAAGAATGAATGACCTGGACACCGTAGACGATTGTGCTTGTACAAATGAATCCGTCTTGTCTTGCATCATGTCTAGGACGGGGACCCCTGAGTACCACGGTCAGGGGTACCCACTGAAATGGCTAAGGCTAATAACTAGAATAATACAGTAGTTCATAAAGAGACTTTCCCAGTTACCTGTTGTCCCTTTGACCCCGGCCTTATATAATATATATACATGGGACTTGGAGCTATCTGTCATGATGAGCACATTTCCAGCCCGCCGTCGAGTGGGGCACCTCTTTAGGACACATGTATCTCACTACAGTGTGTCTGCTATACTTATTTTCTTTTGCTGGGGTCACTTAGGTAGCAGCAGGCAGGTAACTGGACTTGGAAATCTCTTTGTATCTTGCTAGTAACTAGGCCTGTTATAATCCTAGTTAGTTAAAGTATCAAGCCGTACTTATTGTTTGGCCGTGATTGTTGGATGGAGTTCAATCAGTCTAGTCTTGTCTTGATCCTTTACAAGATTGTTACATGTCCTGATTTCTTATTTTATCTTGCCGATAAATGGTGGAAGAAACCAAGTTCCGTTCAGATGAAGAGTTACAACCCCGGTCCTTGTTTGGTTTACGAGTTGTAACCTGGTTATCCGAATAGTCCCATGGTTATCTCATCGTATATCACCCGTCATGCTTTTCCTTAATTACTGTCTTTTATTTTGCAATTATATTCTTGTGCTAATTTGCTGGTTTTAGTTCCTAAGTGAAGCCTCCTTTGTGGCACTTGCTCTTTTTGGGGTCTGACCCAGCTAGTTTTGTATGGCCAGATTTCGGAGCAACCTCAAAGGATCTACCGACCTTCCAGCCCGATGGTGAACACCAGGCGTAACCAGGGCAACGAGTGGTTTATTTTTGCTCTCCCACTCTATTGTAAAATTATTCTTTTTGAGGCGTTTAGCCGCCAAGCAAGTGTTAGCTCGTGTACATTTTACTTACTGTCTGCCTACGGGCTGTAACATGATTGGCAACCTAGGGTTGATCATGTATGACTAAAACTCTTGCTAGTCCTTACATTTTCTACGACTAGCTTCATGATCAGCTGAATATGTAATATTTGGGATGCCTTACTATTGTATATTTGGTGATCTTACATCTTGTAACATTTATTTGCTTGCTTGTGATTGAGACACTAGGCTTGTTATTGACCTTAAGAGACTATTGGCTTGTAGATAAACCCTCATATATCTAGACAGCCATGACCGTATAGTGAGGTGGATTCCATTTCATTATACGTAGCTGGCTATGTCTGCCCCCGCTCTCCAGTGTTCTGGTTCTGGGGCGTGACACTTATCAATAGTAATTGAGACGGGTTTCTATTCAAGCGAAGGATTGCAACCCCGGTCCTTGTTTGGTTTAAGGGTTGCAGTCTGGCTACTTGAATGGTTTCTTCGTGCTCAATATATTATTATTATCTCAGTTATTATCAGTATCTTTTAATTACCCTTGCTATTCATTTGTGATATGCTGGTTTTAGTTCCTAAGTGAAGCCTCCTTTGTGGCACTTGCTCTTTCTGGGGTCTGACCCAGCTGGTTTTGTATGGCCAGATACCGTAGTAGCACCAGAGGATCCACCTGTCTTTCGGCCACATGGTGACCACTAGACGGAATCCTGGCAGCGAGTGGATTATTTTTGGCTCTTCCACTCTATTGTAAAATTATTCTTTTGAGGAGTTTAGCCGCCGAACAAGTGTTAGCTCGTGTAAATTTTTACTTATTGTCTGCCTACGGGCTGTAACATGATTGGCAACCTAGGGTTGATCATGTATGACTAAAACTCTTGCTAGTCCTCATATTTTGTAATGACTAGCTTCATGATCGGCTAAATATGTAATGTTTGGGACGCCTTACTATTGTATATTTGGTGATCTTACATCTTGTAACGTTTACTTACTTGCTTGTGATTGAGACACTAGGCTTGTTCTTGACCTTAAGAGACTGATGGCTTATAGATAAACCCTCATATATTTAGACAGCCGTGACTGTATAGTGGAGTGAATCCCATTTCATTATACGTAGCTGGCTATGTCTGCCCCCGCTCTCCAGTGTTCTGGTTCTGGGGCATGACACTTGCTCCTACACACTCGTGAGCTCATAGGTGGCTGTGAATAGTGAAGTGAAGAGAGAAGGAGCTCCCAAGCTTCTTCAACCCTTCACATAAGGGATAAAGGGAGAAGGGGGTAAATGAATAAGACAGATAGATTTGATTCACTTATATAATCTCGAAATCATCCAACGACTAGAATTAACATACAGGAACTCGGTTCCCACTTAGTCCAGTGTAAATCGACATCAAGGCAAATATGGGAAAAACCCTAGTTTCAGGGAACCAATCTAAATATAAGTCCTAGCCATGGTACATGGCAGTGCCATGGGTCTCTACTGGTCTTAGAGAAGGGCACATAGGCTGACATGACTCTCAAGAAAACTCAAAAAATACAACTATTACATCAGTCCTTAGTTGTTTATTGAAGACAATCAGAGTATCACACGAGATTGTCCGTACGATCCTCAGTGCCACAAATGAAGAAGAATATTAAAAACCAATAAATCTATCACTATTATGGCACGATATCTACAGTATAAGACTCATATTGCGACAATCTATGATCCTTGACCACGATAACAAGAACTAAAGAAAATATAATACATGACATATACACACGTATTTGTATAAGAATATTAATATTATGAGGCGAGCCTTACAGCCAATACGTATTGTTAACCTGAAAGGTACCAATTATGACTATTGGCAAAGCAAGATAAAAGATATATTATTCGTCAAGAAGCCGCATCTACCGGTATTTTTTTCGAGAAGCCCAATGATAAATTTAATGAGGATTGGGCATTCGAGTATAGCTAGGTGTAGGAGCGTAAAACGTGCTTCAGAGAAAGAGTCAAAGAGATGAATCATTTTCATTTATAAGTGATTGGTTTTACGCCAAACAGAGCGGTTAATCTCTTTACGCCCAAGACTAGGCTAATCGCTTTACGCCTAAAGCAGGGTGATCACTTTACGCTCGGATCTATACCCATAGTTTTACGCCAAGGACGGATCAGCCACTCTTATGCTGGACAAAACTGTCAAATCTCGCATTTAATGCAAACTCTGACATAGAGATCTTAATGATGGCATATATCACAAAGGGATTTGTTTTATACAGAGACCAATGTTGTCGTTTAGTATGTGGATTGAGCTACTTTACGCTCACACTACGGCTTCTTTTACGTACGAAGACTATACGAGCTTTTACGCTCAACAGCTGACGTGTGCGTAAAGTCTATTTGAGCTACTTTACGCTCAAGCTTATTTAACAACCACTTTACGCGGGAAGTCTATGTCAAGGCTATTTTACGCCTAATCTACTGCTTTACGCTCAGAGTACATTGGGGCTATTTTTACGCCCTATTCTCCTCCACCAGCTTGGAACGTGGTCTGCCTACGTAGCTTTCATGCCATTTTTCTCGAAGAACGTGTGTACATGCATCCTATTCTTACTAAAATAATGGGACACATGTCAACATATGCAGAGGTTGGCTTTGATCGTGGATGGCAGTTGTTAGCATAAAGATGGAACTTTTGCTAAGTTTTTACGCACATGAGCCCAAGTCTATAAATAGACTTATTTTTCTCATAACACAAGGACAGAGACATGAGAGAATACAGAGATCAGAACTTAGAGATTTTGATTCTCCAGAGCATTCTTTTTCAACCTTAATTTTTTTTTTCAGAACAGAGTGAAGCAAAGCAGGAAAGCATTCGGCCTCGCCATCAGTGCCCAAGTGCGTCGATACCTTTCTGGTGACTTAGTTCTTCCAGTTGTTCTACTTCAAGCAGTGATCTTCATCATCATCATATAGTCCAAGGAACAAAGTGATCATTTACGAATCAGACTTCTACAGCAATATTTTCCCAGAATCAAATTTGTACTTCTTGTACTTTTTTCTCGTTTTATTTTCAAAAGCCAATTTCTCTAAGGCATTTTGTTAAGTGAAACAAAAATGGCGACTCTGCTGGGGACGACCTTCTCCTCTGACGAGGAGGCAATTGCTCAATATGATGATGTTTCGGTCGGTTCGACTAAGAAGACTCTGGTTGTGCACTTCGACCAGACTGCCTACGAAGAAATGCTCCAAACTGGGGGTGGTTCTCACTGCTCCAATGCTCAAAAGTCTCGCAAAGCACGAAAAGTTTGGATTTCTAAATCCAAAATAGCTTCTGATCTCTTTGTTGCTGTTGATAACAAGGGAATTCTTCCCTCTCCTGTCGTAGGGGCTCCCGTTCATAACGAGGCAGTCCTTACTTCGACGTCGCTCTCTAAGTGTGACAATTTGTCTCCCGTCTGTGACGGTGTAGATGATCGGGTTCCACGCCCACTGCGTAAGAACCAGGTTTTACGCCCATTGGGTAAAAACCAAGTTTTACGCTCAAGGCATAAGAATGAGTCTCCCATTTGTAATGCGGCAGATTCTAATGCTTCTGAGTGTAAAAATAAGTCTTCCGTCTGTGACGTGGTAGACACACACAAATTACGCTCCTCGCGTAAAACAAAATCTCCCGTCTGTGACGTGGTAGATAATCAATTTTTACGTTTTACGCGTAAAGGTAAGTCTCCTGTCTGTGACAGTGTAGATAAAATTCACAACGATGTTTGCACATCTAATGTGAATGTACCTAAACGCATACAGCATAAAAATATTGTTGGTAAAACTTCTGTCCTACACCAACAACCTTCTTATACTGCTTTACGTAAAGTACCAAACTTGCAAATCATGCGCCATGAAGATGGAGTCCTTCGTGCTAAAAAATCTCAAGATTTACGCACACAACTCCAAACGCGTAGAAATGTACAATTTGGTTCTGTGAATGCTGCTAGTAATCTTCTTTAACCCCTAATATGATAAAGAAGAATACTCCCTCCATTCCTTCTGACTTACGTGAATTGCTCATACAAAAGCGTAAGAATTCACAATCTCCGGTGACGCTTCCCCAAGAAAAATATCATTGTGAATATCACCAGGTTGTGATCAAGTGTTGTTATTCAGCTTCAAAACGGTCAGTTTTTGATCGATTGAGTTTTAATTCGCTTCAACATCAAGCTGAAGACCAAGAAGATGAGCTGTCATATGCATCAGTCAACATGGCATCTCCAGATCCCATCATTCCTGAAGATGTACCACCTCCAGTGGGGGTTACGGTTCATCCAACAACCATTCAATCAAATGTGCTTTCCCAAACCAGTGAAGCCATTCAAGCAGTACGTGAGCTCAAAGCACAGTTTGAAGTTTTGAGGCACAAAGATCAACTCCAGAGGTTAGGGATCAAGCAACCTTATCCTCCTCATTGGAATGATGTACCCTTTCCACCAAAATTCAAGCCACAATCTATGGTTTTGTTCGATGGAAAAGCATCTCCCAGTCAATATATCAATTACTTTGATATTATGACTGTACACTTGCAGAAAGATGACGCTCTTCTCACTCGAGTCTTCATCGGGTGCCTGACGGGTTCGGCTTATGATTGGTATCGAAGTTTACTCGACAATTGCATTTCATCTTTTAACGAATTTAAGGCAATGTTTCTCTCCCGCTTCTATGAAGGAGGCATGGACATGAACATGTCCTCCTTGATAGAAATCAAACAAAAGGAGAAAGAAGATACTCAGACGTTCATCGAATGTTTTCGACAGGCTACTTTAAAGATGCCTCCTGGTATGCCAGATTCAGCATTGATTGATACATGCAAGATGAATCTACGACCATCCATCGCTATTTTCACGGGTTTCCAATTCTCAGATTGGGCTTCATTCATCATAGCAGCAGTTTCTGCCGAGACCAATGGTAGGTTGGCTCGTGAACATGGAATGATTTTTGCCTCAGATGATAGAGGAAAAAAAAGTAATCCTGGTAATAACCCTGACAATCGTAATGTGAAGGGGAAGATGTAGTGCTCCGTCCCGCTCAGTCAATCGAAGAAATCGAAACGCCGACAGCGTTCGGCGTTAGCCTTACAATGGCTGCTGGAAGACATCTCGGTCAAGGCGACCGCTCGCTCAGGTGGGGTAGTTTCGGTGAACTTGCCTCATCTTTGCCTTCACATAATAAATCGTGTTTTCAACTTGCACAAGTAGGCTTAATAATAAAAGCTACGAATCCAAATAGCTAAGAGAATAATCCCGATAGACCGAATCGAGTTAGAACATGGAAAACGTCCCACGGTCGGCTTAGAGTTGGTGCACGTCATGCTTTGAAAATGACACTCGATCCTTCGTCCCGTGGCTTGGGAGAAGGAAAGTTGGTCTTTGACACAAAGTTATGAAATAGCCTAAGTCATAGGCGTCGCCTGCGTAAATGCTTGTTAAAGCATGCACGTTTCCATAATGCAAGTCTTGGCATAGCCTTTGCTCGTCCCTTGAGTCAAGTTATAGGCTCGATTAAGTTAGGCAAAGTTACGCCGATCAACCTGTCATTTCTAGTGCTGTCCCGCTCTTTCTGCGGTTGTCAAGTTAAATAGTCCCACGATCCCAAGGCCCATCACATGAAGTATGACTTGGACGATAGCGTCGCGTAGATCGGAAGTCGGTTTGAGACACGATGGCATGGTCCTAGAGTTTTAAGGCACTGGCCACGGTTGATTCATTGAGTTTGGAAAGTGTTGTGAATAGTTGTTCTTGAGTTGAGTAAAATGGTAGGGCAAGAAAGAAGTATGCTCGCGGCTACATGTCGGCGAGACCTCGCGGCTACATGTCGGCGAGGCGGTCTCATAAGAAAGAAGTATGCTCGCGGCTACATGTCGGCGAGGCGTCTCATAAGAAAGAAATAGTGATACTAGAGGTAGTATGACTGTGTGAGACGTCAGTTTGAGTCGAGTCTTGCATGGTCATTGGATAACTTGTCGACAAAGTGAGAGTTTTCTCGTACGGCAACCCGAGGCCTCGGGATCGCTGCAGGCATTGGGAAACAAACAACTTATCAACAAGGTGAGAGTTTCCCCGTACGACAACCCGAGGCCACGGGATCGATGCGGGCATTGGGAAACAATTAATTTAGCTGTGCTTTTGGCACGGGTTAGGCGGGGACTTGCAGCGGGGCTAGCTACCTTGCGCTGAAAGGGACGCCCGTCTAACAAAAGCTAAGAGAAGTCCACGATGGCTCTAGGAGTCAGTGACCAAATCATATAGATGAGTCGGCATGGCGGCTAACCGCGTGTATGCCTTTGGATTGAGTTGAGTTGCTGAATGTGGGTACAAGTTAATACAATGTTTGGGCTTAAGAATGAATACAACATAGGCGACGTGCTTCGGCACGAGATGTGGCCTCGAGTTCTGAGTTGTCGGCGTATAAGTTTGCATAAGTTGGTTGAGTCGTTTGAGTTTAAGTCGGGAAACCGCCGCAAGGCAAAGTTGGTTGAGTGACACTAACATTCAAAAGTCTTGATTGGGTCAGTTGGTGGTCAAAGTAGTAAGGGCCGCGAGGCGGCGATATGGTTAAGTCTCACTGAATTGCGAGGCATGGTCTCAATATGGATTTCGTAGCACGGTCACATGGAAAAGGAGTCTATCGTGTAGCTGCGTCTCTGATTTTGGCCGTAAGGCAAACACGACTCGATAGGTTAACGTTGTTGGTACGAGAAGTGGTCTAGGGACAAAGTATGAGTTAACGTTGACATTGCAAGCACGGGATGGTTCCGATACACAAGTTGCGCTAAGGCGTCGGTCCTAAAACTGATCCTAAGGTAAGAGTAGAAAGACAATCATAAAGGGGACTATGTTGTACAAAGTAAAGTAAACATGTTGGTTTTGTATGGGTGGGCGAGGAGCTCATTCTACCAGTACAGTTGAGTACTGACACCCACATAGTTTACATGTGCAGGCACAGGTAGAAGCTCGTGGCACGGGGCTCGCTTGGATGCGTCCAGGCATGGAGTTCCTTGGCGACTCGAAGCGTGCAGCCGCATGAAGCAAAGACTTATACGGGACATAATGTATGGACATCGCCTTCCGAAGCTTCCGCTGGATCAAGACTTGTAATTGAGAAACGAGAGAGAGCTGAGTGAACTTGTAAAATATGAGAAGAGTGAGCTTGAGTGATTATAATATTAGCCTTGCGCCCCAATGTAACCTTTGTTCAATATCAATAAAGTGCTTCTTTTGACTAACTTGTGTTTTGTTTAAAAATTCCGCTGCTATAATTCAATGTCTCTACTTGGGACTTCTGTGCGACGACCCCGTCGCAGCCGCTGAAATCGGCCGTTATGGAACCCGCCTTGCACGAGCGCAATCTAGGCTTGTGCGGCATCACGCCTTAGCGAGGACGATCGCTCCAACGGAAGCGGGGCGTGACAAAAGATACCCTCATGGTTAATCTTTCCAAGAATAAAACGATGCCGAATAGTCATGAATCTTCCAGGCCAAAAGAAGAATATTCTTTTGACGAAAGTGATATCCCTGGGATATTTCAATGTCTGGTGAAGAGTGGTAAACTTCAGATTCCGGAACCAAAGAGGCCTAATGAGGTGAATCTGACTGATAATCCCAAATATTGTATCTATCATAGATACATTAATCATCCTACCAGTGCTTGCTATGTCCTGAAGAAAAAAATCCAGGAGCTGATAAATGGCGGTGCTATCGCTTTAACCAATGATGACCATACGGTTACAACCAATATGGTTTCTCTTCAGTTCGGAGATTTTCCTCCACAGCAGGTCCCAGATGGAATTATCCCAATTCCGAAGGCGACGATGAAGATCGTGAATATCCCGCCTGCCAGAGAAGAAGATGCAGGATTACTGCCGCTTACACTAAAGAATGGTAAAATTATGTGGGTACATCCTAACTTAGTGCCTGAGTTAGAAAGTGAAGATAAAACTTTAAAATCCAAGAAGGACAAGAAAGTCAGAACCTGCAACATGATTTCCCATGTTACTCCAGATCCCGATGACTTGGATCACCTATGGGATGGCCTTCCTTTAGAAGATAGACTGAAAGGACTGAACATCTGTCCCCCAAGTCTAGCTTCTTCTACCAAGCTCAAGCTTACTCATCAGCAGTGGTTAGCCATGAATAGTATTCCTTTATATCGGGCATAACAAGTCTTTGTTGCTTATGAAAAAGCTCCAACAGGAATTCTTCTTCGTATCCCGAATCTTTCTCCTCCTGTGGCTACAACGACATCTATTCTCCACTCTCCTGAGGTTACAGAAGGTCTTGCTTCTTCATCTTCCTCTATTAGAACACCTGTCAAAAGTCTGCTGCCCACTCACTTGTATAGTCAACAATCTGTCCATCTCATGAAGAAGATGGGTTATGACTTTCAAAAGGCAGAAGGTTTGAATTATGATAAAGGAATACGACTTCCTTTACGGATTCAAAGTTAAAATTCCACTCTTGGACTGGGTTCTGAAGCTCCTCATAACAATCCACACAAGAAGAAGGCTAAGAAAGGGAAGACAAAATCCTGTAATATGGTACTTCCTTCTTCTGAGTCTGAAGAAGAAACTTTTGCTGGTATAAGATCTGGAAAAGAGTACCATAAAGACCATGAGGGATCCTCCAAATAAGCTGAAGACGTAGTGGAGACACTACCAACTCAATCCTCTTCTGTTCCTGCTAAACCTTCTGTGGTTGAAAAGGGGAAACAAAAAGCAGTACGCTTCGACGTCCCATTGAAGTCTGCTTCCAGTCAGGGGGTAGTAATGAAGCCTTACAAATTCGATATTCTAGCTCAGTTAGCCAATACTTCGGCTAGACTATCTATATTTGATTTGCTTCGCCTTTCCAGAGAAAGCAGAGAGACTTTGAGTGAAGCTTTACTTCAAGCAGATTCATGCTTGGCTCAACTCAAGACTCCTGATAATATACCGGTGTCATGTCCACAATATCATAGTATGATGGAAGCAATTCCCAACATCACCTTTACACAAGAAGATATGCTGTTGAAGTATAACAAGCATGACAGGCCTTTGTGCGACACCGGGTATATTGGATCCACTGAAATTGACAGGATTTACATTGATCCCGGATCCTCAATTAGCATAATTCTTCAGAGTATGCTAAGACCCCTGAGGATCCCTACTAGTGATTTGACTTACACTAGTACTACGATAGTCGGTTTTAACTCTGGCAAGAGCAAGCCATTGGGGAAGATTCGTCTGCAGATTCAGATTGGTGATCTTCGAACCATGGTAACTTTCTATGTTATTAACTCAGACGTCTCCTATAATATCCTTTTGGGGAGACCGTGGATTCATGAGCATAATATTGTACCTTCAACTATCCACCAATGCTTCAAGTATGTAGATTCCCAAGGAGTTGTGAAAACTGAGTTTGCTGATATCAATTCCTTCAAGGGTGTCGAAGCCTATTTTTCTGATTCAAGGCTTTATAAACAAGAGCATGTGAAAGAGATATCAGATATGGCTGAAGATCAATCACCTACCGAGGATCAATCTATTAATGAAGATCCGCCAGAGGAGCAACCTTTGAAGATCATAGTCAAGGGACGAATCCAATCCCAATCTGTCAATGATCAACCTCTGATAATCAAGGTTAAAGGAAGAACTCAAACTTTATTTGAGGAATCAACAAATATTCCTGCTAAGAGCCAAGTTCAACCTTTCATGATCAAGGTCAAAGGACGTACTTCTTGTACGAATGATCCAGAACCACAATTGATTGTCAATCTTGGCAAATCTACGCAGAAGACGGATAATGGTCCGCTGATGATTAATCCGAGGCATAGCAGTCAAATCGTAAATGATGTAAATATTGATCATTCTGTACTTTTTGATATCAATGAAGATTTTCTTTTCGAGTATATGGCTGTCAAGTTTATCGAAAGAATGACTTTATCTTCTGATAATCAAAGTCATCGATATAAAGACGACATCGAGCCAGAAGAAACTTTATACATCGATCATAAGGAAAATTCTTTCCCTCCTCATATAGATGTTGGACCTTATGCTCAAAGGTTCCTAACATCTTCTTCTTATCTTCTACCTATGGCCGCTTCATCACAAGCTTGCGTAACTTTTAGACGTCATGAAGAATCTTACTTCGTGGTTCCGTCTGATAAGAAAAACAAGCGCCAAATTGTGTTTGGCCTGGCTAGAAATATCCCTGTTGCTCAGACAGATGAGCTGAAGGATAAAGACAAGGGAAGAATATGAATTGACAAGTATAGTCAACAATCTATCAAGATTATCCAGAACATGGGATATGACTTGAAGACTATGCAAGGTCTCAATCAAGGCAAGGGTAGACGATTACCATTATGTGGTGATCCGTTTTACCAAAAGACTCGTCATGGGTTGGGATATGATCTGTCCCACATGTTTAAGGACAATATACAAGAAAAATTCTCTTCTAGCTCTTCGCAATTATCAAATTCAGAGAAAATTCAATCTGAAGATGAATCTGGACAAATATTCTCAGTCAATATGGTTCAAACTGATAATGAATTAGAACCATTTGAGAATGATCCTTGGGCACAACAGATGGATACTCAGTAGGAACTCCGTTTTGAACAGCGACAGCCACCTACAGAAGACGAGGTCATCCAGATTGATGTTGGGGATGGAGCTACGTCCAAACCAATATTCATCAGTAAAAATCTTGCTGAAGATGAAAAGGAAGAGTTGATAAAACTTATCAAAGAATATATTGACATCTTTGCATGGAGTTATGAGGATATGCTAGGGTTAGATCCTAAAGTTGCCACTCATAAACTCAATATTCTGCCCAAAGTCAAGCCTGTAAAACAACAGCAACGACGTTTTAGACCAGACATGATGGATGCAATTGAAGCAGAAGTCAAAAAGTTGATCACATGTGGATTTGTTCGTGAAGAGCAAACACCCGGATTGGGTTGCCAATATTGTTCCTGTCATGAAGAAGAACGGAAAAGTCCGAGTTTGTATAGATTATCGAGATCTTAATGCAGCTTATCCAAAGGACAAATTTCCACTTCCAATTACTGATGTCATGATAGACAATACATGTGGTTTTGAACGCATGTCTTTCATGAACGGATTCTCAGGATACAATCAGATCAAGATGCATCCAGAAGATGAGAAGCACACCGCTTTTCGTACACCCCTTGGGGTCTACTGCTATACAGTTATGCCGTTTGGTCTTAAAAATGTCGGTGCCACGTATCAACGGGCTATGAGCAACATCTTTCAAGAGCATCTACGGAAGATAGTTGAATGCTATGTAGATGACATCGCTGTTAAAAGTCGATGAAATGATGATCACATTCAGGACTTGAGGACAGTATTTGATGCGCCAACATCAATTGAAAATGAACCCTACTAAGTCTTTCTTAGGGGTTTCCAGTGGCAAATTTTTAGGATTTGTCATTACTTCTCAGGGTATCCACGTTGACCCTGATAAGGTTAAGGCAATTCTTGAAATGCGTCCTCCTCGTAATCTGAAAGAACTCCGTGGCTTTCAGGGTCGTATTGCTTATATCAGGAGATTTATATCTAATCTTTCTGGAATATGTCAACCTTTCTCTCGTCTATTAAAGAAAGGTGTATCTTTTGTTTGGGATGAAGCATGTCAGAAAGCCTTCAATGACATTAAGCAATACCTGACGAACCCTCCTGTCCTGGTACCCCCGGTAGTAGGAAGGCCATTTTTGCTATATGTTCGAGCCTTGGATCATTCACTTGGCGCTCTTCTTGCACAGAAAAGTGATGTGGGTCATGAGCAAGCAATTTATTATCTGAGCAGAATGATGGTCGGAGCTGAACACAGGTATACTCCTGTGGAAAAGGAATGTCTAGCTTTAGTTTTTGCCGTTTAAAAGACAAGATATTATGTGACAGGGCAGACTATTCATGTCATCTCCAAAATAAATCCTATTCGGGTATTGATGAGAAAACCTAGCATTCTTAACTCCAGGTTGGCCACTTGGGCGATGTTGCTTACTCCTTATGACATGGTTTATGTACCTCGGAAATTAATAAAGGGTCAAGCATTAGCCGATTTCTTGGCTGCTCACCCTATACCTGAAACATCAAAATTATATGAGGACATTCCAGATGAAGTCGTGGATTGTAACCTGACTTTGAAGAATGACATATGGCAATTATATTTTGATGGAGCATCACGAGTAGGACCTAAAGGCAATATTGTCTCTGGGGTAGGAATCGTCTTGGTTTCTCCTAACAAAATGGTCATATATCGTGCCTATTCTCTCAATAAACCATGCTCCAACAATGTAGCAGAATATAATGCTCTATTAATTGGTCTCCAAGTTGCAAAACAACTGGATATTGAGTTCCTAGAAGCTTATGGAGATTCCCAATTGATCGTTAATCAAGTTAGAGGGACTTATGAAGTCAGGAATCCTGATCTCATCCCTTATCATCATGTGGTAGTTGAATTGGTCCTTTCATTCAAAGGATTCTTCATTGAGTTTGTACCACGCTCTCAAAATGTGGAAGCTGATGCTCTTTCCAGTTTAGCTGTAGACCTAGCTATTCCAATCTGAAGACAAAATACAATTACTTTGTTGGATCGAGACTTGTTCTGTGTTAAGAATAATTTGTATATTGAACAAAGTTATACTACAGAGTCAAGTTCCCAGCAGAAAGATTGGAGAACTCCATTCATTGATTATGTAGTCTATGGAATTTTGCCTGAAGATCCGAAAGAAGCTGCATCAATCAAAAGATGATCATTTCGATTTTATTATGATTCGTCTTTACATATGTTATACCGTCGTTCTTATGATGGACTCTTGCTGCGTTGTCTCTCAGAAAGTGAAGCTAAACAAACACTACGAGAAGCTCATGATGGTATTTGTGGTGCTCATCAACCAGGTCCTAAATTACAAGACCGCATTCGAAGAATGGGGTATTATTGGCCTTCTATGATAGCAGATGCTGTAGACTATGCCAGAAGATGTAAAACATGTCAGATTCATGCTGATTTTATTCATCAATCGTCTGAATTTCTTCATCCTACAACAGCCTCTTGGCCCTTTGAAGCTTGGGGTATGGATGTCATTGGTCCTATTAATCCACCTTCTGTCAAGGGACATCAATTTATATTAGCTATAACCGATTACTTTTCTAAGTGGGCAGAAGCAATTCCCCTTGCTGAAGTGAAAACATCCAACGTGATCAGCTTTATCAAACACCATGTCATTTATCGCTTCGGGATCCCTCGACGAATAATTTATGACAATGCTCCACAATTTGCCAGTCAGACATTTTATCGATTCTGTGATCAGAATCGAATCCAGAATTTGGCTTCTACGGCTTATAATCCAGCTGCTAATGGTTTAGCCGAAGCTTTCAATAAGACGATCATTAAACTTCTCAAAAAGTTTGTCTTTTCTAATAAACATGATTGGAATGAGAAACTTGGAGAGTGTTTATGGGCTTATCAAACAACAGTCCAGACTCCTACTGATTTTACACCATTCTCATTGGTTTATGGATGTGAAGCTGTCCTTCCATTGGAAATTCAGATCCCATCTCTACGAATAGCCATTGCTAATGAGCTAACTATAGAGAATAATGACCGCTTACGACTCCAAGAACTTGAAGCATTGGATGAGAAGCGTCTTCAAGCACAACAGCACATTGAACTATATCAAGCCCGCATATCTCGAACTTTCAATCGTAAAGTTAAAGAGAGGGTATTCAAAGTTGGCGAACTTGTATTAGCCATTCGAAGACCGATGGTGATGACTCATAAAAGCAAAGAAAAATTCCAAGCAAAATGGAAAGGCCCTTATGTAATTGAGTCTGTATTTTCCAATGGCGCCTATCGGTTATCAAAGCCCAATGGAGATCTACTCATGATGCCAATCAATGGCAAGTTTATTAGGAAATACTATGTATAAAAAAAGGAGATAGAATGAAAATAAAGCTCCTTTTATTATTTTTGTTCAAGATAGAAGATTAAGGACGAGGGCCACTCCCTCCCTTATGGAATACATAGTCAGTTAATGTCTCGAAGGCATCGTTGCCTGAGTTCATGAAAAATTTACAGATGGCCATCCTCAGTGCTTCTTCTTCAGGAGTTTTTCCTGGCTCTACTAAGAACGCAAGGATATCTTGTGGTGGCTTGGGCGTAGAAGAGCTATTTCCCACTTGAGTCGGGCCCGCCACTGTTGGCTCAAGGGGACACATCTCAGTGACGTCCTCAATTTTCCTGGAAACTTCATTCTTTTGCTGTACATCCTCGGAAGACATTTCCAATAGAGGAGTGGAAATAAGAATAAAATGTTACAGAGAGTTCTCACCTATTTATAGAAGAGGAATGTTGATGAACCGGTCTTTGAGATTGAGAACAACTTTTCATTCCTGAAAAGACCTGTCCATTCGTTCTATCGGGTTCGTTCATTTAATTACGGAATCGAATCAATGCTTTCTTTTTCCGAAAATTATGATTCATTCATACATTAAGATGGACTTATATGTTCATGACATCTGTCTCCTTAGTCCCCAGCTACCAAGGTTTGGTTAAGCTGATTTCTTGTCTCCTGGAAAAGGGATTTTATATCTTCTATTTTATCAATTGATTAGAAAGTGGGATTCGTTATTTATCATGTTTTCATGACCTCTGAATAAATACTAAATCTACTTACTTTTCCTATCTATCACTTCTATTTGACCTCTGCATAGATATTAATCTAATTTTTTTTTGAGTTCACATATACTATTATGTCCATATTACCTCTGATAGTATTGTATACTCTAAAAACAGAAAACAAGATTTTATTATCTATCATGTCCATATCACATCCAGATAGATACAAATCATTGAGCATAGAAGACTTATCATTTCCATTCCCATATCATCAAAAAAGTCTATTACATTTCTTAGACTTTCTTACAAGTTATAATGGAAATCTATTACATTCTCGGATTTTCATTCTATACACACAACGATAGCCTAATGGAGATCTATTTCTTCTTTAGATCTTCTTCGTCGGATTCGTTATTGGTGTCAATTCTTTGCTGTCCAAGCCCTTGTGGCGATCAGAACAGAAGGAATCAAACTCTGGTCTTCTCTCTCAGACGAGAGAAGAATCCCAGAGTATGGTAGCCCGAAGATGTGTTGCTGCTGCCAATACAACTGGTGGATTAGGGGCGGCCTTCCAGAGGAGATAGGAACGCATCCAGCATTGGGATACGATTCCTAGTTCTGCCGTGAAAGGAACTCTACTACCCGATTTCTCGGGGTAGAGTTGACTCCACCATCCAACTCTCCGTGTATAAAGGCTCTTCCTACCAACAGAGGAAGACCCTTCTATCCCACGAAGAGTTCTGAGTTGTCTGATTTGCGCGTCAAAAGCGCATGAGCTCCCTGATGTTGATGTCAGAAGAATGCTCCTCACAGCGTCAAAATTGCCAATGCTGGTTCTGGAAAAGCTGCTCAGCCAAACTTCTGCAGAAAAAAACAAAGAAGAAGTATTTTAAAACAGAAGTATTATCAGATGCGTATTAAACGCTAACTAAAAATAGATCGCAAGGCTTTTTACGCCAGTGCTTCAGCAAGGCTTTTACGCCAGTGATTCAGCAAGGCTTTTACGCCTTTGATTCAGCAAGGCTTTTACGCCAGTGCTTCAGCAAGGCTTTTACGCCAGTGATTAAGCAAGGCTTTTATGCCAGTGATTCAGCAAGGCTTTTACGCCAGAGCTTCGGTAAGGCTTTTACGTCAGTGCTTCAGCAAGGATTTTTTTTTACGCTCGTCAAGAATTTACGCTCATGAATACCTGTTTCCAACAGAAAATTCGAAGACAGATATTTGCTTACAGTCGGACTTACCACTTAAGCCAAATGGTTTGGCTCTAATGATGGTTGAATCTACGTCTAATGACCGGGCGTACAAAGGAACACCATTGGACAGCTTTGCCATTGTCACTTGTTAGAGAACGACATTGCAGAAAGTTATCTTCAGAGGAACAAGAATGAAAATATATGAAACATTCTCGGCTATTTATAAAGGCTGAAGAAACTGATTGGTATGAGTCTATTTCGGGAGATGATCCTATTTAAAGGCTCTCGTAACCACAAGACAGATGCCACGTGTTGGTTTGTTTCTTGGAAATTAACAACCACAGAAGCAGTCAAAATAAGTGCTGAACAGTTCTATATACCAACAGACGAGATTAACATTAGACTTTATTTATAAAAAAAGGGGGAGTGGCCCCCTACAGATAAAAGATTCGCAAAAACATAATTTTTTCTCTCCCTCGTCGGGCTGACGAAGGGAAGTACCTAGTTCGTGCATATTGCGAATCCCGGAGCGACGTATCAGATTAAGAAATGCTTCTGCATCTCCTGGCCCTTCGTACGCAGTTGGGGGACCACCATCGATGCGACTAAAGACTGCAGGAGTCAGTCCAAAGCACTATAAAAGGTTGCATGCTCGCTCAAAATCAAGCCTGGAGCTCGAAGCCTCTTTGTTAGTAATCTCGTTCTTTGGCGCCATGTCACTATGAGGATGAATGACAAGAGTGAAGAATTTCTTCTTATTTATACAATTAAACCAACTCTTCATATTCCTCTTTGGAAATTGCTCATTATTAATGTAGAACTCGGGAAAACGAAAAGGCATTCGAAAGTCTCGAGAAAAGAAATTCATTGTGACGATTGAGTGTTGACCGACACTATTGAAAATTACGCTGACTGTTGGACATCCCCGCTTTTACGTGGATGACGGTTGCGTATCCCAAATTTTACGCTGGCAGATCAAATCTCAACTTTTACGCTTCTATTCAAAGTGTTTCAAATTTTGGAGATATTTGAAAACTTTGAAGGGGGTCTTATAGGAGCGTAAAAAGTGCTTCAGAGAAAGAGTCAAAGAGATGAATCATTTTCATTCATAAGTGATTGGTTTTACGCCAAACAGAGCGGTTAATCCCTTTACACCCAAGACTAGGCTAATCGCTTTATGCCTAAAGCAGGGTGATCACTTTACGCTCGGATCTACACCCATAGTTTTATGCCAAGGACGGATCAGCCACTCTTACGCTGGACAAAACTGTCAAATCTCGCATCTAATGCAAACTCTGACATGGAGATCTTAATGATGGCATATATCACAAAGGGATTTGTTTTATACAGAGACCAATGTTGTCGTTTAGTATGTGGATTGAGCTACTTTACGCTCACACTACGGCTTCTTTTACGTACGAAGACTATACGAGCTTTTACGCTTAACAGCTGACGTGTGCGTAAAGTCTATTTGAGCTACTTTACGCTCAAGGTTATTTAACAACCACTTTATGCGGAAGTCTATGTCAAGGCTATTTTACGCCTAATCTACTGCTTTACGCTCAGAGTACATTAGGGCTATTTTTACGCCCTATTCTCCTCCACCAGCTTGGAACGTGGTCTGCCTACGTGGCTTTCATGCCATTCTTCTCGAAGAACGTGTGTACATGAATCCTATTCTTACTGAAATGATGGGACACATGTCAACATATGCAGAGGTTGGCTTTGATCGTGGATGGCAGTTGTTAGCGTAAAGATGGAACTTTTGCTAAGTTTTTACGCATAAGAGCCCAAGTCTATAAATAGACTTATTTTTCTCATAACACAAGGACAGAGACATGAGGGAATACAGAGATCAGAACTTAGAGATTTTAATTCTCCAGAGCATTCTTCGTCAATCTTTTTTTTCAGAACAGAGTGAAGCAAAGCAGGAAAGCATTCGGCCTCGCCATCAGTGCCCAAGTACGTCGATACCTTTCTGGTGACTTAGTTCTTCCAGTTGTTCTACTTCAAGCAGTGATTTTCATCATCATCATATGGTCCAAGGAACAAAGTGATCATTTACGAATCAGACTTCTACAGCAATACTTTCCCAGAATCAAATTTGTACTTCTTGTACTTTTTTCTCATTTTATTTTCAAAAGCCAATTTCTCCAAGGCATTATGTTAAGTGAAATACTAGGTATGTAGATACATCAGACAGTTCATAAATGATAATGTGTATAATCACAATGGTAATGGTGAGCATGCAAATACTTTGTGGAAGTAGCTGGAGTTCTTATATGCCAATAAGGTTGGTGTCAACAAGTTGTTCCTGATCCGACAAATGATAGGTCTAAGGTACAAGGATAACGCACCAATACATATCATCTTAGTGAGTTTCAAGGTGGTATCGCTCAACTATCTGCTATAAGAGTCAAATTTGACGACGAGATACAAGAATAGTGGTTGTTGGGTACTTTTTCAGACTCGTGGAAACCCGTACGAGTGTCTATGATCACTTTTGCTCTCGAAGGTTTGATTAGTTTAGTGTTTGCAGATAGTGGAATGCAAAATGAGGAGATGCGAAGGAAATCTTAGAGCTATTCGTTTACATCACACTAAGAAGCATTGGTTTCAAAAAGTTAAGGGACAGGAGTAAGGGTCCATGCAGTGGTAAGGACAAGTGCATAGAAATGTCCAGAGTCGGTACAAGGATATTGTAAAATTATGATTCTAAATAGGTTAATTAAATTGGAAATTACAAGATTTTATTTGGCCTTTAAATTTGATTAGTATAATTTAATTATTAATAGTTATTATTATTATTATTATTATATTTAGTCGATTAATTATTACATTTTAGTTATTTGGGAATTATTGTTGTGGGTTGTATTTCGGTTTGGACAAAAAACCCAGCCTAACACTTATTCCCAAAACCCTTTCCTATTAAATAACAAATAAAAGAAAACAAATAAAAAACCCACACCCATTCACCACTTCCTCACACATGTTCAAAACCTTCCCTTCCTCTCACACACGATTCTCTCACCCTAAAATTCTCTACCAGCACCCCTTTTCTCTCCAAGCCAAGAGAAACCACCATCACCATTATATTCCTCCTCCTCATAGAGAAACAACTAAAGCACCCTTCCCTCTCTCTTTCCCAAACTTACTCTCACCTGATCCCTTGCCAGTGCCCCGCGACTCTACGGCCAACCCCCGCAACCCCAGCCGGCGTCGACTCTGTTCCACGTGCGCCCCTCCACAGCGCTCCACCCTCGACCGCCCTCGGCAACCCCGCGCGCCTCCTCCTTACGCACTCTACGACCGCCCTAGCCGTCGACCCCCTGTCCGCATGCCCTTCCAGCCTCCGTACGACCAGCACCCCTGCGGCCCTTGCACCGCTGTCCAAAATCATTCTGAGGCTTCCGAGACGACGCACTACGATCCGAGTCCGAGGCTACCCTTCGGATTCTGACATCAAATATTTTGTATAATCTCAATCCAAATAGCCGTAGCATCTCGTAGTAGTCTGTGATGACGGGTCTCTATCCCGTTTCGGGATTCAAATTTTGATGTTGCTTATGTGGATACTCGGAGCGATCGTAAAATTGCTAGTCCAATTTCGGACTTGGATTGTTCTGTGAAATTTGGTTCGGCTTTGGAATTTAGCTCTGGGTTGGATTTAGGATAGAATCTGTGAAGCTTGTGTGTTGATTATAATATTTAGTTTCGTAGTTCAGATTCTATAGCCCGATTTCGAATTGGGATGGTTCTGTGAATTTAGGCGTAATTCTATAGTTATGTTATTATCATTTAAAATAGACTTCTTATATAATTCTACAGTTCTGCAATTTTTCTTATATATATATATATATATATATATATATATATATATATATGTGTATATATATATATTTATATATATATATATATATATATAAATATATATATATATATATATATATATATATATATATATATATATATATATATATATATATATAAGTATATATGCGATTTAAATAAAGAAAATTATGTTTAATTATATACTGTGATTCATTTAAAATATGTATGTATGTATGTATGTATGTATGTATGTATGTATATGATTTAAAGGAAGGAAAATATGTTTAACTATACTTTAATATTGTGACTCCTTTAATATAAATATATATGTATTTAAATGATTTAAAAGAAAAATAATTACGTTTTAAATATACTCTTAATATTGTGACGCATTTAAAAATATATATGTATATATTAGTGCTATTTTCAGGAACCCGATCGTTACAATTATACCCTTAAATAGATACATATTTTACATTTATTGGTTCATTTATGTTTGGCGTAATTGAGACTTTATCGTATCCACTTTGGTGACTGTAACGACCCGCTCCGCCGTAGCGGAACGCCGATTCAAACGGCGTGTACAACGACTCAAATGAATCGTTGACTCGAAGAGTGCGTCGGCCCGATGAAGTATCGATGCGAATCGATGCAAGTGTTAAGTTGGCCCTTCAAGAAGAATCAAGACTTAGGCTTTAAAAGGCACTCTTGAAGTCTCGCTCGGCCGATGCGATCATCGCTAAGGTGGGTGGCTCTGATGAACCTGTCTTTGCTTAGTCTAGACACATAATAATACGAACAATACCGCTAGAATCGTTAGGCAATAATCTCTGCATGCTAACAAAATGACTCAACACACCTAGCTAAGGGAATAATTCTATTTTGTATGCTTGTGTAGAACATGGAAATGAACTTGGAATAATACTTGAACCTTTCACTGTACTCCATGCTCGTGCTAACGCACAACTTACATTTTGAGTAGATTCGCTTATGCGTTCAATAACGAACGATAGGCTTGTCACTTAGAATTGTACCACAACTTGAGACATGAAATAATGAATGGTTTACTAAAATGAAGCAGGAAGACTATCGACATAGTCGTTCCGAGTAGAGTATAGAAACATCGAAAGATTTTGGGACCGATGGGTCGCCAAGGCGGTTCCCGCACAGGAAGCTGCATAATAAATGAATGTATGAACGAATGAATGAAAAAATGAATGAATGCACAAATGAATGATAGAACAAGTGAAAGAAAGAAATGAATGAATGAATGAATGAATGAAAGAAATGAAAGAAGGATTAGTTACAGGTTTGACAGGGACGTGCAATGGGGCTCGCTACCCGCACTGCACGGCCGCCGCCGCCAACCTAGTCGGTAATCGACTATGGCTCAAAGACAACCTACGGCTCAAAGACAGCCCGTTAAGTTAAAAAATGACAAGACAATACGAAATGGTTGTGGACAACTCGGTGCATGAGGGAAACAAATGAATAAGGATTCCAAGGCAACGATCACGACATCGTGGCAGGCCTAGGCAAAATCATGGCTTACGGGCGGCTTGGGTGCGGGCTCGACCACCCAAGAGGCGTAAGTCGGGTATTACATGGCCTATCAGGGTATACCAGCCATCACCGGCTGATAGAAAACTACGACACCAAGATGGATAGTCTAAAATGGTTTGTGGTGCCAACGATCGGTGCATATAGATTAAGTTGGCTCGATTGCGGCAATCCGCGTGCGAGACCTTACATTGAAATAAGTAATCTGAGTAAGTTGAACATGTTAAGTTACTAAATAAAACATATTTGAAAAACGTTTGAGTACAACACATACTGACAACTTGAGTTAGTTGAACGACTGAGTAAATGAATGAACATTGAACAAAGCTTGATCATAACACATCTTGACAAAACTAGAATACTTCGTAGAACATGAGGCAGGAATACGCCCTTGACACTTTGGAATACTTATGCAAATTTTGTTAAGTCTTTACGTATAAAATGTTGGCTAACTTGGTTTACCTTGCACAAAGAAGATCGTATGGTAAGTATGGTAAGTTGTGAATGCTATTCACATGCGACAATATCGGTAACATGAGATAGGCTATAAATCATATGCCATGAAACTTATCCTAAGGCAAGATTAATAAGACAATAACTGATAGATGGTGCACAAAAGTAAAATAAATGTGTTTGGTAATGATAGCGAGTGGACGAGCTAGCCTTCCCACCATGCATAACAATGTACTGATAACCGCACAGTCTGCTTACAGAGTGCGGAAGAATCTCGTCGGGTGCAGAAACTTCCCTCGAGCTTGCTAAGGCACGGAGCTAACTCTGGTGCCTTGGAACATTGCAGAGGAACTGAAGCACAATATACAGGACATAATGTATTGGAACATCGTCATGTATTATCCCATGTTGTAAGCTGTTTGGTACACCTTTTTTGTTTCGAGAGAGAGAACTTGAGCGAATTATAATCTCGGCCTAGCGCCGCTTGTAATACTTCTTGATTATCAATAAAGAGCAATGACTTTGTTTTAATTTATTTTTATTTACTTTTCGCTGCAAATAGGGATACTCTGTGTGACTCTGTGGCCTAGCTTCAATCGGCCGTTTCTGGACTTGGCCTTGCACGAGCGCAACCTAGGCTCATACGGAATCACGCCTTAGCGAGGATGATCGCTCCTCCAGGAGCGGCGCGTGACAGATTGGTATCAGATCACGACTTTACGTCCTTGAATTTCTTTTCGATTCTCTCAGTTTTGAAAGCTCAATTGTGGATAAAAGAAGTGTACGCGCTCTCTCATTGTGCCTTTGGATGTTCCATACAATAAGTCTAATATTTTCAAAAGGTTGTCAAAGCATTCGACTGAACGGGATCGATATGCAAAAGCCTTTGTGCCAAAATGTGTCGGACTTGAGTTGGAAGGAACCCGTGCTGCAAGTTAGCAAATGTTGTGCGTGTCTAAATAACCTTACGCTGACAATAAAGAACGAGTGTACGAGACCGAAGTATAGTTTGAACGGGACAACTATGTATACAGCCTTTTGGCTAAGTTGTGTCGAGTATCGCGCACCTAGACCTTCTGGTGCGAACAAGTTTGCGAGCGAGATTGACTATCGCTCGAACAAGAATAAGTTAGACTTATAATCTATATCAATAGAGATGCTATCAGACCAATGCTAAGACGAATACGGGGAATGGTTCTTAGATTTTGAGGAATGGACAAACGTATATTCGAACGTGTCGATTGGGAATCGAATAATCATTTCAATGATTTGTAGAATGACTTGACCCCAAGTGGTATATGCGATAGTTGTGAAGAAGAATAAGAATGACTTTCGACGATTAGTCGAGTGGCTCAAATCCTGAGTGGTGTATGGACCACCCTAAAAAATGTTCGAACGAAATTAAGGATTTACGTGTAGCAACGAGTGTATCAGCAAGCGATGTTATCACGCAAAGCCTTAGAACAAGTAACACTTAGATGGTCGTAATTTCGAGAGTCTCAAACGAGATATCGTTCGGACGATCGTGAATGTGTAGTGCAAGTTACAAAACAGTTAAATAGAGATTCAGAACGATGAAATAAATGGATGTCTTGGTTGAGAAAACTTGTTGGATCGTACGTGCAATTTCGGAATAGTCGAATAGAGTGAAACCTGAGTTGAGGTAAAATATTCATAGACGGGATCGATGATAGCACGATTGGAAGATAGTGTGCATGAACGTTGGTTTGGAGATACGAAGAATGACTAAGGATTTAGAATGGGTGTTTCTCAATAACTTGAGTTAGCATGGAACATTGCGAATTGAGGAATTAAGTTGTACGACTCAGATTTCGTTGCAAAGGAAGATCGTCAGGTTATGTACATCATCGTTGGTATTGAGGCGTATCAAATATTGATGTACGATAAATTAGGGGTACTCTGATTCGATGAATGATGATCGTGTTAAAAGTTATTATTTCGAAGGATGTTAGGCTTGGAATTTTGATAGAAAGGAATACTTGGATGAAAATGAAAGTGTCTTGATTGTTCGTCGACAATCATAATGTCAACGATCTTGTCTTGTGCGAGCGCAACTCCAGCCTCTCATATGCGTTACGTCGGACTTGAGACGATTATTCTGTGTGAGCATTGGCATGGTGATTCATGTCCAGCGGAAATGATCAACTCGAAGATCAGGTTGTGGCAATTTGGATTGCTTCGACTTGTAGTTTGAAGCGAAGGTGAATTCGAGGATTTTTGGACTTACGATTGAAGATTAATTAAACTCGAGGATTGAGTAGATCCAATCTACATATCGTGAATGAACAAGTCTGGACTCAATGCATGATTTACGCCCCGATGAGGACGATTATCCTATGGGAGCATTGGCATGGTGATTCATGTTCCACCATGGATAATCAGACTTGCATGAGATCGGGGTATGATATATTGCTATGCTAAACGATCTTGTGATCGACTACGAGAATTGGATAGGATGGATAGGTGAATTGTATCAAACATATTTGAAGTGATAGACTACAAAAATTGTTAGTTTGGGTGTACGATATTGATATGTGAACAAACCCTATGCCGAACCTATCATAGGATGACTTTGCGTGAGATCGGGGTATGATATATTGCTATGCTAGACGATTTGTGATCGACTACGTGAATTGGATAGGATGGATAGGTGAATTGTATCAAACATATTTGAAGAGATAGACTACGACAATTGTTAGTTTAGGTTTGGTTGAGGAGAACCTATCATAGGATGACTTTGCTGAACGAACTCAGACCCTGTGAGAAGAGTGTCTTGATACGAATAGGATGAATACTGCTCGATGTCTAGAAATTTGAGTGAAATGAGCTTGGGTAGAGTATCATGTACGAACAAACCATGGTTTAACCATAGGATTGGGACGAACGTCATGCAACGAATTTGCACGATAAACCAAGAACTTGACTTGTAACTATGACCTTATGAGCTGACCTAGCGTATAGGTGGACAACCCTATGCCGAGTGATTGAACCTGTGTGTCCGACTTTAAAAATTGTTCGGATGGACGATAGATCTGGAACAACAAGACTTAGAGTTAGGACGTGGAACTGGGAGTGTGCGATAGCGTGATATTAGCCCCAAACGAAGTAAACGATAGAAATCGGTGAAGAGCAAGAAAAGTTGGAATAACAAATTTGAATCATTGCTCGGATGACGTGCTCGATGGTAGTGCAAGGTTTTGTCGAAAAATGGGGCTAAAGTTACGTGGATGTTGGTCGACTTTGCTAGAAGAAATTGTATTGATTTTGTAGATTGAGAAATGAATCGAGTCATCTCGAAGATCGAGATAGTCGATAGCGAAATGAACTGGAGTTCGGTTTTAATCTAGTTAGTAAAACGACCGATAATTCGAAACTATCACGAGTAGCTTGTCCGACTTCGCTATCGCTAAGTTTGGTTGAAATAAATATATTCGGAAGATGCCTTGAATATATGCACGATCTAGACTCAGCGATATAATGAACTCAAATGCATCTGCAAGTGGATATGTTGAGATGCACATGGATGAACGGATAAGTGAGTTACCTCAGCCTATGACCCTCATGTTTGACGAATTATAACACACCTCGTGTGACCACTATAGTCCCGCGACAGGGCACAAGAGTGACCAATTCATAGAAATACGATGACTGAGTGTGTACCATCAACTCTCGAACGAATGGTAAAGTCATTCGATGAAATTTACCAAACGCATGCGTCACAGAACTTAGAAAGGTGCCCGAGTATAGTTCGATGCCATCGAAGGATAAAGCCATTCAATAGAAATTGTCTAAGATATGCACACGACATGAGTTAAGGAACGGTAGGATGACGTGCAATCAGGAAGTCTCGAGGACGAGACTTATTTTGAGTGGTATATTATGTAACGACCCGCTCTGTCATAGCAGAACGTCGATTCAAACAGCATGTGCAACGACTCAAATGAATCGTTGACTCGAAGAGTGCGTCGGCCATATTGTCATGACCCGCACCCTGTTTAGGGGCACAAGCACGTGGTTACGTCCATCCTACGCCACAGTATCGATGATAGAACGCTGTATAGGTCGTCTATAAAATCTAACATCAACAATATATCTAAACCTGTCATCTCTGCACGTAGGAATATATATAGCTCAATCATATGACATGTAGGGAAGATAAGCACGATGTGATAAAGATATGATAGAAATAGAAAAGCTGAAAATAGATGCAAGTCACAGAGTCACAACCAGAAGTTCAGAGTTTAAAAATATTAGACAATCCCAAAAAATATATATACTACAACCCAAAATAATAAGCTGGAACGCAGTCCAGTCAAACCTAACTAGTCTAAGTTAGAGCAGGCGATGCATCCTCAATGGGAACCGGCCCCATAGGAATGTCCAGGTCGTACTTCCCATCTATGCCATACCCATAATAGGTCGAGCAATCGGCCTTAAATCCTCTGTAAACATCAATGGGGTTATCCTGTCAGGATAAGGAGCAAGTACAAACACCAACAACAGTTCCATTGAATTGACAAATGCTATAAGAGACAATTGTAATAGAATACAAAATAAAATATCAAGACTGAAATATAAACATAATATATAGAACAGGATATCATGTCAGGGTGTAACATACAAAAAAGTAGAACAGTAGAGGAATATCTAATGTACAATGTAAATATAAACAGTACCTTGAGTATTAGGGCGTTATGTGATCGGCTTGGGTCAAGATCAGGCTGTTCCATTTGACCGGCTATGCACAAGTAGTATAGAGGATCAGGCCAGCCAAATGGAAAGCTATGCACGAGTAGTATCAGGTCAGGCTACATCCTATGTGTGGTGAGGGTGGAGCTATGCACAAGTAGTAACAAGTGGAGGTAATGATCATATAACCTCTAATAACTCCCCATCCTCGAGTAGTATAATGGATCCGACCATGACACGTCATGACACGGAATTTAAAAAGCAGGGGGCCAGCCCACTTCCAAATCAGTGTCTATATAAGTATATGAAACAAGATCGAACAATGTACTCATATACCAGGTAAACCAGGAATAACATCGCATGACGAGATCCAAAGTATACTAATCCGTGTATCCTCGTGTCGAGAATCAAGTAAAATACTACAACTGAATCAGATATAGTAGATATCAAAGCAATAAAAACTATCAGAGAATGTACTCTCTTACGGTCCTGTCACGCCCCGGAACCAGAATACTGGCAAGTGGGGACGGACAAGGCCAGCTACATAATACCAAAGTACGCCAGTACTCTAAAATCACATATAAGTTGTCAAGATATGGGGGTTACTTCTACAAGCCAACAGTCGATCCTAGGTTAAGCAATCCTAGGTATCTCAATCACAGGCAATTATACAAAGTACAAGAAGTATGATCATCAGACATACAATAATAAAGCATCCCAAACCATTTATACATGGATGATCATAAAGCTAGTCATATCAAAATAGAGAACTAGCAAGAGTAATAGTCATACATGATAAGCTCTAGCTATAGTCTAGAATACGCACATCAAGTTTTGGCCCGTAGGCTAAATGTCAAGAATGAAAACACGAGCTAAACATATTCTCGGAGCTTAAATGCCACAAAAGAATAATGTACATATCAAGTGGGGGAATGATAAGAAACCCACTCAGGTACTCTAGTGCTTCGGATGGTCGCCATCGAGTAGATGGTACAGAAGATTCCTTGGGCTCCTCTATCAGATCTGGCTAAACAAAACCAGTGGGGTCAGATCCCAAATAGCAAGTACCACAAAGGAAGACAAACTATGAACTAAAACCAGTAATAGCTAACATAGCAATTGTTAGAAAAAGAAATAAGTAGATGTGAATCGAGACTCGTGCACTACAAATGCACTTATCCCAAGAATAGAAAAGATAATAAGTAAGACATCATGTGACATAAGTAATTAACATGTGACATAATGTACAATATAGTCATGTTAAGTAAACGGAAGCTTGAGAATATGTAAAATCAATTGATCATGTAAGCATGTGAGCCAGTCGGGTCATGAGAGCATGTTGACTTAGCATATGGATTATGTAAAGCTTGTGAGATAACTGAACACGTGGGCATGTGGGAACCATATAGAATGACAATGATAGGATGACTTAGAAACTATCCCGGAAGTCAAGTTACAACCCGTAAACCAAACAAGGATCGGGTTGTAATCCTTCTCCTGAACAGAACTTAATCTCCAATCAATGTTTAGCATAAGATCATATAGAACATGTGAGTACCGAATAGGACGACAATGATAAGATGACTTGGGAGCTATTCCGGAAGCCAAATTACAACCCGTAAACCAAACCAGGACCGGGGTTGTAACCCTTCTCCTGAACAGAACTTAGACCTTAATCATTTAATGACAAAAGTAAAACATAAACAACAATGTACTGAAATAAACATACGGATACTGCCTAGACAAAACTAGACTGGACTGACTCCATCCATCAATCACGACCAAGCAATGAGTACGGCTTTATACATTAGCAAACTAGGGTTATCACAAGCCTAGTTACTAACAAGATGCAACGAGATATTCTCACAGTCATAAGCCCTGCAGCTATCCAGGTTATCCAGATGCAAGTTACAAGAATTATAGTGGATACATCGCCCAGAAGACAAATGTATCCCATGTACATATAATAGTGGGTACATCGCCCAGAAGACAAATGTACCCTATGAGAGTTATTAGGTAACTTGGGGGTGCAACACATGACAACGTACTAGAAATGTGCCATACTCGTCGGCAGGCTACAAGTTCGCTTGAGGTGTCCAGATAACGGGATCGCCTGTAACTGGAAAATCTCTCTATATGAACTACTTGATCAATCTAGTCATTAACCTAGTCAGATTCAGTATGAATCCCTGACCGTGGTAACCAGGAATTCATGTCCTAGACATGATGCAGACGAGACATGTAGCTTGTTCACGTATACATAATACATTCAACCACAGTGTCCAAAAGAGTTGTATTAGCAAGGAGAATAGCCGTCGCAACATCATCTTGATTAAGCATGTTATGTTTAGGTTTACTTGTCATGTAAAGAGTACTTGTCAAGAATGTGCCTCTACGGGCCACTATCATGTACGGCAAAGAAAGAGCTGTTCAAGATTGTACCACGACGAGTCACTATCTAGTAAATGCAGAGAAGTTACGTGTGACATAAGTGCACCACAACGGGTCACTATCATGTAAAGCAGAGAAAGACAATGTTCAAGAGTGCACCACAATGGGTCACTATCATGTAAAACAAAGAAAAGACATAAATCATGAGTGCACCACAACGGGTCACCATAAAAAAATTATAAACATGGCATAGATTGTAAAGTACAATAAATTCAGAAAACATGGAAACACATACCATATCATATAAGAAATATTCGAAAGGAAGGACATATCCTGACATGTGAGAGGGGATAAGTAAAAGTAACTAACTGGCATAAAATAATAATTGAATCTGTACTAGTGTTAGGTGTATAAAGGGTGTACAATCATTTTCTAATTGTACAAGATCATCAAATCATGTTAAAAAATTTATTGCAGTCGAAGAAAACCTCAAAACGTCAAGTACAGAAAACATGCCAAAAGGGGCAAAACTATGATTAAAATCAGCAATCGCATATGAACTCCAATAAGGTGAGATAAGAAAATTCTGAAGCCAAGACAAATGTCTATAAGCTTCGTGTCCGAGTGTTCTTCAATACTAACAGTTGAATAGCTCAAATGGGCAAAACAGTCAAAATAGTCATTCGTGCTAGGATCAGCCAACACGGGCCAAGGTGGCACCATAGCTAAGAAGGGTGCCAAGGTCAGAATGGTGTGCCTTGGATAGCATGCGCCTAAGGTCAGCATGGTCCAAGGAGAGCATGCACCGAAGGTGACATACACAGGGAATGGCACGAGCCCAAGCAGGGACCATGCGCCCAAAACTATACACCTAGGGCTATACGTGTCATGGCGAGCATGTACTAAGGAAGTCATGTGCCCAGGGCTATAGTGCCCAAGACTATGCGCCTACAGCTATGCGCCTATGGCTAGTCGCATTATGGAGAGTCAAGTGTTTAGGAAAGGCATGTGCCTACATACATGTGCCTATATGCATGCGCCCACAGGGTGGAGACCAGGGTGCACTTGAAAGGAAGTCAAGAGACTATCTTCCTAGGCAAGTGGACACATAATCACGGCTATGCACCCAAGCAAAGGGGGAACAGGGTGTACTGGGTGCATATAAAGGCTATGCGCCCAGGGCTCTATGCAAAGGGTTATGCGCCTAGCACTGGAAGCTGGAGGCCTTGGGCACATAAAAATGGCTATGCACCCAAAGGAAGACTGCTGTGGGCGCATGGAAATGCTATACGCCCAGCACTGTTTTTCTTTTCCAGTCCAAAAACTTGTGTTCATGGAACCCATGAACTTCTTATGTTCATAAATCACTCAAAATAAATCAAAATCCGGGTTTTCAAAGATATATTTTGAGTAAAATCAAATTCTCTACAACATGGAATAATCAAAACTTTAAATTAATGAAGTTTAGTAGATCAAAACCCAAAAAAATCAAGATTTGAGTAAACTTAGATCTATAAGAAATTATCCACCAAAATCAAAAGTCCTAAGTACTAAAGAAGCTTATAATCATGTAAGAAAGAGTTTAGAACAAACAAAATAATATTTGTCCAACATTTGGCAAGATGTACTTGCCTTAGGTTGGAGAAGAAAATGAAAAGAAGAAGATGAAGAAAATAAAAATAATGGAGGAGAGAGAGAGAAGTTTGGTTTTTTTTATACAAAACCATCTCATCTCAAACCCACTAAACCAATCCAAACCAAACCAAGTTGAACCAAACCAAATTAAACAAATTCAAAATTAAACCAAAGCAAGGCTAAGAAAGATAAGTCAAAACATGGGTCATCTGACAAATGTCAGAATCTCGTACACGTACACTAAAAATACGTATAACAGAAAACGAGAGTGACATGCATGCCGTCAGCATACAATGGTACACTGGCGATACGCCGGTCAAGGAAAAAATTTATAAGCTGAGAAAATTTAAAAGCGTTCCGAAAATCAAAAAATATAAAACATAGTACAAAATACGTATCCATATATAAATACCGATACAGTGAGACGAGACTCACAGGTCTTAAGCAGTTAATAAGAATGGAGGCTCAGAGGATAGTCACAAACCTATAGATGAGATATCATGAGTTAATTAGGGTTTAATAGTATTAGGCATGATTTTCTAATGTATGATATACAATCTAGGTCAAACTCAGTTAAACTAAGTCACACTAAGTCAAACTCAGTCACACTAGGTCAAACTAGGTCACATGAAGTCAAACCAAGTCAAACTAGGTCAAAGATTGGCTTACAAATAATTTTGGTCAACTGGTCAACTCTGGTCAACTCCTAGTCCAATCTAAGTCAAACTAGGCTAATGGTTGTGTAAACCCCCTGAATTTTCAGGGAATTTTTAAATTTTTTTTTTTGAAGAATAGCTTGTTAATCTATTTATTTAATAATTAATTATTATCTAATCAGGGTTTAATTTATATTGTAAATATATATAGATGTAAGATTACTAAATATTGTTATTTGTTAAATAAATGCTGTTACATTAATTATTAAATTATTTTAAACTCTAACCAAGTTTCATATAGATTTATTATTAGATTATATTTATATCAATAATTAAATATATATAGTGTTATTATTCAATTGGTTTTATTTTTAGATTATATATATATATCTATACTTATATAGATGTGGTGTTAAAATTCCTAGCAACCAAACCCATTCCTTAAGTTTAACCCTAACTTAGGCCCAACCCAGTACGGTCCTATTCATTTGGATCTCCTTCATGCATATATATGCATCTACTCTCAACCCTAACCCTAAACTTGCCTCCACACAAACCACCAGCCCCCCTTCATCACCGCCACCCTATCCCTCTCTCTCTCTCTCGTCTATCTCCTTCCCCCCTCACCCGGAGCCCCGTCGTCGACGACGACGGCGTTTCTCGCGCCCGCGTGTAGCATCCGGCGGCCCCCTCGTCGGCGAGCCACCCCCCTGCGGCGTGGCAAGGTAACCCGACCCCCCGTGGCGTGTCACGTGGATTAAATCCTCTTTGCATGCTTTAAACCAAGTTTTAATAATTAAATTCTGAATATTCAGATTATTGTAAGGATTGTTGTGATGAATAGATTGATGATTAATTAGATCTAAATGTAGGAAATCATTGGTAAATATGTAGGGGTTCTACCCTAATTTTCGTGTGATTTAATATTAATTATTGATATTATTTATATTTAATTATGAAGTTTCAATGTTAGTAATTAATTAAATGTGTTTTCTGTTTTAATTTTATGTAACATTTTGATTACGAATTAGAGAAAACTTTGTAAATGAAAAGTTTGTATAATTAATATAGTATTTTAAAATAATTTTACATAATTTTTATAATTAATTTATAATTATTTTATGTGAAAAACAGCGAATTTACACTGTTTAATTAATTCCATTTTGATGCTTATTATTTAATTAATAAATAATTAAATAATATAACTTATATGGAAAATATAGATTTAATATAAAGTAAGTTATGGAAATTTTTCCAGAATTTGATTGGTGTTTAAAATATTATATTTAGATTTATCTTGGAAGTTTTGTATTAATCAAATTGAATATTAAATATTGTTTTCAATTTATCTTATTTATTTGGTTAGTAATTAAATAATACTTATTGAATAGAAAATGTTTGTAATAGCATGTTATTCTGTAGAAAAATAATTCCAATATTTATTTATTATTATTTATAATTATTTGGATTTAGTTGAGTAATTTCTAGATTTATTACATAAGTTGAATATATTATATAATTAATTGTATTAATTATATAATATTGTAAATTTGTGAAGTGATATGATTCTGTTAGAAATGTGTAAATATGGTATTTAGGAATTTATTTTATGTATTTTAGATATATTACGAATTTTTAAGACTTAAAGTAATTTTGAGAATCGTTTAGGTTTATGTAATCAATTGTGTAATAATTATATTGATTTAAATAATTATTAATTTTGTGTTACTACTGTGAATTTAGTTTAATGATTAAATTTAAGGTTGGTGGTGATTTATTTGGATTTATTTAGAATTATTAAGTACTTATTGTTATTATTCAACTAGTTATTTAATAAATAGTTTAATGGTAATAATTTATTTTCTGTAAAATATATATATAATATATATTTATTATTCTGATATTATTTAGTTTATTATTAAAATAGACTAAAAATGATTTTTAAGGATTTTTACTATTTAAGTTAGTATTATTAGGAATTGTGTATTCATGTGTGTATTAAAATGGTTGGTTAATTGATTATCATTATTAGTTAATTAATTATTAAATATTTAGTTGTAATAAATTTCAGAATATAAATGGTATGATAATAAGTATGGTTACCTATTTATTATTGTATAATTATTATTCATAAAAATTTGATACTAGTTAGCTAGTAGTACTAGATTATTTAAATTATAGATTACTTAGCAATTAAATGAATTGTTTAAATTGTTTAATTAGTAATTAATTAGAGATAAATTTTGTTTGGATTATTTGCTTCTCGGGACTCGGACTCTACTTTGGACCCAGATACTCAGTTGCTGGACACAGGCAAGTACATCTGCTTGATTGTATATTTTTGCAGTTAGTTTATGTTACCTAGTTACTTCTCAGTTGTGTGCACGCGTCTAGTAGTAGTGGACTTTCCCGTGTATTGTGAAGGTATGTGGTACCTTCTAGCCGGACACCGTATCATACACGATCACTATATGAGTGAGTTGAGAGCATGGATTTGTGTGTCGACTGATCATTGGCACGTGAGTTCGCGTCTGGTCTAGTGGTTGGTACAGGTCTACTTATATATACTATGACATCTTATATTATTTGTACCGCGTATACGGTATGGATATACATTGGGGGGAGAGTCTACTAGTGGGTATGAGAATTTCTGTTTCCAATGGACGCTGGATGCTCGTAGCCCCTCGTTTCTCAAACCTAGTAGAACGCTTGGTGGCCGTTTCTTCTTCTTTCCCCCTCTCATGTGCCACTAGAGATGTTTCGAGTGCATTTTACACATAGATGTTAGTTTACCTGTCGTATGTTGCATGATATATCCTGTCCTTGTTTGGGGGAGATGTTATGTACATTTGTTCTAGTTATTTATACTGCCCTGTACATATGCATGTCAATTTTTTGTGTACTTGTTACGTCCCTCTGAGGACCTGGCACCTTTTGCAGATTGGGACGAGCACAGGTACCGACGGACTACGGAGATTGGAGACTTTTGCTGACGAGGACTTCAATGTTGAGCCTCGTGAGTTTCTTGAGTTCTTAGGTGATTTCTGCTAGTGGCTATCTATTCTTTTCTGGTTCAGTTGTACTTTTTAGTAGTTCATTCATACATTTATTGGTAGATTATTTTCCACTAGTCATGACTTGTAGTTGATTCAGAGTTTTTATTCCTTCCAGCTTTATTCTGTGATTTTTCCTGTGGATGAGATTAGTATTTACCTGCCTGTATTGTTATTTAGTTGTTACTTCAGCGTACTACGATCGAGTATAGTCCATTAAATTGGGGTTTTTCTATACTTGATCGCACAGCTGGCACGCCACGTGTTCCTGGTCCCACATATCTTGGAACCGGGGCATGACATGTTTTTAGTGGTGGCCCATGCAGGTCGAGAAAATATTGTTTGGTTACTTACCGTACCAAGCAAGCCTGCGTATAGGATTAGGACTATCGTGTCTCATCCACAATTGATTTTTA
Organism: Iris pallida; assembly: GCA_029216955.1. Lineage (NCBI taxonomy): Eukaryota > Viridiplantae > Streptophyta > Magnoliopsida > Asparagales > Iridaceae > Iris > Iris pallida. The sequence goes on along the minus strand of JANAVB010003000.1, from coordinate 15,170,758 downwards.
TCCTTTGATCTCGTTTGATTTCGACTCATTTCATACTCCTCGAAATACTTGATCTCTTCTTTGATTTATATCTTCTGACTCTTTGACTTCCTTGCAATTATATCCTTCTCGATCTAATATACCGTACCCCTTGCTTGTCATGATTGATAGAGGTTTGGAAGATGCTACTATATACACTCTTGAGTAACTATATGGCTAGATGGGTTACCTTGGCAGCTAATTAGGCGGTTGAGTCTATATGAATTCTGGGAAAGTACTAAATATTGCAGGTTGATGAACCCATATTTTTGAAAGATATAATTTTGCATGAATGATTAGTTAATTCAAAGTTGAGTAGTAGTATATATATCAATTTCGAATGATAGTGAGAAAGATACTTATACTCATATGGGAAAGACTGTTAGAAGTTGATTAATAAATAAACTCGATGATCGATTTGAGAGGATGATTTAAAGTTTTGATTTGAGTTTTTTTTTTTTTAAAAAAAATTTCTATGATTGGTTAGAGAGGATATAAATCAACTTGATGATTAAAAATTTAAATATTCACATTGCTACATGAGATTTAAATTGGTTGATGATTTATGTTGGTTTCCAAAATAGAAGAATAATTTTTTTTTTAAATTTGAGGATAGATGATTGTAAATAGAAATAGTTAAGAGTTGCCTATGAGATTTATATTTCTTTAAAGATTGAATATTTGACCTTGATGAAAAAAAGGGTTTATTTAAGAAGAATTTAGAAATTTGATGCATTTCATAAAGTGATTTAAAATTTGGAGTTGGGTAATTTTAATCTAAAATTTTGAGGAGAAAAGAAAAGGATGTTTGTACTATAATAAAGTTTATTTCGAGGATCGATTTAGAAATTTCAGGTATTTTTTTTTGTGATTGAATTTTGTTTGATGGAACAAATTTTGATTGAAATTTTTTTTTGAGATTTAAATCTTTTTTTTAGATTGATAAATTTTATTGAAGTTTCTTTTGGAAAAAAAGAAGAAGAATTTAGTATTATGATAATATTTATCTCGGTGATTGATTTAAGTATTTTCATAAGAGAGTTACAATCTTTTATATTAGGTAAACTGAATTAAAGTTGAGGAAAAAAAAGGGGGAAAAATAAAAGGGAGTTGGTGTGATGATAAAAGGATTGGTTGGGTATTTTAAAGTTATAATTATGATTATATGCGACGATCTTAAAGAGATTAAGGAAATTGGTGGATGATTGTTTTGATTTAAAGATTTTATACTGAAGAAATTTATGAAGAAATTTTATTTACAGGAATTTGATTTTTTTTTTATCTTGATGAGGAAATAAACATAGAGGATGTTACTCTAATGAGATAGAAGTGTCACACCTTAGTCGCCATATTTTTCATAGCCATGATAGTGATTATATGCAGTTATAGTTAAGTCATCGACCCATGTGACTATGTCTTCTTCTTAAAATTTTATCATCCTTGTTCTCGACCCTAAACTAGTATCATGATTCCCTAATTGTTTAGAGCTGTAGATGTCTATAATTTTTTCTTGACCATACCCCAAATTCGTCAACCAGTATATCTTCTAATATATTTTAGTATTATATTATTAGTATTAATATTAGGAATATCTATTTAGTTGTTTGTTACTTTACCTGTAGACAATATTGGTTGATATTTTCTGTAATAAAAATTTTCCTTCACCTTTAGCTCATGCCACGGTTGCCGAGCTAAATGCTGTAAGGATTTTTTTTATTATCTAATTAGTTTATTTTCTTTCCTGATTTACTATTTATCGTGCTGCATAATTCTAGTACTATCGATCCAAAATTTGTTTTCTTAAGCAATAATGGAAAGCAGATCATTACGTCTTATCCTTTTGAATAGACCAAAGGATTTTTTTTTCTTCTCATGTTAGGATTATTATTGCTTCTCTAGAAAATTCTATGTTGTTGCTACAATTTGGTAGGATAAACTTGCTTCTCTAAAGAGACAGTTAGAGGTACTAGTTCAATTCTTATAAGTTGGGTAGTATACCTTGTAGTCTAGCATCATACTTTTCTCAGGACCATTAAGAAATTATAGTTGGATAACACTGACTATATGTTGGTATAAGTATTTAGATTACCTAGACATAACTTTGTGGGTTCCTATCCCTAGCTCAACTAAGGTTAGAGATTCATAGGGCAACTAGAAAGGTCAAATCATTATTTTTGTTTTGGACTTGAACTATCTTGTACTTTCTTTTCTTCTGTACGTTTATTTGTATCGTCTTGACTAATATTGCTGTTATAGCCTAGTTTTTACAAGCTTCTTCTTTTCTCAAGCTTGTTCTTGACACATATATTATTGGGTGCATCCACTAAAATGTTGTCTAATCAGAATCGGTGCATGATGGTCTGGCCAACCTAGTGCATGTTGATTCGCTTTCCCTATGATTATTTTATGCAGATGAAGATATAGTACACTTGTCCTAGGATCTCATTTGCGACCGTTTGACAAATTTTATTTTCTTGAAATATTTATTCGCATTGGACCTTCAAATTTGTAATCGACCCCATCCCCTTTGAACTATTCTTTATTCTGCGCCTAGTATAGAATTTCTCTTTATAATCCTTTATTAGCTATGATTTATAGTAGAACCATCTTTCTACTAAGTCAGTTAAGTATACCTTGTATGATATCTTATTTTAGTAATACCCTTAGCACCCTAGTAGCCATCTTAGACTGATTTTAGTCGGACATTTAGCAAATAAAAGTTTTCCTATTATCCTTTCCTTGGTTCATATCATTTGATCCCTTACCATGACTTGGGTAATTGAAGCACAATATTAGGATTTTTCTTCCAATAATTGCACCATTATGATCTAGACAAACCGCACCATACACATGACATTTATGCCCCCATAAACACACCTTTATGTGCTCTATTTTAATAACTCTACTTGTTTGACAAATCTTTTCCTTAGAATAGACTATTTGTGTCCTCTCCTCATCCTATTAGATTTGACCATGCAATATCGATCTATTCCCTGATCACTTGGAAATCCTATGACCTATGCCGGACCTAGAACATATTCTTGTAGGATATGATGCCAGTTTTGACCCCTCTATAAACTCCCAAGTATCGTTGTAAATTGTCTTGTTGAGTAAGTTACAATTTACATATTTACTTTTCATTGATTTTCTTATTATTTCTTCGGTATTAGAATTATTTTAAATTTCGAGGACGAAATTCTTATAAGTTGGGTAGATTGTAAACCCCCTGAATTTTCAGGGAATTAAAAATTTTTTTTTTGAAGAATAGCTTGTTAATCTATTTATTTAATAATTAATTAATTATTTCTAATCAGGGTTTAATTTATATTGTAAATATATATATAGATGCAAGATTACTAAATATTGTTATTTGTTAAATAAATGATGTTACATTAATTATTAAATTATTTATAAACTCTAACCAAGTTTCATATAGATTTATTATTAGATTATATTTATATCAATAATTAAATATATATAGTGTTATTATTTAATTGGTTTTATTTTTAGATTATATATATATATATATATCTATACTTATATAGATGTGGTGTTAAAATTCCTAGCAACCAAACCCATTCCTTAAGTTTAACCCTAACTTAGGCCCAACCCAGTATGGTCCTATTCATTTGGATCTCCTTCATGCATATATATATATGCATCTACTCTCAACCCTAACCCTAAACTTGCCTCCACACAAACCACCAGCCCCCCTTCATCACCGCCACCCTATCCCTCTCTCTCTCTCTCGTCTATCTCCTTCCCCCCTCACCCGGAGCCCCGCCGTCGACGACGACGGCGTTTCCCGCGCCCGCGTGTAGCATCCGGCGGCCCCCTCGTCGGCGAGCCACCCCCCTGCGGCGTGGCAAGGTAACCCCGACCCCCCGTGGCGCTGTCACGTGGATTAAATCCTCTTTGCATGCTTTAAACCAAGTTTTAATAATTAAATTCTGAATATTCAGATTATTGTAAGGATTGTTGTGATGAATAGATTGATGATTAATTAGATCTAAATGTAGGAAATCATTGGTAAATATGTAGGAGTTCTACCCTAATTTTCGTGTGATTTAATATTAATTATTGATATTTATTTATATTTAATTATGAAGTTTCAATGTTAGTAATTAATTAAATGTGTTTTCTGTTTTAATTTTTATGTAACATTTTGATTATGAATTAGAGAAAACTTTATACATGAAAAAGTTTGTATAATTAATATAGTATTTTAAAATAATTTTTCCATAATTTTTATAATTTAATTTATAATTATTTTATGTGAAAAACAGCGAATTTATACTGTTTAATTAATTCCGTTTTGATGCTTATTATTTAATTAATAAATAATTAAATAATATAACTTATATGGAAAATATAGATTTAATTATAAAGTAAGTTATGGAAATTTTTCCAGAATTTGATTGGTGTTTAAAATATTATATTTAGATTTATCTTGGAAGTTTTGTATTAATCAAATTGAATATTAAATATTGTTTTCAATTTATCTTATTTATTTGGTTAGTAATTAAATAATACTTATTGAATAGAAAATGTTTGTAATAGCATGTTATTCTGTAGAAAAATAATTCCAATATTTATTTATTATTATTTATAATTATTTGGATTTAGTTGAGTAATTTCTAGATTTATTACATAAGTTGAATATATTATATAATTAATTGTTATTAATTATATAAATATTGTAAATTTTGTGAAGTGATATGATTCTGTTAGAAATGTGTAAATATGGTATTTAGGAATTTATTTTATGTATTTTAGATATATTTACGAATTTTTAAGACTTAAAAGTAATTTTGAGAATCATGTTTAGGTTTATGTAATCAATTGTGTAATAATTATTTATTGATTTAAATAATTATTAATTTTGTGTTACTACTGTGAATTTAGTTTTAATGATTAAATTTAAGGTTGGTGGTGATTTATTTGGATTTATTTAGAATTATTAAGTACTTATTGTTATTATTCAACTAGTTATTTAATAAATAGTTTAATGGTAATAATTCATTTTCTGTAAAATATATATATAATATATATTTATTATTCTTATATTATTTAGTTTATTATTAAAATAGACTAAAAATGATTTTTAAGGATTTTTACTATTTAAGTTAGTATTATTAGGAATTGTGTATTCATGTGTGTATTAAAATGGTTGGTTAATTGATTATCATTAATTAGTTAATTAATTATTAAATATTTAGTTGTAAATAAATTTCAGAATATAAATGGTATGATAATAAGTATGGTTACCTATTTATTATTGTATAATTATTATTCATAAAAATTTGATACTAGTTAGCTAGTAGTACTAGATTAATTTAAATTATAGATTACTTAGCAATTAAATGAATTGTTTAAATTATTTAATTAGTAATTAATTAGAGATAAATTTTGTTTAGGATTATTTGCTTCTCGGGACTCGGACTCTACTTTGGACCCAGATACTCAGTTGCTGGACACAGGCAAGTACACCTTGCTTGATTGTATATTTTTGCAGTTAGTTTATGTTACCTAGTTACTTCTCAGTTGTGTGCACGCGTCTAGTAGTAGTGGACTTATCCCGTGTATTGTGAAGGTATGTGGTACCTTCTAGCCGGACACCGTATCATACACGATCACTATATGAGTGAGTTGAGAGCATGGATTTGTGTGTCGACTGATCATTGGCACGTGAGTTCGCGTCTGGTCTAGTGGTTGGTACAGGTCTACTTATATATACTATGACGTCTTGCATATTATTTGTACCGCGTATACGGTACGGATATACATTGGGTGGGGAGAGTCTACTAGTGGTGTATGAGAATTTCTGTTTCCAATGGACGCTGGATGCTCGTAGCCCCTCGTTTCTCAAACCGTAGAACGCTTGGTGGCCATTTCTTCTTCTTCTCCCCCTCTCATGTGCCACTAGAGATGTCTCGAGTGCATTTTACACATAGATGGTTAGTTTACCTGTCGTATGTTGCATGATATGTCCTGTCCTTATTTGGTTGGGGAGATGTTATGTTACATTTTGTTCTAGTTATTTATATACTGCCCTGTACTATCATGCATGTCGATTTTTTGTGTACTTGTTACGTCCCTCTGAGGACCTGGCACCTTTTCCAGATTGGGACGAGCACAGGTACCGATGGACTACGGAGATTGGAGACTTTTGCTGACGAGGACTTCAATGTTGAGCCTCGTGAGTTTCTTGAGTTCTTAGGTGATTTCTGCTAGTGGCTATCTATTTCTTTTCTGGTTCAGTTGTACTCTTTTAGTAGTTCATTCATACATTTATTGGTGGATTATTTTCCACTAGTCATGACTTGTAGTTTGATTCAGAGTTATTTTTATTCCTTCCAGCTTTATTCTGTGATTTTTCCTGTGGATGAGATTAGTATTTACCTGCCTGTATTATTATTTAGTTGTTACTTCAGCGTACTACGATCGGGTATAGTCCATTAAATTGGGGTTTTTCTATACTTGATCGTACAGCTGGCACGCCACGTGTTCCTGGTCCCACATATCTTGGAACCGGGGCGTGACATGTTGACTCACAATTGACTTTTAGTCAACTGATTAACTCTGGTCAAGTTCTAGTCATTTCTAGGCCAAGTGTTGACTTTTAGTTGACTTTTGGTCAAAACAGTCAAACTTGATCAACCAAGGTCAAAACTAGTCTAGGTATCTTTTTTCTAACATTTACCTACCAATATACCATATATCTTGGCCCTATTGGTATCTCGATACCAATACGTTGGTTGGGATCCAATACCTTAGCCTAGGTAAATATACCTTAACCTACCAATACACTAAACCAAGATATCTAGTAACTACCCTAAACTACTAGCTAACTAATACCATAGATATCTACCCTTAGACTCTAAGTATACCTAATACCATGAAGGTATCCCAATACCTTAACTTATACTATGGTATATCTCAATTACCTTGATAAGGTAAACCATATTTACCTTACCTTATCTTACAATATGGTAAGTCTCATTTACCTTGGTAAAGGTAAACCCATCCTAAGATACCATATTAGTATCCTAAGACACTCATCTAGTATCGTAGTGTCTAAGATAGGATACTATCTATCTACAAGCTAACACTAACATTATCTTAACTAATACCTTACTAACATACATACCAACTTACCTCTATATCCTAAGATATCTTTAACAACTAATATCTATACAAACCTTCAAACTCTAACATCTACTAATAATATCTAACATCTAACAAACCATCTAACATATACTCTAAGATAGCAAGCTAACTAACCCACACTCATAAAGGGGCAATTGGGGGATGAGATGGGGGCTAAAGGGGGTTGCAAATCTGGCCGACCATATATAGAAGGGATGGGAAATTTGGCACATTACAAAAATGTCCTCCAAGTCAAAGAAAAGAAGATGAGATAAATCAAATAGAATTAGTCAAAATAAATATATGGATTTGGTCATGACAAGTTAGTTGGGTCCAATTGGATCCAAAACTGACCTGAGTCACTAACAAAAGTCAAAATGAGATAAAACTCAAACTTGATCAAACAAAATCCCAAAATACAATATTAATAAATAAATTTTCACAAAAATATTAAAATATAAAAAATGACAAAATTACCCTCAATTTTGAAAACTGGAAGTGACACCGATAAAGTATCGATGCAAATCGATGCAAGTGTTAAGTTAGTCCTTCAAGAAGAATCACTTAAACTTTCAAAGGCGCGCTCGGAGTCTCGCTCGGCCGATGCGATCATCGCTAAGGTGGGTAGCTCTGATGAACATGTCTTTGATTAACCTAGACACATAATAATACGAACAATATTGCTATAATCGCTAGACGATAATCTCTGTATGCTAACAAAATGACTCAACGCACCTAGATATGGAAACAATCCTATTTTGTATGCTTATGTAGAACATAGAAAGGAACTTGGAATAATACTTGAACCTTGCACTGCACTCCACGCTTGTGCCAATGCACAACTTACATTTTGAGTAGGTTTACTTATGCATTCAATAACGAACGATAGGCTTGTCACTTAGAATCGTACCACAACTTGAGGCATGAAACAATAAATGGTTTACTAAAATAAAATAGAAAGACTATCGATATAGTCGTTCCAAGTAGAATATAGAAACATCGAAAGGTTTCGGAATTGATGGGTCGCCAAGGCGGTTCCCGCACAGGGAGCTGCATAATGAATAAATATATGAACAAATGAATGAATGAATGAACAAACGAACAAATGAATGAATGTACAAGGGAATGATAGAACAAGTTAAAGAAAGAAAAGAAAGAATGAATGAAAGAAAGAAAACAAGGATTAGTGATAGGTATGACGGGGACGTGCAATGGGACTCGCTACCTACGTTGCACGAACACCGCCGCCAACCTAATCAGTAATCGACTATGGCTCAAAGCCAGCCTATGTCTCAAAGACAGTCCATTAAGTTAAAAAATGATAAAATAATACGAAATAGTCGTGGACAACTCGGTGCATGAAGGAAACAAATGAATAAGGATTCCAAGGCAACGATCACGATATCGTGGCCGGCCTAGGAGGAATCATGGCTTACGGGGGGCTTGGGTGCGGGCTAGACCACCCAAGAGACGTAAGTCAGGTAATGCGTGGCCTATCAGGAAATACCAGCCATCACCGGCTGATAGGGAACTACGATACCAAGATGGATTGTCCAAAATGGCTTGTGGTACCAACGACCAGTGCATATAGATTAAGTTGGCTCGATTGCGACAATTTGCGTACGAGACCTTGCATTGAAACAAGTAGTCCGAGTAAGCTAAACATATTAAGTTACTAAATGAAACGTATCTGAACAACGTTTGAGTACAACACATACTGACAACTTGAGTAAGCTGAACGACTGAGTAACTGAATGAACATTGAACAAAGCTTGATTATAACACATCTTGACAAAACTAGAATACTTTATAGAGCCTAAGGCAGGAACACGCCCTTGATCATACTTATGCAAATTCTGTTAAGTCTTACGTATAAAATGTTAGCTAACTTGGTTTACCTTGGACAGGAAAGATCGTATGGTAAGTATGGTAAATTGTGAATGCTATTCACATGCGACACTTAATATCGATAACACGAGATAGGCTTTAAATCATATGCCATAAAACTGATCCTAAGGCAAGATTAGAAAGATAATAACTGATAGATGGTGCACAAAAGTAAAATGAACGTGTTTGGTAATAATAGCGAGTGAGCGAGCTAGCCTCCCCACCAGTGCATAATAATGTACTGATAACCACATAGTCTGCTTACATGGTACGGGAGAACCTCGTCGGGTGTGGGGACTTCCCTCGAGCGTGCTAAGGTGCGAACCTAACTCTGGTGCCTTGGAGCGTTGCAGAGGAACTGAAGCACCATATACAGGCATAATGTATTGGAATACCGCCATGTATCATCCCATGTTGTAAGCCGCTTGGCACTCCTTTTTGTTTCGAGAGAGAGATCTTGAGCGAATTGTAATCTCGGCCTAGCGCCACTTGTAATACTTCTTGATCATCAATAAAGAGCAATGACTTTGTTTCTATTTGTGTTCATTTACTTTCCGCTGTAAATGGAAATACTATGTGCGACTCTGTGGCCTAGCTTCAATCGGTCATTTCTGGACTTGGCCTTGTACAAGCACAACCTAGGCTCTTGCGACATCACGCCTTAGCGAGGACGATCGCTCCTCCAGGAGCGGAGCGTGACATCGACTCTCAAAATGGTCGAATGAGCCGTTAGCAAAATACAAATGCTACTGGATATTCCCGTACGTTGAGGCGTAAGCTATTAGCAACGTGTGACTGCGTGACCAAATCTGAGACTCCGGTTGTCCCTGCATTACGACTTTAGTTTATTTTAGACTTGTACGACTTGTTACTTGGCATTCTATATTTTAGATGCAGGACACTCGTGCCTTCGGACTGGACCATTTTCGGCTTTTAGAAGATCGCCGCAGCATAGCTTAGGATTTTTATTATTCTTTGTGTATTTTTCATTAATGTGTTGTAAGGGCATAAGTCTATTTTTATCTTTCTTTTTCTGAGCCATGTATTGTGTAGCTTAGGAGTAGCGTAGCTTATTCTCTGTGTTTTGATCGATAGTATTTTGCGCTAGTTATCTATAATTGGAATCGTAAGTGTTATTTTCTAAAATAAATAAATAAAAGTTTCTCGCATAAATTAGAACGCCTTAAAAAAGGCAAGTTTTATATTTGTATCAACAACTTCATGTTTTATCATTAAAAGGGAAAAAACATAGTTTTATGTATATACAGTATAAAACACAAGTTTTCCAAATAATCGGAATGCCTACTTTTTTCAAAATAAAATGCAATCAGACTTCTTTTTTTATACAAATTGACAAATAGTATATAGCATCGTTAGAGTAACTACTAATCAGTAAAATTGATTAGGACATTTTTAGAGATTGTAACTAGAACATCCTAGAAATGGTTGTTTTTGGGATCTAAGTCGGACTCTTAACTAATGTAGGATCCGAGGACTAGACTGAGATCCTCATTGCCTCCACTTTTCTGTTACAGAACTCAAGGCAACTACACTACCGTATTTCATGTATTTTGATCAATACTTGTTTTATTGATATTGACATATTGCGCAGCAGAGTTCTCCTCTTGAACTCAAATATTGACTCAAAAATTAGGGAATAGTGTAGTACTTGTGACCAAAGCCCCCTTCGAATTATTGTTGATAGCTGAGGCCACACTTGCACGTGCGCTGAAGCTAGACCTTATGCTAGAATACAAATTGTATCTACCAGCCAGTCACAAGTAGCTGCTTATTCAAATCAAAATTGCTTCATTATCTCATTGCATCAATATTTCAATTCTTTCTGGCAGTTAAATATTTAAATTGTTTATTGCATCAAAAATATTTTTAATTGCTTCGTAAATGCTTAATTCATTTATTGCTTAAAATGCTGGAGATTACAATTGTGTACATGTTCTTTCCTGACTAGAAATCTAATTTTTCAACACATGCGAGTTTGAGGACGAAGTGTTATTCTTTAATAGCTAATATGATCATATTTTGTATCCTGAGGAGTCCCTGGAACCAACCAGGAGAACACTGTCCTGGAGGCACCTGAGTCATCTACTTAGATAGCTGAAGTTATTTATTCCATGCTTTAGTATTTCCCTTTTTCAAAACAATACTTGAAGTTTGTACTTTTATGTTTCAGCTTGCATGTTTGTTTGAATGATTTTTTTTTAAATTTTTGCAAATTTGGATGTTGTGACTTGGAGTTCCTCTATTGATCAGACAGCTCACTACCGCCGTCTCACTACGGTGTAGGCTGGACATGATCTGACTTGATCCAAATATCTTGGGATCGGGTCATGACAGACATTTAGTGTTAACATTGTTGTAAGAAGGGCCACATCAAGGAAATTTTTTTACTTTAAAAAGAGACAAGAAATACGAGAAAGGAAAGCACAATAAGAACACTAGAGCAGCAACTTTAGTCTATTGAGGCAATATCATTATTGTAGGTGGTGAGGTTGTCATAAAACTCGCCTGCAATGACAACAATTAGCTAGTCGACTCAAGAACTTTGGCGTACATATCTCATAATAGGATGTTATTTACCACTTACACAACAAGAGACAGTGGAACGTTGAAGATTGACAACTGGAATGTGTCAAAGGCTATTACTACATGAGATGTACACTTTAAGACAAACAATGCAGCTATCTTTGTGCTCTGAGATGTTCTCCATGTCCTAGATATCCATTTCAACTTGGTGTCATTTGGAATGTTGGATGACGAGGGATTCTTCATTCTCTTTAGTAATGATCAATGAAGCTTACTCGATTGTGGTTACTAGAGGAAGCAAGAATTCATGACTCTATTATATGAATGGGAGCACACATAGGGTACAAGAGGTGAACACAGTCAATGATGCGTACATCGAGTTGTGGCACATGTTATTCAACTATATCAAGGCAAATATGATAAGCAAATTGGAAGGTGCTTCTAAGTTTGAAGCTTGCCAAGTTGGAAAAACGTATGCACAACATGAAGAGAAAGCATTATAGCATGTCCTTCCAGAGTCACCTATCTTCGAGGAAGTTGGCATTGCTCGAGTTGGCCCACTTAAACGTTTATGGTCCTATCAAGGTTAAATATATTAGTGTTGCTGCTTATTTTGTAACCTTCATTGGTGATTATTCAAGGGAGATTTGGGTTTTGCCTTAAAAACAAACGATCATTAGTCACTAATATTTATGAAATTTAAATAAACTAATACAAGAACACAAGATTAGAAACCTATTTCTTTTTTCTTTTTCTTTTTTCTCTTTTTCTTCTTTTTCTAGCCCAGTTCTCAAATCTGGGTTGGTTACTAGGCTCCGCTCACTATGACTAGCCATGTTCTTTTTTTTATATCTAAAAGTATACTCAGCCCAGAGCTCAAACCCAAGAACCTGACCCAGGCTCTAGGGTTTACTCCTCAGCCTTTACTCTCATTTCTCTCTCTCTTCTCATTCAAAGTTTCTAGAACGATAAAAGAAGCAAGCGGAAGAAGAATAAATAAGGCAGTGGAGCTCACCTCGATGAATATGAAGGAGATATTAGGCGGTAGATCAGGAGGAGACGACGGTCGGGGTGCTCAATTGGTCGCTAAGGAGGAAGAAGTCGCTTGGGGTCGAACCACGCTGTGGCGGCTCGGAGAAAGTTGGTAGCGATGGTTCGCTGGGGTTGACACTCGGAGACAAGACTAGTGGTTCTCTGACACATGGCGGAGGCTGTCTGATCTGGCTTGGTGTCCGGGTGGTGGTGGAGAGTTGGCCGACTGCCAAAGAGTTTGGGCTCGGTAGCTTGATCGAGAGTTGGCCTACGCTGCTCTCTGTAGCGTGCGTGACTTTTCACCTACGCTGCTCTCTGAAGTGTGCGTGACTTTTGCGTACGCTGCTCCCCTGACCCCTTGCTTAACCCATTGGCTCTTGGAGTTTTGGTCTTATTTTTTTAAGCTTGGCTTTTCTATAGCCCTGTATATTGATATTTTATTAGATATTTTACGTCCATTTTATATCCTTACGCCTTTTGTCATGATCTTGATTTACTTAATATGTTGGAATGACTAATGTACATGGCATGGTATGACCAGGAACTAGCATAACACGATAGTGACCCGTAGTGGTGTACTCCTGACATGACCAACCTGACATGATAGTGGCCCATCGTAGCGCACTCCTGACAAGTACCCTGACATTTTTTACCTTAATGCTGTTGCGACGGCTAAATTAACTTGACTTGCCTTGACACCGTGGGTAGTTCTTCTTGCTTGCTTGATTAATCCACTTATCCTGTCTTGCATCATGTCTAGGAGGGGACTCCTGAGTACCACGGTCAGGAGTACCTACTAAAATGGATTAAGGTTAATAACTAGAATAACACAGTAGTCATGAAGAGATGACACAGCTACAGGCAATCCCGTTACCTGGGCGCTCTTGGGATCTGTAGCCTGCCGTCGAGTAGGACACATTTCCAGCACACCGTCGCATGTTTCACCCTCTAAGTCACCTAAGGGTACATTTGTCTTCTGGGCGATGTACCTACCTGAATTCAACCCCTAATTTTTGACCTGGGTAACCTGGATGGTCTGCAGGGCTTGTGGCTGTGGAACAATCTCACTGCATCTTGTTAGTAATTAGGCCTGTGATAACCCTAGTTAGTTAAAGTAGTAAGCCATAGTATCTGCTTGGCCGTGATTGATTGAATGAGGTATAACCAGCTTAGCCATGTCTCGATCCAGTACAAAATTGCTTCTGTCTTAATTTCTTACATTATTATTTTGCCGATAAATGGTGGAAAACCAAGTTCTGTTCAGATGAAGGGTTACAACCCCGGTCCTTGTTTGGTTTACGGGTTGTAACCTGGCTATCGGAATAGTCCTATGGTTATCTCGTCGTATATCATCCTGTCATGTTTTTCGTAAATTCTAGTTTTAATATTATATTTTCTCGTGCTGATTGCTGGCTTTGTTCTTATTTCGTGGCCCCCTTGTGGCACTTGCTCTTTCTGGGGTTGACCCAGCTGGTTTTGTGTGGCCAGATTTCGGAGCAGCTCCCGAAGATCTACCAAACTTCCAGCCCAATGGTGGCGACTAGAAGGAACCCGGGCTACGAGTGGGTTTTCTATTTTTGTTTCGCTCACTCTATTGTAAAGTTATTCTTTTGAGGCATTTAGCCGACGAGCATCTGTTAGCTCGATGCACTTTACTTACTGTCTGCCTACGGGCTGTAACATGATTAACAAATCCTAGGGTTGATCATGTATGACTTAACTCTTGCTAGTCCCCGCATTTTGTACGACTAGCTTCATGATCAGCTGAATATGTAATATTTGGGACGCCTTATTATTGTATATTTAATGATCATACATCTTGCGACCTTACTTACTTGCCTGTAATTGAGACATTAGGCTTGTTCATGACCATAAGAGACTGTTGGCTTGTAGTAAACCCTCATATTTCTAGACAGCCGTGACCGTATATCGAGGTGGTTTCCATTTTAATATACGTAGCTGGCTATGTCTGCCCCCGCTCTCCAGTATTCTGGTTCTGGGGCGTGACATGGTTTAAGTGGTGGCCCATGCAGGTCTTGTAAATCAAGATGTATGGGGGTTTACCAGATAGATGTCTCAATCAGTACTCGTCCTTGATCTCTGTTCGTATCCTCTGAATCCCTGGATTCTTGCCCTGATCCTGTGCTTATATCGTTGATCTGTCCTGGTCCTTTCCTTATTGTTTCCTGTGTTGTCTTCTTCAGCGGCACTATACCTGACCCTGCCAATCAGCAAGGAGGAGCACCTCCCGTGGACCAGCAGCAACCCAGAGATCAAGCCCAGCATTCCGGGGTAGCCTCCAGAGTGATACATACGGGAGGAGAGTCACCAGTTCGGCCCGTCCAGCCCGCAGAGCCAGATGATGGCACCTTGGTAGGTCTCATCAAAACCTTGATAGCTTCCCAGGATCGTCGAAGCGACGTCCTGCACCAGACAGTTCAAGATGCTTTGACCCGAGGCGGACATCCAGGGAACCAGGCGGCCAACAGTTTCAAGCGATTGAACCCTCCTTTCTTCGACGGCAGCGAGGATGCGATTGCCGCGGATGCATGGCTTCAGGATACCGAGGTGATTCTGGAAGCAGCTAGGACACCCGAGAATGAGAAGGTGGCAGTGGTACGCCTGCAGTTGTTGGACTTGGCTCGCAGTTGGTGGGCGGCACAAGCCATGGGATTAGTGGCACCCATTGTTTGGGCAGTATTTAAAGAGAGATTCCAGACGAAGTATTTCGATGTTGTGGCTCGGTACGACCTGCAGACCAGATTTACCAACTTGAAGCAAGGAGGCCGAACAGTCGACAGTTATGCATCGGAGTTTGCTAGACTCAGTAGGTTTGCCCCCACCTTGGTGGCGACCGAGTTTGATAGGGCCCAGCGGTTCCAGCAGGGACTGCATTTGGAGATCTTATTGGCAGTTAAGCAGTTCGAGCACCAGACGTTCGATGCAGTCTTGAGAGCAGCTAGAAGGCATGAATACACCTCCCAGAGGATCGTGGATAGGACCGGAGGTAGGAAGCGGTCCCACAGTCAGATGCACCAATCATCAGCTCCAGTCCCGACAGCTAGGGGATTGACCATTGGAACTCCGAGGCGGGCGGCCTCGATAAAGTCGGTTCAGCTTTCGACCCCGACGTACCCGTAGCAGCAGAAGCAGAAGCAGACTTCCACAATGGGATATTCACATTGCGGGAAGCCAGGCAATGTGGTGGCGGATTGTCGTAGGGCACAAGGATTATGCCTGGCTTGTGGAGCAGCAGATCATAGGATAGGGGCTTGCCCGAATAGGGGTGGTTCATCAGCATCCAACCCTTCTAGCTCTTCGGTGAGAGGACCGACCCCAGCACCAGTTCAGCAGCAGCAGTATCAGCCTTCGAGGCCCTTGCCGTCTCAGTCTCAGGCATTCCAGCAACAGCACCCCCAGCAGTATGCACAAGCCCAAGCTCAGACCCAGAATAGGCAGAAAGGTTTCCAGCAGAGGGGACCAGCAGCCAGAGGACAAGGTCAGGCCATGTTGATGGCTATGGAAGATAAAGTTGCACCAGGTGAGGTTGTGGCAGGTACTATTCTTGTCAACTCCTCTCCAGCGTCTGTATTATTTGATTCTGGTGCATCGCATTCATTTATGTCTGCACGATTCGCGACACGGATAGGATTGGAGCCCGAGTCATTATCAGTGAGGCTCAATATACTTACTGGTAATGGCCTTGTGGGAGTAGATCGAGTGTTTTTCTCGTGTCGGATCGTAGTTAGCGGCAGGGAGTTCCCCGCTAGATTCATAGAGTTTCCTATGGCAGACTATGATGTAGTCCTAGGCATGGATTGGTTGAGGAACCAGTATGCTAGGATAGACTGCCATATTAGCAGAGTTGTCTTTAGTATCCCCGACGAGCCAGAGTTTTCGTTTTCCAGAGGCGCAGTGGAGCCATCTTCCCCAGCATTACGGATGGCAGTAGCAGTAGTACAGTTACCCCGGATAGTTGAAGAGTTTCCAGATGTCTTTCCAGAGGAGCTTCCAGGGATGCCGCCGGAGCGGGAGATTGAGTTCACTATAGACTTGATTCCCGGGACAGCACCAGTATCAGAACGAGTCAACAGGATGGCACCTTCAGAGTTGGAGATTTTGTACAAGATGATTGAAGAACTGAGGACCAAGGGATTCATCCGTGCTAGTGGATCGCCTTGGGGAGCCCCGATGCTTCTTGTGAAAAAGAAGGATGGTACGTCCAGGCTATGTGTTGATTATCGTACCTTGAACTCGGTGACAATCAAGAACAGATACCCTCTTCCGAGGATAGATGACTTGTTTGATCAGCTCAGAGGGGCTTCAGTATTCTCGAAGATCGACTTACGGTCGGGATATCACCAGATCAGAGTCAGAGAGCAGGACATCCCGAAGACAGCATTCAGATCGAGGTATGGATATTAGGAGTTCCTTGTTATGCCCTTTGGAGCGACCAATGCGTCGGCCATATTTAAGGACCTCATGAATCGTATTTTCATGCCTTACTTGGATCAATTTGTGATCGTGTTCCTAGATAACATCCTGGTTTACAGCAAGAGTGAAGCAGAGCATGAGCAGCATCTCAGAGTCATCCTTCAGACGCTTAGGGAGCATCAGTTGTATGCCAAGTTCAGTAAATATGAGTTCTGGCTCGATCGTATTTCATACTTGGGTCACATTATTACCCGAGGAGGAGTGGAAGTGGATCCCCAGAAGATTGTGGCTATCGAGTCATGGCCGGTACCCAGCTCAGTGGCAGAGGTTCGCAGCTTCCTTGGATTGGCCGGCTACTACCGGCGGTTCGTTTCAGATTTCGTAAGAATTTCAGCACCGATGACCCAGTTGACCCGCAAGGATGTACCATTTGTTTGGACAGCAGAGTGTCAGGAATCATTTGAGAAGTTGAAGCGAGGTTTGATAACGGCTCCCATTCTCACCCTTCCAGATGGGACCGGAGGATTCACAGTTTATTGCGATGCTTCAGGCAGAGGATTGGGGTGTGTCTTGATGCAGCATGGGAAGGTAATATCTTATGCGTCACGTCAATTACGTGATCATGAGAAGAATTACCCGACCCACGACTTGAAATTGGCGGCGGTAGTATTTGTTTTGAAGTTGTGGAGACACTACTTGTACGGAGATAGAGTGGAGATCTTTACTGATCATAAGAGCCTGAAGTATGTTTTCACCCAGAAGGACCTTAATATGCGGCAGAGAAGATGGCTCGAGCTACTGGTGGACTATGATGTGGATTTGCAGTATCATCCCGGGAAGGCCAACGTTGTAGCAGATGCATTGAGCAGGAGAGCCGGAGTTTATTTTCTGACGGCGCAACCAGAATTATTAGCAGATCTTCAGAAGATGGGAATTGAAGTGGTTCTTCCAACCAGCGTGGCATTGATGGCCAGCCTACAGGTTCAGTCCAGTATAGTTGAGAGAATCCGGGTGGCGCAGTCAACAGATTCCAAGATCCAGCGACTCAGAGCAGAGTGTGAAGCAGGAAGAAGGCCAGAGTTATGTATCCATAAAGACGGTACGCTCCGGTACGGTACTTGTCTTTGTGTCCCCAGTGGAGATATCAGACAGAAAGTCATGGCAGAAGCCCACAGTTCACAATATTCTATTCATCCGGGTAGTACGAAGGTGTACCGTGATATTCGTCAGCATTTCTGGTGGAATGGCATGAAGAGGGAGATAGCCCGGTTTGTCTCTCGGTGTTTGGTTTGCCAACAAGTTAAAGCTGAACATCAGAGGCCCGCTGGACTTCTTCAACCCTTACCGATCCCAGAATGGAAATGGAAACATATAACCATAGATTTCGTGACCGGATTGCCCAG
Source organism: Iris pallida (assembly GCA_029216955.1). NCBI lineage: Eukaryota > Viridiplantae > Streptophyta > Magnoliopsida > Asparagales > Iridaceae > Iris > Iris pallida. Next base: position 15,152,291 of record JANAVB010003000.1, on the reverse strand, counting down.
ATCTCCGGCCGGCAGAGATGCTATTTGGGTAATTGTGGACAGGCTTACCAAGGTGGCACACTTTCTTCCATTCAGAGTTGGACAGTCGACGGCGCAGTTAGCAGAGATGTATCTCAGGCAGATCGTCAGGCTTCACGGTGTGCCAGTCAGCATCACCTCGGACAGGGATCCAAGATTCATATCACACTTTTGGCGCAGCTTGCAGAAGAGTTTGGGGACTCGCCTTCAATTCAGCTCAGCTTATCACCCGCAGACGGATGGTCAATCAGAGCGCACAATCCAGACTCTTGAAGATATGTTGAGATCCTGTACCCTTAAATTCGGTGGTTCATGGGAGAATCATCTGCACCTGGTAGAATTCTCGTACAATAACAGTTATCAGGCCAGTATCCAGATGGCACCCTTCGAGGCTCTGTATGGCAGGAAGTACAGATCCCCGCTAGCATGGGACGATGTCGGAGAGAGCCAGATGCTCGGACCCGAGTTGATTTCCCAGACGGTTGAAGTGGTCAGGAAGGTCAGAGATCACCTCCGAGTTGCCCAGGACCGCCAGCGCCATTGGGCCGATGCTCATCGGCGTCCCTTAGAATTTGCTGTCGGTGACCATGTATTCCTTAGGATCTCGTCTAATCGTGACGTCATTCGCTTTGGCGTGCGGGGAAAGCTTAGTCCTAGGTATATAGGGCCGTTCGATATTCTAGAGCGAGTAGGAGATGTATCCTATCGTCTCGCTCTTCCGCCGTCGCTAAGTGAGGTGCATGATATATTTCATGTGTCCCAATTACGACGATATATTCCGGACCCGAGCCACATTCTAGACCATTCAAAATTGGTTGTTGGTACCAACCTTTCGTATGAGGAGAGACCCGTGTCTATATTGGACCGGAGGGAGAAGATACTCAAGAACAAGACTATTAAATTAGTCCATGTTGCTTGGGGTTATCACTCTCTAGGTGAGTCAACGTGGGAGCGTAAGGACGACATCCGATCGCAATATCCCTACCTGTTTGACTCGTGAGGTATAATGTCTTTCTTATGCCTTACATTTTCCCCTCCTTGCTTGCATTGTATGATTGTATGATTGAACTGCTTAGTGTAGCTTGCCTGTGCTTAGTGTAGCTTGTCGTGACAATCTCTAGCTCCTTGATTAAATTCCGAGGACGGAATTCTTTTAAGGTGGGTAGAGTTGTCACCCTCATTTCCCGTATTTCCCATATTTCGTATTTATACTCGTATCTAGATTTTGGCATGTATTTTTATTTTTTTCAACTTGTAGAATTTCGATATTTCTCGTATTTTGGGTTTTGTCATGGTTCGGTTTTAATTGGTTTGGATTGGGTTGGTTTGATTTGGTTTATTGTGAGTTGGATCACCTTAACCTATGCTACCCCTCAACCCACCATAACTCACCCTCTTTATAACCCCCACCTACCACTCTATCTCCTCATAACTTCCACCATTAATTTCCTTCTTCTTCTTCTTCTCCTTCCTCCACAACTCTCCTAACCCTAGGCAAGTGCACCTTGCCACTTCATGAGAGCCCTGTTTTCTTGGTTCATTTGCTAGATTAGGACATGGTGATCAACATTAGAACTTGGTGTTTTGTGATTTGAAGTCTCCTTTGCTCTAGATCTAAGTTATTTCTATTTTCGGATTTTGCATGGTTTGATCTCTTTAAGTTGGATTTTCATGGGTTTTAGTGTTTCCAAGTGGAAGAGCATTCAATTCTACCCAAATTGGAACTTTAGAAATCCGGATTTGGAGTTCGGATGGCCAAGTTATGATGCTGTGTAGCCTTGAGTTCAACCATGGTGTTCTTGCTATTTGGAGAAGACAGTGAGCAGTGTGCAGAGCTGTTTAGCATACGCACACTGAGCTGCGGGCGCTCTTTAGCGTGCGTACGCAGACTTGGGTACGCTTTCTGTTGGAAGCGTGTCTCCTTGAGCGTGTATGACTTTTCACCTACGCTGCTCTCTGTAGCGTGCGTGACTTGTCATCTACGCTGCTCTCTCAGCGTGCGTGACTTTTCACCTACGCTGCTCTCTGTAGCGTGCGTGACTTGTCACCTACGCTGCTCTCTCAGCGTGCGTGACTTTCACCTACGCTGCTCTCTGTAGCGTGCGTGACTTGTCACCTACGCTGCTCTCTCAGCGTACGTGACTTTCACCTACGCTGCTCTCTGTAGCGTGCGTGACTTTTCACCTACGCTGCTCTCTGAAGCGTGTGCGACTTTTCACCTACGCTGCTCTCTGAAGCGTACGTGACTTTTCACCTACGCTGCTCTCTGTAGCGTGCGTGACTTTTTACCTACGCTGCTCTCTGAAGCGTGCGTGACTTTTGCGTACGCTGCTCCCCTGACCCCTTGCTTAACCCATTGGCTCTTGGAGTTTTGGTCTTATTTCTTTAAGCTTGGCTTTTCTATAGCCATGTATATTGATATTTTATTAATATGTTGGAATGACTAATGTACATGGCATGGTATGACCAGGAACTAGCATAACACGACAGTGACCCGTAGTGGTGCACTCCTGACATGACCAACCTGACATGATAGTGGCCCATCGTGGCGCACTTCTGACAAGTACCCTGACATGATTTACCATAATGCTGTTGCGACGGCTAAATTAACTTGACTTGCCTTGACACCGTGGGTAGTTCTTCTTGCTTGCTTGATTAATCCACTTATCCTGTCTTGCATCATGTCTAGGAGGGGACTCCTGAGTACCACGGTCAGTAGTACCTACTAAAATGGATTAAGGTTAATAACTAGAATAACACAGTAGTCATGAAGAGATGACACAGCTACAGGCAATCCCGATACCTGGGCGCTCTTGGGATCTGTAGCCTGCCGTCGAGTAGGGCACATTTCCAGCACACCGTCGCGTGTTGCACCCTCTAAGTCACCTAAGGGTACATTTGTCTTCTGGGCGATGTACCTACCTGAATTCAACCCCTAATTTTCGACCTGGGTAACCCGGATGGTCTGCAGGGCTTGTGGCTGTGGAACAATCTCACTGCATCTTGTTAGTAATTAGGCCTGTGATAACCCTAGTTAGTTAAAGTAGTAAGCCGTAGTATCTGCTTGCCCGTGATTGATTGAATGAGGTATAACCAGCTTAGCCATGTCTCGATCCAGTACAAAATTGCTTCTGTCTTGATTTCTTACATTATTATCTTGCCGATAAATGGTGGGAAACCAAGTTCTGTTCAGATGAAGGGTTACAACCCCGGTCCTTGTTTGGTTTACGGGTTGTAACCTGGCTATCGGAATAGTCCCATGGTTATCTCGTCGTATATCATCCTGTCATGTTTTTCGTAAATTCTAGTTTTAATATTATATTTTCTCGTGCTGATTGCTGGCTTTGTTCTTATTTCGTGGCCCCCTTGTGGCACTTGCTCTTTCTGGGGTTGACCCAGCTGGTTTTGTGTGGCCAGATTTCGGAGCAGCTTCCGAGGATCTACCAAGCTTCCAGCCCAATGGTGGCGACTAGAAGGAACCCGGGCTACGAGTGGGTTTTCTATTTTTGTTTCGCTCACTCTATTGTAAAGTTATTCTTTTGAGGCGTTTAGCCGACGAGCATCTGTTCGCTCGATGCACTTTACTTACTGTCTGCCTACGAGCTGTAACATGATTAACAAATCCTAGGGTTGATCATGTATGACTTAACTCTTGCTAGTCCCCACATTTTGTACGACTAGCTTCATGATCAGCTGAATATGTAATATTTGGGACGCCTTATTATTGTATATTTAATGATCATACATCTTGCGACCTTACTTACTTGCCTGTGATTGAGACATTAGGCTTGTTCATGACCATAAGAGACTGTTGGCTTGTAGTAAACCCTCATATTTCTAGACAGCCGTGATCGTATATCGAGGTGGTTTCCATTTCAATATACGTAGCTGGCTATGTCTGCCCCCGCTCTCCAGTATTCTGGTTCTGGGGCATGACAGATTCGACCTTTGACTTTAATCTTCAAAGGTTGCTCTTTCGGAGGATCTTCATTGATAGATTGAACTTCAGCAGATGATCGATCTTCGGCTATATCTGATATCTCCTTCACATGCTCATGTTTATAGAGCATTGAGTCAGAGAAATATGCTTCAACACCCTTAAAGGGATTGATATCCACAAATTCGGTCTTCACGACCCCTTGAGGATCCACATACTTAAAGCATTGGTGGAGAGTTGAAGGCACAATGTTATGCTCGTGTATCCACGATCTTCCAAGGAGGATATTGTAAGATATATCTGAGTTGATAACATAAAATGTCGCCATAGTTCGAAGATCACCAATTTGAATCTTCAGCCGAATCTTTCCCAGTGGTTTACTCTTTCCAGAGTTAAAACCAACTATTGTGGTACTAGTGTAAATCAATTCACTAGTAGGGATCCTCAAGGGTCGTAGCATACTCTGAAGAATTATGCTAATAGAAGACCCAGGATCGATATAAATCCTGTCAATTTCTGTGGATTCAATATACCATGTATAGCATAGAGGTCTGTCATGCTTATTATGCTTCAACAGCATATCTTCTTGTGTGAAGGTAATATTAGAAATTGCCTCCATCACACTATGACACTGTGGGCATGACACTGGTATATTGTCAGGACTCTTGAGTTGAGCTAAGCATGAATCAGCTTATAGCAAAGTTTCACTCAGAGTTTCGTGGCTTTCTTTTGAAAGGCGAAGCAGCTCAACTATCGAAAGTCTAGCCGGAGTATTAGCTAACTGGGCTAGAATATCAAACTTGTAGGGTTTCATCACCACCCCTTGATTTGAAGAAGATTTTAAAAGGACGTCAAAGCGTACTGCTTTCTATTTTTCCTTTTCAACCACAGATGGTTTAGCAGGAACATGAGATGATTGAGCTGGAACTGTTTCAACAACATCTTCTGCTTCTTTGGAAGATCCTTCATAATCTTTGTGGTACTTTTTTTCCAGATCTTGTACCAGCAAAGGTTTTTTCCTTGGACTCAGGAGAATGAAGTACCATATTGCAGGTTTTAGTCTTTTTTTTTCTTAGTCTTTTTCTTGCGAAGATTTTTATGAGGATCATCAAAACCCAATCCGAGAGTGGATTTCTGACTTTGAAGTTATAAAGGAAGTCGTATTCCTTTATCATAATTCAAGCCTTCCGCCTTTTGAAAGTCATAGCCCATCTTTTTTATGAGATGGACTGATTGCTGACTATACAAATGAGTAGGTAGCGGACTTTCAATGAGAGAAAGAGGAAGCAGAGATCTCTGTAACCACAGAAAAAGAAGAGGGCATAGAGACTTCCGTAGAAGGAGGAATAGAAATCTCTGTAGCCACAGGAGAAGGAGGAATACTCGGGATAGAAGGGAAGATCCCTGTAGGAGCTTTCTCATAAGCATCAATGACTTGTTGTGCCATGTATAAGGGAACACTATTTATCGCTAACCATTGCCGATGAGTAAGCTTAAGTTTGGTAGGAGGAGCCAAACTTGGAGGGCATATATTCAAACCCCTCAGTCTATCCTCTAAAGGAATGTCGCCCCATAAATGATCCAAATCATCATGGTCTAGGGTAAAAATATGAGAAATCATGTTGCAAGTTTTGACTTTTTTACCTTTCTTGGATTTCGAAGTTTTACCTTCATTATCTATTTCAGGCACTAAATCAGGGTGTACCCATATGATTTCACCATTTTTTAGTGTAAGAGGCAAAAGTCTTTCATTTTGCTCTCTAGCAGGCGGGATATTCATAATCTTCATCGTCGCCTTTGGAATTGGAACAATTCCATCCGGGACTTACTGTGGAGGAAAACCTCCTAATTGAAGAGAAATCATATTGGTTGTGACCGTATGCTCATCGTTGGTTAAAGCGATGGAATTGGCATTTATCCGCTCCTGGATTTTCTTCTTCAAGACATAGCAAGCCTTGGTAGGATGATTGATGTATCTGTGATAGATACAATACTTGGGATTGTCGGTCAGATTCACCTCATTAGGCCTTTTTGTCTCTGGAATCTGGAGTTTGCCACTCTTTACCAGACATTAAAATATTCTTGGGATATCACTGTCATCGAAAGAGTATTCTTCTTTTGGCTTGCAAGACTCTTGATTATTTGGCGTCGTTTTGGATTTTGAAAGGTTAACCACTAAGGTTTCCTTCCCTTTTCCATTACAATTGCCGAAATTATTACCTAAAGAGTTTTTCTTCCCTTTGTCTTCGGAAGCGAAGATCATCCCATGTTCACGAGCCAACCTACCATTGGTCTCGGCTGAAACTGCTGCTATGAAAAATGAGGCCCAATCTGTGAATTGGGAACCCGTAAAGACAGCAATGGATGGTCGTAGATTCATCTTGCACGTATCAATCAGTGCTGAATCTGGCATGCCTGGAGGCATTTTCAAAGTAGCTTGTCGGAAGCGTTCTATAAATGTCCGAGTATCTTCTTTCTTTTTTTGCTTGATTTCTATTAGGGAGGACATATTCATGTCCATTCCTTCCTCATAGAATCGGGAGAGAAACATTGCTTTAAATTCATCAAAAGACGAAATACAATTGTCGGGTAGACTACGATACCAGTCGTAAGCTGAACCCGTCAAACACCCGATGAAAGCTCGGATAAGAAGAGCATCATTCTTCTGCAAATGTACAGTCATAATATTAAGGTAATTGATATATTGACTGGGAGATGCCTTTCCATCAAATAACACCATGGATTGTGGTTTGAACTTTGGAGGAAAGGACACATCATTCTAATGAAGAGGATAAGGTTGCTTAATCCCTAACCTCTGGAGCTGATCCTTGTGCTTCAACACTTCAAACTGTGCTTTTAGCTCTCGTACTGCTTGAATAGCTTCACTGGTTTGAGGAAGCACAATTGATTGAATTGTTGTTGGATGTACCGTGACCCCCACCGGAGGTGGTACATCTTCTGGAATAATAGGATCTGGCGATGCAAAATTTTGATTGATAGCAGGCTCTTGACTAAGATTATTCAAGGGTATATCAATCCCTTGACTATCTTGAGTTTGTGCTGCTACTTGCACCGGAGTTATCACTGCTGGCTGAGCAGTTAGCTGAGTTATTATTATTTGATGCATACTTTGCATCATAGCAAGCATATCCTTCAGCGACTGCTCAACTGCAGAGAGACGTTGTTCTGTATTAGCAGATGACGTCTCTGGTTCATCTCCAATAGCATAAGATTCAACCTCCCTTGAAGATACAGAGGGATTGGTATAGAAGTATGAATCAATGCTATCAGTTTCTGACTCTAAAGACTGGGTACCCCCAGCTTTTGAGTCAGAAGTCTACAACTGTCTCTGACTTCTCAATCGAGTATTCTGATATACTCCTTCAAAATTATCAAGAAGTCGATTGAACTGTTGTTGACCAGGAGTCTGTGACAAGTTGTGTCTTGGACGTCATGCCCTGTTGGTATGAGATGCCATATTAACTGAGGCATATGACAACTCATGTTCTTGATCATCAACTGATTGCTGAACATTGTAGCCTAACCGATCAAAAACTGACCATTTAGAAGTCGAACAGCAACACTTGTTTACAATCTGGTGACACTCACAATGGTGATCTTCTTTGGGGAGTGTCACAGGAGATTTTCTGTCTTTACGCTTTTGTACCAACAGCTCGCGTAAATCAGAAGGAGTAGAGGAAGTAGTCTTCTTTATTATATTTGGGACAGAAAGTCGTTTAGTCCCTTGTGTATAAAAAAGATTACTGGCTGCATTAGCAGAACCAAACTGGGCATTTTTACGCGCCTGGAGTTGCGTGCGTAAATCTTGAGATTTTTGTGCTCAGAGGACTCCATCAGCATTACGCATAATTTGTAGGTTTGGTACCTTGCGTAAAGCAGTGTAGGAAGGTTGTTGGTGGACAACCGAAGTTTTACCAACAATGGAATTCATGTTTTTACGCTGTATGCATGTAGGTAAATTCATTTTAGATGCAGAAGCATCATTATGAATTTTATCTTCTCTGTCAATGACAGGAGAATTACCTTTACGCGTAGAGCGTAAAACATGAGTATATGCCTCGTCACAGACGGGAGATTTTCCTTTGCGCATGGAGCATAAAACATGAGTATCTGCCTCGTCACAGACAGGAGATTTTCTTTTACGCGTGGAGCGTAAAGTTTGAGTGTCTACCATATCACAGACGGGAGACTGGTTTTTACGCGCAGAGCGTAAAGTTTGGGTGTCTACCACGTCACAGACGGGAGACTGATTTTTCGCCCAAAGAGTAAAGTTTGATTTTTATGATAGTCGGTCACGTCACAGACGGGAGACTGGTTTTTACGCCCACGGCACATTACTGAAGTAGAAACTGCCTCGTCACCGACGAGAGTCTCCACAACAGGAGTAGGAAGGATGCCTTTGCCTTCAGAGACAACAGGGAGATCCGAGGATGGTTTGGATTTAGGAATCCAAACTTTTTGCGCCTTCCGCGATTTATGAATATTGGAGCAGTGAGTACTACCCCCCGTTCGGAGCATTTCTTCATAGGCAGTCTGGTCGAAGTGCACAACCAGAGTCTTCTTGGTCGATCCGACCAGTGCATCATTATATTGAGCAATTGTCTTCTTATCAGAGGAGAAGGTCGTCCCCAGCAGAGTCGTCATTTTGTTTCACTTAACAAAATGCCTAAAAATTGGCTTTTGAAAAAAAACTAGAAAAAGTACAGAAGTACAAATATTCTGGGAAGTATTGCTATGGAAGTCTGATCTGAGAGCGATCACTTTGTTCCGTGGACTATATGATGATGAAGAAGAAAACTGCTTGAAGAAGACGAATAATCAGAAGAATAAGTCACCGAAAAGGTATCGAGCAATGGCACTGATAGCACAGTCGAATGCTTTCTTGCTTTGCTTCACCCTGTTCTTGAGAAAAAGTAGAAGAAATGATTCTGGGAATATCACTCTGAAAGTATAAGTGTTCTCAGAATCTCCTCTCATGTCTCTATTGATCTCTTGATGATCCTGTCTGTGTTGAAAATAAGTCTATTTATAGACTTAACCCTTTGTGCGTAAAAAGCAATAAAATTAGGTCTTTACACTAGTAACCGTTACCCACGATCCAAATCATCCTCTACGCACGTTGACACGTGTCCCATGTAGAGTTTTGATCTCTACGCATGGTGACACGTGTCCCATTAATTCAACAAAGTGGGGAGAGCACGTACACACGTTCCTCGATAAGTGTGGCATGAAAGCCATATAAGCAAACCACGTTCTCAAGTAGTCAGGAAAGATTGAGCGTAAAACTGACCCAAAATATATTCCCAGCGTAAAGTGGCAAACTGGCGTAAAATAGCTCAAAATAAACTTCCTGCGTAAAGTGGCCAGAAAAATAGCCTTGAGCGTAAAAAGTAGCCCAAATAGACTTTACGCCCACAATAGTCTTGAGCGTAAAAGCTCGAATAACTATCGTGCGTAAAAGAAGCAGTTTTATTGAGCGTAAAATAGCCCTATTTGTACACTATACGACGAGCAGCGGGTTTGGTGTAAATTCAATCTTTTCGACTTCTGTGCTACACGCTGTCAGAAAAAATTATTCTGTCAGATCAAATCTCTGGCATTAAATACGGCCTGACAGTCTCTCCCCAGCGTAAAATTCAATGAATAGCTCCTGCATAAAGTAGCTAGCGTAAAGTGTAGCTTGCGTAGAGAGTAGCTCGCGTAAAATTCTCAACTTCTTTGACTAAGTCCATGAAGCACTTTTTACGCTCCTACAACGTTCATCTCATCGATGATATCAAGCAGATAAGGAATATTGATCAGAAGAACATCTTCGAATCAACAATTGGCCAGAGGATCGTGTTGCTCTGATATTATTCTGTCACGTCCCGATCCCGCGAGTCCTTTCGTCCTCACATTTGGACTCTGTGAGACCGTTCGTCCTCGCTTGGACGTGATGCCGTGCAATCCTAAATTGCACTTGCACAAGGCTAAGACCTGTACAATGACAAAATAGACAAGATAGACAATACGCAGTGAAACAAGATGCAGATATTTGAAGAAGCAGTGGACACATTGCAGAATATAATTAAACTCATGGTAGCAGAAACAATCTCTTTATTGATTTCATTTGAACATATTACAAGCTCTCAATTCTCTCTGATACAACGCTTACATTCTCTCAAAAATATTACAGATTACAATAATTCTGTTCCATACATTACTTCATTTTATATATAAAACCAACTCTTTTAACAGATGTCCTTCTCTTGGCATCTCTTCTGATTTTTGGCTCCTGAGGATGAGGTTCGGGCTATCGCTTCGGACTATCCTTCTCGATGCATCTTGCCCCTGCGTACAGACTAATGATGGATCATTATATAAATATACTGGTGATTGTGGACAAATGCTACATTTGTCTGAAACGATCACTAATTCATTTAGTGAAAATATATTTCTTGTAATGTGATCTTGCTACTTTTACCTATGTTCATTTCATGCAGTACAGAGTCAGTTTATATATTTGGAAAACATCTTTGAAAAGCCATAATTCATTTCATTCATTCTCAAGCATACAAGGGACATTTCATTTCTGTGAGGTGCGTAGCGTGTTTCATGAACCATAATCATTCATTTTGTTCAAGCAACTTTTAGGGACATTAGCATTAGCATTCTTTTCTCTTATTCAAGACATTATCATAGTCAAATTTCACACACGATTATCATATCTTTTCTTTACGGGGATATAACAATTCTTGGCAATAATTTATTCTTAAGCAACTCAGGTTCAGAAAACTTAGCAACAAATGTATCACTTTTCAGTGATTCTTACCATAACCGACGGTCCATCCCTGCATAAGACAAGGATTATCATAAACATAATATAACCAATATTTCTCATGTTCGTCTCTGCATTATTAGCTCATAGCAAAATATTTATCGACTCACGCAACCCGATTGGCAGCTGTGACTCAAGGCTCAGCTCTGTACTAGTACGAGGACATACCAGCAGTTGTGACTCTCCCGGGTCAGCTATGCACTGATATGCACACATACTAGCGGCTGCGGCTCAGGGTTCAGCTCTTCACCAATCCACATTTACCTATATGATGGTCCATTGGTATTCCCATTATTAGCAGTTGGGACGTTCTAGCCCATCTCACTAGTAGACTAAAACCCTACTGACCAAGGGGACTTCTAGCCCCAAAGTGTCATGTTCTCTCCTAGGCCGAGCGATCCCAGTACCCTGGAACCGATCGAAAGATTACATCCTTGTGCACAAGTTGTCCAGACCGACACTATGAATGCAATGTCTATCAATTAAACTCGTCTTGCTAAAAATTTATCTATCGATCAGCAGGCATTCCATCTTATTTCTTCTTTTTCATTTAATCGAACCAGTAGCTCTACTCTTTTCTCTATACGGACAAGCCGTATCATCTCATTTCTCTATACGGACAAGTCATATCATCTCTTTTCAGGCAACTTTTGTACAATAGCAATCTATCCAACATTACAATCTTTTACAATAGTTCAATATTATTAAGCATTGAAACATACTTGATAGCATATGATAAACATATGAAAGCATCTCATTTCTCTTGTTATTAGCATGGCAAGGTTCTCTTGATCAAGGTAACATTCAATTCTTACTATCAGGCAATAATCTGACTTTAGCATAACAGGCATCGTATCATTTATTATTAACAGACAACAATCTTCTTTTCAGCATACATGTTAACATTTTTTTGTTCTTAGCATAGCAACATGTGGATTCTCTTATAAGCATACTCAATGATTTACTATCTTGTTATTAACAACAATATTCAATCAAAAACTCAGCTTCTTATTAGGTGTAAGCGAATCATAAAATGCGTCTTTATCCACTCATCCAAATCAATCGTTTTTTATTGCAGAACCAGTAATCCGATCTCTATGTTTATCTATTGCCTTCATGGAGAAGAACACTACAATTATAGTAGTGGAAGGATCCAAACGGCGACAGATTGGTGGAGGACTCGGTGGAGCTCGAGTCATCGAGATCCAAGAAGGGGGAGCTCGCCGTGCAGATCTGGAGGTGACGGAAGGCTGATCAAGAAGTGGCTACCGCAGGGGAGGTACTGAGCTGTAGCGGATCTGGGGACTCGGGTTGTCCGCCACGAGATAGATATGTGTCCTGGCTGGACACGACTATGCAGTTATGCCGACAAGGATGACCGAACACAATTTTTCAAAAGATCAGATGATGGCGACGATGGAGCACAACGCCGTCTGGGTGGTGGCACCAAGCTGCGAGGGCTAGAAGTAATGATCCAAGCGAATCCAGGTGGTCTGCATAGCTCCAGTTGTAATGTCCCGTACCGCACGGTGCATTACACTGAGTCAATTGGTTCGATTAGACATGACTTTGACTTGAGAAGGCCTGATCAAAAATTAAAGATGTATTAATTATGTTAGTTTCATGTAAGGTAGCGTACGACGCCCCCTGCAACAAGCTAAAGTGTGGGCACGATAGTTTGAATCAGTCCGTTAGTTCAGTGGAGCATGAAGTGCTCGAATGACTAAGTCAAATGAGTTGGCCGTGCAATAAGTTAAGAAATCAAGCCGCATTGGCTCGACGAAACGATAAGGCTTATCGGCTTAAGGTGGGCGGGATTAGACCATTCTTCCCTACTCCTTCAAGCCTAATAAATGAATCACATCGTATATGTATTTCTATTGAATTCTATGTGCGTAATGTAGATAAAAGTTAATATAACGTGGGTCGAACACTAAGAATAGAAAAATGAACAACTGAGACGACATGTATCAAGTGCACATGTCTCGGTAGGACATTGATGGTAGAACAATGAAAGAATATATTGATATGTGCATCAAGTGCACGACTCAGAGAACACTGAACACTAGGCCTAAAATAATGAATATGGCATTGAGCATGCATTAATGCACGAAGACAATGCGTATGACTTAGTAAACGAAATAGACAGTTGAGGCACAACGCCACGAAACTGCCGTAATATGGAAAGATATACTTCGTGCATCGAAGTATGCAGTTGTGGCACAATTGCCACAGAATTGTCGTATATGCAAGTGACTTGGTAGTCGATGCGAAGGTATCAAAGGAATGTTGTGAATGGAGATAATTTGATACCTTATGTTGGTTTGGAGATGATGATCCGTTGCATGGTTACGGACATGGGTGATGTTAACCTGTGCATAGGTTTGCTTTCCTTGAATGTGCTACGCCGTGGCACCGAGACCGTTCGGCCTAGAAGGAAATTATGGTGCCAGTAAGCAAGGTATTATGGGACCTTCAGTTGGGCTTGCTATCCAGGCTGACAGGGTGCATCGTAATACGGATGATGCAGGACTTTCGTTAGGATTGCTCCCCGGACAAAAGATAACGGCCCATTGTATCGAGATATAGTCCTTTATTGTCGCAAAATGCCAAGTGACCTTCATATAGATAAGGGCACACACAATCGGATGTCTGATGCATGGTGGTAGGTGTATCGCCTTGTTTCAGTACCAAGGTGGGTGTACTCATATAGTTAAGATCGGTGGGATGAATGAAATCAAGCTATGCAGGCAATCACACTTACGAGCTAATGTGGTTGCCAAAGGACAAGAAGACCTTGAAGAACGTTGGGTGTACGAAGTGAAGCAAGAATAATATGGTACTCGCTTGGGATACAAGACGAAGCTGGTAGTCAAGGGTTATGGTTAATGAATAGGTATTTATTTTGATAATATATTTTTGTTAGTTGTCAAATTATTATCTATCCGTGTGGTGCTAAGTTTGGCAAGTAGTTTTGACTTGGAGGTTGGGCAGATGGATGTCAAGATGGCGTTCCTTCATTGTAATTTGGAGGATGAGTTGTACATGAAACAATCCAAGGGTTTCTGTGAGAATGGCAAGTCACACTTATATGCTAATTGAAGAAGAGTCTCTATGGGTTGAAGCATGCTCTACAGTAGTGGTACATGAAGTTTGAGTCATTTATGGGGGATCATGGTTATGCCATGATAATGTCAGATCATTGCGTGTTCGTGAAGTATTTTATCGAGGATAATTTTGTCATATTGTTGCTCTATGTGCATTACATGTTGTTGGTGGGATGAAATGCCACCAAGATAGCAGAGTTAAAAATGTCAACTGGGTGCAACTTTCTCTATGAAAGATTTGGGCACAACAACACTATTATTAGGCTAGAGATCATCCGAAGAGGGTCGAAGTTGCTTTGGTTGTCCCAACAGGTCCGAGCCGGGACTACCCCCACCCCCCTCCCGCCTAAAAAAATAATCCATTCGACTTGGCCTAACCCAGTCGGTGACTCGGTTAAGCCCGGTTGACTCGGTTATCCCGTCCCTCCTGGCCCACTATTTCAATTTTTTTGAGGGGTTGTTTTATGATTTTACCCCTATTAACCGTTAAATAACCGATATTAAAGGGGTATTTTGGTATTAGAAAAATAACCACCATATTAGTGTTTTGCTGGTGTTTTTAACAAAATACAGCCATTTTATATCCATTTATGCATTAATAAGGCATAATTTGGTTACATAGATAAAAAGGACCAAAATAATCGTATAACAGCTACATTCTAAGGTATTGGTGGTCATTTGATACCAATTTTTTCTATAAATAGGACTTGCTTCATACAAATTTATGACAAAAGAATTCTTTCCTCTCTTCTAATATTTATAAGCAATCTCATATTATATTCAGTGAAGTAGTTTCTTTTTCACTACCATAAAAAGTAAAGAACAAACACAACAACAACAACCGCAAGATCAACAACCTCAATGTTTCGTACGAAAATCTCAGAAGGCATAAGGGCCTCAACCTCATGGGGTACAAGGACCTCAACCAGCGCAACCTCAGTGGGCACTAGGCTACGAAGAAGGAATGAATGACAATTTGATGAGATCATAAGTTTTACACCACTTTAGGCGATTTTAATGAGCATGATATCGAAAGAAAACACTTGCGTGCAACACTTGTTGAAGGCATGCATTGTGGACGAGTTCAATAGAAATCTAGTTGTGGCACAGAAAAACTGCGTAGGCATCCCGACAATTGTATCTGTCACCCAGTCGTCCCTTAGCCTTATACCTCTTCTCATTAACCACCTGTCGCAACTATTATGTTTAATTTTTCAACATATGTTATTATTGTCATCATGGGCGAATCTACATGGAACCCAATGGGGGCCTTGGCCCCCAGTAAAACAGGGTTTTTTTTGAGTTAAATATTTAATTTACTTGATGTGGTAGTATTCACTGAAGAAGATAATAAGAAAGCTTAGTTGGAGCCTAAAAATTTACAGAGAACAATATTTTGAAAACTATAACACATTGCGTACCAGTCCATAGATAGATTTGCAGTCTCTTTAAAACAAAATTATTTTATTTTTAAGAGAAAAAATTAATACTGAAAATTAAAATTAAAGAAAAAGAGAGCTTTCTTATTGTTACATCAAAGTTTTTTCACAAATGATATTATAGTTAAATATTTTGAAAGTTTGTAGAGAACGATTATGAGATGTAATGTTTTATTGTACAAAAAAGTAATATTTAGTATAATATAACATTATATTTTTTTTGAAACATTAATTTCGAACTCCCTTATGACTGTGCCCCCAATGGATTTTAATCCTGGATCCGCCATTGATTGTCGTATACGTATATATATGTTTGTGTTTTTTTTCAACCTCTCTGCAAGCTTCTTTTATGGTAGCTTGCAAGCAAAAACTCAAACATAAGTTATATCAACACTTATGTAACGAGAATAATATATATTAAACATTTATCAACTAAATAAAAAAAAATTCTTACTATATTTTTATATATTGAAAGACAATCCAAAATTTTCTTACTTCTATGTTTAAATGACATTACCCTCTTTTGCTTAGAAGTTGGGAATTTACACCAATACAACTGCATTAATCTTAGCTAAGAGGTTGATCATATATAAAATATAGGCTGAATTACAACTTGATACCCTCAACTATTCGAATTTTTTAACTTGATACCCTCAACTTTAATAGGTATCAACTTGATACCCTAAATTTCAAAAATGACGAAATTACCCCTCCTCTCTCCCCCCTCCCCTATCGACTATCACCACCCCGTGGCACCGACTCCTCCCCGTGTCGTGCCCCTAACCCCGCCCCCTCTCCCTCTCCCTCTCCGTCGCACGCGAGCCACCGTTGCGGGCGAAGAGAGAGGGGGTGTTAGGGGCACGAGGCGAGGAGGGGGCCGGGGGTGCGGGTGTGGTGCAGCCGTGGCATGAAAAGGGGGCCGGAATGTGCCGGATGGTGCAGCCACAAGGTGGGTGGGGGGCGACGTGGTGGTGACGATGGGGGACGGGAGGAGAAAAGAGGGATAATTTCATCATTTTTTGAAATTTAGGGTATCAAGTTGATACCTATCAAAGTTGAGGGTATCAAGTTGAAAAACTCGAATAGTTGAGAGTACAAGTTGTAATTTATCCTAAAATAAAATTTATTCTCTTGGAGTTTTTAGTTATATGTCATTGACAATTCCATTTAAAATAAGGCTCGGATGGTGTTGATGATAAAATGTTTATAACAATAAAGCTAATTATGAATAATAATCAACTAATATTCCTAATACCATTACAACAAAACTCTAGGCTCGGGTGGCTCTTGTGGTTACCGAGGAGAGGTATAAGACCCCGGCTGGGTGGCGGAGGATCAGCGGATCGAGCCACGGTGACGTATTATTCCTTCCATTTATTTGGTGGGAGCTGAGGACAGCAGGCCCAACAGGCATGCAATACAGTACGTACAAAGTCTCGTGTGTATCGACGGACATCTAAAAAGAAGAAGAAGCTATACATGGTATATAACATTAAAAAATAATAGCAATGTGTAACAAAAAATAATAATAATAAGCAAATAATGACCTTCTCAACATAGACGAGTCGTACTGGAGACATCGCGCGAAATGCCAGTGGATAAGAGACGGTGACAGAAACTCGAAGTACTTCCATGTGAAGGCTACTACCAGAAGAAGGAAGAATGAGATCAGATCCTTGCAGCTCCCGAATGGATGTTGGACTTCGGATCCTGGTAAGATCGCGTCAAACATCATCCAACACTTCACCTACCTATTCGGGACCGACGACACTACCCCGATGGAACCTGCATTCACTGTGATGTATAACCCGATTACTGTTGAGGAGAATACTGAATTAGGATCTATCCCTGGAGAAGAAGAGATCGAGCATGCCGTCAAAAATATGGGGCCTCTTAAATCGCCTGGACTGGATGGTTCCCAGCTATATTCTTCCCAAAAAACTGACGGATTGTCAAAAACGACCTCATAACCATTGTCCAGAATTTCTTCGCCGATGGACATTTGGATCCCCCACTCAATCACACCAATATCGTCCTTATTCCGAAGCGCCAATCCACAACAACCCTTTCGGACTTCCGTCCAAAATCTCTTTGCAACGTCGCCTAAAAAGTGATCTCCAAAATCCTTACTTCTCGCCTACGACCGTTCATGGACAGACTGATTTCTCCATATCAGAATGCTTTTGTTCCGGGATGCCTCATCACTGACAATGTAATTGCCTAAGAGCAAAAACTCCTTCGCACTCAAAATCGACATGGCCAAGGCCTATGACCGACTGAGTTGGCGTTTCATCTCCACTGTGCTCCAAAGAATGGACATGGGAGGTCACTACAATGGACTCATTATGAGCTGCATCACAACGGCTTCCTTCTCGATCCTTATCAACGGCACGCATGAGGGGTTCATCACACCAAAGAAGGGCATTCGTCACGGTTGTCCCATGTCACCTTGCATCTTTATCCTCTACTCTGAGGTGCTATCCCGACTCCTATATAGATATGCGCAAGAATACCTTTCCGCAGCATTTGTATCAAGCGATACTCCCCTTATATTTCCCATCTTTTATTTGTTGACGATGTCTTTATCTTTGGGCAGGCTACTTGTCACGATCCGCAACCGCTTTTCAGGATACGAGTGCGTGTCCAAGCTAGCCTACGCCGCAGTGTAGGCGGTAGTACGCTGTCAAGCCCACAATAAATAAATGCTCATAATAATCTTTATTGCTCATTCACGTTTGCTAAATTAATACAACATTTACAAGAATTGTGTTTGGTAGAAAGTACAAAATCTCACAGTTTCTATTACAACAAATTTAGACTAACTAGCTAGCTTCTAGGTTTTGACCTGCGAGTATATCCGTATCTCCCAACGCTAAGAGAAGCCACAGTTGACCTAAAAAATATCAGTTTCCAGTCAAGAATGAAAAAGCACATAGACCGACGGCTATCCAAAAACATAATAGAATTTGTAAGACATGAAAATAGCATATGTGAAAAACTAGATATCGAACTGAATTATGGCATGTCTAGAATGAAACAAGTACTCTACAACATGATTATCCACTGGAGAAAAACATGTAAATAAGGTGACATATCAAGTGGTGGAGGAAACAAGAAAAACCAAGTAAATGACAACTATTTATGTGTTTTGAAATATCGTGTTCGACATGTGAACGACTAGGGGCAAATCAGGCATCCCGTACATGTATTGTACGGCTGCTATTCTCCATGAAAGATACGGAAGATAGTTCTGGGTAGTCCATATGTCTACTAAGATATTTCCCCTTCCGACTAGGACTCATGGACTCGAATAAGTTACGAAACACGAAAATATGATAATCACGAAATATAGTATGTAGATATCCATGATACTAATCCGTGTGACAACATGTCAATAAGAAGGAGAGCATATGTATAAACATGAAATAGAAAAACTACTAAGAATCGAAAGCAATCAGAAAGTGAACTTGCCAGTGGTCCTTTGCTGGTGAAACCAATAATACTATACCACTCAGGGGGCTACAACAGTCAACCTCGTACAATAGTCTCTGAATGCTGAAACCAATATTACCAACATGTTCAAAATAGTAAAATTAGCTATGATAGCCTACCCATATGTCAATTCTGGATACAGGAGCAAAACGATAATTTCAGGCCAAAATGGTGTCCTCCGTTGGACTCGTTTTGTACCGAAAAACGTGCCAAAATTTATGGTCTCTAAAGTCGTCAAACTATATGTCTACGAATCTGATTCGAAGAAACGAACCCAACCGTGTGTCCAAAATTGGATTTCGGTGGGCTGTGCACAAATTCATCTGTTGGATCGGATCGCGGGCCCGCCAAAATAGCGTTCCGGTCGACCTTCTCAGAATCGGACCAAACTTGGCACACATGACTAAAAAAATGACACGGTCCTGTTGGCTTAAATTTCATCTCGAGAAGACGAACGTATACACAGTAATTGACTAATTTGCAAAGAGGCCGATACGGTAAATTTTGACGGATATGCATCAAATTCGTCGCACACACGCAACCAATTCGAATTTCGTCAAAGTTCATACGTCCACGAAGTCGATATGCACCTTTCAATGCTTTCAGTTCATGACCACGTCACCTGGTTTGTCGAGACGCATGGCATATTGGGAAGATTTTCCAATTTTTATATCATTTTGAAAAACTATTTTTCATAAACTTTGGAATAAAAAATATTATGCCGTGAAGATTTTCCAATTTTTATATCGTTTTGAAAAACTATTTTTCATGAACTTTGGAATCAAAAATATTTTCATTTAACGAACGATAAATTAAACTGCCATAAGGGTTTTAAGGCCCTATATGTTGCCTATAACTGTGTTCAATTGGTTTTCGAAAACTCCTAATCTTCAGTCCAGAAATTGCCTTCTAATATTGGTTCCTAAACGAGTTTCATGTTTCGTTTTAGAACATATTTTTGCCCATTTTTGGGTCGATCTTCCGAACAACCTAGGGGGTCTAAAGTCAAACTAATTGAATGGGTTAATAGTTGGATAGGTTGTTTACATACCAGAAGTGACGGATCGTGAAACGATCAAGCGAGGAGGTGGAGAATTCATTGCGAAGTTGCTACCGCAGCCTGTTGCTGCCCTGCTTCAGCCCGGCGCTGTGCGCGCGCTTCTCCGGCCATCTCTGGCAGCCCAGGACGGCCGCACGGTTGCTCAGCGGTGCATCGTGACTGGGCTGGTCTGGGACCGAGGGGGAAGAGTTAGGGTTAGGTTTTGTTACTACTTCTCTCTCTCTCTTTCGCTCTCGGGATTTATTGCGACTGTGACAATTTGGGGGGTTCGAGAAGCCAGGCTCGGGCTGGGCTGGGTTTGGCTTCTTTTCTTTTTTCTTTCCTTATCTCTTTTCTATATATTATACAATATATACTTCCATATATATGTAAGGTAACACTTATATCTATATTCATCTACAATTATATATATACATATATATATATATACCTCATATGTATAATTACCCAATAAATCCAAGAATCGTAATAACACTTATCCTCCATGTAGCATTTATTTTATAAAAAGATACGTATGTACATACATACCATTTATTTTTCTAAGAACAAAATAATAAATAATAATAAAGATATTTTTATACTAAATTATAGGATCCATAAAAAGTAATAATGATAACAAAATTCATTAAAACGATAATAGTATAGTTTTGGGTGACACATTGCACTCCTACTTAATTGGTCCAACAATAATCGTGCAACTTATTAAAATACCATATAAATATTTATTAACAAATATTTAAAAAATATTCGTCAATCCCAAAAATAAGATTTGAAGTATATGCATCTACTTAAAATATGCCTACATGGGCATCTTTGCACACACTACATGTCTACATGGGCTGGGGCTTGGTTCAAGTCTAGTTTGACTGGTTTAGCACAATCGGATCTCCTAAAAGTAAACAATCTAACTAATAATTAATTAAAACGTATATAGAGGTTAAGTCGCAACTTGGCTTAAGTCGCAACTTGGCATGATTTTCCTATTTAGAACACATATTGTTCGACATTTCTTACAATGGCTAATACACTAGTCAAAACACGCCACTGCACTATCCGTGCCACGAATTCTAGTCATCTTGCGTTCCAAAATTTAACCATGACTAAGGCCTTCTATAAACTAATTAAAATAAATATTTATAAAATTCCAAAAATTGCATTTTAGTTCAAATAAATAAAATTAAAATATTTTCAAGAATTTCGGGAAGAGAGGTTACAAATCTACCCACCTTAGGAATAAATTCTTCCTCGAATTTAAGGACTACTAGGATAGACGGACTTGGTTGATCAATTCTTTCTAAGGTTTAAATAATATAAAACCGCTAAATCAAAATCGAACCATAACAATTAATAATAATTCTAGATTTTATCAATATTTTGAAAACACATTAAACCAATATAGATGTAACACTTGATAGCTATAATAAATTAAAAAGAAGGTACTAAGCATTATCAGATAACTTTTTAAAATATATTTTTATAGGTCAAAGCTGTTTTAGTAAACATTTATCTAATAATTTGCCACCATAAATCAAATTTCATATCATTCAAATACATTTAAAATTATAGGAATAATTGATAATAATCTATAATTAGTTTAAAGTAATACTATATGTTAAACACCTTTGGCCAAAACTAAACTTGCTATTTTTGTAACAAATACTTTTCAATTATAATTTTAAAATAGTACTCAACAGTATCAAATAATATTTGAAACATATCACGCAAATTTAAATCATAATAAATGATCAAGTACTTCTAAAAATCCATTTTGAAAGGAAAAGAAAAAAAAACTTTGGTAAAATTCTTTCCTTTCCAAAATATCTGTTTTAGAATTGAAATATAAACTATATTTTTCTAGCTAGAAAACAAAGTAAAATAAATAAAATAAAATTTTAAAATACGGGTAGTAGGCTTATAAATCTACCCGCCTTAGAAAATTTTCTTCTCGAATTTCAAGGAGCATGATTAGATATGGCTAAGAACAAAATAAAAAACAAAATTTTCAATCGATATGAATAAGACGACGGTCGATATAATCAGAAGAATGATATGATTCATGATTGAATTAGCCACGCATAGTCACTGATAAAATCAAAAGAAATGTGATTTGGCACACTCGAATTGTATTTTGATTTGCGTTACGATCAAATTCTGCTCAAGAATGATCGAAGAATTGGTTTGACACGATTGATCGTTTTGGCATGACTAAAATATGACCAAATTGTATGGCCAAGGACCCAATCAAGGTCAAGTTATAAGCATGTTTTAAGGATAGAATCGAAAAAGGTTTAGTCAAACGAGAAAGTCATTTGGCACGATTAACCGCTATCGAAATTATATAGGCATGATCAACCATCAAATTTTAGGCATGGTAAAAGAACTTAGATACAACTATGATGCAGTCACGATCATGGTTAGTCATGCAAGTCATCCAAGCACGATTAAAATTTGGCACGAGTATGACTAAACATGATCAAGGCTGGAATAAATCTAAATATTAGAAATAATAAAATTTGAATTATGGACTCGACTATGGCCATAGTTAAATAGTTTAGTGATGATTCATAAGTCGTTTAGGAACGATTGAAATCTTTTTGGCACGATTAACTCAAAAATTTTTAAGCAACATTTATTTAGGCACGAGTCTAGAAAGATGTGTGAGTTGACACGATGGAAATATAATTCAAAATGGTTTAATCGTGATCAAAAGTCGTAAGGGTGATCCAAATCGAATTCGCTCTAGCACGATTGATTATGTAGGCATGATCATAGAATCACGTTCTAGGTGTGCTTATGAACCTAGTGGAAAGAAATCAAAGTAAGTCTAAAAGGTAACAATTCAAAAATAGAAAGATAAGGAAGAAGGAAGAACAACCAGTTTATTAAGAAGATGGTAACTAGGAATAAGGCACAAATCGATTTGGAACTTAATAGTTATATGCCAATAAAAGACGTAGCCTCCATGGTATTCGAATATTGTAATCATATCCGAAGTCATTTTACTGATAATTTATGCCTTGCCAGTGTACAGCTAGCTACAATAAACTCTTGGTTTCATAACTCAACGATGATACGATAACGAATACCCTATCAACTATATCCAATTTTGACATAATAATAATTCAAGAATGAAATAGGACAACCAAGACATAGTTTAATAATGCTCGATAACCCACGCTTATCTGGAATTACTTTAACTTAGGGGTCATGCCTCGCTAGTGGCTGCTGGCTGCAGTGAACCCGTATTCTCCATAATTCAAATAAATAGCGACAATGCGCTGCTGTCTTGCCATTATGAGTCATCAAAAATTATTCCAACTATATTCATAAAATTTCAAAGGAGCTTCCAAAATTTCAACAAGTTGATCATGATAAAAAATATAAATATATGATCTTGAAAATTAATTTTGAAAATCAGATGATGGACTAGGAAGAAAATGATCGAAGACAAAAGAAATATAAATATAAATTTTTATTTCTCTATTGTTCAAAGATCGAAAGAAACATCTACATATCTTGAATTTTCAAGAAACTAGCACAGAATAAATATATGGATAGTTTGATTATGTTAGGCTCAAACACAATGGATGGAGATAAAATATTGACCTTTAGAAAAATATAAAAACTTATAGATAATGGGAAATAATAAGCAATATAGTTCGCACGATATGGTGATAATTAGTAGGAGAAAAGTAAAATTGTACAAATGATTAGGAATAGAAAAATGTAAGTAAAATGATGGATTAGGAAGAAATAACTGAAGATATGAGAAACATAAAAATTATTATCTTTATTCCATGGATATTCAAACGATTGAGAGAGACTTCAAATCAGCAACTAACTCTAGATTCCTATGTGATAACAGAATCATAAATTATAAATAATTTCTTATGGTAAAACGTGAAATAAATAAGCAATACAGACTCACATGGTGTGAGGGTGATATCTAAAGAGTGCTGAAAAGAAAATTTACACAAATAATCGATATCAGTAATTGAATCCAAAGAAGTCCTAAGTTGCAGGCGTCTACCCACCTTAGAGTCTACCATCGTGTCAAAACACAATAGTACATCCTTCTAGAAAACTTTCTTTAGTTAGTCAATAAGTGTATAATTTAATAAACCACTCCCTAAACCATATGTACTTATATAGCAACCTTAACTACCCAACAATCAAATTGAATAAGAGACTCCTAGTCCTAGCCATTATACTAAAATCATATTAGTCCTAATTATGAATGAGCATTCTAGTCGCACGCTTGCAGTAGTATGACTAAGATAGGTACTACCACAAGTTCGTACAATTTGCGAAGACTGACCTGCATGGGCCACCACAAAAACTTGTCACGATCCGTACCCACTTTTCGGGATACAAGTGCGTGTCCAAGCCAGCCTACGCCACAGTATCGGCGGTAGTACGCTGTCAAGCCCGTAATAAATAAATGCTCATAATAATCTTTATTACTCATTCACATTTGCTAAATTAATACAACATTTACAAGAATTGTGTTTGGTAGAAAGTACAAAATCTCACAGTTTCTATTACAACAAATTTAAACTAACTAGCTAGCTAGCTTCTAGGCTTTAACTTGCGAGTACACCCGTATCTCCCAATGCTAAGAGAAGCCATAGTTAACCTAAAAAATATTGGTTTCCAGTCAGGAATGAACAAGCACACAGATCGACGGCTATCCGAAAATATAATAGAATTTGTAAGACATAAAAATAGCATATGTGAATAACTAGATATCGAACTGAATCATGGCATGTTTAGAATGAAACAAGTACTCTACAACAGGATGTATCCACTAGAGAAAAATATGTAAATAAGGTGACATGTCAAGTGGTGGAGGAAACAAGAAAAAAATAAGTAAATGACAACTATTTATGTGTTTTGAAATATCGTGTTCGACATGTGAACGACTAGGGGATAAATCAAGCACCCCGTACGTGTATTGTGCGGCTGCTATTCTCTACGAAAGACATGAGGGATAGTTTTGGGTAGTCCACATGTCTACTAAGATATTTCTTCTCCTGAGTAGTACTCATAGACTCGAAAAAGTCACGAAACACGAAAACATGATAATCATGTAATATAGTATGTAGATATCCATGATACTAATCCGTGTGACAACGTGTCAACAAAAAAGAGAGAATATGTATAAACATGAAATGGAAAGACTACTAAGAATCGAAAGCAATCAGAAAGTACACTTGTATGTGGTCCTTTGCTGGTGAAACCAATAATACTATACCACTCAGGGGGCTACAGTCAACCTCATACAATAGTCTCTGGATGCTAAAATAGATATTATCAATGTGTTCAGAATAGTCAAATTAGCTAGGATAGCCTACCCATAAGTCTAATTCTGGATATAGGAGAAAAACGGTAATTTTAGGCCAAAATGATGTCTACCGTTGGACTCGTTTTGTACCAAAAAACGTGCCAGAGTTTATGGTCTCTAAAGTCATCAAAGTATGTCTACAGGTTGGGTTTGATGAAACAAAACCAACCGTGTGTCTAAAATTGGATTCCGGCAGGCTATGCACAATTTCGTCCTATAGATCGGATCACGGGCCCGCCAAAATAGCGTTCCGGTCGACCTTTTCAGAATCGGACAAAACTTGGCATACATGACCAGAAAAATGACACAGTCATGTTGGCGTAAGTTTCATCTCGAGACGACGAACGTGTACAAAGTAATTGACTAATTTATAAAGAGGCCGATACGGTAAATTTTGACGGATACGCATCAAATTCGTCACGCACACACAACCAATTCAAATTCCGTCAAAGTCCACATGTCCGCGAAGTCGATACGCACATTTCAAAGCTTTCAGTTCGTGACCATGTCGCCCGGTTTGTCGGGGCGCACGGCGTATCGGAAAGATTTTCTAATTTTTATATCGTTTTTAAAAAATATTTTTCATAAACTTTGGAATCAAAAATATTTTTATATAACGAACGATAAATTAAACTACAAGAAGGATTTTAAGGCCCTATATGTTGCCTATAAGTATGTTCAATTGGTTTTCGAAAACTCCTAATCTTCAGTCCAAAAATTGCCTTCTAATACTGGTCCCTAAACGAGTTTCCTGTTTTATTTTAGAATAGATTTTCGCCCATTTTTGGGTCGATCTTCCGGGAAACCTAGAGGGTCTAAAGTCAAACTAATTGAAGGAATTAATAGTTGGATAGGTTGTCTACATACCAGAAGTGACAGATCGTGAAACGATCAAGCGAGGATGTGGAGACTTCGTTGTGAAGTTGCAACCGCAGCCTGCTGCTGCCCGACGCTGTGCGTGCGCATCTTCGGCCATCTCCGACAGCCCAGGGAGGCCGCACGGTGGCGCAGGGGTGCGCCATGACTGGGGCTAGTCTGGGACCGAGGGGGGAGAGTTAGGGTTAGGTTTTGTTACTACTTCTCTCTCTATTTCGCTATCGGGATTTATTGCGGCTGTGACAATTTGGGGTTTCAAGAAACCAAGCTCGGGCTGGGCTAGGTTTGGTTTTTTTTTTTTTTTTTTTTTTTTTCTTTCCTTATCTCTTTTCTACATATTATACAATATATATACTTCCATATATATATAAAAAGGTAACATTTATATCTATATTCATCTACAATTATCTATATACATATATATACCGCATATGTATAATTATCCAATAAATCCAAAATCCTAATAAAACTTATTCTCCATGTAGCATTTATTTTATAAAAAGATACGTACATACATACTATTTATTTTCCTAAGAACAAAATAATAAATAATAATAAAGACATTTTTATACTAAATTATAGGATCCATAAAAAGTAATAATGATAACAAAATTCATTAAACCGATAATAGTATAGTTTTGGGTGACACATTGCACTCCTACTTAATTGGTCCAACAATAATCGTGCAACATATTGAAATACCATATTAATATTAATTAACAAATATTTAGAAAATATTCGTCAATCCCAAAAATAAGATACGAAGTATATGCATCTACTTAAAATATGTCTACATGAGCGTCTTTGCACACACTCCATGTCTACATGGGCTGGGGCTTGGTTCGGGTCCAGTTTGACTGGTTTAGCACAATCGGGTCTTCTAAAAGTAAACAATCTAATTAATAAATAATTAAAACGTATATAGAGGTTAAGTCGCAACTTGGCCTAGTTTTCATATTTAGAACACACCTATGGTTTGGCCTTTCCTACCATGGCTAATACACTAGTCAAAATATGCCACTGCACTATCCCTGCCACGAATTCTAGTCATCTTGCGTTCC
Source organism: Iris pallida (assembly GCA_029216955.1). Taxonomy (NCBI): domain Eukaryota; kingdom Viridiplantae; phylum Streptophyta; class Magnoliopsida; order Asparagales; family Iridaceae; genus Iris; species Iris pallida. The sequence continues at coordinate 15,125,119 of JANAVB010003000.1, read as the reverse complement.
AAAATTTAACCATGACTAAGACCTTCTATAATAATAACTAATTAAAATAATTATTTATAAAATTCCAAAAATTGTATTTTAGTTCAAATAAATAAAATTAAAATATTTTCAAGAATTTTGGGAAGAGAGGTTACACTACTCACTCCTCGATATCGACATTCCTAACTGTCCTTGAGCTATTCTCAGCGTGGTCGGGACAGAAGATCAATTTCGTGAAGTCCAGTATCTTCTTCAGTAATCAGGTCTTTATGGATGATCAACAATCCCTTGCTGCCATGCTCCAACTTTTACTGATGGATGAACACGATAGATACTTGCGCCACCCCTACTCCTCTCGAATAAGCGGCTCTCCTCCTTCGACAACATCATCTCCAAATGTCATACTCGCCTCAGCGGCTGGAAAATGAGGACTCTTTCATAAGCTGGAAGAACCACCTTGATTAAATCTACCCTCGGCTCGATCCCGATCTACTGTATGTCGTCCTACAAATTTCCAGAGGTATCTCTCTTAAAATGGATCAAATCCACAGATCATTTTGGTGGGGACACGACAGTTCGGAGAAGCGCTTACACTTTCTAGCGTGGAAGAACTTCACAAAACCTTTGCGAGAAGGAGGCCTGGGATTCAGGAACCCGGACTGGGTTAATAGTTTGTTGGTTGGCAAACTACTCTGGACATTCATCATCAAGCCGACACTTCTATGGGTGCGGCTCCTACAAGGAGTATATTTGCAAACCCAGTCCATATGGACAGCTCCTAAATGAAAACAAATGTCCCCCACTTGGTGTAGCATCCTTGACGTACGGCGGTACATGGAGGGGATGGTATGCTGGAGGATCAAGAAAGGTAGGGTGGACATTAGAGACCCATGGGTCTCTAACATCCCAGGCCATAGAATCTTGCCCCTACCTACACCAACAAAGGGCCTCACCGTCGTCAGAGATCTCATGGACCCCCCCCCCCCCCACACGTTCATGGAACCTCCAACTTATCTACTCCCTCCTTGAACCAATGGAGGCCAATGCTATAGCGGCTATTGATATTACCAGCAATGGAGGACCTGATGAGCTCATCTGGATGGGTACTAGGACGGGGATGTTGACAACTAAATCTCTATATGAAAGTATCCGCAGAACGGAGGCAACAACTTCAGCCGGATCAGTTGATCCAAAAGTCTGGAAGCACCTATGGAAAATGAAGAACATCTCACCGCGCGTTCAGCTCTTCATTTGGAGGATTTTGAATAACGTTCTTCCTCTGTCCTCTTGTATCAATAGACGGTTTTCGCACATTAATCCTTTGTGTCCTTTCTGCCTTCAACAAGCAGAAGACGATAATCACTTGTTGCTCTATTGTCAAGTAGCCCGATCTGTGTGGTTTGCTAGCCCTATTAGACTGCATGTGGATCATCTGGATATTCATTTGCTATTATAACGCTGGCTGTTGGACGAGCAAGCTCACTCCACTTTCCGCTTTGGTGCTACAATCTGCTGGGCCATTTGGAAGGCGAGAGGCGATTGTGTGTTCCGCCATATTGCTCCCTGTTTTCATCGTATCATAGGCCAAGCTGTTTCAATCCATGAAGCTTATGAGGGAAAGCACTCATACAATGACATGGAGCCTTGTATCCCTATCTCGATGATGGAATCTTCTGACCACACCTGGGAACCACCGGCTGAAGGTTTTATTAAAATCAACGTAGATGGTGCTTCGTCTTTCTCTTCCATTGCGGCGGTAGCGATTGCGAGGGATGCCAATGGTAACTTCATCAGAGCGATCACTTGGTATTCGGCTCCATCTTTCTATGCGGATACCAGTCTTCTATCGAAAGCCCATGCCTTCCTGCTTGGTGTCCGCCTTGCCTCCTCAATCAACAAGGAGAACTTGATCATTGAAGGGGACTCACTGTCTCTGGTCAGGATATATATATATATATATATATATATATATATATATATATATATATATATATATATATATATATATTGAATAAAAAGTTTAAATTCTAAAATTCTTCATCCAAACTCTTCAACTCCTTATCATAAATCTTATTTTAGTTTGTATTTTGTAATGATCAAGAGTTGATTGCTATTTAATTATGTGTTTAATATTACTTTTGTTTAAAATTGTTTCAGTTAGTATATTATAGCCCGATAAATCCGATGAATCCGACCCAACCCGAGTTCAACCCGAGCCAAACCTGTCACGCCCCAGAACCAGAATACTGGAGAGCGGGGGAATGACTCAGCCAGCTACGTATTACGGGTAGATGAATACCGTATAATACGATCAATGCTGTCTAACCAGACGAGGGGGTGCATACTACATAAAAGTCTCACTATGGTCACTTCACATCTATTGTCTCAATCATTCAAAACAAGAAACGGAAATAGAGAACATGTAAGATAAAGCAGTAAGGCGTCACAAACGCTTAGTCAAAATGTTCTTGAGATCTGGCTTTACAAAACATAGCCAGATGGTATAGTAGCATATACACAATTGTTATCAGCTGCAGTCTGACTTAATTACAATTATGCAAAAGTAAGTACAAGACGATCCGACTAACATGTCGGTGCCAAACGACTAAGTATAAAGTAAATGACAAAACGAGCGGCGAAGTAAGGAAACCCACTCGAGTCCTCCTACGATCATTCCCCTAGTATTGACCATCTTGGAGGTAGAAGTAAGCTGGATCCTCGAGGACTGGCTCTAAATCTGGCCATGCAAAACCAGAGAGGTTAGACCTCTAATAGCAAGTACCACAAGGGAGCACGATATGAAGGATTAAACCAGTAAGTAAGAGAATATCATAATAGATCTCTGCTATCTACTAGGATTCACATAACATCACGACACTTCGAACCAACCTTCCAACCAAACAAGGACAGAAGTTAGCCCGTCATGTCTTGACATTCTGATCATCTCAGTTAGGCAACAGAGTAAATACAGTAAACAAATAAATCATCTTGAACGGCCAATCAACTACTACGGCTTGCTATTGTGAGTTCCAAGTTATCCTGAAATTGTGCAAATAGGGATTCCTCAGTTCTTACTATGTACGAGCAAGGCTAGTCTATCCAATCAATCAATTGCGCCAATCATGTAGTTAGACGAGTTCCAGCGGGACGCCCGCCGTTATAGCATGTACAATAATATAAGCAGATACTGTTTCCTGCCCATGCGACAGATTTACAGTATCTGTGGGAACCAGCCGGCCTGTCGGGCACTTAATAGTCCCAAGAGGGCTGCCATGTAAGAACTCGGGAATCTATTCTCTCCATGCCATCATTATTTTATTTAACTTAATAGTCTCTACGTTGAGTGAAGTTCCATGCCGTGGATCATGGTCATTCAAATGAGTACTTTCGTATGGGGTACGATATGCACAACTCTACAACGATACCCGTGCGGCTAGGTTGTAGGTCTTACATAGCATGATGCAACAATCAAATCTAACCACGGAGTAATCATGCCTTGACCATAAAGTACACATGCTGTTTTTGTAAGATAAAATAAATAAATAAATAAATAAATAAATAAATAATTTGAAGCCTGCATGTGCCTGTATGCCAATATTCGGGATTGGCTAATCGAGTACAATAGTTCATTACATGAACGTGTCTCATTTATTTCATTCAATAAGACGACTAGCCAGTCTCTTAGTTCCAACTAGGAACGCATGATCAATATTTAGTCCATGTCACAATCATTATCAATGGTGACAAGGCATGAAAGTCATTTAGTATTACATGGGTCGAGTCTACAACTCTCAAGGTCAAGTTCTAGTCATACTGGATATCCATGGATCAATCAGGACACAAGGCGCATTCCACATAACAATCCATTTTAAAAAATTTAACATATCATGATTTATCAAGAAATTCACGCAAAAGGCGTAAGAATATAATAAAAAAATTATCACGCCATCATTAAATGAATAATTATAGGACAAATAAAAACACCCAGGTCAAGAAGTCATGCCAAGTTGAGTAGGTTATACTAAGGCCAACAAGTCACGCCAACAAGTCTAGTCGAAGTGAGCGTGAAAATGGTTCATGTGGCACGCACAGTGTGAGTGTGGAAAATGATAAGAAATTCACGCACGCACTCGTGGACGTGTGCGTGACTAAAAATCCACCCACTCCTGGATGTGTGCGTGACTGAAAATACACGCACTCATGGATGTGTGCTTTACTAAAAATACACGTACGCTCATGAGAACGTTAGCGTGACTAAAAATACACGCACGCTCATGAGAACGTGAGCGTGACTAAAAATATACGCACGCTCATGAGAACGTGAGCGTGACTAAAAATACACACACGCTCACGAGAACGTGAGCGTGACTAAAAATACACGCACGCTCATGAGAACGTGAGCGTGACTAAAAATACACGCGCGCTCATGAGAACGTGAGCGTGACTAAAAATACACGCACGCTCATGAGAACGTTAGCGTGACTAAAAATACATGCACGCTCATGAGAACGTGAGCGTGACTAAAAATACACGCTAACATGTAAGAACATGAACGTGACTAAAAATCCACGCAGACACAAGTAAGAACGTGTGCGTGACTGAAAATCCACGCAGACACGTAGAGACGTGTGCGTGACTGAAAATCCACGCAGACACGTAGAGACGTGTGCGTGACTAAAAATCCACGCACGCACAAGTAAGAACGTGTGCGTGACTGAAAATACACGCAGCCACGTAAGAACGTGTGCGTGACTCAGCCTTCGTCCCAGCCAGAAAATGAAGTTCCCAGCCAGAAGACACGCTAAGTTGGGAGATCAAAACCCATGAATAACCGAAATACAACAACTTAGATCTAGAGAAAACAAGCCATAGAAATCAAAAATGCCAAGAACTAAACTCTCTCAGGATCATGAGAGGAAGAGAAATGAACCATAAAAATGGTTCTCCAAGCAAGAAGCAAGATTGCACTTGCCTGCTGCTACTACTGGTAGGTGGAGAAGTGATGAGAGGAAGAAGAAGAAGTAATGGTGAAGAAGAGTAATGAGGAGAGAGAAAGATGATGGAAGCTTAAATATGAAGGATGGTGGTAGGTGGGAGTTCGGGCCAGGTTCCATCGGGTCCACAAGGCCAACCCGAAAGCAAAGACTAAGCAGAGAAGTTAAAAGCAGGAAATAAAATACAAAAATAAAATGCAGACAATTAATTAACATAAAATTAAAGAAATTTTAAATACAAGATAATACATGATAAATACTAAATAAATATACATGAGTTGTACATGAATAAAAATACACATCCTGGGAACGGGGAGTGACATCTCTACCCACCTTAGAAAAATTCCGTCCTCGAATTTCAAATCCAAGCAGGTGGAAATATCGGAGCTAAACTAATACAAGCAATTCTAGTGAGCAAGCAATCATTTTACCATATCAAAAAGCAAGTACTATATATGTAAATTCATCAATCCACGATATCAAGTAGCTCTACCCATAAGGTGATAAGCATGAAGAATCAGGACAATCAAGGTATACAGAAAGAGATATACCTTGTGAGTCAAACAGGTGTGGATACCGTGATCGGATATCATCCTCACGTTCCCACGTTGACTCTCCCAAGGAGTGATGACCCCAAGCAACACGGACAAGACTAATTGTTCGGTTCTTGAGTATCTTCTCTCTTCGGTCCAAAATGGACACAGGCTGTTCCTCGTAAGACAGGTTGGTACCAACAACCAGCTCAGAATGATCGAGGACATGGCTTGGGTCCGATACATACCTACGTAATTGAGATACATGAAACACATCATGCACCTCTCGTAACGAAGGTGGGAGGGATAAACGATAAGCAACATCGCCTACCCGATTAAGGATAACAAATGGGCCCACGTACCGCAGACTCAATTTCCTGCGAACGCCAAATCTAATGACCCCACGAGTAGGTGAGATCCGCAAGAATACGTGGTCCCCAACAGAGAATTCTAACGGCCTACGATGCTGGTCTGCCCAATGACGATGCCGGTCCTGTGCAACTCGAAATCGCTCTCTAATTCCCTTAACCACTTCAACCGTCTGAACAATTATTTCTGGGCCTAACATCTTCCTCTCTCCGATATCGTCCCATGCAAGCGGTGATCTGCACTTCTTACCATATAGTGCTTCAAATGGCACCATCTGGATACTGGATTGATAACTATTGTTGTATGAAAACTCAACTAAGTGCAGGTGGCTCTCCCAAGACCCTCCAAAATCTAGAGTGCAAGCTCGCAACATGTCTTCTAAAGTCTGAATCGTTCTTTCTGATTGCCCATCCGTCTGCGGATGGTAGGCCGTGCTAAACCTTAACTTGGTACCCAGACTATGATGTAAGCTCTTCCAGAAATGTGACGTAAAGCGGGTATCTCTATCCGACACAATACTGACAGGGACTCCATGCTGTCTGACTATCTGTTGCATATATAACTCTACCAACTTTTCTGTAGATTGCCCTACTCTGAAAGGAAGAAAGTATGCTACCTTCGTAAGTCGGTCTACTATTACCCAAATAGCGTCTTTACCACTTGGTGATCTCGGTAAACCGGTCACAAAGTCCATTATAATATGCTCCCATTTTTATTCCGGAATAGGAAGCGGTTGCAATAACCCAGCTGGCCTCTGCTGTTCTGCCTTCACTTGCTGACATACCAAGCAACGGGAAACAAATCTAGCTATCTCCCTCTTCATCCCGTTCCACCAGAAATGCTGCTTGATATCTTGGTACATCTTGGTCCCTCCAGGATGAATAGAATACTGAGAACTGTGAGCTTCTGCCATAACCTCATGTCTAATATCTCTACTAGTGTCACGACCCGCACCCTAGAGTAAGGGCACGAGACGTGGGTACGTCCAGCCTACGCCGCAGTATCGGCGGTAGAACGCTGTCCTAGGTCACAACATCTAACAATTGAAGGTAATACAGTTATACTCCCCGAATGGGGATGACATAACAGAAATATAACTCAACCACAGCTAAGGTAGAACAGGTAAGATAGATTGATAATGAAAGATAAAAATATCCAGAACAGAGAATCACAGAGATACAATCCAGAACTAAGTGTCTAAATAATACATCTCAGAAATCTCAAAGTCTAATACAGTAATCCAAAATAGTAAGACAATCCTAAACTAATGGAGTGTCGTCTACAGCTAATGGATCCTGCTGCTGGTCTAAATTCGGGCACTCATCTAGTGTGGCACCGTAGTAAGTAGGACAGAACGCCTCAGCCTCATCCTCTGTAATATTTCAACAGGTCCAGTCAGGACGGGAACGAGCACATATCTCTCAACAGTTCATATCAGGTTAGGAGTATAAATCATTGCAATAGAGTAAAATACAGGAAGTGCTGAATGGAAGTACAAGTAAAACATGAGATATTTGTAATTGGAAATAGATACATGATAGTAAAGACTGTAAGTGACTACGTGATTTAGAGTACAATATGGTTATATAAACGGCTTAGGGGCACATGAATACAAATAAGGAGGCACATTTATACAGCAACTTGGGATAGTGTTCACATAACCAATTCTACTCACCCCGCCCCAATCAATACACAAGGATCCGTTCAAGTTATGTCATAAGCACATGAATACAACTAAGATACGTGAACTCATGTAATGAGTAGTACATGAGGCACGTGATAAGCACATGAAAGCACATAAGAACATGTAATAACATGAACTAGTACGAGTACAAGGAGTACCTGATGCACATGATAAAGTACATGAACATGAAATACCCGATGCACCCGTAGAGGGATAACATCTCAGGAAGGGATCCATATAGTACTAATCCGTGAAGATACGTGTCAGCATCATGTAGAGTAATCTAGAGCATGAATATATCCAGACATGTATGAAAAGATCAGAGAATGTACTCGCCTGCTATCTGAAAGTCCGAGATGAAAGTACTGTCCGAGGAGTGGTGTCTGGCTCCTATTTAGAACAGTACGAGTCACAACAAGTCCAGAACAGAAATGTAATGCACTACAATGCGTTCTACATGAATCTAGGTCAATCTAGACCAAAGTCAACTTTTGGTCAACTCTGGTCAACCCTAGAAATCAAACTAGGTCAACCAAGTCTAATCTAGGTCAAACTAGTCTAAACTATGTCTAGCAAGACTATTCTAGGCTTTCTAGACTAATCTAGGCAATACCAAACTATTCTGGTTATAATATGACTAATAGGCAAAACCATGCTAAAAATCTACAATTCACCATAACAATATACAATACCTTAGTCCTAGGGTATTCCATACTCTATGACACATATCACCACCCCACATATCAAGACACCATATATACCCAATATATAAATATACACATATTACACATTATATATCTAACTAATATATATGTATAGGACTAAAACATCACAAGGCACATTTTATTTACACACAAGAAGTGAAGGGAACACATGGTGAACTAATGAATATGTGTGGAAGGGAAGTGAGGATGGAAAACACATAAGAACTATGTGCAAGTGTGTATCTAACAATAGGCTTGTGTGTGAATCAACACAAAGGTGTGTGTGCCTCATGAATATTGTGATAGATTAGAGAGTGAGTGAGGACTAAAATCTGGGAGTAAACTGTGGTGTGGTGAGGTGTGTGTACGGTTCAGAAAACTGAAAAAAAATAGGGATTAATTCGCAGGTTATACATTAACAGTTTTAGAAATAATCAATACACAAGGATTCTCAACAATCAACATCAATATGAATGGAAGGCAAAATCTGGAACTCAGTTGAATATAACATTAATGTTTCAGATTTCCTGAACACCCCCACTCTCCATAACAGTTAACAAACTCAACTCAGATTTGATATATTGAATCAATAGTTCAAACAAAACCCAAGATCAGTTAATAAAATTACTTAACAGTCCCCCCCTCATTGCATTCTCAGTATTAGCCTCAATACTCATCCAAATCAAACCAATTTCGACACACCAATAGAATTTATATAGGAGAACAAATTATAGGTTTAATTACATGTAAACAACAGTGTTTAATAGGTTAAAATGATGCTAAATCTCAGTAATCAGTTCAAAACAGACCTTAAGTTGAATTTCCAGATTTTAAACATTCATAACAGTTCACGAACTTTAAATCCCAGAATTTGAATCACACACACATTGAAACAAACTTGAATTCAGCATACCCTTAGATAATACATAGGAGAACATATTAAGGGTTTAATAACATATAATTAACAGTGTATAATGGGTTAAAAAGATTGCTAAAACTGAAATTGAAAACTGGAAAAAGTTTCAGAATATAAGGCTGATACAAGGTTTCAGAATTAACATGGGAAATAAGAAATTGATCTAGAAAATCAATTTAAAATAGGAATTTAATGGTTGGTAATAATTAAACATGAGGTATACATGCTCTATAATTTGTTTGTGTCCACAGAAGTGGACACAAACGTGTCCAGTACAAAACATTACACAAACGGTGCACAGTCAGTCCACTCGTCGTGCACGTGTTCATGTCGATCGTGTGCATGACACGACACGACACGTCACAACCCACGTGGTTGTGTCCCAGGGTTGACCTAGTGTAGGGCTAGGGATAGGACACCCTGACACGTGTCCATGTTGCGTGTGCAAGACACGGGACACGCGTATCAGTGGCTAAAAACGACAGCCACTGAAACAGTACAAAACCCGTGCGCACGCTCGTGCGTGTCCGAGACGACACGTGGGGCTCTAAAAATTGGGGAGCCCCGTGTCAGTGTTAGCCCCTAGCTACACATCGAGTCTCACGTGTCGAGGAGGCGTGTCCTAGGCGCTGTGTCCCCCGAAGTACAGGGCATGCACAGTGCCCGCGCGCGCGTGTGCACGACAGCGTGTACACGTGCCCGACACGACTCGACACGACACAAAAACTTGACACAACTTCAGAAATGTGTAAGCGAGCCCAAAAGCTAAAATCCTATTCAAACAAAATTCCAAAATACACACGAAATGCCCATTGGGGTATTTCATCAAACACCTAACAATAACCACTGATACGTGTCCAGAATGGACACGAAACGACACAAAAATTTAGGAAACCCTATTCCTACAGTTAGGCTAGGGTTAGGGCAACCTAGAAATGATTTTTATCAGATTTAAAATGAATTAGAGAGGATTATACCTATAGGTGTTCAAACTCCCAAAAAGCTTCAAAGAGAAGGATCTCTCAAACCACCAAAAGCTCTCCAAATTATTTTCTCCCTGTCAAAAATTATTACCAACAGCAAGAACACATGATTTAGAGCCTATTGCAATTTGTTTGAAGGAATTTGGAGAAGAAATGTATTTTCTAGGGATTTACAAAGATGGGGACTCACATCTTCCAAATGGAAAAGTTTCCTAAAGAGGCAACCCTAGTTTTGAGAGCATGTAAATAGGGGAGGGGCTGACCATAGTGGCTGTCCAGAAATCCTAGGATTAGGGCTTGGTTCAATGGGTGTGGGCTATGGGACATTAAGCCTATTAGTCATAAAATGACTTGTGACTTCACAAGCCATTTCCATATCAAACTAACTCCTAATTTCACCAAATTAATCCCAATGGGTTCATCCTCATGAACTTAAGTCATCCTAGGTTTTCAAATCCTAATCAAAAAGTCAAGACCTAGGTTACCCACTAGGTTAGTCTACAAGGTCGACTTAAGTCAAAGTCTCTATAGGGTCAAAATCAATTCTACTAAAAATCACCAAAAATCACTAAAAATCATATTAAATATATTAAACCCAAATAATTAATAATAATTCCAATTAATTCACAAATTTTCAAAAATAACCAAAATACCCTCAAGCTAGAAAAGTGGTAGTGACAAATCTACCCCCCCTAAAATAATTTCGTCCTCGAAATTAAAGGCGAAACTAAACTGCTGAGAAGGATAGAAAAGTATACCTCAAGGTCCAAAAAGATAGGGGTACCGCCCGCGCATCTCATCCTCCCGCTCCCAGGTCGACTCTCCTGGAGAATGATGCCTCCATGCGACGCGTACCAAGGGTATCACCTGGTTCCTCAATACCTTCTCTCGACGATCCAGAATCTCCACAGGCTGCTCTGGATAACTGAGGGTAGGTCCAACCTCTATCTCCGAGTGATCGAGCACATGGCTAGGGTCAGCCACGTACCGTCTCAACTGTGACACGTGGAATACGTTGTGAACTCCCTCTAGTGCAGGTGGCAAGTCTAGCCTGTAAGCCACGTCACCGACTCTCCCGCTGACAACGAAAGGGCCGATAAAGCGCGGGCTAAGCTTCCTACCTCCACCAAAATGTATCGTACCACGAGTCGGAGATATCCGCAGAAAAACCATGTCTCCAACCTAATCACAAGCAAGGTCTCAAGTTACTAAAAAAATCAAACACGATCAATCAACAACAAAATACAAAATACAACCTACTTCTAATCCTAGCTCTAAATCTGTACCTCAAACTCCAGCAGCCTCCGGTGGCTATCAGTCCAGTGCCGATGTCTGTCCTGCGCCACGCGAAGTCTGTCCCTGATGAGCTTCACCTTCTCGGCTGCGTCAACAACCATCTCTGGTCCCAGTAAAGCTCGTTCTCCAACATCATCCCAAGATAAGGGTGTACGACACCTACGCCCGTACAGAGCCTCAAACGGTGACATCTCAATGCTGGCCTGAAAACTGTTGTTGTAAGCAAACTCCACCAAATGCAGGTGATCCTCCCAGGAACCTCCAAAATCCAGGATGCACGTCCGCAGCATATCCTCAAGGGTCTGAATAGTCCTCTCTGACTGTCCGTCCGTCTGGGGGTGGTATGCAGTACTAAACTTGAGCTGAGTGCCCAAGCTAGTCTGCAGACTCCTCTAGAAATGGAAAGTAAAGCGGCTATCCCGATCTGAGACTATGCTGACGGGAACTCCGTGAATCCTGACTATCTGCCTCATATACAACTCCGCCAGCCTCTCTGTAGACGTACCCACCTTGAATGGCAAGAAGTGGGCCAATTTGGTCAACCTGTCAACGATGACCCAAATCGCGTCTTTCCCTCCTGGTGTACGGGGCAACCCTGATACAAAATCCATGGTAATATGTTCCCACTTCCACTTTAGAATGGGCAACGGCTGCAACAATCCCCCGGGCCTCTGCCTCTCTGCCTTGACCTGCTGACAGATCAAGCATCTAGCTACGAAGTTGGACACCTCCCTCTTCATCCCGTACCACCAGACATGCTCTCGCAGATCCCTGTACATCTTGTTGGCACCAGGATGTATAGAGTACTGCGATCTGTGAGCCTCTTACATAATCTGCTCTCTGAGCTCCCCGCTAGGCACACATAACCTATCACCGTGCCTCAGGGCACCATCCACTGCAAGTGAGAACTAAGTATCCTCTACTCCCATACTAATCTGCTCTCGGATACACCGCAGAGCCACATCATCAAACTGTGTCGCCTTGATCCTGTCCATCAAGTCTGACTGTATCTGAAGGCCCCATAACTACATCTGCACTCCGGGCACAATCACCTCTATCCCAAGGCTCTCCAAATCTGCAAGCAGGTGCCGATCCATAGTCAAACACATGGCTGTCGGATACCTACTCAAGGCATCGGCAACCACGTTGGCCTTCCCCGGGTGATACTGGAGTGCGATATCAAAGTCCTTCATCAACTCAAGCCATCTGCGCTGCCTCATGTTCAACTCCTTCTGAGTGAACACGTACTTCAAACTCTTGTGGTCTGTGAAGATATCCACCCTCTCGCCATACAGATAGTGCTTCCATAACTTTAAAGCAAAAATCACCGCCGCCAGCTCCAGGTCATGGGTAGGGTAGTTCTTCTCATGAGGACGTAATTGCCTGGAAGCATAGGCAATCACCTTCCCATGGTGCTGTAAGACGCAACCCATCCCCTTCCCTGAAGCATCACTATAAATAGTGAAACCACCTGATCCTGAAGGCAACGTCAGAATCGGAGCCGTCGTAAGCCGCTTCTTCAACTCATCAAAAGCTGCCTGACACTCCTCTGACCAAACATACTCAGTATCCTTCCGAGTCAACCGTGTCAACGGCTCTGCAACCCGGGAGAAATCCTGCACAAATCTCCTATAGTATCCTGCCAGCCCCAGAAAACTCCTGATCTCTGCCATCGAAGTCGGCGCTGTCCAAGCCTCAACTGCTACAATCTTTTTGGGGTCAACTGAGATACCATCTCCAGTCACCACATGCCCCAAGAAGTCCACCCGGTCCAAAAAGAACTCACACTTGGAGAGTTTCTCATAAAGCTGCTCCTGCCTGAGAGTCTCTAGCACTATCCGCAGATGCTCCTCGTGCTCCTCCTCAGTCTTGGAATATATCAAGATATCATCAATGAACACCACCACGAACTTATCCAAGTACTGGTGGAACACCTTGTTCATTAGATTCATAAGCACTGCTGGTGCATTGGTTAGCCCAAACGGCATAACCAAAAACTCAAACTGCCCGTACCGCGTCCTGAAAGCGGTCTTGGGGATATCCTCCCTCCTCACCTTCACCTGGTGATAACTCGACCTCAAATCAATCTTGGAGAACACCCGAGCTCCGCTCAACTGATCAAACAGATCATCGATCCGCGGCAGTGGGTATCTGTTCTTGATTGTCAGGTTATTGAGTGCCCTGTAGTCGATACACATACGTACCGACCCATCCTTCTTCGGTACGAAAAGCACCGGTGCACCCCAAGGTGAAAAACTCGAGCGAATGAAGCCCTTGTCCTGCAGCTCATCCACCTGCTTCTTCAGCTCCACTAACTCGCTGTTGTTCACTCGATAGACATGCTGGAAGATCGGTTCCGCGTCGGGAACCAAGTCTATCGAGAACTCTACATCTCTGTCCGGTGGAAGCCTGGCAACTTCTCTGGGAATACGTCCATAAACTCTGCGATCAAGGGATGCGGAGCCACCTGCTCCTCGACTGAAGCTCCATAAAAGACTCCGTCGTCCTGCTCTGCCTGCCGTTGGGTGTACTCGAACTCTGGCTCTCCTGGCGCCCCGAACAAAACTCTACCTCCACGGCAATCAATGCGGGCGTGGTGTCTACTCAGCCAGTCCATACCTAATACAATGTCGTAGTTCGGTAATGGCATGACTAGTAGACTCACCCCCAACTCTCAGCCTCCCAATATAATACTTCGCCCTCTGCAAACATCACTCACGAGGATGACCCCACCCTCGGTCGTGATCTTGCAGGTCCTAGGCAATGGTTCCGAAATTAAACTGTGTCTAATAGCATACGATACAGACACAAAGCTGTGGAAAGCCGCGGAATCAAAGAGTGCAAATACTGGAAGGGAGTCGAGAAGAACCGAACCTGCTATCAGCTCTCCGATAACCTCAGCATCCTCAGCTGCCATGGCAAAAGCTCGCCCCTGCTGTCCACCCCGTGCCTGCTGCTGGTGCTGCTAGAACCTCTGCTGTTGGGTCGACAGGGCTAGTCCCCTCTGCTGGCCTGCTGGAGCCTTGGCTCCACCTCCCTGCTGTCCTCGCCCAAAAGCCCCTGGGCAGTCCCTCAACTGGTGATCTCCAGCACCACAAAGTAGGCACTTGCCTAGCTTCTTCCTGCACTCATGGATCATGTGCCCTGGCTTCTTGCAGAAGGCACAAATGACTGCCGGACGAGGTGCCTGCTGCCCTCTCTGCTGCTGGTGCTGCTGCACTGGCCTCTGCTGCTGATGCTGCTGCTGATACTGCTGTACTGGCCTCTGCTGCTGCTGCTGCTGGAAGTGAGGCCTTTTGGCCTGCCCCTGACTGCTACTGCCTGACTGAAAGTCTCGACCTCTCTTCTGTCTCAGTCCCAGGTCGTCCTCTGCCGCCATGGCCCCAGAATAAATCTCAGCAAATGTAGCGTTCCGGTCACTCTTAGTCAGCGACCGAATCTCTCTAATCAGACCTCGACGAAACTTCCTCGCCTTCGTCTTCTCTGTCAAGTCATCAATGAACCGGGCCAGTCGGCAGAACTCCCCGGCATACTCTGCCATCGTCTGGTTCCCCTGAACCAGAGCCTCAAACTGCGCCTCGATCCCACCCAAGGCTACATCGGGAAAGAATTGCTCCTTGAACAGCTCCTTGAACTGGGCCCAAGTCTGGCCCTCCACTCCAACTCTGGGATCAGCCTGATACCATGCTCGGGCCAAATCCTGCATCTGGCTGCCTGCCGCCTCGATCTGGAGTCGAGCTGGTATTTCTGCTAGTCGGAAAATCTCCTCAATGTGCTCAACCCAGTCATCTGCAACGTGAATGCCCTCCGTGCCGAAGAACTCCTGAGGGTGCATCTTCTGGAAGTCCTGTATATCCTTCTCCCTCCGACGGGGCTACTGCTGAGTCCCCTGAGCTGTGATCATCTCCACTGTGGTGCGAACCAGCTGGTGCGCCTCATCGATCCCCTGCCTGAAATCGGCAGTCTGCCTCGTCTACTGCTGCTGGTGAGACTCAAGAATCCTCTCCACGAAGGAGAAGAGATGGGCAGCATCTACCATCCGTGCAGGCGGAGGCTGCTGCGTGGGAAGGATCTCTGGAATCACAACCGGCCTTCTGACTGCTGGAGGTGCTCCTCCAAAAGTGGCAGAAACTTCCACTCCTGAGGGCTGCACTGGCCCTGTGGCACCGGGAGCTGGATGCTGGACACGAGAGGTGGCAGACCCCTCTCCAGCCTCTCCCGTCACGGGACGATACGATCGCGTCTCAACCATCCTGGAGACACAGATCAAACAAGAAGCGATTACTGAGAATGAGTCAAAATAATCAAAGGAGGACAGTTTAAAATTCTAAGGAAGACAATAAGCAGCAAAATAGATATACGAAATCTGATAAGGAGTTTTCCTAGTGTGATTGAGTACCTTCAAACATATGCTAATTTCTACTGCAGGCTGCAGCGATATTCTAGTTCGAATACCACTACAATTATATCCTAGACCTGCATGGGCCACCACTAAAAACGTGTCACGACCCGCACCCTAGAGTAAGGGCACGAGACGTGGGTACGTCCAGCCTACGCCGCAGTGTCGGCGGTAGAACGCTGTCCTAGGTCACAACATCTAACAATTGAAGGTAATACAGTTATACTCCCCGAATGGGGGTGACATAACAGAAATATAACTCAACCACAGCTAAGGTAGAACAGGTAAGATAGATTGATAATGAAAGATAAAAATATCCAGAACAGAGAATCACAGAGATACAATCCAGAACTAAGTGTCTAAATAATACATCTCAGAAATCTCAAAGTCTAATACAGTAATCCAAAATAGTAAGACAATCCTAAACTAATGGAGTGTCGTCTACAGCTAATGGATCCTGCTGCTGGTCCAAATCCGGGCACTCATCTAGTGTGGCACCGTAGTAAGTAGGGCAGAACGCCTCAGCCTCATCCTCTGTAATATTTCAACAGGTCCAGTCAGGACGAAAATGAGCACATATCTCTCAACAGTTCATATCAGGTTAGGAGTATAAATTATTGCAATAGAGTAAAATACAGGAAGTGCTGAATGGAAGTACAAGTAAAACATGAGATATTTGTAACTGGAAATAGATACATGATAGTAAAGACTGTAAGTGACTACGCGATTTAGAGTACAATATGGTTATGTAAACGGCTTAGGGGCACATGAATACAAATAAGGAGGCACATTTATACAGCTACTTGGGATAGTGTTCACATAACCAATTCTACTCACCCCGCCCCAATCAATACACAAGAATCCGTTCAAGTTATGTCATAAGCACATGAATACAACTAAGATACGTGAACTCATGTAATGAGTAGTACATGAGGCACGTGATAAGCACATGAAAGCACATGAGAACATGTAATAACATGAACTAGTACGAGTACAAGGAGTACCTGATGCACATGATAAAGTACATGAACATGAAATACCCGATGCACCCGTAGAGGGATAACATCTCAGGAAGGGATCCATATAGTACTAATCCGTAAAGATACGTGTCAGCATCATGTAGAGTAATCTAGAGCATGAATATATCCAGATAGGTATGAAAAGATCAGAGAATGTACTCGCCTGCTATCTGAAAGTCCGAGATGAAAGTACTGTCCGAGGAGT
This sequence comes from Iris pallida, assembly GCA_029216955.1. NCBI lineage: Eukaryota > Viridiplantae > Streptophyta > Magnoliopsida > Asparagales > Iridaceae > Iris > Iris pallida. Next base: position 15,108,038 of record JANAVB010003000.1, on the reverse strand, counting down.
GGTGTCTGGCTCCTATTTAGAACAGTACGAGTCACAACAAGTCCAGAATAGAAATGTAATGCACTACAATGCGTTCTACATGAATCTAGGTCAATCTAGACCAAAGTCAACTTTTTGTCAACTCTGGTCAACCCTAGAAATCAAACTAGGTCAACCAAGTCTAATCTAGGTCAAACTAGTCTAAACTATGTCTAGCAAGACTATTCTAGGCTTTCTAGACTAATCTAGGCAATACCAAACTATTCTGGTTATAATATGACTAATAGGCAAAACCATGCTAAAAATCTACAATTCACCATAACAATATACAATACCTTAGTCCTAGGGTATTCCATACTCTATGACACATATCACCACCCCACATATCAAGACACCATATATACCCAATATATAAATATACACATATCATACATTATATATCTAACTAATATATATGTATAGGACTAAAACATCACAAGGCATATTTTATTTACACACAAGAAGTGAAGGGAACACATGGTGAACTAATAAATATGTGTGGAAGGGAAGTGAGGGTGGAAAACACATGAGAACTATGTGCAAGTGTGTGTCTAACAATAGGCTTGTGTGTGAATGTCACGCCCCGCTCCCGTAGGAGCGATCGTCCTCGCTAAGGCGTGATGCCGCACGAGCCTAGATTGCGCTCGTGCAAGGCAGTTCCATAACGGCCGATTACATCGGCGGCGACGGGGTCGTCGCACAGAAGTCCCAAGCAGAAATATTGAAACATGCAGCAGAATTTAAGAACAAGTAACACATTCACACAAGTCATTCAAAAGAAGCTCTTTTATTGATATTGAATACAAGATTACATCTGTGGGCGCAAGGCCAAATTACAAGTCTCTCGTGCTCACTTTTCTCTCGTTTACAAGTCACTCTGCTCTCTCTCATCTCTCGATACAATACTTGAATCCAGCGGAAGCTTCGGAAGGCGATGTCCATACATTATGTCCTGTATAAGTCTTCAGATCACGCGGCCGCACGCTTCGACTCGCCAAGGAACTCCGTGCCTCGACGCATCCAAGCGAGCTCCGCACCACGAGCTTCTACCTATGCCTGCACATGAAATACTGTGTGGGTGTCAGTACCACTGTACTGGCGGAGTGAGCTTCTCGCCCACCCATACGAAACCAACACGTTCATTTACTTTGTGCAACATAAACCCTTTTACGATTGTCTTTCTATTCTTGCCTTAGGATCAGTTTTAGGACCGGCGCCTTAGCGCAACTCGTGTGTTAGAGCCATCCCGTGCTTACAATGTCAACGTTAACTCATACTTTGTCTCTAGACTACTCCTCGTGCCAACAACGTTAGCCTATCAAGTCGTGTTCGCCTTACGGCCATAATCAGAGACGTAACTACACGAAGGACTCTATTTCCTTGCCTCTAGACCTTTCTCGTGCTTGCATTGTCGACGCACCGGCTTATACTTGTCTTTTGTGCCAAACTCTGGGACGTAACGACTCGGTCGTGCCATAACTCGATTCGTGCTTCAATATCTCTGAGGCAGTGCCTCCTTGCTTAGTATCGCCTACACTTGTGTTGTGACAACGTGGCCGTGCCTCATATATCGAGCCGAGCCCAACAACTCAACGTAACTTCACACAACTAGCCCTACGGCCCTTCTCGACTTAACTCGCGATAGCTCAAGCCTAACTCATGCAACTCTATGCCAACAACTTAACACTCGACGCCACATCTCGTGCCGAAGCACGTCGCCTTCGCTGTAGCCAGATCTTAGGCTCCGACATTGTGTCTTTTTAACTCATACATATTCAACTCAATCCAAAGGCACACACACGGATTACCGCCCGTGCCGACACACAAAACGTACCATGTTAGTTGAAAACAATTTATATCAAGTGTTTGTTATAGGATTGGCCTAACCAGCCGCCTTGGACGTAGCCTAGTAATACGGGACCCTTGCAACGCAGGTAGCGAGCCCCGATGCAAGTTCCCGTCTTACCGATCGCCTAACCAGCGTTGCCTATTATCCAGCTCGGCTACAACCAGTTTCTTCCTAGGCCGAGACGGTCCCGTGGCCCCGGGTTGCCGCTCGAAGAAACCACCCCTTGTCGACAAGTTTTCCAAGTTCATATAGGTTAACATGGTGTATTTTAGGATACCGTTGGGGCTTGTTATGTGATCAATTCATTTACTTGGTTGTTTTACTCTTTCCACTTTTCGTACTTCCTTTGTAGAGCCCCTAACCAGGGTTGCCTCGGCGACTAACCATCGCTTAGACTTAACATTTCTTGAACTCAGGGAACGGCTATTGCATAGCCTTCCAACTTAACTTGAACATAACGTGTTTCCTTAAGTATCGACCGACCGTGGATAACTTTCCACTGAACCAACCGTGGCTCGTGCCTCTAAACTAACTCGTGTTCTATACAATGCTATCGTCCAAGTCATACTTCATATGATGGGCCTTGGGGTCGTGGGACTATTTATCTTGACAACCGCAGAATGAGCGGAACAGCACGTAGAATAACTTAGGTCGACCGACATCAAGCCTACAACATAACCCAAGGGACGAGCAAAGGCTATGCCAAGCCTTGCGGGACAGGACCGTGCATGCTTTAACAAGCATTTGTACGGGCGACGCCTATGACTTAGGCTAACTCTCAGCTTTTGCACCGAAGACCAACTTTCCTTCTCCCAAGCCACGAGACGAAGGACCGAGTGTCATTTTCAAAGCACGCCGTGCACCAACTCTAAGCCGACAGTGGGACGTTTTCCATGTTCTAACTCGATTCAAACCGTCGGGATTATTCCCTTAGCTATATGGATGCGTAGCTTTTATTATCAAGCCTAACTTGTGCAAGTTGAAAACACGATTTATTATGTGAAGGCAAAGATGAGGAGAGTTCACCGAAACTACCCCACCTGAGCGATGTCTCCGAGCAAGCCGTTGCAAGGCTAAGGCCGAACGCCGTCGGCGTTTCGATTCCTCCGATTGACTTTGCGGGACGGGGCACTACATCATACACCACTCAGAACAAGTCTCGTCCTCGAGACTTTCCTGAAGGTAGGTCATCCTACCATTTCTATGGCCAAGACTTAATCGTACCCATTTCGCCTACGCGTTCCTTCGATTCCGAGCCACGCTCGCACTATTATCAATCTTTCCTTTAACACGATCTCAAGATCTCGACACTCTCCCCTTTTCAAGTCTTGCTTGAACACATTGTATCACTTGGCTGGATCGTGCACGCATTCCAAGCGTCCCCAAAATACATGCATTCAGCCAAGCCGTATGATAGAGAATTATCATTCTCACTCGAGTCGCATCGTGCACATACCCAGGCGTCCCTGAAATATATGCATGTCAGCCGAGTCTCGTGAGCAGGGTTTCCTATATTCGTTATTTCCATGCATTCCAATCCTCAAGATCAATCTTTTCGATTAGCTAACACTTGAAACAGGGCGTCTCGCCTAACCGCTAGGCTATTTGTTTTCGAGGCTAAGTCAATGTCAGGATTGGAATCATAGTTTCCAAACAATAATGCCAACACTGACCCCAATCCTAGGGTCAAACCAAAGTCGATCATACGGGGTCTTCTACCCAAGCTCGCGTCACTCAGATTTCTAAACATCGAGCATGATCACCTAATTCGCATTACGGCACGCGTTGCGTATATTCGAATCCTTTCAATTCACCAATTCTAACCAATTCATGTATTCGATCACGAGGTCGTCTCGCTCGACAATACGTTGTGCCCCAATCTCACGCGAGTCCGATTATCCATGGCGGTTCGTGAATCACCACGCAACGCTCCCGCGGAATAATCATTCTCATCGGAGCGTAACTCTTGTTTGAGTTTAGACTCATTCATTCTCGATACGCGGATTGGACCTACTCAATCCTCAAGTTCAATCGACAAGCACACCGATTCAATCTCGAGTCTATCTTCGCATCAAACCACAAATCGAAGCACAAATTGTCGCACCGTGCAAGTTCGACCACTCCCGCTATATGAATCACCATACCAGCGCTCACGCAGAGTGATCGCCCTAATCGGCGTGACGCATGTGCGAGGCTGGAGTAGCACTCGCATAAGACAAGAACATCAACGTTGTGGTTGTCGACGAAGCAAATCCAAACATTCCAGTTTTCATCCAAGCCAAGTTCGATAGTTCGATCGTCATTCGTTCAACTTAGAAAATCCTCGAGCCAAGCCTATCCTTTCCTCGACACATTTTAACATCTCGATTATAACATCCATCGGAACAATGATATTTGCACGATCGTCATTTGCCGAGTCAGAGTACCCCCGAGTTATCGCATATCGATCTTTGATACGCCTCAATACCATTGACGATATGCATAACCTGACGATCTTCCTTGCAACCAATTTCGAGTCGTGTGACTAATGCTATTGTCCGAGTTGGATATTCCACAATTTTTCTCGATATTCAAGATCAAGTTCGATCGCTATTCCTCAAGCTCGTTTCAAGATCGTTGTTCAAAACTCAAGTCATATTTCATTTGTATCAATCCAATATCGCACGTGCGATCCTCTAAGTTTCCTCGATCAAGACCATTCATTTTCATCCATCGTTCTGAATCGTTTTCTACTCGCGTTGCTCATTCACAAGTTGTCCGAACGAGATGCTCGTTTGGGACATTCGAAGTCACGACCAACTAAGCGTGACGCGTTCTAAGGCTTTGCGCGATCGCATCGCCTCGCTGCTTACTCGTAATCCTCAATATTCACTCGAACAATTTCCAAGACGAACCATACACCACTCAGATTCGAGCCACTCGACTAGTCGTCGACACTCATTCTTATTCTTTTCCGAACCTATCACATACACCACTCGGATTCAAGCCATAAGATCTAGTCCTCAATCATATTCGCGTCATCCGCTAAGACATCCTTCAGATTCGTTCGACGAATCGCTAGAATAGTCGCTCGCGTCGCATCGACGCACTAAGTCGTTCGCACTATTTCCTCGAAATCCAAATCAATCTCTCGTGAACGCCTAAGCGTTAGTCCGATAGCGTTCCTATTGATAGACACTCCAAGTGCATCTCCGTTCCCGACCGAATGATACTTAATATCGCTCGCGATTCGTTTGCACCAAAATGTCGAGGTGCGCGATGCGAAACACAACTTAGCCAAAAGGCCGTGTGCATAGCCATCCTGTGCGGACTTTTATTCGAGTTTGCATGCTCATTTGCTAGGGTCGACATTGGACGAATTAGGCATGCACGCGACTTGCTAAGGTCAACGTAGGACTATTCGGGCACACATGCAACTTTGCTAACATTAGCACATGTTTTCTATCGAGTCAAGTTTGCAACGTTCGGCACAAAGGCCCTATCGACGCATTTGGCAACGGCCTACCGATGCGTTAGATTGAATGCTTGTACGAGCTTTTGAAAATATTAAGACTTATTATATGGACATGCCGATGGACATTTGAGAGAGAGCGCACCAACGATAACAACTTGCGGAAGCAACAGAGTTTTACGGAAACATCGAAGTTAAAGAATTCAATCGACGGTCCAAGGACGTAAAGTCGTGCTCTGATACCACTATGTCATGCCCCGCTCCCGTAGGAGCGATCGTCCTCGCTAAGGCGTGATGTCGCACGAGCCTAGATTGCGCTCGTGCAAGGCAGTTCCATAACGGCCGATTACATCGGCGGCGACGGGGTCGTCGCACAGAAGTCCCAAGCAGAAATATTGAAACATGCAGCGGAATTTAAGAACAAGTAACACATTCACACCAGTCATTCAAAAGAAGCTCTTTTATTGATATTGAATACAAGATTACATCTGTGGGCGCAAGGCCAAATTACAAGTCTCTCGTGCTCACTTTTCTCTCGTTTACAAGTCACTCTGCTCTCTCTCATCTCTCGATACAATACTTGAATCCAGCGGAAGCTTCGAAAGGCGATATCCATACATTCTGTCCTGTATAAGTCTTCAGATCATGCGGCCGCACGCTTCGACTCGCCAAGGAACTCCGTGCCTCGACGCATCCAAGCGAGCTCCGCACCACGAGCTTCTACCTGTGCCTGCACATGAAACACTGTGTGGGTGTCAATACTACTGTACTGGCGGAGTGAGCTTCTCGTCCACCCATACGAAACTAACACGTTCATTTACTTTGTGCAACATAAACCCTTTTACGATTGTCTTTCTATTCTTGCCTTAGGATCAGTTTTAGGACCGGCGCCTTAGCGCAACTCGTGTATTAGAGCCATCCCGTGCTTGCAATGTTAACGTTAACTCATACTTTGTCTCTAGACTACTCCTCGTGCCAACAACGTTAGCCTATCAAGTCGTGTTCGCCTTACGGCCATAATCAGAGATGCAACTACACGAAGGACTCTATTTCCTTGCCTCTAGACCTTTCTCGTGCTTGCATTGTCGACGCACCGGCTTATACTTGTCTTTTGTGCCAAACTTTGGGACGTAACGACTCGGTCGTGCCATAACTCGATTCGTGCTTCAATATCTTCGAGGCAGTGCCTCCTTGCTTAGTATCGCCTACACTTGTGTTGTGACAACGCGGCCGTGCCTCATATATCGAGCCGAGCCCAACAACTCAACGTAACTTCACACAACTAGCCCTACGGCCCTTCTCGACTTAACTCGCGATAGCTCAAGCCTAACTCATGCAACTCTATGCCAACAACTTAACACTCGACGCCACATCTCGTGCCGAAGCACGTCGCCTTCGCTGTAGCCAGATCTTAGGCTCCGACATTGTGTCTTTTTAACTCATACATATTCAACTCAATCCAAAGGCACACACACGGATTACCGCCGGTGCCGACACACAAAACGTACCATGTTAGTTGAAAACAATTTATATCAAGTGTTTGTTATGGGATTGGCCTAACCAGCCGCCTTGGACGTAGCTTGGTAATACGGGACCCTTGCAACACAGGTAGCGAGCCCCGATGCAAGTCCCCGTCTTACCGATCGCCTAACCAGCGTTGCCTATTACCCAGCTCGGCTACAACCAGTTTCTTCCTAGGCCGAGACGGTCCTGTGGCCCCGGGTTGCCGCTCGAAGAAACCACCCCTTGTCGACAAGTTGTCCAAGTTCATATAGGTTAACATGGTGTATTTTAGGATACCGTTGGGGCTTGTTATGTGATCAATTCATTTACTTGGTTGTTTTACTCTTTTTACTTTTCGTACTTCCTTTGTGGAGCCCCTAACCAGGGTTGCCTCGGCGACTAACCATCGCTTAGACTTAACATTTCTTGAACTCAGGGAACGGCTATTGCATAGCCTTCCAACTTAACTTGAACATAACGTGTTTCCTTAAGTATCGACCGACCGTGGATAACTTTCCACTGAACCAACCGTGGCTCGTGCCTCTAAACCAACTCGTGTTCTATACAACGCTATCGCCCAAGTCATACTTCATATGATGGGCCTTGGGGTCGTGGGACTATTTATCTTGACAACCGCAGAATGAGCGGAACAGAACGTAGAATAACTTAGGTCGACCGGCATCAAGCCTACAACATAACCCAAGGGACGAGCAAAGGCTATGCCAAGCCTTGCGGGACAGGACCGTGCATGCTTTAACAAGCATTTGTGCGGGCGACGCCTATGACTTAGGCTAACTCTCAGCTTTTGCACCGAAGACCAACTTTCCTTCTCCCAAGCCACGGGACGAAGGACCGAGTGTCATTTTCAAAGCACGCCGTGCACCAACTCTAAGCCGACAGTGGGACGTTTTCCATGTTCTAACTCGATTCAAACCGTCGGGATTATTCCCTTAGCTATGTGGATGCGTAGCTTTTATTATCAAGCCTAACTTGTGCAAGTTGAAAACACGATTTATTATGTGAAGGCAAAGATGAGGAGAGTTCACCGAAACTACCCACCTGAGCGATGTCTCCGAGCAAGCCGTTGCAAGGCTAAGGCCGAACGCCGTCGGCATTTCGATTCCTCCGATTGACTTTACGGGACGGGGCACTACAGTGAATCAACACAAAGGTGTGTGTACCTCATGAATATTGTGATAGATTAGAGAGTGAGTGAGGACTAAAATCTGGGAGTAAACTGTGGTGTGGTGAGGTGTGTGTACTGTTCAGCAAACTGAAAAAAACAGGGATTAATTCCCAGGTTATACATTAACAGTTTTAGAAATAATCAATACACAAGGATTCTCAACAATCAACATCAATATGAATGGAAGGCAAAATCTAGAACTCAGTTGAATATAACATTAATGTTTCAGATTTTCTGAACACCCCCACTCTCCATAACAGTTAACAAACTCAACTCAGATTTGATATATTGAATCAATAGTTCAAACAAAACCCAAGATCAGTTAATAAAATCACTTAACAGTCCCCCCCTCATTGCATTCTCAGTATTAGCCTCAATACTTATCCAAATCAAACCAATTTCGACACACCAATATAATTTATATAGGAGAACAAGTTATAGGTTTAATTACATGTAAACAACAGTGTTTAATAGGTTAAAATGATGCTAAATCTCAGTAATCAGTTCAAAATAGACCTTAAGTTGAATTTCCAGATTTTAAACATTCACAACAGTTCACGAACTTTAAATCCCAGAATTTGAATCACACACACATTGAAACAAACTTGAATTCAGCATACCCTTAGATAATACATAGGAGAACATATTAAGGGTTTAATAACATATAATTAACAGTGTATAATGGGTTAAAAAGATTGCTAAAACTGAAATTGAAAACTGGAAAAAGTTTAAGAATATAAGGCTGATACAAGGTTTCAGAATTAACATGGGAAATAAGAAATTGATCTAGAAAATCAATTTAAAATAGGAATTTAATGGTTGGTAATAATTAAACATGAGGTATACATGCTCTGTAATTTGTTTGTGTCCACAGAAGTGGACACAAACGTGTCCAGTACAAAATATTACACAAACAGTGCACAGTCAGTCCACTCGTCGTGCACGTGTTCATGTCGATCGTGTGCACGACACGACACGACACGTCACAACCCACGTGGTTGTGTCCCAGGGTTGACCTAGTGTAGGGCTAGGGATAGGACACCCTGACACGTGTCCACGTTGCGTGTGCAAGACACGGGACACGCGTATCAGTGGCTAAAAACGACAGCCACTGAAACAGTGCAAAACCCGTGCGCACGCTCGTGCGTGTCCGACACGACACGTGGGGCTCTAAAAATTGGGGAGCCCTATGTCAGTGTCAGCCCCTAGCTACACGTTGAGTCTCACGTGTCGAGAAGGCGTGTCCTAGGCGCTGTGTCCCCCGAAGTGCAGGGCATGCACAGTGCCCGCGCGCACGTGTGCATGCACGACGGCGTGTACACGTGCCCGACGCGACTCGACACGACACGAAAACTCGATACAACTTCAGAAACGTGTAAGCGAGCCCAAAAGCTAAAATCCTATTTAAACAAAATTCTAAAATACACACGAAATGCCCATTGGGGCATTTCATCAAACACCTAACAATAACCACTGATACGTGTCCAGAATGGACATGAAATGACACGAAAATTTGGGAAACCCTATTCCTACAGTTAGGCTAGGGTTAGGGCAACCTAGAAATGATTTTTACCAGATTTAAAGTGAATTAGAGAGGATTATACCTATAGGTGTTCAAACTCCCAAAAAGCTTCAAAGAGAAGGATCTCTCAAACCACCAAAAGCTCTCCAAATTGTTTTATCCCTGTCAAAAATTATTACCAACAGCAAGAACACAGGATTTAGAGCCTATTGCAATTTGTTTGAAATAATTTAGAGAAGAAATGGATTTTTTAGGGATTTACAAAGATGGGGACTCACCTCTTCCAAATGACAAAGTTTCCTAAAGAGGCAACCCTAGTTTTGAGAGCATATAAATAAGGGAGGGGATGACCATAGTGGCTATCCAGAAATCCTAGGATTAGGGCTTGGTTCAATGGGTGTGGGCTATGGGCCATTAAGCCTATTAGTCATAAAATAACTTGTGACTTCACAAGCCATTTCCATATCAAACTAACTCCTAATTTCACCAAATTAATCCCAATGGGTTCATCCTCATGAACTTAAGTCATCCTAGGTTTTCAAATCCTAATCACAAAGTCAAGACCTAGGTTAGCCACTAGGTTAGTCTACAAGGTCGACTTAAGTCAAAGTCTCTATAGGGTCAAAATCAATTCTACTAAAAATCACCAAAAATCACTAAAAATCATATTAAATATATTAAACCCAAATAATTAATAATAATTCCAATTAATTCACAAATTTTCAAAAATGACCAAAATGACCAAAATACCCTCAAGCTGGAAAAGTGGTAGTGACAACTAGGTACACATAGACGTGATCCAAACCTAAGTGTACCATCTTCATGAATTCTCATCTCCTTCCTGAGTCCTGACTCATATTCTGCCCTAAGCTTCTGAATCCTTGGGTCTTGTGCCTGAGCTGCCTTGATCCTGTCTACCAAGTCGGATTGAACTTGCAGACTTGTTAGAACTCCTACATCACTAGGAAGTATAACTTCGATGCCCATCTCCTGAAGGTCTTCTAAGATATGCCTCTGTGTTGTCAACATAAATGTGTCGCCTCTCCTGCTGAGAGCGTCTGCTACTACATTAGCCTTGCCTGGATGATACTGAAGCTCCACGTCATAATCCTTAATTAACTCCAACCATCTTCTCTGTCTCATGTTTAGTTCCTTCTGAGTAAAGATGTACTTCAGACTTTTATGATCTGTGTACATCTCCACTCGGTCACCATATATGTAATGCCTCCACAGCTTCAGAGCAAACACTACTGCCGCTAATTCCAAATCATGAGTTGGGTAATTCTTCTCGTGGTCCCGAAGCTGCCTAGATGCATATGCTATCACCTTCCCATGTTGCATAAGGACACATCCAAGTCCTTTACCTGACGCATCATAATATACTGTAAAACCTCCAGGTCCAACTGGCAATGTAAGAATAGGTGCTGATATCAACTTCTGCTTCAAAGTCTCGAATGATGTCTGACATTCTGCTGCCCAAACGAATGGTACATCCTTCCGGGTTAAGCGGGTCATGGGTGCTGAAAGCCTTGCAAAGTCTGACACAAACCTTCTGTAATATCCTGCCAATTCCAAGAAACTCCGCACATCTGCTACGGTCTTGGATACCGGCCAACTTTCTACTGCTTCTATCTTCTTGGGATCTACTGCTACTCCAGCTCCTGATATGATGTGACCCAAAAATGAAATGTGATCCGACCAAAACTCACACTTACTGAGCTTGGCATACAACTGGTTCTCTCTCAGAACCTGCAACACTTTCCTGAGGTGGTCTTCATGCTCCTCTTCACTAGCAGAGTATACGAGAATGTCGTCAAGAAACACAACGACAAACTGGTCTAAGTATGGCATAAAGATGCGATTCATCAGATCCATGAATATCGCTGGAGCATTGGTCAAACCAAACGGCATTACTAAGAATTCATAATGCCCATACTTCGACCTGAACGCTGTCTTGGGAATATCCTCCTTCCGAACCCTCACCTGATGGTACCCTGAACGAAGATCTATCTTGGAGAAAACTCTAGCTTTGCTCAACTGATCAAATAAGTCGTCGATCCTGGGTAATGGGTACTTGTTCTTCACTGTTGCCGCGTTAAGCTTTCTGTAGTCAATGCACAATCTGGATGACCCATCCTTCTTTCCCACAAGTACCACTGGTGCTGCCCATGGTGATACGCTAGCTCGGATAAACTTCTTCTCCTTCAGTTCCTCTATATGCTGATATACCTTGGCCTGCTCCGAATCCGTCATTTTGTAAACCCGATCTGATATCGATTTAGTTTCTGGTGCCAATTCTATACTGAACTCAATATCTCTAACCGGTGGTAGACTTGGAAGTTCTTCGAGAAATACGTCTAGAAATTCTTCAACTACCTTCGGAATCTGAACTTCTTCCATTGCCGCTACTACTCCCTCCTCTTACTGAGTTGTCTCTGATCTGACTAAGGTGAACCGCTCCATGCCTGGAATATCAAAAGATACACTCCCTCTACGACAATCTATTGTCGCATGACTGTCTTTCAGCCAGTCCATGCCTAAGATAACGTCGAAATTTCCAACAGAAAATTCTATCAACCGGGCGGGTAAGGAATGCCCGCAAACTACAACACTACACGCTAGAATAACTCTACTAACCCCTACGAGCCCATTACCAGTGAGTATATTCAACCTCCCTGGCAATGCCTCGAACTCCATTCCTAGTCGTGTAGCAAATTGTGCAGATATAAATGAATGGGATGCTCCCGAATCAAACAATGCTACTGCGAGATATGAGGCGACGAGAATGTTACCTGCCACAACATTTCCTGATGCCAATGCCTCCTCCAAGGGCAAAGTGAAGGCTTGCCCTCGACCTCATTGCTGGTTTCCATGCTGTGGCCTAGCCTGATGTTGTTGCTGGCCCCTTCCTTGATGATGCTGGAGTGGTTTATGCTGGTGTTGCTGCATCGGCGGTCCCTGCTGCCGAAATATCTGAGCCTGCGTCATTAACGGACGCTGTGCCAACGGCCTTACTGCCACTGCTGGTCCTCGATACTGGCCTGCCCCTGGTGCTGGCAGAGCAGGAAACTGCTGCCCTGGTCCTCCTGACCTCGAATTCATGGGACATGTGGTAACCCGATGGTCTGGATTTCCACATATCAGACACAGTCCATTCAATGTCCGACACACATCTCTAGTGTGCCCCATCTTCCCACAATAAGTGCAGCCCGCCGGGGGTTGCTGGTTCTTCCTCTGTTGCTGTTGCTGCTGTCTGGGTGGTGGTGCTGGTCCTCGTATCGCCACATCATGGATACGAATGCCAGTGGATGGTGCTGTTGTTCGGGGCGCTGCTCCCCCTCCTCCTTCAATCTGACTGTGGGATCTCTTCTGACCCCCAGTCCTTACTGCAAGCCTCTGAATGGTGATCTTATGCCTTCGAGTCGCCGTCAACACTTCGTCAAAAGTTTGGTAATTGTGCTCTTCTATCAATTGCTAGAGTTCAAGATGAAACCCTTGCTGAAACCTCATGGCCCTCTGGCTCTCTGTTGCTACCATCTCTGGGCAAATCTACTCAATCTGCAGAACTCCGCTGCATAAGCATCTACAGTCTTGCTGGCCTGCCTGAGGCTGATAAACTTCTGTTGTAGCTCAAATCGTGCCACAACTCCATAGTACTTGGTCTTAAATCTAGCAGTGAAATCGTCCCAAGCCACAGGACGTCTGATGCCCACTTCCTCTGATTCCCACCAATCACGTACGAGATCCTGGAGTAACAACTTCACAAGATCCACACGTTCTTCTGCCGGTATCTTAGCTGCTGTCAGAATAGCCTCCATATCCTTAAGCCATGCATCTGCTGAGATGGCATCCTCCGTGCCCTCAAAATGGTGGGGGTTGTACTTGCAAAACCTGGTCGATGCTCCTGAATCAGTCCTCGCCCCTCTTTCCAAAGTCGTCTGCAATCCTTGGTTGAGCAACACATTCTGCTCTTGTAGTTGAGTGTGCATGCGCTGCTGGGCTAACATCTGATGTTGCTGAGTAGCCATCATTCCTCTCATAATCTCCAGAAGGGCTGGTGTGTCCACTTGGGTAGGTGGAACTGTCGGTGGTGGTAGAATATCCGGATACTGCGATCCAGCTGCTGGTTCCACTATCACTTCTTCCTGGCTAGCCTCCTGAGGTGAGACTGGCCCTTGTTGCTGACCAACAGGGTCAGGTTGCCTATGTTGCTCTTGCTGTTGTCCAACTCTGACCGATACGGACGAAGTGTCCCTAAGAAAAGGGACAAGAGAACAATCAAACAACCGGACATGAAGGATCAATGAAGTCAAAGGATATCGGAATGTCAAGCAAGGGTTGAAAATAACGAATCATGAGATCAAGGGGGACATGTGTGATTAAGACATCCTATAAATTAAAACACCCCACAAGTCTGAAATCAGACCTGCATGGGCCACCACTAAAACCTTGTCACGCCCCAGAACCAGAATACTGGAGAGCGGGGGAATGACTCAGCCAGCTACGTATTACGGGTAGATGAATACCGTATAATACGATCAATGCTGTCTAACCAGACGAGGGGGTGCATACTACATAAAAGTCCCACTATGGTCACTTCACATCTACTGTCTCAATCATTCAAAACAAGAAACGGAAATAGAGAACATGTAAGATAAAGCAGTAAGGCGTCCCAAACGCTTAGTCAAAATGTTCTTGAGATCTGGCTTTACAAAACATAGCCAGATGGTATAGTAGCATATACACAATTGTTATCAGCTGCAGTCTGACTTAATTACAATTATGCAAAAGTAAGTACATGACGATCTGACTAACATGTCGGTGCCAAACGGGTAAGTATAAAGTAAATAACAAAACGAGCGGCGAAGTAAGGAAACCCACTCGAGTCCTCCTGCGATCATTCCCCTAGTATTGACCATCTTGGAGGTAGAAGTAAGCTGGATCCTCGAGGACTGGCTCTAAATCTGGCCATGCAAAACCAGAGAGGTTAGACCTCTAATAGCAAGTACCACAAGAGAGCACGATATGAAGGATTAAACCAGTAAGTAAGAGAATATCATAATAGATCTCTGCTATCTACTAGGATTCACATAACATCACGACACTTCGAACCAACCTCCCAACCAAACAAGGACAGAAGTTAGCCCGTCATGTCTTGACATTCTGATCATCTCAGTTAGGCAACAGAGTAAATACAGTAAACAAACAAATCATCTTGAACGGCCAATCAACTACTACGGCTTGCTATTGTGAGTCCCAAGTTATCCTGGAATTGTGCAAATAGGGATTCCTCAGTTCTTACTATGTGCGAGCAAGGCTAGTCTATCCAATCAATCAATTATGCCAATCATGTAGTTAGACGAGTCCCAGCGGGACGCCCGCCGTTATAGCATGTACAATAATATAAGCAGATACCGTTCCCTGCCCATGTGACAGATTTACAGTATCTGTGGGAACCAGCCGGCCTATCGGGCACTTAATAGTCCCAAGAGGGCTGCCATGTAAGAACTCGAGAATCCATTCTCTCCATGCCATCATTATTTTATTTAACTTAATAGTCTCTACGTTGAGTGAAGTTCTATGCCGTGGATCATGGTCATTCAAATGAGTACTTTCGTACGGGGTACGATATGCACAACTCTACAACGATACCCGTACGGCTAGGTTGTAGGTCTTACATAGCGTGATGCAATAATCAAATCTAACCACGGAGTAATCATGCCTTGACCATAAAGTACACATACTATTTTTGTAAGATAAAATAAATAAATAAATAAATAAATAATTTGAAGCCTGCATGTGCCTGTATGCCAATATTCGGGATTGGCTAATCGAGTACAATAGTTCATTACATGAACGTGTCTCATTCATTTCATTCAATAAGACGACTAGCCAGTCTCTTAGTTCCAACTAGGAACGCATGATCAATATTTAGTCCATGTCACAATCATTATCAATGGTGACAAGGCATGAAAGTCATTTAGTATTACATGGGTTGAGTCTACAACTCTCAAGGTCAAGTTCTAGTCATACTGGGTATCCATGGATCAATCAGGACACAAGGTGCATTCCACATAACAATCCATTTTAACAAATTTAACATATCATGATTTATCAAGAAATTCACGCAAAAGGCGTAAGAATATAATAGAAGAATTATCACGCCATCATTAAATGAATAATTATAGGACAAATAAAAACACCCAGGTCAAGAAGTCACGCCAAGTTGAGTAGGTTATACTAAGGCCAACAAGTCACGCCAACAAGTCTAGTCGAAGGGAGCGTGAAAATGGTTCATGTTGGCATGCACAGTGTGAGTGTGAAAAATGATAAGAAATTCACGCACGCACTCGTGGACGTGTGCGTGACTAAAAATCTATGCACTCCTGGATGTGTGCGTGACTGAAAATACACGCACTCATGGATGTGTGCGTGACTAAAAATACACGCACGCTCATGAGAACGTGAGCGTGACTAAAAATACACGCACGCTCATGAGAACGTTAGCGTGACTAAAAATACACGCACGCTCATGAGAACGTGAGCGTGACTAAAAATACACGCTAACATGTAAGAACATGAGCGTGACTAAAAATCCACGCAGACACAAGTAAGAACGTGTGCGTGACTGAAAATCTACGCAGACACGTAGAGACGTGTGCGTGACTGAAAATCCACGCAGACACGTAGAGACGTGTGCGTGACTAAAAATCCACGCACGTACAAGTAAGAACGTGTGCGTGACTGAAAATACACGCAGCCACGTAAGAACGTGTACGTGACTCAGCCTTCGTCCCAGCCAGAAAATGAAGTTCCCAGCCAGAAGACACGCTAAGTTGGGAGATCAAAACCCATGAATAACCGAAATACAACAACTTAGATCTAGAGAAAACAAGCCATAGAAATCAAAAATGCCAAGAACTAAACTCTCTCAGGATCATGAGAGGAAGAGAAATGAACCATAAAAATGGTTCTCCAAGCAAGAAACAAGATTGCACTTGCCTGCTGCTACTGCTGGTAGGTGGAGAAGTGATGAGAGGAAGAAGAAGAAGTAATGGTGAAGAAGAGTAATGAGGAGAGAGAAAGAGGATGGAAGCTTAAATAGGAAGGATGGTGGTAGGTGGGAGTTCGGGCCGGGTTCCATCGGGTCCACAAGGCCAACCCGAAAGCAAAGACTAAGCTGAGAAGTTAAAAGCAGGAAATAAAATGCAGACAATTAATTAACATAAAATTAAAGGAATTTTAAATACAAGATAATACATGATAAATACTAAATAAATATACATGAGTTGTACATGAATAAAAATACACATCCTGGGAACGGGGAGTGACAAAACCCGATCCTCCGGGCTTGGTCTTGGGCTTCATATGTTGAAACCGAGGTCGGGTCGGGCTTGGGCTCGGATTAGGCTTATGATTCATCGGGTTAGGTTCGGGTTGACCTCAAGCCCAACCCAACCCGTCCGAGTTGCACCCCTAATCAAGATTTTATTGCTATTTGATTATATGTTTAATATTAGTTTTGTTTAAAATTATTTTCAATATCTCTACTATTATAAAGGGGTTTCAAAACGGCTAAAGTTTGAGCCGTCTAACCCGTGTATATCTAAAAATTATTGAAAAAAGTTTAAATTTGTTATATATATATATATATATATATATATATATATATATGTATATACTTCTTAAATAAAAAGTTTAAATCCTAAATTTTTTCACCCAAGCTCTTCAACTCTTTATTCTAAATCTTATTTCAGTTTGTATTTTGTAATGATCAAGATTTTATTGTTATTTGATTATATGTTTAATATTACTTTTGTTTAAAATTATTTTAAATATCTCTACTATTATAAAGGGACTTCAAAATGGCTCAAGTTTGAGCCGTCTAAGCCGTGTATATCATCAACCATTTTCTTTAAAAAATGGTTAAAAATTGTTGAAAAAAGTTTAAATTTGTTATATATATTCAAAATGGAGAATCAAACTCAACCAAATAAGAAGAAAACTTTCCACCTTAACCAATGAGATAGAAAAGATATTTGACTATAATTAGATAATAGATTTATTATACGTTATCACACGTGCAAAGACGTGCATTTACTAGTTATATTAGAGCCCGATAAATCCGACCCAATCCGAGTTCAACTTGAGCCAAACCCGTTCCTTCGAGTTTGGTCTTGGACTTTATATGTTGAACCCTAGGTCGGACAAGACTTAGACTCGGAATAGACTTATGATTTATCGGATTGGGTTCGAGTTGATTTCAAGTCCGATCCAACCCGTCCGAGTTGCACCCGTATGTCTCTACATTCTCTTCCTCAACAGTGCACATGTTGGTCGGAAACCCCGACACTACAGCATGCATTGCCATTTCATTTACTATCACTCAGTACTAGACCCAAAAAAATATTGGAATTAAGCAAATGGGAAAGCTGAAGAAGTGAAGAACATAGCATGCCATATCACATGGCCGAGGCAGTCCTTCCCCCCTACAAGTAGCAATGGCTCCCGAAGATGTACATGTGACAGTGTATAGGAAGAAGGTGGACAAATTAATTAGGTGAAGCAACGGGGACCGTTGGCAAAACAAAACCATGCATGGCGTTGGCTGGCCCTTGTCGAAGAAATGTTGGTTGCATGCAATGCATGAACATTGAGGATGTACACAGGCTGAAAGCAGTTAGTGGTAGAAGAAGGCCACGTAGGAGCATCAACGGATACTTTTCGGTACGGATATCACAATATCCATATTCGTAACCGATTTATTTTTTAATATTCGAATTCGATATGGTAACCAAATGGATATCTCTTTTGACACTTCGAATTCGTATCCGTTTACTTTAGCGGATATCGAATAACATCCGGTCCGATCAGCTAAAAAATCCGAAAGTTATTATTCGAATATCCGAAATCCGAAAACCGAAATATGAAAAATTTAGTTGTTATCCAAATATCCGAAAATTAAATTTAATTGCTCTATTTGAGGAAACTGTACCCAAAATGCATGCAATGTATGTTGGAGTGGGTGGGGTTCCCAACCTATGTGGAGAAGACCCCGGAGTGCGACGAGCGCCATCCGATGTCGGAGAAGCTCGGGAAGTCGGAGTTGCTGCTGCTGCTGCTCCATGGGAGGTTCTGGAACAGGGGATCCGAGTTCGGGCCGAACTCGGTCCCATGGCGAGTTCGGGCCGAACTCGGTCTGGCCACTCCAACATTGTGGCGTGAGGTTCTGGATGCTCGACACAGAGTTCGGGCCGAACTCTGTGTCGTCAGGGGCTGAAGCGGATTTTAGGATAAATTTTCATCACTGGATCTAATCCAACGGTCCAGGTTTGCTGCGGGATTAGGGAGTTATATTGGGATTTTCCAACCCTAATTCATTAAGCAACATTATCGCAAAGGCAACACAACTTTGAGAGAGGAAGGAGGCAAGAGTGCCATTACAACTTCGGAGAAGAAGACGGATGATTGAAGGTCGCTATTCGAAGGAGATCGTGTTCGGGTAATCTCTACTCGTCGTTCTCGCTCTTCGTAGCCTTGTAATCATTGTTCTTATCTCTGAGTGTTGTGGGGATCCGATTTGGATCGGGAGGAGTTTGTAGAGGGTGTAATTCTTCTATTCCATTAGTGGAGGCTTCTCAGGGTTGGACTCCGATCGTCCCGTGGTTTTTTCCCGCAAGGGTTTTCCACGTCAAAAATTCTCTGTGTCTGCGTGGATTGTTTTGTGTGATTGTTTTTTGGGTTCGTGCGTTGTATTGCTCGGTCCTCTCGCAGGTACTCTCCGGTTTGGGGAAAGGTTTCCGCGCTTCTTTTCCAACAGAGTGGTATCAGAGCCAGGTTCTGGAATTCAGAAGGGTGTCAGGAGTTGACAGAAACCAGAGAGGAGAGATGGACGCGAAGCCGGTGCGCATGGTGAACCTGAACGGCACAAACTATCATTATTGGCGGAGCAAGATGAAGGATTTGCTATTTGTCAAGAAGCTACATCTACCCGTGTTTGCATCCGAGAAGCCCAGTGATAAATCCGAGGAGGACTGGACATTCGAGCACATACAGGTGTGTGGGTACATACGGCAGTTTGTTGATGAGAACGTGTACAACCACGTTGCCAATATTGAGCACGCGAAGACGTTGTGGGATAAGCTGGAATCCTTGTATGCGAAGAAGACCGGGGTAAACAAGTTGTTCCTGATCCGAACGATGATGGGTCTGCGATACAAGGATGGGGCATCTATTTCGGATCACTTGAGTGAGTTCCAGGGCGTGGTTGACCAGATATCTTCTATGGGAGTCAAGTTCGACGACGAAGTTCAGGGACTATGGCTGCTGTGTACTTTGTCAGACTCGTGGGAGACCGTACGAGTATCTATGATCGCTTCTGCTCCAGAGGGCGTGGTCAGTCTGGAGTTTGCCAAGAGCGGGGTGTTGAATGAAGAGATGCGGAGACGTTCTCAGGGTACTTCATCCACATCCCATCACTCAGAGGCACTTGTTTCAGAGAGCCGCAGAAGGGGCAAAAGCAGGGGTCCAGGTGGTGGCAGAGACAAGAGCAGGAGGAAGTCCAAGGGTCGGTACGAGGACTCAGAGTGTTACCATTGTGGTAAGAAGGGCCATATCAAACGGAACTGTTTCGCTTGGAAGAGAGAGAAGAAGGGCGACAAGGGGAAGCAAGAAGAGAACACTACAGCGACGGCCTCGATGCATGGAGGCGATGTGATCATCGTAGGTGATGAGGTCATTACTAACCTCGCCTGCGATGACAATTCTTGGCTGGTGGACTCAGGGGCTTCAGCACATGTATCTCACAACAGGGCACTGTTTGCCACTTACACGACAGGCGACTGTGGCGTGTTGAAGATGGGCAACGGAGATGTGTCGAAGGCGGTTGCCATTGGAGATGTGCATTTGAGAACGAAGACGGGTGCGGTTCTTGTTCTCAAGGATGTTCGTCATGTCCCTGATATCCGTTTCAACCTGGTGTCGGTTGGAAGGTTGGATGACGAGGGATTCTTCAGTCTCTTCGGGAACAGTCAGTGGAAGCTTTCCAGGGGTTCGTTGGTGATTGCCAGAGGAAGCAAGAAGACCGGTCTCTACTATATGGAGGGGAGCACACAGGGGACACAGGAGGTGAACGCAGTCAGTGATGCGTCTACCGAGTTGTGGCACAGGCGGCTCGGCCATATCAGCGAGAAGGGGATGAGCTACTTGGTGAACAGAAAGGTGATTCCGGGGCTCAAGTCTACAAAGTTGGAGAAGTGCACGCACTGTTTAGCTGGGAAGCAAAATAGGGTGTCTTTCCAAAGTCACCCAAGTTCGAGGAAGCCGGCGTTGCTCGAGTTGATTCACTCGGATGTCTGCGGTCCTATGAAGGTAAAATCTCTTGGTGGTGCTTCTTACTTTGTAGCCTTTATTGATGACTGTTCCAGGAAGGTTTGGGTCTATGCCTTAAAGACCAAGGATCAGGTGCTGCCTACTTTCAAGGAGTTTCAGGCCTCTGTTGAAAGGGAGACGGGCAAGAAGTTGTTATGTGTTCGGTCCGACAATGGCGGCGAATACATCGGTCCCTTTGATGTGTATTACAGAGAGCAAGGGATACGACACCAGAAGACTCCGCCAAAGACACCTCAGCTCAATGGTGTAGCGGAGTGCATGAACAGGACACTGATGGAGAGGGTGCGGTGTTTGCTGTCAGAAGCAAACTTACCGGGCAGTTATTGGGGTGAGGCTCTTCTCACAGCTGCTTATGTTATTAATTTGTCTCCTAGTGCTCCTTTGCAGGGTGATGTGCCTGACAAAGTATGGTACGGCAAAGAGCCGTCATACAATCACCTGCGGGCGTTTGGTTGTAAGGCCTTCGTGCATGTACCGAAGGACGAGAGGACCAAACTTGAGCCGAAGACGAGGCGATGCGTCTTTGTCGGCTACGGTCGGGATGAGTTTGGCTATAGACTCTACGACCCAGTGGAAGGAAAGCTCTACAGAAGCAGGGACGTGGTGTTCGTCGAGGATCTGACCATGACCAACACTCAGGATTCCGATACGCCTTCTGAGGCTGAGGAATTGCCTGAGTTAGAGTCATTTCGCTTCGAGCAGTTTCCAGAGGACATCGCAGAGGATCCAGTTATGGGGGAGCCAGTACATGGAGTTGCTCCCAACCTTGATCATCAGCCTGCTGATGGTGGTCAGGGTGTCCCTCAGGAGGATGAGCATGCCGGAGAGGCAGTTCCTGAAGGGGCGGAGGCTGTTGGTATACAGCCAGCACCAGTGGCTCCACTGAGAAGGAGCGACAGAGATCGTCAACCATCTACGAGATACTGACCGGATGAGTATGTGCTATTGACTGACGGGGGAGAGCCCGAAAGTTTTACAGAGGCTATGGAAGACGAACACAGGCAGGAGTGGATGGAGGCTATGCAGGAGGAGATGAGTTCCTTGCACACCAATTCCACTTATGATCTGGTGCGGTTGCCAAAGGACAAGAAGGCTTTGAAGAATCGATGGGTGTTCAGAGTGAAGCAGACGGAAGATGCTACTCGCCCTCGATACAAAGCGAGGCTGGTAGTCAAAGGCTACGGTCAGCGGAAAGGCATGGATTATGATGAGATCTTTTCGCCTGTCGTCAAGCATTCGTCTATTCGGGTGGTGCTAGCATTAGCAGCCAGTCTCGACTTGGAGGTCGAGCAGATGGACGTGAAGACGGTATTCCTCCACGGTGATCTTGAGGAGGAGTTGTACATGGAGCAACCAGAGGGATTCTGTGAGAAGGGCAAGTCACATTTGGTCTGTCGGTTGAGAAAGAGCTTGTATGGTCTGAAGCAAGCTCCGAGGCAGTGGTACAGGAAGTTCGAGTTGTTTATGGGGGAGCATGGTTATGCACGGACGACGTCGGACCACTGTGTATTTGTGAGATATTTTGCCGAGGATGATTTTATCATTTTGTTGCTCTATGTAGATGACATGCTATTAGTGGGTCAGAATGCCACTAGGATAGCGGAGTTGAAGCGCCAGCTGGGCGCGGCCTTCTCTATGAAGGATTTGGGCGCAGCGAAGACTATTTTTGGGATGGAGATCAGCCGAGAGAGAGAGTCCAAGCTGCTACACTTGTCCCAAACGAAGTACATTCACCGGGTACTTCAGCGTTTCGGGATGGACGGATCGAAGAAAGTGAGTTCCCCCCTCGCGGCTCACTTTAAGCTCACTGAGGAACAGTGTCCATCTACCGAGGACAAAAAGGAAGATATGGAGCGGGTTCCATATGCCTCAGCTGTGGGAAGCCTTATGTATGCCATGGTGTGTACGAGGCCAGATATTGCTCATGCAGTTGGTACGGTTAGCAGGTATCTTTCAAATCCTGGAAGGGTACATTGGAGTGCGGTCAAGTGGATTCTACGATATCTTCAGGGCACTGCTGGTTGGAGACTTTCCTTTGGTGGTGACGAGCCGAAGCTGGTTGGGTATACCGACGCTGATATGGCTGGAGATGTAGACACGAGGCGATCGACTTCGGGCTACGTGATGATGTTTGCGGGAGGAGCGGTGTCGTGGCAGTCGCGGTTGCAGAAGTGTGTTGCCTTGTCGACGACGGAGGCGGAATACATTGCGGCGACGGAGGCTTGCAAGGAGCTGTTGTGGATGAAGAAGCTGTTGCAGGAAATGGGTCTGAAGCAAGAGCAGTATACTTTGCTTTGCGACAGTCAGAGTGCTATCCACCTTGTGAAGAATCAGACGTTTCATAGCCGGTCCAAGCACATCGAGACTCGGTATCATTGGATACGGGATGTGGTTGAGAAGAAGGACGCGGAGCTTGAGAAGGTTCATACAGATGACAACAGAGCTGATATGTTCACGAAGATTCTACCAAGGGGAAAGTTTGAGTACTGCAGGCAGATCGTCGGGATGACGACATCCTCCCCATAGTTGTGAAGGGGAAGATTTGTTGGAGTGGGTGGGGTTCCCAACCTATGTGAAGAAGACCCCGGAGTGCGACGAGCGCCATCCGATGTCGGAGAAGCTCGGGAAGTCGGAGTTGCTGCTGCTGCTGCTTCATGGGAGGTTCTGGAACAGGGGATCCGAGTTCGGGCCGAACTCGGTCCCATGGCGAGTTCGGGCCGAACTCGGTCTGGCCACTCCAGCATTGTGGCGTGAGGTTTTGGATGCTCGACACAGAGTTCTGGCCGAACTCTGTGTCGTCGGGGGCTGAAGCGGATTTTAGGATGAGTTTTCATCACTGGATCTAATCCAACGGTCCAGGTTTGCTGCGGGATTAGGGAGTTATATTGGGATTTTCCAACCCTAATTCATTAAGCAACATTATCGCAAAGGCAACACAAGTTTGAGAGAGGAAGGAGGCAAGAGTGCCATTACAACTTCGGAGAAGAAGACGGAGGATTGAAGGTCGCTATTCGAAGGAGATCGTGTTCGGGTAATCTCTACTCGTCGTTCTCGCTCTTCGTAGCCTTGTAATCATTGTTCTTATCTCTGAGTGTTGTGGGGATCCGATTTGGATCAGGAGGAGTTTGTAGAGGGTGTAATTCTTCTATTCCATTAGTGGAGGCTTCTCAGGGTTGGACTCCGATCGTCCCGTGGTTTTTTCGCGCAAGGGTTTTCCACGTCAAAAATTCTCTCTGTCTGCGTGGATTGTTTTGTGTGGTTTTTTGGGTTCGTGCGTTGTATTGCTCGGTCCTCTCGCAGGTACTCTCCGATTTGAGGAAAGGTTTTCGCGCTTCTTTTTCAACAATGTATGCTGCAGTGTGTACAAAGTCTCTTCCGTTACGTCGGCTATCTTGAAAACAATTTGGACTTTACAAATATACTGTTATCAAATTCAAACGGGACTCTACCAACATTTGCTTATAAATTTCTTGAAGGCCGCCATATTTTTTTTTGTCTCCTTCGTCTTCCATGCTTAATTACCACAATGTATATAAACTTCAACAAACTCGATTTTTTTTTAGTTCGATAAACTCCCCAACTGATCTGAATGACTGATTTGGCTAGCTGTCCAACTCCAAGATACGGCAATAATTTAATCGGATCCCAATTCTCTGCAGCCAACATATAACCGCAACCCTTCTGCAACGAGGCATGGACGTAGCGAATTCATTAGTTTCAAGCAAAATCTCGCGAATCCCATATAATCATGTCTGATTTATCTTTTAATAAAGAACCACGTTATTTGAGCTATCATATTATTTATTAGGGTTATTTAGTATTAGAGTCTCACATAATAAGTAGATATTATGATTTAGATTTTGAAATTGTCCAATATCATGATTTGGGTCTTGAAATTATTTTTTATTAGTCTACTTGAACAGTGATTTTGAGACTTAAACCATAACGTTGGACAATTTCGAGATCCAAATCCTAATATTCACTATATGTGAGACCTTAATACTAAATATTCCTATTTATTATGTTGTATATATATGATCTGTATTAGCTAAAATGTTAATAGGGTAGGAACTTTTTCTACTAGACATGGGTTTAAATTATACAACAAATATTTATTTTGTCATCAATTTCATGAAGAAATTCCTTCGACGACTTTGGGCCTAGCTCTGGATGTGGACGCAAAGTAGCTGAAGTGGCACTTCGATGACATACTTTGTACTTCGCAACTACGGAATTACAGTAATGCGGTTCTATGAAATTGTGCTGTTAGCACCGCAGAATTGCTGCGCTGTCTTAGCGTCGTGGTTTTGTTGAAGCTGAAGGTTGCTCAGTTTTGTAACTGTCCTATTTATAAAATGTTATTGTTGATAATTCTTCCACTAAATATGGAGTTACTCTTTGGTCTTATACCAACGTTTTTAGTAGATGATCATCTCTTTAAAGAGATTGCTCCCTTATTTAGGTTGTTGCTCCAGCTCTTACAACACTGTGTTTGGGAACATTTGTGGGGAGGGAGAGGAAAATTTGAGGGGAAGAAAAATGGAGGAGAGTAAAATGAAAGTAAAGTTAATTTTTCTTTCCTTTGTTTGGATGGACAAAAAGTAGAGGAAGGAAAAGTTTAAAAACAATTTTTTATTTGTTTATGGATAGAGGTATAATTACTATTTCATCCTTGGTATTCTCAAATGATGATTTAATATTAACTTTTTGAGGGGTGGTGGGGTAAATTCACTCAAATTCCTCTCATCTCTCTCCATTTTCCTTCCACTTTTGGGAGAAAATTTTTTTGGTGGGACCCACCTACTTTTTTCTCTCAAATTTTCCTCCCCCATTTTCTCTCCTCCTTTTCAAACGCCATCATTTAAAAATTTCCTCTCACTTTTTCCTCAACTTTTTCTTTCCTCCCATTTTCCACCCTTTCCAAACAGTACCTTAGTGTTTAAGTGAAAAAAATCCAGAGAATACAGAGAATCTTCTTAAAAGCAGTCACACGTTTTTTTCGAGTGCCATTTCTTAGCATGTTAGTGCTCTGTCGAAAGAAGGGTGATAACTTACAACGAGCGTTTCAGAATTTATTAAAACTTGCTGGTTCTTGAAAACACGGATCAATGGAGAAGATCAAATCTTGTTTTGAGCGACACTGATTTTCATCATCACAGTAGGTGGCTTTACTAATTTATTAGCAGTTTTCAGTAGTTATGCACTGCATTTAGACTTTTCCTCTGTGATCAACAACTTTGATGCTTTTCATCAGATTATTCTGCTATCCTACCGACGTTTTTCAATGTTGTCTTATTCTTTAGCAATTTCGTCTTTATAGTTGATATTTCAGTCTTTACACACTTGTATAGATTTTTCTGTGCAGACTTATACGGACTCTTTTCGAAATTCCACAACATATTTTACTTGATTTGTTTTTGGGCAAATTAGCGTTTAGACCATGAATTTTATATCAACTTAGAGTTTAAATCCTAACGTGTACAATTGAAAAGTTTAGAATCTGAATTTTTATTATTAATATGTTTTCATTGTATCCTCATTTCTATTCCGTGTTAGTTGTTGTACTTGTACTCATGTTTAGAGTATAATGAAAAAATAAAACTAAAAATAAAAATTCAGGATCTAAACTTTTCAATTAGAGATTTCAGAACTTAAACTCTAAAGTTCATATAAAATTGAAGGCCTAACGCTAACTAATTTTTTATGTTTTAAGGATTTTGTTAACATATGTCCTTAATACATATGTTACTACATTGATAAATATATATTTTATATTAGTACTTCTATCTACATTTTATCAATACATATTTTATATTTATCTATATATATTTTAAGTAAAAAATGCATTGATAAATACGTTGGTAAAAATATCTATGTAAAATATATATTTATCAATGTATTAACATATTCATTTAAGATATATGTTAACAAATCTATTTTTTTAAAAGGATAAAGAAAACCCACCCATTGGAACCCCCAGATCACTCACTAATGCCAGACCCTACCACATCCCACTTCCATATTACTGGGAAAAATCACCCTTTGAACTCAAACTGTACAAAGTTTGAATTAGTAGGTGCCTGTGTTAATGAATATTATTAAGGACACATACAAACACATTCTCTTACTTTTATGCACATATACTACAAAGGCCAAGAACTTTTCATTTGACAAGAAAAAGTGGCTATAAGCCTGGAGAGGACACAGGAAACAACAAAAGCAGATGCCAAGAAGACAAAGCACACATTCCATTACATATATATATATAATCCCTGCATGTATGGAAAGAGAAGTAAACCACAGGGAAAGAGCTTTGACCAGAAAGCATGGGAAGAGAAGAAAGGGCTGCATGTCTGCTGAATTTTCAATTCCTAACTCACTCAAAAGATTGAAACATGAGCAGTGGGTGCATGATACTAGTGAGGGAATTCCTCTTGCTTGCAATGGCTAACTGAGACCAACACAACTGTTTCCTCTTGGAGAAACCGCAAATGCCACATTTGAGTCTTAGTTATGTGACTAACGAATATAGTTTACAATATTTATCGATACCGATTCGATACAGCCGATATCAATACTGTTTGATATATCTCGATCTGACAACGATCGATATTGATACTGATACTGACCGGATATCAACAATGGCGGTTGCTTTTTCAGTCAATTCGATAAAAAAATTAATGAAAAAGACTAATAAGAAAGGATGTAATCCTATTAAATTTGTAAAAGTTGTAATGAGAAAGATAAATCAATATAAGGTTGAGTATTATCTCATTCAATTTCAAAACCACATGAGACAATATAAAAAAAATACTTAAAATTATATCTAAAAGTTAAAAAAACATTTTCAGATTTATTAATAATTATTTGTTTTTCAATATCAAAAAAATTGATACTCCAACCTCTAACCGTCGATATTTTGGATACTGCTCCGATATCGATTCTGATACCACAAACCTTGCAGTCATGGCACTAAAAGGACGTATATAGTAATCCGGAAACAGAGAGTGGCCCAACAGTGAAGTGTTGCCACAAGCAGAACCGGCCCTAAGGTAAGCTGGTTCAGGGAAGTGTTCAGCATGATCCTACCAAAGGTCAGTGTCACGGATTACCACTAGGACCAGCTGATAATAGCCTCGTATGGTTCACGGAAAGGAAATGGATTTTCTTGTATTTTTCATGGGAATGGAAAAGTATGATTCCTGTCACATTTTTTTTTCCGTTGTTTTGTAAAACAAGGAAACTACCTAGGAAAGTGAAGCAAAATATAACAATGTTCCAATAATATCTTTATCTTTTAAAATAAAAATAATATTATAAAAATAATATTAATGGTAAAATAAGCAATGACACATGGTTACTTTTGTCATAACTTTTGTAATAAATGTTGGAAAAGGAGAAGAAAAAATCAATCGCATGGGTCTTGAGTGGAACCATATTCCCACCAATTTTTTCCATTGTCAGGAAATTGATTCCCAAGTTTGTACCTACCAAACAAAGGAAATGAACAACTTTTCTTTCTTGGTTCCTTAAATCCGTGAACCAAACGAGGCACTCTACATTCTCTGCATCTTCACATGAATGGAACATGCAGAGAATGTAGAGTGCCTTGTCCTTAGGGTCAAAGAGCAACTAAAATTAGCTTCAGGATAAGACAATCCAACTCTACGGGCCGGCCCTGGCTATAAGCAGTAATGGCACTCTACATTCTCTGCATCAAAAAACCACATGAGACAATATAAAAAAAATACTTAAAATTATATCTAAAAGTTAAAAAACATTTTCAGATTTATTAATAATTATTTGTTTTTCAATATCAAAAAAATTGATACTCCGACCTCTAACCGTCGATATTTTGGATACTGTCCTATATCGATTCCGATACCACAAACCTTACTAATAAAGTGCTATAACTTCTCACGTTGCAGGCTTTGCTAAAACCAGTCATGGCACTAAAATGACGTATATATTAATCCGGAAACAGAGAGTGGCCCAACAGTGAAGTGTTGCCACAAGCAGGACCGGCCCTTAGGGAAGCTGGACAAATCTTGGGGATTGGCCAACCCCATTTTGCTAGGACAACCCTCCATGTTCAGCATCCTACCAAAGATCAGTGTCACGGATTACCACTAGGACCAGCTGATAATAGCCTCGTTTGGTTCACGGAAAGGAAATGAATTTTCTTGTATTTTCCATGGGAATGGAAAAGTAGGATTCATGTCACATTTTTTTTCCGTTGTTTTGTAAAACAAGGAAACTACCTAGGAAACGAAAGCAAAATATAACAATGTTCCAATAATATCCTTACCTTTTAAAATAAAAATAATATTATAAAAAATAATATTAATGGTAAAATAAGCAATGACACATGGTTACTTTTGTCATAACTTTTGTAATAAATGTTGGAAAAGGAGGAGAAAAAATCAATCCCATGGGTCTTGAGAGGAACCATATTCCCACCAATTTTTCCCTTGTCAGAAAATTGATTCTCAAGTTTGTAGCTACCAAACAAAGGAAATGAACAACTTTCCTTTCTTGGTTCCTTAAATCCGTGAACCAAACGAGGCACTCTACATTCTCTGCATCTTCACATGAATGGAAGATGCAGAGAATGTAGAGTGCCTCATCCTTAAGGGTCAAAGAGCAACTAAAATTAGCTTCAGGATAAGACAATCCAACTCTACGGGCCGGCCCTGGCTATAAGCAGTAATGGCACTCTACATTCTCTGCATCTTCACATGAATGGAAGTCCCTATGGACGACGACTTGGCCTCTGCATGTGTCCTACTAATCCAACCAACTCCCATTATTTATTGGTGTTGTAGCTTAGCCCTGGGGAATGAAAGCCAGTCCTTGTTAGTTCTGGAAGAGTGCACCTGTCGAGGCCCGGCAGCATCGCTACCGTTCTGTGCAGCTGCACAATAAAGCCCGGACAAGCCTCGTGAGCCAGTCCCGATGCCGCATGGGAGATATCGTGCCCACGTTTCACGACGGACGAGTGGTGCCAACTGAAAGACAAAGTCAGGGTACGAATGCACAGTCAGCGGATTGCGATATAATAAAGGGCGTCACAGTACCACGAAGTGCATTAAGCAGCGAGTCTTGTAATTGTGATAAATATGAGCCAGATGATTTGGCTTTGGACGCTGCCATTTTGCCTGCAGTTCGTGGCTGCGGCCTGTGATCCCAGACTACATGTCACTGTCTATTGCCACGAATTTCCATTGGTAGGAATTTCGGTGATGGACCTGAACAGATAGGGGGAGGGGCAATGGGATTTGGCACGTCCTACGGTGACAACTGCAGCTACTGACCGCAGATAAAATATTTTGTTTTTTTTTTTTTTTTGGTTTTTTGAGGTAGGGTTGTAAAATGGACAAAGTAATCCGTTGTCCGTATGAGTCCGGCTCGATAAATGGTTCGACCGTGGACCGTCCGATTGAATTAACAAATAAAATTTGGACATCTTTTTTGTCCGTTTAGAAACTAGACACGGACACGATCATATCTATGTCCGGTCCAAATTTGTCTACGAACCGTCCGATAGTGGTCTTTTGATTTTGCATCAATTATGTCGTATCATTTTGATTTTGTATCAATTTTTGGTTGTCCGGTATGGATTTTTGATAACCTTTTACCATTTTTTGTTGTATTCTATAAACTTCAATTGTATCTCCTTTAAACTTGATTTTTTTTACCAACTATCAAAAATTTTGGTAAAATAACAGTTTTTGGTAATATATTTAATTCGTTCGTGGACCGTCCGATTGAATTAACGAACAATAAATTTTGGTAAAATAACAGTTATAAAATA
Source organism: Iris pallida (assembly GCA_029216955.1). Taxonomy (NCBI): domain Eukaryota; kingdom Viridiplantae; phylum Streptophyta; class Magnoliopsida; order Asparagales; family Iridaceae; genus Iris; species Iris pallida. The sequence goes on along the minus strand of JANAVB010003000.1, from coordinate 15,077,304 downwards.
AAGGGCGTCACAGCTAGTGTCACGAAGTGCATTAAACAGCGAGTCTTATAATTGTGATAAATATGAGCCAGATGATTTGGTTTTGGACGCTGCCATTTTGCCTGCGGCCTGTGGCCGCCGGCTGCTGTGATCGTAGGTCATGTGTTACCGTTCTATTGACAGAAATTTTGACGATGGATCTGCGGTCACAGCCGTGATCACAGACGGTGGACAAAATATTATTTACTACTTTTAGTTTTTAGAGGTAGAAATGAGAAAAAGACTACTGTATGACCAATACTGAGATTATCCCATCGGTATATATGTTCTCAACTAGGAACCAAATAGGGATCGAAAATCTCAAACTTCAACGATCACGAATTAACTATGTTGTACGAATATGGACACGGATACAAAAAAAAAAATACAGTACGAATAATTGACGAAGGACACAAACCAGCATGATTCATTTCATTTGAAGTTCAAATTGACGACGACATAAACTATATCACAAACAACAAAACAAAACTTTTACAACAGCCAATTCATCTCAAATTGCAAATCTTATGCAATGCAGTACGAATGATTAATAGTGCCCGTATAGCAAGGAATAAAGTGGCATAAATACTTGAAACGCTATAAATTAGTCACTTAAAATACACAGCTCAATCAAACTGATGTTGCATTAGAGTACCAATTAATAACATATATAGTACACCATCGTAGAGTCCAACTGTACAACACTGTTAGTATACCTGCGAATAATTAATTTTTCGATGTATTGAGTTGTTCTTATTGTCCCTTCTCTGTACCTGAGGATGCGAAAAACTGAAGAACTAAAATTTTATTATAAAGTCAGTTGGTATATGTAGAGCCGGTCCACGGGATTGAATTGTCATATCCAGAGCTAATTTTACTTGTCCCTTGAGCCTAATTGTGGGCCAATATCCTGGATGGTCATCCGCAATTCCGATTTCTTGTCTGACTGAGCCTGGGGGTTGTTCCATGCAGAGGAGGATTGCCCAAATCCAAAGTCTTGTCCGACTTACCCCTAGACCAGTCCTACATATATATTGTCATGCAAAACTCTCACACTGAACTAAATATTGAAATATATATATATATATATATATATATATATATATATATATATATATATATATATATGCTATACTCGACTAAATTTAGTGTTACAATGCTTCAACAACTTGAGTAGACTTTGATGATCGGTTTCAAACTTTGACTTAAGATTCATAAAAAGAAATTGCAAGAGAAGATAACAGTAGGGCCATTCAAACAAGTTCAATACAAGAAAAGACAAAAGAAAGAAGGTTAAACTATATATATATATATATATATATATATATATATATATATATATATATATATATATATATATGCAACAAACTTTAGGAGGTGACAAAATAGAATTTTGTTGCTACTGGCATACACTAGAACAAGGCCCAAAAATTTCGGGGAAATCCTTCCTGAAAGACTGACAAGTGACAATCAATGGAGTATAATAACATTCTCTCTTCATTTTTTTTTTACTTCAAGTGACATACTTATGAAATCTAGCAGTTTGGTTTACTGAAAAATACTCGACATCTGAACCTTTTGAGACAATGGGGCTGCGAGTAGGACCATTGACATATCTATTGCTCACTCTCCACTCCCTTATATATAGAGGAAGGAGTCTGAAAGGTTTTTGGCACAGACAAACATTCTTCTTTCAATCTTTCACTTCTTCTTTCTGCCATTAGGAGCTACTACTATTCTTCTTCTTCTTCTTCTTCTTCTCTTGTGGTCTGACATGCTTCGAAGCTTCTTATAAAGATCGATGAAGCCGCCAAAGTCGATGGTCTCCCTTATTTTCTTACTTGTGCTAGTTGGAACATCTCAAGGTATTTTTCATCCCAACATTTCTTGATAAATCATAACGATGCATGAACGATTTATCGATGTTTGTCCACTTGAATGAAGCATTACTGAGTACTGACTATATGTGTGTGTGCTTCTTCAGGGATTCGCTTCGAAGAAGAGCTAATAGCTGCCTTCCGCAGGATAGCTCATGTACGTTCTTTCAATCCTTTTTTCTCTTCTTCAGGGATTTTCGATTCGAAGAAGACCTATAAGTACGTTTTTATTACAATATTTTTCGATATATATATTTGCACTGATAGAATGTTCGACGCTAACAGAAGGAGAGTTTCATTGGAGGTGGAGAGGCTGCTGCAGGAGGAGCTCCATGCAGAGATGATGGACTTTGTAGTTCAGGTACGGATCAGAAGAGGTCTTATAGAGCGGTCCAAGAAATCCACCACAGGCTACCAGGGTTTAGTGAAGATTACTTCGGGCCTAGGAAGAACAAACCTAAGCACCACTGACATCTTTAATTTCATGAAATCTTTGTCAATTTCCCTCTCTTTTGTATCCCTCCACCTTTACCTACTCTTTCAAGGTTCATACTTGGTTACTCAGAAATGGACTTGGATAAGATTCAAGCTCACCAATGCAAAACAAAATTCAATCAATTTTGTCATCGACCCAACATTGCTTTGTGTTACAACAATCTCTCTCTCTCTCTCTCTCTCTCTCTCTCTCTCTCTCTCTCTCTCTCTCTCTCTCTCTCTCTCTCATCAATTTAAGTACTTCACAAGTAAGAATTACAAGAAAGTAGAATTTAGGTATAAAAATGCTTATGTATAATCCCATAGTATAGACTAGGAACAGGTATATAAGTAGGAGAACACTTGCTGTTGTGTACGCAGTTTTGTGACCGCCGCTGGTCCTCCGCCACGTGACGGCCTCTAATTGGCTTTCTGGCCCGAGTTTTTAGAGGACAGGGTCCTGTGCTAGCAGGGTGGCCAATGGGCAACTGCCACGTGACGGTGGGCCAATTGGCGGTCACTTAAACCGCAAGCAAAAAAGCATTTTCCATATAAGTATAAGCATTATGCAGTAACCAAATCAACGATCATCTCGCCTAAAGCTGTACTGCGTCTACTATTGCAGGCAGGAGTAGAGAACTGAGGGAGAAGGCATTAGCAATGTCCAATTCAAAGGTTGGTGATTCAATCAATCAAGTTAATCGGCAAATTATTAATATCAGTTGGTTAAGTTGATTAATAACCATACTAACAATCTGATGGTCATCCACAGATCACTGATCACTGGAGCAAGGAGAAAGATGTGGACCGGAACTCCAAATCAGAAGCCGAGAAAAGGAAGGGCCAAGAGAAGAAGGAGCATGAGGAGGAGCAGGCATCCCCCGACGTTCTGGACATTTCTGGGATGGACTATTCTCCGGCAAGGAGAAAGCCTCCGATCCACAACTGATTCTTAGGCATGCACCAGTGGCACAGTACATCATAGAGAGAATAGAGTAGTAGAGAAGTTTGGACAGCATTACTGGAAATGCTGCTGAATTTCTTGGGCTGGAGCCCCATTTTGTGTAGATACTATAAATTATATAAGATCGATCGTTTTTATATAATTTGCTCTATGATTGGATACTTGATCATGTGTAGGCGAGTAGAGCCTACATTAATTGTGGAGTAAAATGCAAAAAGGGAAATTGAGTTGATCTTATATATGTTTAATTAGGCCATGTAAATAATTACAATTTCCAGCTCTTTGTGCGTTTGGACTCTTCTCTCATAACCTATGATTGTTAGCATTTCTATCGTTTAGTCCATCTATAGTAGCAATATCTTAGCGTACACACAGCCAGAATCTTATACTTCTCCTCGGTTACGACAAGAGCCACCCCAATTCGGCATATACATATACATTAGATACAAGTTTCACCGCCTGATATGTATGTGCAAGATATACAGTGTCTACAATGAATGTTTCAAGGGATGGTCGGTGAGCAAAAAGATAAAACTATCCTTAGGATTTCGCTCATACTCGGTAATCCTAATACTAATAGAATTGGAGCAAAGTTCTATTTTTTTTTTTTTTTTAAATCTAGTTCTACTCCTACTTGTCAATGAGTTTCTAATTAATATAAAAACTTATATCATGTCTACTTAGGATTTGATTTCTATGCAATGACACATAACATGCTATATAAAGGACCTAGGTTTCTTGTCATGTGGTAGATTATTATGCTCAAAAGAGTCATTTGGTAGCCACCAGTAGGTTAAGAGAAAGAAAGAGAGAACAAATATATAGAAAGGCTGGAAAAAAATGGATTTTTTAGGATCTTCTTGAATATAATTTCTAGAGATTTCTTGGGTCCACCTTTTGTATTTTCTCTATTAGTATATGTTTAGAAGTTATAGCGATCTTGTAAATTTTGACCTTATTAATTTGTAATGATATCGCTCTCTCTCGGTGGTTTTTTGTCGATTAAGATTTTTTTACTTAATTTTTGCGTGTCTTTGTCTTGATTTTGTGATCTTTGTTATTCTGCATAAGTCAACCATCGTGTTTGGTGGTGTGTGTCAGTTCGTCATGGACACTCATCTTGGAGAATGTCTTTCACTTTTACTCTCAATAAAGTTGTATCAGAGCTTCGATTGAAGATTCAGAAGATCAACAATGACGACAAAGTCTATGACAATGCCCGAACGATTCATGAGAGACAGAAAAGGGTTAAAGACATTTTGATTCAACAATAGCTCAAAAGTCTTGTTAAAAAAATCAAAAAAGGCAGAGATAATGAATGATGACGAATGGAAGGTCGACATGAAGATGAAGGAGATGAAGGCAACAATTTAAATCAGGTTGTGCTTTGTCGACAATGTTCTCTTAACAATATAGAGGCTGCTTTCGAACTTTGAGACAAGCTTGAAAGCTTGTACATGTCTGTTATGACAAGGCTCTACCTGAAATAGTGATTATATGACCTAAGGATAAAGGAAGATGATAATCTACTAAAATACTTGAATATGTTCAACTGATGTATAAGGAAAAATGGAGGAAAAAGACAAGGCCCTATTACTTCATACCTCACCTCCATATTCGTAAGAACACATAATGACTAAGCTTTTGTATGAAAAAGAAGATAATGAAGATGGAGGAAGTTTGTTACGACCCGCTACCCAAATTGTTGGAACGGATTGAGTCATGTCCAGCCTACGCTTGAGTTATAGCTGTTCTTTTAGAAGTAATGTCACGACCCGATCCCAAATAATTGGGTCGAACCGGATCAAGCCCAGCCTGCACCGTTGTTGAGACGGCGGCAGTAAGCTGTTCCATTAGCAGGTAACCACAACAACATCTATATTTGTCACAACTCAATCTTCGAAAATTCAAAACTTTATTAAACATTGAAATAAATACAACTGGAATTAAAAGAACTGAATTCAAATAACAAAATTTCAAATGAAACAACAAAACTGGAAAAGAAAATCTATCTAAGCATTAGGCACATCGACCTCAGGTCCTGCGTCCTCCAATGGGGACTCTGGCAGCACCACGGGGTACAGAACCGGGTCATATTAGTTGTTGTATAGTATAACAGCTCAGCATCCTCAATGTTCCCTAAAAATGTTATCTCCAGTTAGGAGGGAGCAAAGTACAATTCATGCTAATTTGACAATTAAAATAATAATAGAATCATGCATTTTTAAACAATTTGAAGTAAACAGTTTTCTAGCAGTAAAACAGTGTGATTTGAATAGGCAATGAATATGACCGGCTTGGGTTGTACAGTTGTATCCTATTGATACGATTCGGCTTATCCCCGTGTGTAAGAGGGGTAAGCTAATACTGGCCTAAGTTATTGTTTTGGATGTGGTCATAATCATTATACTACTCCTCCAGTCCCCAAACAGTTACAGTAGTTACAGTCAGTGCTCTTAGAGAGAGTTCCGTGTTGCATCGTGGTTTAAACTTGCATTAAAACAATTACTAAATAATTGTAAACTAACACAAAATGTACTTGCCTCAAAATGGACTGGACTGGAAAGGTTGAAGACCTCAAGATGGGAATTAGGATCGTCCTCGAATTCCTACATTCGAGAAATTGACTCAGAATCCAGGGTTACCAAGCTAATTATACTAGTTTGAAATCTCTAATTGTGTCCTAATCCATTTTAATTCTTTTTTAACAAAACACGAACAAAAATACGATTATTGGTGCGTTGAATTAATAACGAGGAAAAGGTCGTTTAAACTTTGTATTTTGGGAAAAACTCGTCGATACCAATTTAATTGATTAAAACTTTGTATTTTTCGTAATTATATATAAAACTAAATTTCTTATTTTAATGAGAAATACATGAGCATTGTTAATTATTAAAACTTGTAATTTTAATGTGAGAAATTTTATTAATTTTCTATATGAAAATAATTATTATTAGATTTTATGCGTAAGCTACAAAACTCGCAAAACCAGAAAACAACAGAAAATTCAACTTACAAGTCACAGAGCCAACAACCAGCTAGGCTTATGCCCATTACAATTTATTTACATAAATTGAAATAAGACAAAAACGGTCGTTAGTTCTAAACTTCCTATAATTTAAATATGAATAAAATAAATAATAAAATAAATTAAATAATAACGAGTCTCAGATATGGTCCAATCGTCAACTAGGCTAATGCCTCAACGTCCGGACGAAGCCGGTTTCGTTTGCACTTAGCCGGGGCCCATTGACCGATACGGTCGTCGCCCAAAATCCAAAATATTTTAATATATTTCCGAAATCCATTTTAAAATCATTTTTTTTAAAAATATAATTAAATTTACGGAAAAATCCGGCAGCATTTCCTCTATTTTTGGTCAACCCAAAAACTGGGAAATATGCCAATATTTTCCTGCAAATCCCATACCAGGAAATCCCAAAATATATATATAAAATAACCACAAACATTCCACAGATTAATTCGGAACGATCCGAAACAAATTCGGAAGTCCGAAACTAAAACAAACATCACAGCATAATATCGGAAGGATCCGGAACTAAAATATTTAGAAAATTATTTCCGAAAAGTTTCGAAAATAAAGAAAAACCAATTAACAGAAACTTCCCGACGTTCCTCGGAAATCCCGAGAACGACGTTCACTCCAAAAATCGAATTTCCCAAAAGAAACTCGTGGACCAACTCATCATCGACACCGGGGAGGGACGAACTACTGTGATTAACCAGGGATTACCCAAAATGACGGAATCCGAAGGGTTGCCTCGGACTCGGGATGCGCAAATCCACAGATCGGGGTTGAAATCCAGCGAAGAGCGCTGTCCAGAACAGCGGACAGCCTCGGGTCAGCGCTGGGTCACGGCGGTGGAGCGCCGGGGCTGCGGGAGGCGCGCCGGGTCGGCTGGATCGGGGAGAACAGCGTGCGGGGTCAGGCCGGGAAGTCGCCGGGGGCGCGGCTCGCGGGGGCACAGGGGGTCGGGCGCGGAGAGCCGGGGGTCCGGGCGGCCGGGGAGTCGCGGGTGCGCTGGAGGCCGGGGGTTCGCCGACGGGAGGCCGGGGCGTCGGGCGAGCTCGGGAGGGAAGGGGGTTTGGGGAAGAGTAGGTGATGGGGGTGGGTGTTCTCTTTGGAAGAATAGAGGGAGAGGGAAGATGCTTCTGTGAGGATTTGGGGAGGGAAATGTTTGTGAGGGGAAAAATAGAGTGAAGGGGTACTCGTGAGGTGCTGGGAGTAGGCTTGTGTGGTGGTGGTGTTCTAATCAAAGGAGTTATAAGGAGGGGTGCGGTAGTGGAGTTGTGGCTGTGAGTATTATGGGGAGAAAAGTAAGGAGAGAGGGGGAGTAGGAACGTGGGTTGCTGGTCCAAATTGGACTAGCTCAAAAGAAATATTTTTTTTTAAAAACAAATCAGGTTTCAAAAATAGGATTAAATGGTTCAGGTTGGGTCTGAGTTCGGGAATCGGGTCTGGGTCAGCACCCAAAACTCCATGTTTATTATTTTTTTTGAAATTGATTTTAAAGCCCAAAAATGATACTAATAATAAAATTATGCTAATAATAACTCATAAAGCAACTGGGTTTCACAATCTTTTCTCCTTAGAAAATTTCGTCCTCGAAATTTAAAAGGTAGGGTAGGAAAATCAAACAGGCACGGTACTGCGCCCGTAACTCAAGTCCAACAATAAAAATTTCCAAGGCAGTCGTGGATGAGACGGTTTAGGGACAAGTTTTATTTATGATATCATCCATGCAGAAAAATACAAAAGCGAACCAAAGTACACGAGGTTGATCAGACCATCATGCACCGGTCCTGATTAGACAATATATTAGTGGGTGCACCCAATAAAATACTGTCATGATCAAGCTTGATAAAGAAATAGCTTGCAAAACTAGGCTAACTTAGCAGCATCAGTCAAGTTTAGAACGAAAAGATAAGAAATAGGAGTTATGTGATGGCTCAAATTCCGATCTTCTTCTCACCTCTGACTACGCTTGCAACTGGTTTCTCTGGCACTGAAAGGTTGATTCCAATCTTCATCTCTGAATTATCCAATATGTGACTCGGATCCGAAATATAGCATCTGAGCTGTGATACGTAGAAGACATTGCACCTTCTCGAGATTAGCTGGTAGAGCTAACCGGTACGCTACTTCCAACTCGTCTTAAAACTTCAAATGGCCTGATGTACCTGGCCTCAATTTTCCCCAGCTCCGTCAAAACTGATTGTTCCTCTGGTAGGAGAAAACTTCACAGAAACGCTATCTCCTTCTTCAAACTCCACTGGTCGACGACTACTATCAACCCAATGCTTCTGTCGGTCTTGGGCAATCCTGAGCTTGTCTCTGATCATTCTCACCTTCTCTGCTGCATCGGTCACCTTCTCAGGTCCAAGCAACGCTCGTTCTCCGACGTCGTCCCAAGCAAGTGGAGTACGGCAACGACGTCCATAGAGTGCCTCGAACAGTGTCATACCAATGCTACCTTGGTAGCTGTTGTTGTAAGAGAACTCTACCAAGTGCAAATGGTCTTCCCAAGACCCTCCAAAATCCAAGACACAGGATCTCAGCATATCTTCTAGCGTCTGGATTTGTTCTCTCTGATTGCCCGTCAGTCTGGGGGTAGGCGGTGCTGAACTTCAGTTGTGTTCCCAAACTGTCATGCAAACTCTTCCAAAAGTGAGAGGTAAATCTAGTATCTCGGTCAGATACGATACTTACTGGAACTCCATGAATCCGGTAGATGTGCCGCATGTACAGTGCTGCCAACTTCTCGGTGGATAGACCAACCTTGAAGGGGATAAAATGAGCTGACTTCGTCAGTCGGTCCACAATAACCTAAATGGCATCCTTTCCTCCTTAGGATCGAGGCAGTCCCGACATAAAATCCATTGTTATGTGCTCCCATTTCCATTCCGGGATGTCAAGCGGCTGCAATAATCCTGCTGGTCTCTGTCTGCTAGCCTTCACTTGTTGACAAATTAAACATCTAGCAACATACCTGGCCACGTCTTTCTTCATTCCAAACCACCAAACAATGGTACGTATATCCCGATACTTTTCATTAGCTCCATGATGTATGGAATATTGTAACTGGTGTGCTTCCTTCATCAGCTCGTTCCTCAGTTCGCCAGATACTACGCAGAGCCTCATACCATTCTTCAGTGCTCCATCGCTGGCGATTGAGAAAACCCTCAAGTGTTCCTGCCAACACTTGATCTCTAAGTTTGTAAAGTGTCTCGTTTTGAAACTGCGTCTCCTTGATTTTGTCCATCAGACTCGAGCTTACTTGCAACTTCATCAACAATGAATCAGCATCCAGCTCCTTTCTTCCAGGCAGTGTAGTCTACAGTCCATGCTTCTCAATGTCCTCTAGCAGGTGCCGCTCCTTGGTCAAAAACATCGCCATAGGGTATCGACTAAGTGCATCTGCGACCATATTAGCCTTACCCGGGTGGTACTGTAGATTGATGCCAAAATCCTTCATCAGCTCCAGGCATGTTCTTTGCCTCATGTTCAGCTCCTTCTAAGTAAAATCATACTTGTGGTCTGTAAATGTTTCCACTCTCTTTCCATAAAGGTAATGCTTCCATAACTTCAATGCAAATATCACCGCTGCAAGCTCCAAATCATGTGTGGGATAGTTCTTCTCATGAGTCCGTAATTACCTAAATGCATAAGCAATCACTTTTCCATGTTGTTGAAGAACGCAACCCAGTCCTTTACCTGAGGCATCACTGTAGATTGAGAAACCACCAGTTCCTGCAGGTAGCGCAAGGATTGGTACAGTGGTAAGTCTCTTCTTCAGCTCCTCGAATGATGCCTGGCAATCTTCCGTCCAGATGAACTCTTTATTCTTCCGAGTGAGCTTCGTCATCGGCTCAGCAATTCTGGCAAAATCCTTCACGAACTTTCGGTAGTAGCCAGCCAAGCCCAAAAACTCCTGATTTTAGCTATTGAGCTCGGGATAACCACTTCTCAACAGCGGCTATCTACTTCGGATCCACCGAAATTCCTTCTCCTGTGACAACATGGCCAAGAAAATTTACCTTGTCTGGAAAGAAATCACACTTGGAAAGCTTACCATACAGCTTCTCCTTCCTCAAAGTTTCCAGAACTTTCCTGAAGTGCTCTTCGTGCTCCTCTTCCGTCTTTGAATAGATCATAATGTCATCGATGAAGACAACGACAATTGATCTAGGCATTCATGGAAAACCTTGTTCATAAGGTTCATGAACACCGCAGGAGCATTCGTCAGTCCAAACGGCATGACCAAGAATTCAAACTGCCCATACTTGGTGTTGAATGCCGTCTTGGGAATATCTTCCTTCCTGACCCTGATCTGGTGGTAGCCAGATCTAAGATCAATCTTCGAAAACACCTTGGCTCCGCTCAATTGATCAAATAGGTCATCGATCCGGGGCAGAGGGTACTTGTTCTTGATGGCGATATTGTTCAGCGCCCGGTAGTCGATGCACATCCGTACTGTTCCGTCCTTCTTGTGCACTAATAAAGCAGACGCTCCCAAGGATGAAGTTCTATCCTGAATAAATCCTAGAGCCTTCATTGATCTGGTCCTTCATCTTCTTGGCCTCCTTCGGGTTGACTCTATAGCATCCCTTAGAAATAGGGAAGAGCCGGGAACTAGGTCAGTAGTGAACTCTATGTCTAGATCTGGGGTAATTCGGGAAAACTATCAGGGAAAACATCTACCATAAAGGTGTAACTAAGAAGTTTATTCATGTGAAGAATTACAGCAAAAACTCTTATGATTGATCTAAGGACATCCTGTTACAACTTCCTAAAAAATAGATAATGCTATTCAGCAGTCCTAGGTACTATTCTTCATGGTTCTGGCTCTTGTACGAGCAGTCTCCAACTGCTTCATCTTCTATGAACCTCGAGTCTGCATCATACCTTATTGCAATGGGTGTAGGAGGCAAGGTCTGCTCGATAGGAAGAGAGTCCCTAGGTTGCGGCGTAGCAGGTGTTGCTGGGATAGGTGCTCTGGTATAATGGGGAGATAAGAGGCAGTTCTTTACCCGATGTTCAGCGGATCCACATGCCAAACATTGTCCCAATCTCTTGCGACAACTAACGGCCTGATGACCAGGCCTCTTGCAGTAGTCACAAGCCAATAGCCTCTTACGACAAGACTGTCGGAAAGTAGAGTACTTGATGGGACCCAAATATCTTCTAGATTCAGGGGTACCCCTCCTAGGGTGAGGTTCCGCACCAACTTGATTGGAGATAGCTAAGGCTACATCATTGACGTTCTTCATGACTTCTCTCGTGATATCCATCTGTTCCTGCTGGGCTTCAGCTTGAGCCTTCTGGGACTCCAGGATTTCTTGAAGTAGGGCAACCATTTGGGAGGTGTTCGCTGGTACTGGTGGGGCATCAGGAATGGGTACTTCACCAAGGAAATGCAGCTCAGTTTGAGAAGAGGTAGGATACGCCGGTGTAGTAAAAACTTCACTGGATGCGTTATGGGGACGGTCCATCAGCTGCGAGGGAATAAACCCTGGACTTGGTTGAGGAGATGGGGCATGATCCGGAGATGACACCTCATCGCCAGCAGGATTGGTTTTGTCAATGGCCATTCTCTGGAAGGTTTAGGATGCACACATAAGCAAGGTAGCCTACCAGTCTATAATCAAACAAAAATATTTATTTATATATAATTCGGACCTATGTTGTGACAAATCAATGTTCTAGTGTTCTAATTGTTTCTAGGTATATTTTCCTAAGTTGTTGTTCTGACCTGCATGGACCACCACTAAAAACATGTCACGACCCGATCCCAAATAATTGGGTCGAACCGGATCATGCCCAGCCTGCACCGTTGTTGAGACGGCGGCAGTAAGCTGTTCTATTAGCAGGTAGCCACAACAACATCTATATTTGTCACAACTCAATCTTCGAAAATTCAAAACTTTATTAAACATTGAAATAAATACAACTGGAATTAAAAGAACTGAATTCAAATAACAAAATTTCAAATGAAACAACAAAACTGGAAAAGAAAATCTATCTAAGCATTCGGCACATCGGCCTCAGGTCCTGCGTCCTCCAATGGGGACTCTGGCAGCACCACGGGGTACAGAACCGGGTCATATTAGCTGTTGTATAGTATAACAGCTCAGCATCCTCAATGTTCCCTAAAAATGTTATCTCCAGTCAGGAGGGAGCAAAGTACAATTCATGCTAATTTGACAATTAAAATAATAATAGAATCATGCACTTTTAAACAATTTGAAGTAAACAGTTTTCTAGCAGTAAAACAGTGTGATTTGAATAGGCAATGAATATGACCGGCTTGGGTTGTACAGTTGTATCCTATTGATACGATTCGGCTTATCCCCGTGTGTAAGAGGGGTAAGCTAATACTGGCCTAAGTTATTATTTTGGATGTGGTCATAATCATTACACTACTCTCCCAGTCCCCAAACAGTTACAGTAGTTACAGTCAGTGCTCTCAGAAAGAGTTCCGTGTTGCATCGTGGTTTAAACTTGCATTAAAACGATTACTAAATAATTGTAAACTAACACAAAATGTACTTGCCTCAAAATGGACTGGACTGGAAAGGTTGAAGACCTCAAGATGGGAATTAGGATCGTCCTTGAATTCCTACATTCGAGAAATTGACTCAGAATCCAGGGTTACCAAGCTAACTATACTAGTTTGAAATCTCTAATTGTGTCCTAATCCATTTTAATTCTTTATTAACAAAACACGAACAAAAACACGATTATTGGTGCGTTGAATTAATAACGAGAAAAAGGTCGTTTAAACTTTGTATTTTGGGAAAAACTCGTCGATACCAATTTAATTGATTAAAACTTTGTATTTTTTGTAATTATATATAAAACTAAATTTCTTATTTTAATGAGAATACATGAGCGTTGTTAATTATTAAAACTTGTAATTTTAATGTGAGAAACTTTATTAATTTTCTATATGAAAATAATTATTATTAGATTTTATGCGTATGCTACAAAAACTCGCAAAACCAGAAAACAACAGAAAATCCAACTTACAAGTCACAGAGCCAACAACCAGCTGGGCTTATGCCCATTACAATTTATTTACATAAATTGAAATCAGACAAAAACGGTCGTTAGTTCTAAACTTCCTATAATTTAAATATGAATAAAATAAATAATAAAATAAATTAAATAATAACGAGTCTCAGATATGGTCCAATCATCAACTAGGCTAATGCCTCAACGTCAGGACGAAGCCGATTTCGTTTGCACTTAGCCGGGGCCCATTGACCGATACGGTCGTCGCCCAAAATCCAAAATATTTTAATATATTTCCGAAATCCATTTTAAAATTATTTTTTTAAAAATATAATTAAATTTACGAAAAAATTCGGCAGCATTTCCTCTATTTTTGGTCAACCCAAAAACTGGAAAATATGCCAATATTTTCCTGCAAATCCCATACCAGGGAATCCCAAAATATATATATAAAATAACCACAAACATTCCACAGATTAATTCGGAACGATCCGAAACAAATTCGGAAGTCCGAAACTAAAACAAACATCACAGCACAATATCGAAAGGATCCGAAACTAAAATATTTAGAAAATTATTTCCGAAAAGTTTCGGAAATAAAGAAAAACCAATTAACAGAAACTTCCCGACGTTCCTCGAAAATCTCGGGAACGACGTTCACTCCAAAAATCGAATTTCCCAAAGGAAACTCGTGGACCAACTCATCAACGACACCGGGGAGGGACGAACTACTGTGATTAACCAGGGATTACCCAAAATGACAGAATCCGAAGGGTTGCCTCGGACTCGGGATGCGCAAATCCACAGATCGGGGTTGAAATCCAGCGAAGAGCGCTGTCCAGAACAGCGGACAGCCTCGGGTCAGCGCTGGGTCACGTCGGTGGAGCGCCGGGGCTGCGGGAGGCGCGCCGGGTCGGCTGGATCGGGGAGAACAGTGCGCGGGGTTGGGCCGGGAAGTCGCCGGGGGCGCGGCTCGCGGGGGCACAGGTGGTCGGGCGCGGAGAGCCGGGGGTCCGGACGGCCGGGGAGTCGCGGGCGCGCTGGAGGCCGAGGGTGCGCCGGCGGGAGGCCGGGGCGTCGGGCGAGCTCGGGAGGGAAGGGGGTTTGGGGAAGAGTAGGTGATGGGGGTGGGTGTTCTCTTTGGAAGAATAGAGGGAGAGGGAAGATGGTTCTGTGAGGAGTTGGGGAGGGAAATGTTTGTGAGGGGAAAAATAGAGTGAAGGGGTGCTCGTGAGGTGCTGGGAGTAGGCTTGTGTGGTGGTGGTGTTCTAATCAAAGGAGTTATAGGGAAGGGTGCGGTAGTGGAGTTGTGGCTGTGAGTATTGTGGGGAGAAAAGTAAGGAGAGAGGGGGAGTAGGAACGTGGGTTGCTGGTCCAAATTGGACCAGCTCAAAAGAAATATTTTTTAAAAAACAAATCAGGTTTCAAAAATAGGATTAAATGGTTCAGGTTGGGTCTGAGTTCGGGAATCGGGTCTGGGTCAGCACCCAAAAATCCATGTTTATTATTTTTTTTTGAAATTGATTTTAAAACCCAAAAATGATACTAATAATAATAATAATATTATGCTAATAATAACTCATAAAGCAAAACTGGGTTTCACAAGAAAATAGTAAAAGATCAAAGTGTGCTAACAGTTTCATTTGTCATGATATTGAAGAAATCATCACGAACACAAAATCTAACATACGAATATGTTCAAAATACATAGCCAAAATGTAAAACTGGATACAGGTCCAGTAACAAAATACATAGTCTAAACAGTCCTGCTCTCAAAGTCCAGAGCAACTAAAATAATAAACTAGACGAGTTTTTCCGCAGGTACATCCTTGTGGGGTAAAGTCTGATCCTCAAAGGTGACTCCATAATAGGAATCATATAGCAACTCCTCCTCGGTAAGTATACCTACAATGTTATCCTGTCAGGACGGGAGCAAGTACTGATTCTACAAACTAAATATACGGAGCATGGAATGAACAGAGATGTAATAACAGAAAATCATGGCATATCACAATCTATCATGTCAAGAATATATTTGTCATGGCGACAGATGTACATGTAATGTTTAAAACTGGAGCAGGCACGTGATCGTCAATAGGTATAAAATGTACCGGTGTACAAGTCTACATGTAAGAAAATGTACATACGTACAAGTGTACAAGCATAGGTGTACATACGTACAGAAATACGAGATAATGGCCTACGACAAGGTATGCGTATAAAA
The DNA here is from genome assembly GCA_029216955.1 of Iris pallida. Lineage (NCBI taxonomy): Eukaryota > Viridiplantae > Streptophyta > Magnoliopsida > Asparagales > Iridaceae > Iris > Iris pallida. The sequence continues at coordinate 15,061,708 of JANAVB010003000.1, read as the reverse complement.
TGCGACCTTGCTCGGTACATACGTACGAAAGAAGGGGGCATGATCACGTACTCAGCTATCAGTTTCTCTGTAACCCAAGTTATAACATGTGAGTGATACTGAGAGCTGTATAAAGCATGGTAGGTACTGAGAACAGTATAAAGCATGTGAAGATATGACTTGCAGTTCAAGAAACAGTATTTTAATATGATTCATTCACAGTTTATGCAGTAAATAAATTTTGTAGGGGTACTTGCCTTGTGCAAAGCAAGGTATGAATACGAAGCTATAGGTATCCGGTGTCTTGTCACTGTCAAAAAAGATATACAATCTTAGTTTTTTTATACTAAGCTGAATACTGGGATACTAGTGGTGTGACACGTCTTTCTAATTGGACACCTAGCCAAATGATGACTTTAGTATAGGAGATCAATGTGGGGTGACACAATACCTAAACCAACACTACAAGAAAACGACAATTCTTGACGGTTTATAAGTTGATGGTCGTGAAAAACCGTCAAGAAAATGGGTTATCTTGACGGATTTAGCCATACGTCAAGAAATGCCTTATTTTATGTTAATTTAGCAATCTTACAGCATAATAGTTGACGGTTTTAGAGGATCCGTCAAGAAACATCCTTTTATTCAATGACGGTTCGGTAATAACCGTCAACTAATATATGCCTAAAAAAATTGGCACGATTTTTTTAGCTGCCATTTTGGTAATTTTTTGAAATGTAAATCTATATTGACGTTAGTCATTCCATTCTGTTTCATTTATTTCCTGATTCTTTCCTCTCCTTTCTATTTCTTCATCTCTCTCATCCACCAGCCGATGGAGAAGGAGACCTCGAATCTACATCTCCCTTCTCCTCTTCCTCTTCTACATCTCCATTCTCCTATTCTTCCTCTTCCTCCTCCTTTTTTTCTCCTATAGACCCAAAACCCTAATCCCCAAATCCACCTAATCTCGTCCCCAAATCCTAACCCGACATCCATCGGAGAGGAGCATCGGGATGGTCATCACGGCCAGCGGAGCTAGGAAGCCCTCGACGAAGCCCCCGGATGAGGTGAAGAAGAAGCGGGACCCGGATAAGGGTCCGACGCTGCTTCGACAAGAGTGGCTGCTGCACTCGAACCTGTCCCTGAACGCGTCATGCTCCTCGGACGCGTCGGTGGACTCGTTCTGCAGCCGAAGACGGAGCTGAAGGAGAACGGCTTCCGCAGCACACGCCGCACCAAGCTGATCTGCACCATCGGGCCCGTCACGTGCGCCCCGGAGCAGCTCGAGGCCCTCACCGTCGGCGGAATGAACGTCGCCCGCGTCAACATGTTCCACGGCACCCAAGAGTGGCACCGCGGGGTCATCCACGCCGTGCGCCGCCTCAACGACGAGAAGGGCTTCACCGTTGCCGTCATGATGGACACCGAGGGCAGCGAGATCCCTATGGGGGACCTCGACGGCGCCCCCTCCGCCAAGGTCGAGATGCCGTCTCGTCTCGTCTCGAAGAAAGCAACTCGTATTTCCTTCTTGTTTTTTGAAAATTAATTTTTCTAGTTGCAAGAATTTTACATATGTTGCATGTGCACAGGATTGCGAGGTTTGGACATTTAACGTCAGGGCTTTCAACTCGCCACTCCTGGACCGGACCATCATTGTCAACTACGACGGATTTGCCGAAGGTAACTGACAACTCACTACTATGTTACACGGGCACGAACATGAATAGTACGGGGCACGATGATACGGACACGATGGTTATTTTGGTGCGTTTTAGAGTGTCATGTCCAATGTTTGTCCAACACGACACAACACGGACACATTAATAATCTTGTATTCTGCTTGTTGGCTTTATCCTATTCAAGGTTAAAACTCGTGTAAATAGAGGAGCGGTGATGGTGATATGGCTGTAACGTTCAACATAACAACTACAAAATTGGAGATTTAGTTAGAGATTTTTTTGTAAATCCAGTAGACAGGACATGTACAATATGTATTTTTCAAATCCAGGGGACTGCGAAAAGCTAATGTTGATGTAAATCTGATTCCTCTCATATATCTTGAAAACAAAGCTCAAATGTTCCAGCCATCTTCTGTATGGTGAGATATCTTGAAAACAAAACGAACTGAATCACTGCATTTGGGGATCAAGTGCGTAAAATCTGCATTTCAGTTTTGCTTTCTGGTTGTTTAATTAAGAAAGTCAAGATTACATTGTATTTTCAAGTTTTGCTTTCTGGTCGTTTAATTAAGAAAGTCGAGATTACATTGTATTTTCAACTGTTACCATGTAAGTGATGGCTCCAACTTTTCGAGATCCTATTGGTATCTACTATAATCATGCTATGATCTTGGATTACATTGGAAGTGATGGCTATGGTCTCTCGTACATGTTTCAGTCGAGATGGCAACAATGATATAAGTTGTCCCCTTGTGAATTCACAATCATATATAAATGTAGTTCGACACAATACGGGCACGAGGATAAAATATAAGTCACATTCACAATCACAAGTTAAGGATGTATCATAATACATTCTTAACTTGTGAATTCAATACCAATAAAAAGTCATGAATTTCATACTGAGAAGCTGAAGGCAAAGAAAAGGTTCGACCAACCACTAAAGACGGTTTGCTCGGCGTGTTGAGGCAGTTGCATCCGAGTCTAATACTGATGTTCCCAGTTACTTGTTCTCCTCTCTTTGCCTCTTTCGACTCTTGGGCTATCAAGGAAGAAGATTATTAAAGTTGGTATTCATTTTTTTAAATTGGTTTGATAATTTTTTTTAAGTTGGTTTGTCTTATTAAAAAGTATTATAGTACTGTTGATGGAACTTTATAGCGCTATGCAATAAAAGTGATCATTCTCTCTGATCTGTCAGGATAGCAGTTTGAGTAAGATATATGTCCTTACTTGTTTCGTTTCACTTGTTGAAAAAAAATTTGGGTGTTGACTGTGCAGGACCTGTCCAAAAGAAGCAGACATCGTTGTCATGGGATTTTATCAAAAATATATCCAAAGGTATGTGATGTTTCTAAGACAATATATTTAGCATAATAATCCTTGTGTATTTGGCAGATGTGTTTGAAGTTTTTTTTCATCCTGCAGAAACTGAATTAAGGGCCCAAAATGAAATAAAAAATTAAATCCTTGCCTTATTTTCCTTGTTTGCCCCTCTCTTTATGCATGAAATAGAATACATCTTTACTGTATTGATGCTTAATGTCTTTCTTTCATTACACTTGACTGTATACATTGATACACTATTGTAAAAAGTTTAGCTAGAATTTTTACTGCATAAATTGATACACTATTGTACTGCACATGGCTGATGCTCTAATCTTACACTACACTAACTATATTATATACTGCACAATGTTGAGAAAAATTAGCAAGCATTTTCATATAATGATGACAATGTCCATCCTTTGAGAGTAGATCCACTATGGATGCCACAAAGGATGCCTCCAGGCTAAATTTAGTTTTGTCCATTTATGCAAGAAAACCCATAGCTCTGTTTACTTCACCATTCTCCAACAAGCCCTTAACAATAGCATTAAGCATAACAGAATCTGAAGAGTAACCATCTTTCTTCACTGAAAAAAACAACTCATCAAATTTATCCAACAACCCTTCTTTAATAAGGCCTTTCATCATTATAGTGTATGTTACAACATCGGGTGACTACATCATTTCTTTTGCGTCATCAACTCTTCTAGCTTGTATGTTAATAAGCCCTGACTTGAATCCTAGGTTTAACTTTCCCTCATAATAGAGCCAAAGCCAAGCCCTCCCTTTACTGCATTGTACTGATTTCATAAACCCCCAACTGGTTACTCCATTCAGTGGATAGTTTGATATGGACTTGTATGTTAAGTGTCTACATATGAAAAAGATAAAACTTCCAAACTGATCTAGTTCTCGTAGATGAGTATGCATATATGTCTGTATTTTGTGCATTTATTAAGTTCATGTCTACATCCATAATAGATTTGTAAGGACAATATTGTTCTCTTGTTTACTTATTTGTCAATGTCACGACTCGGTCCCAATTACTTGGAACGAATCGGATCATGCCCAGCCTGCACCGTTGATGAGACGGCGGCAGTAAGCTGTAACTTCCATATGCAGGTAATCAACAACTCAAACTAAATTTGCCACAATATTTATTATTCGATAAATTAAAAACTTGTTCAATACAAAGTACAAACACAAGCCACCAACTTAAATAACATTGTTTTTAGACAAAACTAACAAACTGGAAAATAGCATCTAAAGAAAAGCAACATCCTCATCAAGTAAGCCATCCTCAGGAAGCACAGCAGGGTATAGCTCAGGGTCATAGTAGCTACTAATCAGTAGCTCTGCATCCTCAACAGGACCTAAAAATATAGTTTCCAGTCAGGAGGGAGCAAAGTACAAATTCATGATATTTTAACAATTGAAATTAATAATAGAATTATGCACTTTTAAATAATTTGAAATAAATAATTTTCCAACAGTTAAAATAGTGAGATATGAATAGGTAATGAATATGACCGGATTGGATTTGTTACAGTAATATCCTAGTGATATGGTATGGCTTATCCCCGTGTGTTTGAGGGGTAAGCTAATACAATCAGTTATACTATTGGATGTGGTCATATTCACTACACTACTCCCCCAGTCCCCAATAGTTACAGTAGTTACAGTCAATATTCCGTGTTGTATCGTGGTTTAAACTTGCATTAAAACAATTATTAACTAATTATAATCTACCACAAAAATGTACTTGCCTCAAATGATTTGACTGGATGGGTCAATACGTCGGGATGGGAATTCAGGTTCTTCCTTGAAATCCTACATTCAGAAACTTGTCTCAGAAAACCAAAGTCGTCAATGATGCTATACTAGTTGCAATCTCTAGTTATGTCCTAGTCAATTTTAGTCTTTATACAACCAAAACGCTATTTATTAATGCGTTGCAATTAAGAAACATCAATTTACATTTAATTTCGAGAAAAATTGTATTTATCGATTTATTTGAAAAAACTTGGTATTTTACATTTATATAAATATAAAACTAAGATTTTCCCTTTTTAATGAGAAATACATGAATTTCTTATTTTAAATTTACAACTTAATTGCTAAGTGTCAAAACATTTATTTTTATATTCTTTTTGAAATACAATAAATAATTACCATTTTATACTACGTTCCTATGACCAAAATCATCCAGAAAAATAAAAGAAAAATAAAATAAAACCTAAGCTATTACAATCTCACAATCAGAATAAATAAATAGGCTTATGTCCTTACAGACCAATTACATGAATTTAAATAAGAATAAAAGTTTGGTTAGTCCTAAAAATTATCCTACAATAGAATAAAATAATAATTTAAACTAAATTGAATTTATTTTATGAGTCTCAGATTTGGCCCAATAATCAACATAGCTAATGCCTCAACGTCCGGGTGATACCGGTTTCATTTGCACTTAGCCAGGGCCCATTGACCAATACGGTCGTCGCCCAATAAATCCAAATATTTTATATTTATTTCGAAAATCATTTTAAAATATAACTAAATTTTGATGGAAAAATCCGGCAGCATTTCCTCTATTTTTGGTCAACCCAAAAACTGGAAAAATGCTAAACCAAACACCGATAACTGTCCCCAACCAGGGAACACAAATTTTTCCAACCAAAATAATATTAAACCCGAATCAGCAATACGTTTCCGAAAAATTTCGGAAACCCAACTAAACTCAGAAATTCCGAAATAATCACCAGAACTCTTTCCGAAGAGTTCTCGGGAAAAACCCAAAATCAACAAACCATCCGCAGAACCAAAAATAGTTTCCGGGAAATCCGAAAACCAAGACGTAAACCAAAGACCGAATTCTCGGGAAGGAATCGGGGCCAATTCATCATAGACACGACATGGGAGGGACGAACTACTCTAAATATTCAGAAATTACCCAAAACTTGACGGAATCTGAAGTGTAGCCTCAGACTCGGAACGTGTCTAGCACTTGCGGACAGCAAGGAAAATAGCGAAACAGCAGATCTGGGTCGGGGCACGCTGGCCGAGTGGAGCCGGGGTCGTGCGGGGTGGTTCGGAAGCGGCCGAGAACAGCAGCGGTCGGCGGCGAAAACAGGGGCGCCGGCTAGGGTTCGGTCGGGAGGGGTGCGCCGGACTCGGGCGGAGGGCGCTGGAGACGGGGCTCAGCCAGGGATCGACGCTCGGGCGGAGGGTCGATGATGAGGGCACGACGGAGGGGAGGGTCGCCGCTCAGAAACTCGGGCGCCAGACTTGGGCGGAGCTAAGGCTCGGCTAGGGCTGGGTTTGAGGGAAATGGTGAATGAAAAGTGAGAGAAGGAGAGGGTTTATAAAGGGTCTGTTGTGGGGGTTACGGAAATGGAGAGTCGCAGCAGTTTCGGAAAAAAGAGGGGTGAAGTCTGCGGCCATGAATGAAGGGAAGGAAGAGTCAGCGGTTGTGACAAGGGGTCGGCCATAGCCGATCAGTAGAGAGGAAAAAGGAAGAGTCCCTCTTTCCTTAACAACTAAGAAGGAAAGAGAAGAATTAATGTTTAATAAAGAAAATTTTCTTTTTTTAATGATTATTTTCTTTAAACAATAAATTTTGAATTATTATAACTAATGGATTTTAAGCATAAAATCAAATTTTTGGGTTTAATTTCAAAATGGGTCGAGATGAGTTCGGAACAGGTTCGGAACGGGAACGAGTTCAAGTCTGGGTCAACCAAACAAAAAATCCATAATTATTTATTTTAAAATTAGTAACTTTCTATTTAGTTTTTAATACTAATTTGACAAAATATTAATTTAATAAACACTAAATTTTAATAATTTAGAAAAAAATAACAAAAATTGAATTTCCAGAATTAATTAAGTAATTAAGTAATTAACTAAAATTACGGGTTTCACAACCTTCCCTTCTTAAGAAATTTCGTCCTCGAAATTTAAATGATTAGGTTAGAAAAATACCTCAGGTCTCAAACAAGTACGGGTACTGCTCCCGCATCTCATCCTCTCTCTCCCAGGTAGACTCGCCTGGGGAATCGTTCCTCCACATAACTCTGACTATGGGAGTCACTGAAGTCCTGGTCCTCTTCTCGCCTCTATCCAAAATTGCCACCGGCTTCTCTAGCACTGTGAGGCTCGGTCCAATCTCTAGCTCCGAATGATCCAAAATATGACTTGGATCCGGGATGTAGCGTCTGAGCTGCGAAACATGGAAGACGTTGTGCACGCCCTCAAGATTAGCTGGTAGAGCTAACCGATATGCCACTTCACCAATTCGACTCAAAACTTCAAATGTCCGATATATCTGGGACTCAGCTTCCCAGCTCTGCCAAACCGAATAGTTCCTCTGGTAGGAGAAATCTTCACAAAGACATTATCTCCTTCTTCAAATTCCAGTGGTCGATGACTGCTATCTGCCCAATACTTCTGCCTGTCTTGGACGATCCTGAGCTTGTCTCTAATCACCTTCACCTTCTCTACTGCATCGGTCACCATCTCTGGCCCCAGCAGTACTCTTTCTCCTACGTCGTCCCATGCAAGTAGAGTGCGGCAACGACGTCCATAAAGAGCTTCAAATGGGGTCATACCAATGCTAGCTTGGTAACTGTTGTTGTAGAAGAATTCCACTAAATGCAAGTGATCCTCCCAAGACCCTCCAAATTCCAAGATGCAAGATCTCAGCATATCTTCTAGCCTCTGGATAGTCCTCTCAGATTGTCCGTCAGTTTGGGGATGATAGGCTGTACTGAACTTTAGTTTTGTTCCCAAGCTGTCATGCAAACTCTTCCAAAAATGTGAGGTAAATCTAGTATCTCGGTCAGATACAATACTTACCGGTACTCCATGAAACTGGTAGATGTGCCGCATGTACAGTGCCGCCAACTTCTCGGTGGATAAACCAACCTTGAAGGGAATAAAGTGTGCCGACTTAGTCAGTCGGTCCACAATAACCCAGATGGCGTCCTTCCCTCCTTGGGATCGAGGCAGTCCTGACACAAAGTCCATTATTATATGCTCCCACTTCTACTCCGGAATGTCCAACGGCTGTAGAAGTCCTGCGGGTCTCTGTTTGCTAGCCTTCACTTATTGGCAAATCAAGCATCTAGCCACAAATCTGGATACATCCTTCTTTATTCCATACCACCAAACGATGGTACGCATATCCCGATACATCTTATTATCTCCAGGATGTATGAAATACTGCGACTGGTGCGCTTCTTGCATCAGCTCATTTCTCAATTTGCCAGATGGTACACACAGCCTCGTACCATTCTTCAATGCTCCGTCACTGGCGATAGAGAAAGCTTCAAGTGTTCCTGCCAGCACTTCATCTCTATATTTGCAAAGCGTCTCGTCTTGAAATTGTGTCTCCTTGATTTTGTCCATCAGACTTGAACGCAATTGCAACTGCATCATGGTTGAGTCAGCTCCAGGTACATCAGCTTCTCGCCCCAGTTCTTTCATCTTCTCCTCAGGCAGTACAATCTCCAGACCAAGCTTCTCTATGTCCTCCAACAAATGTCGCTCCTTGGTTAAGAACATCGCCACTGGGTATCGACTAAGTGCATCCGCAACCACATTAGCTTTACCCGGATGGTACTGCAATTCGATGTCAAAATCTTTTATCAGTTCCAGCTACCTTCTTTGCCTCATGTTTAGCTCTTTCTGAGTGAAAACATACTTCAGACTTTTGTGGTCTGTATATATTTCCACTCTCTCTCCATATAGATAATGCTTCCATAGCTTCAATACAAAGATGACTGCAGCAAGCTCCAGGTCATGTGTGGGATAATTCTTCTCATGGTTTCGTAATTGCCTAGATGCGTAAGCAATCAATTTCCCATTTTGTTGAAGAACGCAACCCAGTTCTTTTTCAGAGGCATCACTGTAGATTGAGAAACCACCGGTTCCTGCGGGTAGCACAAGGATTGGTGCAGTGGTAAGCCTCTTCTTCAGCTCCTCGAATGCCGTCTGGTAATCTTCCGTCCAGATGAACTCTTCATTCTTTCGAGTGAGCTTCGTCATCGGTTCAGCAATTCTGGCAAAATCCTTCACAAACTTCCGGTAATAGCCAGCCAAGCCCAAGAAACTTCTGATCTCAGCAACTGAGCTTGGAGTAGACCACTTCTCCACAGCAGCTATCTTCTTAGGATCCACCGAAATTCCTTCTCCTGTGACAACATGGCCAAGAAAATCTACCTTGTCTAGAAAGAATTCACATTTGGATAGCTTACCATATAACTTCTCTTTCCTCAAAGTTCTCAGAACTTTCCTGAGGTGCTCCTCATGCTCCTCTTCAGTCTTCGAATAGATCAAAATGTCATCGATGAAGACAACAACAAATTGATCTAAGTATTCATGGAAAACCTTGTTCATAAGGTTCATGAATACAGCAGGAGCATTTGTCAGTCCAAACGGCATGACCAAGAATTCAAACTGCCCATACTTGGTGTTGAATGCCATCTTGGGAATGTCCTCCTTCCTGACCTTGATCTGATGGTAGCCGGATCTGAGGTCAATCTTCGAGAACACCTTGGCTCCACTGAGTTGGTCAAACAGGTCATCGATCCGGGGTAAAAGGTACTTATTTTTTATTGTGATATTGTTCAGCGCCCGGTAGTCGATGCACATCCTCACAGTTTCGTCCTTCTTGGGAACAAACAAGACAGGTGCTCCCCAAAATGAAGCTCCGTCTCGGATAAATCCCAAAGCCTTCAGTTCATTGATCTGATCCTTCATCTCTTTTGCTTCTTTCGGGTTGACTCTGTAGCATCCCTTAGAAATAGGGGAAGAATCGGGGACTAGATCAATAGTGAACTCTATGTCTCGGTCTGGGGGTAACCCGGGAAGACTATCAGGGAAGACATCCATAAATTCTGCTATGATAGGATAGGGAGGTCCGGATTCTTCTGTGATAGAGGTGTAGGTAACACACTCCATATCCTCCGGAGTTCGAGAGATTTCAAACTCCGGTTCTCCATGTGGGCTGAAGACTACACATCCTCTGTGACAGTCTATCAGCGCATGCTGCTTACTCAACCAGTCAATCCCTAGGACTATATCATAGTTGGGTAAGGGCATCACAAGCAAAGGTGCTACGAATTGGTGGCCTGATATGGTGATAGGGCAATTACAGGTCTCAGTGATAGGTAGGGGTCCTCCACTGGTCATGACTCTACAAATCTTCTTGCTAAAGCCCGTATCTATGTTGTGTGCAGAGATGAACTTTGTGGATATGAAACTATATGATGCACCCGAATCAAATAAAGCTAAGGCAGGATAGGAATGCACATAAATGAAACCTGCGATGACATCAGCAGTAGGTTCCTGCTCTGGTTCTTGTTCCTCTGTTGCAAGGGCAAAAGCTCGTCCAGTCTTCTGTTGATGCTGCCCAAATTGTTGTTGCTGAGTGGGCAGAGGACCTTTCTATTGAGTAGCTCCAGTCCGATGAGCCGCCGAGGGGCAGTCCTTCACTTGGTGGGTGGAAGACCCACAGACTAGGCAATGTCCTAGTCTCTTTCTGCAGATATTTACTTGATGCCCCGGCCTTTTGCAATAGTCGCAGACAGGGATCTGCCTCTGAGGTGCCCTATCATTGTTCCTTGCCTGCTGGTTCTGCTGCTGGTGGTGGGAAGGCCGGTTGTTGTTGTTGTTGGGCCTCTTCTGATTACCCTGGTAGTTGTTAGTTCCAGGATAATCTCTCTTTGAGCGAGCGGGTTGGCTCTTCTCTATATCTTGAGCTCGCTCCAGAATCTTTTTATAGGTCTTAGCACCACCTGAAATCACATGGGTACGGATCTCCTCTCTCAGCCCATGTCTAAATCTTTCAACACGATCTTCAGGGTCAGCCACCAGGTTCTTGGCAAAACGGCTGAGTTGGCCGAATTCTGCCGCATATTCTCCAACAGTCATATTTCCTTACTTCAGGTTCTGAAATTGCCTCTCCATCTCCCGCTACTCTGATGTTGGGAAGAACTTCCTCTTGAACAACCTCTTGAAAGTGTCCCAGTTAATCTGCCTATCCTGGAGTCGGGGTTCATTTCGATACCAGGTGCTTGCTACACTTTGCAGTTGGAGTCCCACTGCTTCAACCTTGAGGTCTTCTGGAAGTCGAGCGACGCTTAGAAGACGCTCCATACTATCGAGCCATTCATCAGCATAGACGATTTCCTCGGTTCCCTTGAAGGGTCGAGGGTTCTGCTTCTTGAAACTCTCAATATCGCCCACCTTGGTAATATGATTTCCATTAATTAAATGGCCTTAATATTACATAAATTAATTCTTAGATTTATGTTTACCTTGGCAGGCCTTGGTTCCTGTTGAGCTGCTTCTCCTCTCTCCAGTGCAGCCATTGCCACGCTATGGGCATTCTCCATGCCTTCTCTCATAATTGACGTCTGCTCGCGATGAGCTTCAGCTTGAGTTCTCTGGGCTTCTAGTACTCCTCTTAGCAGACCTATGAGGTCGGTGGGGTCCACAGGCACCGGTGGGGCAGCTGGAGTGGGCAAAACCACAGGGGGCTGCATCTCCGTCTGGGAAGATGATGGGTCCGCCGTTGTATTATGGGGACGGGCGGCCAGCTGCCGAGGTGTAGGATCCGGACTTGATTGGGGAGGTGGGGTATGATAGGGTGAAGATACCCCATCGCCAGCAGGATTGGTATTGTCAGTGGCCATTCTCTGGAAGGTTTAGGATATAAACATAAGCAACGTAGCCTATCAATCTATAATCAAACAAAAATATTTACATATATAATTCGGACCTATTATTGTGACAAATCAATATTCTAGTGTTCTAATTGTCTCTAGATAGGTTTTCCTAAGTTGTTGATTTGACCTGCATGGGCCACCACTAAAAACATGTCACGACCTGGTCCCAATTACTTAGAACGAATCAGATCATGCCCAGCCTGCACCATTGATGAGACGGCGGCAGTAAGCTGTAACTTCCATATGCAGGTAATCAACAACTCAAACTAAATTTGCCACAATATTTATTATTCGATAAATTAAAAACTTGTTCAATACAAAGTACAAACATAAGCCACCAACTTAAATAACATTATTTTTAGACAAAACTAACAAACTGGAAAATATCATATAAAGAAAAGCAACATCCTCATCAAGTAAGCCAACCTCAGGAAGCACAGCAGGGTATAGCTCAGGGTCATAATAGCTACTAATCAGTAGCTCTGCATCCTCAATAGGACCTAAAAATATAGTCTCCAGTCAAGAGGGAGCAAAGTACAAATTCATTATATTTTAACAATTGAAATTAATAATGGAATTATGCACTTTTAAACAATTTGAAATAAATGATTTTCCAACAGTTAAAATAGTGAGATATGAATAGGTAATGAATATGACCGGATTGGGTTTGTTACAGTAATATCCTAGTGATATGGTATGGCTTATCCCCGTGTGTTTGAGGGGTAAGCTAATACAATCAGTTATACTATTGGATGTGGTCATATCCACTACACTACTCTCCCAGTCCCCAATAGTTACAGTAGTTACAGTCAATATTCCGTGTTGTATCGTGGTTTAAACTTGCATTAAAACAATTATTAACTAATTGTAATCTACCACAAAAATGTACTTGCCTCAAATGATTTGACTGGACGGGTCAATACGTCGGGATGAGAATTCAGGTTCTTCCTTGAAATCCTACATTCAGAAACTTGTCTCAGAAAACCAAAGTCGTCAATGATGCTATACTAGTTGCAATCTCTAGTTGTGTCCTAGTCAATTTTAGTCTTTATACAACCAAAACGCTATTTATTAATGCGTTGCAATTAAGAAACATCAATTTACATTTAATTTCGAGAAAAATTGTATTTATCGATTTATTTGAAAAAACTTGGTATTTTACAATTATATAAATATAAAACTAAGATTTTCCCTTTTTAATGAGAAATACATGAATTTCTTATTTTAAATTTACAACTTAATTGCTAAGTGACAAAACATTTTTTTTATATTCTTTTTAAAATACAATAAATAATTACCATTTTATACTACGTTCCTATGACCAAAATCATCCAAAAAAATAAAAGAAAAATAAAATAAAACCTAAGCTATTACAATCTCACAACCAGAATAAATAAATAGGCTTATGTCCTTACAGACCAATTACATGAATTTAAATAAGAATAAAAGTTTGGTTAGTCCTAAAACTTATCCTACAATAGAATAAAATAATAATTTAAACTAAATTGAATTTATTTTATGAGTCTCAGATTTGGCCCAATAATCAACATAGCTAATGCCTCAACGTCCGGGTGATACCGGTTTCGTTTGCACTTAGCCAGGACCCATTGACCAATACGGTCGTCGCCCAATAAATCCAAATATTTTATATTTATTTCAAAAATCATTTTAAAATCATTTTAAAATATAACTAAATTTTTATGGAAAAATCCGGCAGCATTTCCTCTATTTTTGGTCAACCCAAAAACTGGAAAATGCTAAACCAAACACCGATAACTGTCCCCAACAAGGGAACACAAATTTTTCCAACCAAAATAATATTAAACCCGAATCAGCAATACGTTTCCGAAAAATTTCGGAAACCCAACTAAACTTGGAAATTTCGAAATAATCACCAGAACTCTTTCCGAAGAGTTCTCGAGAAAAACCCGAAATCAACAAACCATCCGCAGAACCAAAAATAGTTTCCGGGAAATCCGAAAACCAAGACGTAAACCAAAGACCGAATTCCCGGGAAAGAATCGGGGCCAATTCATCATAGGCACGACACGGGAGGGACGAACTACTCTGAATATTCAGAAATTACCCAAAACTTGACGGAATCTGAAGTGTAGCCTCAGACTCGGAACGTGTCCAGCACTTGCGGACAGCAAACAAAATAGCGAAACAGCAGATCTGGGTCGGGGCACGCTGGCCGAGTGGAGCCGGGGTCGTGCGGGGTGGCTCGGAAGCGGCCGAGAACAGCAGCGGTCGGCTGCGGAAACAGGGGCGCCGGCTAGGGTTCGGTCGGGAGGGGTGCGCCGGACTCGGGCGGAGGGCGCTGGAGACGGGGCTCAGCCAGGGATCGGCGCTCGGGCGGAGGGTCGATGATGAGGGCGCGACGGCGGGGAGGGTCGCCGCTCGAAAACTCGGGCGCCAGACTTGGGCGGAGCTAAGGCTCGGCTAGGGCTGGGTTTGAGGGAAATGGTGAATGGAAAGTGAGAGAAGGAGAGGGTTTATAAAGGGTCTGTTGTGGGGGTTACGGAAATGGAGAGTCGCAGCAGTTTCGGAAAAAAGAGGGGTGAAGTCTGCGACCATGAATGAAGGGAAGGAAGAGTCAGCGGTTGTGAAAAGGGGTCGGCCATAGCCGATCAGTAGAGAGGAAAAAGGAAGAGTCCCTCTTTCCTTAACAACTAAGAAGGAAGGAGAAGAATTAATGTTTAATAAAGAAAATTTTCTTTTTTTTAATGATTATTTTCTTTAAACAATAAATTTTGAATTATTATAAGTAATGGATTTTAAGCATAAAATCAAATTTTTGGGTTTAATTTCAAAATGGATCGAGTTGAGTTCGGAACAGGTTCGGGACGGAAACGAGTTCAAGTCTGGGTCAACCAAACAAAAAATCCATAATTATTTATTTTAAAATTAGTAACTTTCTATTTAGTTTTTAATACTAATTTGACAAAATATTAATTTAATAAACACTAAATTTTAATAATTTAGAAAAAAATAACAAAAATCGAATTTCCAGAATTAATTAAGTAATTAACTAAAATTACGCGTTTCACAGTCAACAAGCTCATTAACATAAATTGGTAACTTGTGCTCTTATTCTCTTTTTCTCTCAGGAACTACATGGAAAATAAATGTGTTGTGAATATGGGAGGGATGTGCACCGGCCGGGTTTGCTACATATCTTGGTTTTATTTGTATAATTTTCAGTTTTGGATGTTTAAGATGTATGAAAACTACATACTTTGGTTGGATATGTTTGTGGTTGGACAAGTGTTAGATGTTTATAGTTGGACGTGTTGGATGTATTGGAAGTTTGTGATGTATGAACAATATACAGTTTATTAATATAAAAATTGGATTTTGTAGTTATTTGATGTATGTTTATCTTCTGGATTATTGATATTATGTGTGTTTGATTCATATTATATAATTATAAATAGAATTTTTGCTATATAAAATTTAGCTTCTTTTGACGGTTATAAAACGTCAACAATTAACTCAATCAGGCTGCAAGAGGACTTTTCTTGACGGCTAATAGCCGTCATCTAGGCCGGAGTCAAGAAAAGTTTTCGCCTATGTTGACGGTTTCTATAACTACTATATTGACGGCTAAAAACAGTCAAAAAAATATCTTAATATGACGGCAAAAACCCGTCAAAAAAAGCCATGCCCGCGACCGTCAAGAAAAGGGGGGTTCTTTTCTTGACTCCGGCCTAGTTGATGGATCTGCAACCGTCAAGATACCCATTTCTTGACGGGAAATTCCCGTCAAGAAAAGCCATTATTCTTGTAGTACAACTTTTTAGGGTCTCTATACTAAGGTAGGGTAAAGTCCCAATACTAAAATATCCCAAAATCACACATATCTTCACAAAACATAATTATTTAATTAATAAATTAGGCTGTACACTGTGTTCCAATAATTATTAAGATAGGCAAAAAGCTCAAATATATATAAATAAAGTACCAAAGTAATCCTTGTTAATTACAGAAATTATACTAATTTTTCTGGAATTTATAAACTATTATAGATATTTATTAAAAATCAGTAAACATAAGTACTTTGAAAATGAGTTCTGTTTTTCTATTTCTATAAAATAAAAAATATATAAAATAAATCCTGGAAGAATTACATTAAATTAGCTAAATTAACATAGTATTTAAATACAATTTTTTTCATATTTCTACAGTAATTATATACTGTCTACAAATTAAAATATAGTAAGGTACAGTTTTTGAAAATAAATAAATAATTATTTAATATATTTATCCACGTAAACGAAATTGAACCGAAGTCCAGATACGGGACCCAAGGACATGAATCAAGTTCGATATGACTCGTAAAGACCTTGAATGTATTTAGACTCATTTAAGTCCACAAAATGCATGCTAGGTCTGGACTCAAATGGCCATAATTAACAGAATACATAAAAATACGAAATTAAATATATAGATATATGTGCATATTAAAACAATATAATAATATTTTAATGCAGTAAAATAGACATAACAATAATATTTATTGACCATAAAATAACATGTAAATTTTCATATATTAAAATACAACATAAATTTATATATATATATATATATATATATATATATATATATATATATATATATATATATATATATATATATATATATATGTATGTACGTATATATTAAGTATATTATATAGTACATATAAAATATATATATACAACATTATAATATATAATATACTTAATATATACGTACATATACATATATATATATATATATATATATATATATATATATATATATATATATATAAAATATATATATATATATATATATATATATATATATATATATATATATATATATAACAAAACCCAGCCCAATAGGCTAATGGGCCAAAACCCGACCAATGAACAGTAAACAGACCCAAACCCATTAACAAACGGGTTTAAACCCAATAACACAGAATCAAACCCGTTCACCCATTAAATAATACTCGTGTCCGGACAGTTAGGGACACAAGCGGTCGAATCTGACACCGAGTCATGTGTTCGAGAGAAACACGAAGGTTCTGACACAAATTTTTCGTGTCAAAGGCCATCACTAGACTCCCCGACACGAGACGACCCACCTACGTGAAAATGAGACACGAAAGTGAAGTAGACCCGAAAAGACACGTACGAGTCCGGCCTTGGTCGACGTTCAGGGCTGCTGCGCGGTGGAGGAGGCGTCGTAGTGGCCGAAGAAAAATAGGGCCGCGTTCGTCTCGTTGAGGCGAATACTTCGACGGTGGTCGGAGATGCTGATGTCGGCTAAGTTGTCGTCTAGAATAGATCTAGGCTTCCGGCGATCGAACGGGGAAGAGAAAGCTACGGCGGTGGCTAGGGCGGTCAGGGTGGTGAATGAGGTTAGGGTTTCGGTCGAGGGGGTTTTTATAGGCCAGGAATGGAGCCTAGATTAGGGTTTCGATCCCGAATTTAGCGTTTAGGATTAGGGTTACGACGAGTCGGTCGGGAAGACGACAGAAAGGAGGCGGTGGTCGTCGGCCGTTTTACAAAAAAACTCCCGCTTTTACGTAATTTACAAAAAGAACCCACCGCCCTAACTAAATGTAAATTCCCAATTTGCAAATCCTATCCCGCTGTGTTCTGTGCAAATTCTAATTTGCACAGACAATTCAAAAATTGTAAACTGACTTAAAAACAATCTAATAAATTACAAACTGCTATAAAAATAATTTAATAAATTACAAAATGATATTTTAGTCTTTAAAAACCATTTAAAAATTATTTAAAAATTCTAGAAAATTCTTAATAATTATAATAAATTATTTTAAGGTTAAAAATATTATTTGTACTTAAAAATCCTTAATTTAAACTAATTAAAATATCAGGGACTTACAAAGTTACTGTGTCACTTTTATCTTTTAAATGTTGAACAATCTCGCTTCCTTGGATGAACAATTGACGGTGGTGGAAGATGAAAAAGGAACGAACTCTTGATAAAGGAATGAAAGCTGCATGATCTCTATCGACATCAAGGAAGAAGGATGACATATATTACCATTGTATGAAATTCGATCACTTTAGGAGAAATTGCCCGCATCGTATGGAAAATAAAAAGGATTATGAAGATGCGACAGTGGTGAGGCAAAGACGTGATGACATTTTGGTATGATCCGGTCATGGTCTCTCAAGGTAAGAAATGTACTCTTGGTTGGATATTTGATTCCGGTAATTTGTTACATATTTGTCCGTATGCATCTTGCTTTACTTCTCTTGAGAAGAGGACCGGTATTGTCCGCTTGGTTAATTCAGTTAGCGAGGACGCCGATGAAGGGACAATATATATTAAGATGTATGATGGCATACATGGTGT
This sequence comes from Iris pallida, assembly GCA_029216955.1. NCBI lineage: Eukaryota > Viridiplantae > Streptophyta > Magnoliopsida > Asparagales > Iridaceae > Iris > Iris pallida. The sequence goes on along the minus strand of JANAVB010003000.1, from coordinate 15,043,629 downwards.
ACAGGCTTTCCGTGGGGGGCAGTACGAACCAAATATGCACAAGAATATTCTCATATCGTTCAACACGTAAAACTTTGTGTGATGTAGTTTTAGCAAGGATGGAGTTCTAAGGGTGACACATGTTTGTAGCGCGTTCATAAAGGAAGAGAAGTTTGGATATATTCATTAGTTGATAAGGGATACAGTGCGAGGTGGTGCTCCTGTAATTTTTGCAGCAAAAGGGCTAGATTCTAGATGATCCATTTGTAGTGGGTCAACCTTTCGTGACTCGAGGAGGATGAATAAGATTTGCAATTGACCTAGGTGCAACGACAGTGATTTGCTTTGTTTTTTTTTTTTTTTTTTTTTTTGAAGTGAGCATTAATGCAGATATGTAACGCGAATTCAAGCTCGATTTGATTTCGAAGTCAACTTGCGTCATGATTGGTGGCCCATGAAAATGGGGGTTGTTCTTGAGATCGAGACTACTATTTGAAGATTGTAGGCTAGAGTTTTCTAGATGCTTATTGAGTTGCATGATAAATATGATCAAATGTGGTGACGGTTATAATTTGGCTCATATTTAGTAATCATAATAGTAATAGGATTGAATCCAAATTATAGTCCTACCTCGTTAATGAGTTTATAATAATGAAAACTTATGTCATGTCTATTTAGAATTATATTTCTATTTACAGATGCTATACAAGGTGTCAATGATTAGATCATTGTGCTCAAAAGACTCAAAAGAGGTATTGGGTTGCCACCGATAGGTTGAGAGAAAGAAAGAGAGGAGAAATGAAGATGTTGAAATGAGAGGATTTTGGTTTAACCGATCTTCTCGGATATAGTTTTTGAATTTTTCTTGAATTTTTTTTGTTTGTACTTTCTTTAGTAATAAAGGTTAAGAAGTTGTAGAGATCTTGTACAACATTTATTTAGTAGTTATCTTGTTTTTCCGAGTTTCTACCGGTTAGAATTTTTTTTACTTAATTTTCTATGTATTTGTCTTGAATTTATTTTAGAATAAATCAATTACGGTGTTTGATGTTACGTGTGTCGTTTCGTCAACGATGCTCTATCTTGGAATATAATTTTCGCCTATATTCTCAACAACTAGGACAATAATAATTATAGTTATAATCTTGTACGTACCGTAGATTAATTAAAAGTTTGGAGGAAGTTGACTTGTATGGGGTTCAGTAAGTACCAGGGTTGGGCCGGTTGGCCCAAGGGATTGGGTTGTCCTATTCGAAATTAATTTTAGTTGTTCTTTAAATTTTTTTATTGTGTGCCGGTGCTGGAGGATCAGTTACTGACCTGCAACCCCAATCTCTTGTATGGTCACAAAATCTGAGAGTTGTTCTAAGTAGAGGGAGGTTGTTCAAGCTTGAAAGCTTGTCTGGCTTAATCCAGGCCGCCCTGGTAATTACCAGTCCTACTAGTTGCCTTGATCAGTATAGGTAAGAACTTTACGTATTTGCGTCTAGCTGGATCGCATTATCCTTGTCCTCAGTTATGGCTGCTAAGCTCTCTCTCTGTAACACTTTTCTCCGACAAGGTCTTATAGTTTGTCAGTATGACAATTCATATTACCTAGTTTTGGTGTTGTATTATGGATTGACCTATTTGTGGTAGATAATCTATGTAACTGTAGTTAGGATTGTCATTTCCTTTCTCTAATTATGTCATGGAGATGAATACAGGTGTAAGTTGAGGGAGTTCCTTACATATCTATTTACCAATATGCCTTTAGGTTTTATGATAAGATAATCACCGGTTTGTAGCTATCGTGACATTCAGTCGTACAAACTCTATCAATCTTTTGTCGAGTTTTTTGTGCTCCGTAGCCGACTTTCTGATAAGAGAGGACCCGACGATTAACAGTTAGGATCTGCTTAGCAATTGATCGGGGTAGCGGTTATAAGATATTTTAGATAACTGGCTATTAACGGTTATGTGGGTCCGATTTTGAGTAATTTTAAGTAGCGGCTCTTAAACCAGTCGAATTCATGCTTGGTAATTCATTAACGAACAGTTCTGAAAAAAAAATTTACACGAATAAAATTACATATATGTCTATATATAAACAAACGTTATTCCAAAGTTTCATTTCTGATGTCGAAATATGTCTGATTTTGTGAATAGATCTTCGAAGAAAAATTGTCTTTTGAAAGAATTTAGCGGGTCTATTATCTGTATTTTCTTATTACAATTCTAGTTGGGATATTATTCACCTTCTCAGGAGAGGGGAAAGTCCAATTGCATATATATATCTCAAAATAATATAGAAACACATGAATAATAGAAACGTATGGATTAAAGTAGGATAGAGATTTTAATTTTTTTAATTATATATTTTTGGTGATGGTATAAATAAAATAAAATAATAAAATCTCTCAATTGGGGATGTTTATAAAGACATCTAGTATTATATTACACAAACTTTGGAAAAAAATTGAGCCGACAAAAATTAAAGCCTCAAAAAAATTTATCAAACAAGAGTTTTCATAAACTGTCGGTTCAAAAATAAATAATGTTACCAAGCAGACCCTTAGTTAGGTCTGCTTGGTAACGGTATTTTCACCGGTTATGTGGTGTTTTTGAATCGACCGTTTATAAAAAACCCTTGTTTTTTTTTGAGACGCGGTTCAAAAATCCTCCAAAATTGGTGTAATACAATTTTGGATGGCTTTATAAACACTCAAAATTGGTAAATTTTGAACGATTTTATTATTTTATTCCGTTTATATCCTCACAAAAAATATATAATCGTAACTACTAATACCCTTCCCTATTTAACTTTATTCATGTAAATAACTTTCAGAGCCGCTCGTTAGTGAATTACCAAGCATGGATTGGAATAGTTTAAAAGTCGCTAGTTAAAAACTATCCAAAATCGAACTCCTCATAATTGCTTATAACCTCTACTCTAAAAATATTTCATAATCGCTATCCTTACAATTGCCAAGCAGACCGATAGGATCATGGAGTTGAACGTGATCATCAACTTGTTCAGGAACTACAGTAACAAAAAAATTGTGTGTTCAACTTTGGGATCACAAACCATCTTCCTGCGCTTAAATGCGGGATAGAAGCCTCAGAGACAGAGATGGGGAGAGTTTTGTCTATTGTGGATATGCACTTGCAAAGAGGGGCTCAAGATGTCATGGGCAGTAGCGACAATTTCTTGGACCAATGGGACCGATCCGTATGTGAAAGGAAACAACCTGGAGAATGATGGGCGCATTCAAAAATAAAAAATAAAAAAATGCGAGAGGATGGATTAAGGACTTGGGGCTGCCATTTAATTTCTCTCACAAGTTGTCGTGATTTTGTTCGGTGCTCCATCTTGAGCTGTGAGCTCTCGTGTCCTCTGTCGGCCGAGCACATGGCACAGTCGGACGCACCTCAACCGCGCTGATGTTGGACGGAAAGGGATGTGTCCGGGGAGATGTTTCCATTCCAAAGTAGTAGGACCCCATGCATGTATTGGTTTTTTTTTTTTTTTTTGGAAAAAGGTAATTAATTTATTTAAAACTCGGAGATCATACAGTTAGTTGGTGCGCATTGGCACCTGCATACAAGATACGTCCTTCTCAATATTGAGGATCACTCCTCTAATCGAGGTATAGTTATAATCAAAAACACGACTGTTACGTTCCCTCCATACGTGCCAGACAGCCGCTGCCAATCTCAGTCTAGCTTCATTGTACCATCCAGACCCCCTGTGTTTGCCAGCCATGATAGCGCGAACCACCTCCTCGTAGCTCACTCCACTAGGTAGAGTAATACCAAGTTTCAATTCTTGATACTGCAAAATTTCCCTGGCCATCGTGCAGTTGAAGAATACATGCTCGGCTGACTCGTCCTGCTCCCAACATAGAACGCAGCTATTGTTCAAGTGAAGGATGCCCAACCTGTGAAGTCTATCCTTGGTCAGGAGACGACCACGGATTAACTTGTACAGGCAGAACTGGAATTTGCGCGCAACGTGTTTGCACCAAACCACGTCCGCAAATTCCCAAGCTAGTCCAACATCTCTCGCCTGGGAGTATGCCGTCCGGGTGCAGAAGTTTCCTGTGGGCGAATCCTTCCAACTCCAGGAGTCCGCGCGGAGCATCGTGTCCACATGGATGTGTGGGATAACCGGTCGGAGCAGACCTTCGAATCTGTGGCCATCAATCCTCCATGTAGACCCGTCTAATATCTCTGCTACCTTCCTCTTCCTGTACGCCTCGGCGTCGACGTCAGCGTGATTCCCTACCCGAGTCAGTAGGCTCTCATGCAAGATCCATGGATCTAGCCATAAGTCTGTGCTCTTTCCATCACTTATGATGCGTACTAGTTTAGTACGGATCTCGTTTCGATACTTCAGCATGTATTTGAATGGGATGGACTCATTATTATTGGCGTTGTAAGCCCAGAAATTTTCAGTTTTGAGGTATCGCCTTCGAACCCATGCCGCCCACAGAGAGTCGGTTTGCAGGAAGCGCCATACGAGTTTCCAGCCCGCTATCTTGCGCATTGTTCGCAAGGAGCGAAGGCCAACTCCACCTTCCTCCTTTGGTCTACAGAGATCATGCCAAGCAATGGTATGAATGCCATGACGCCAGACGAAATCAGCACACATTTTCTCCATCTTAGCAATTGTAGACAGCGGCAGTAAAGTGGATTGCAGCCAGAAGCTGGCAAGAGCCTGAATAACCGTGCGAACTAGCTCCACTCGACCTCCAAACGATAAGTTTTTTGCTTGCCAACCCTCCAATCGCTTCCTCACAAAATCGACGATGTTGTGGCACTCCTCAGCTCTGGCATAATTAATAGAGAGGGGGACACCAAGGTATCGGACAGGGAGATTACCTATGGAGATTCCCAATATGCCAGCCAACTCTTCCTTCTGTGAGCACCGACTACTAAAGTAAATAGTGCTCTTGTTCTTATTCAGCCTCAAACCGGTCAGATTTCCAAACTCCTCCAGAATGCTGGCTAATGTGGTGAGCCCAGACCCGGTTGGTCTCACAAAAACAAGCAAATCATCAGCGTATGTGAGGTGAGTCACATGTGGTTGAACCTGATGAAACAGCGGGGTCAACCGTTTCTGAAAGCTGGCCAAATCCATAAGACATGTAAAATACTCCATTATGAGAGAAAAGAGATAGGGGGAGAGGGGACATCCCTGACGTAGTCCACAGGAGCTGGAGAAGAACCCGTACGGCTGCCCGCGGACAAGCACGGAGAACGTGGCCGTCGAAATGCATGCATGAACACAAGTAATCCAAGCCTGGTCGAACCCTATTGCCGCCAGGATATGACAAATGAAGGCTCGATTGACAGTATCGTACGCTTTTCGTAGATCTAATTTGATGCAAGCACGATCCGCTCCAGGTCGATTGAATTCGCGAACCAGCTCATGACCTAAAAGACTATGCTCTGCAATAGACCTGCCTTTGATAAAAGCCGCCTGATTGTTAGATATGAGATCCGGCATCAGAATCGCCATACGCTTACACATAAAGTGTGTAATGATCTTGTACAGATAGTTGCAGCATGAAATAGGTCTGTAATCGTCGAGAGAGGTAGCTCCCTCTTTCTTAGGAATGAGGGTGAGAAAAGTATGATTCATCTCACGCAATAACCTGCCATTCTGAAGGAAGTCATTAACCATTGCTGTAATGGGAGTGCGAAGAATCTGCCAATGTAACCGAAAGAATTTGCTGTTAAACCCATCAGGCCCAGGCGCCTTATTTGGGTCAGCTGCATTCACAATAGCCGAAATCTCTTCCTCCGAGGCCGGAGCAAGTAACATTTTATTACCCGCGTTTGTAACCAGTTTCTTGCATATAATATTAGGGAAAGATGACAGATAATCATTCTGGTTGTAAAGAGAAGTGTAGAAACTTACTGCCTCAGCGGCGATGTCCTGCATTGCCGAGATATCCTCACCATTAGATCCAATCAGCCTGGGTATGTGGTTTCTGGATTGTCGTGCCTTGACAACGTCGAAAAAGAATTTCGAGCACTTGTCGCCTTCTCTTAGCCATTGACATTTGGCCCGTTGGGCCAATTGAATCTCTTCAATAGTGCGAAGTTCTCCCACCTCCCGAGCGAGCTCACGCTCACGCGAGGCCAGTTCGGTATTGAGTATGTTATCCTGGAGTTGGCTCTGGGCTTCACGTAGTCGACCTTCGAGTGTCGCCAGGTCATTAGACCCAAGCTGCCGGCTCCATCCCCGAAGCGCAGCTTTAGTCGCGCGGAGCCGACGGACAAGGGCGAATTGGAGATTCCCGTGCATGTATTGGTTTTATATATATATATATATATATATATATATATATATATATATATATATATATATATATATATATATATATTAAATTGGGACCACACATGTAATAATTAAGTGTGTTCAGCCATTATTTAATTAGCGAAAATTAAAGTGTTCTATTTGGATTAAAGTGTTATGGCTAAATGTATAATTGTCATGAAAAATATTGTGTAGATACCAAAAGTCTAATTTCTATTTTTATGATGGGCCTAAATAGAAATAAGACAAGTACAAGAGTCATGACTTATCATGAAAGAGTATGACCCAAAAGGACATTACTCTTCATGAAAGGGCATGCACTTCTTATAAAAGGGGTTATGGTCCCCAATTGTAGAACAAGACATTCTTTCTCTTCATCCCATCAGAGGAGAAACTAAGGCCCTAAAGAATTCTACAATTGGAAGATCACCACTCTACAAGAAGATTATTCTTTCCCTCAAGTTCTCATGGATTCTTCAGGTACGCTTCCACATTTGTTAATCATCTTGAATTGACATGGAATTATATGTAGAATTCGGTTTTGGATTTGTGCTTATTGTTTGAGAATTAGAAACATGATATTAAGCACGATTAATTAAATCCTAACAAGTGGTATCAGAGCCACCATGATCAATTCATGTATGATTTAAAGAATTTTAAGATTTAGAATTTCAGAAATGAAAAACTTAATTTTTCTTTTCTGAAATTTTCGTTCTTGATTTTCCATTTTTTTTGAAATTGGACTAGAATTCATTTAGAAACGTCCTTTTTTAAATATAAATTGTTATCATTAGTTAGTTATAGTAAGCAGTTATGTTCTGGTTTGGTGGTTTGAGGGGATGTTTTGTTTCTGAATGGTTGTAGGTTCGATTCTCAGAGATGTAATATTCTGAATTTTTTTTAACAATTAAAAAAAAATGTGACATGTGCTTCCAGTAGGGATCGAACTAGTAACCTAGAGTTTTGAAACAAGAATGCCAACCACCAGGCTACCATATCACTATGTTGATTAATGTTCAATTTTTTATTTAAGTCAACAGAATAAATTCAAATAATTGGCTATATTTTTAGACTATACAATTGTTTAACATTTTTTTTTGAACCAATTAAAACAAGAAGTCACAAAAGTGACCTCTCTTGTATAGATTGCTCATGAGAAATGTTAAATGTTAGTGTATATATGTATATATGTGGGTATTAATCTGCCCAAATGAAGGTTAATATTTGCTGGATTACATACATACATGTGATGGTAAACATGTGATAATTATAAGGTTGTACATGTGAATGGTAAATAAATCCAAAGATGGGTTTATTATTTGACATGCATTATTATCAATGTTTGATCATTACAACAAGAATACCACTAGCAATTAATATTATTGTCCAAAGACTTGATGTTAATGTTGCACTAGGTATCTTGAGATGGCACTACAAGAAATAGGGCCTACAATAGCAGTTTTTCTATAGCGTTCAAGTGTCCCCGCTATAGAATGTTATCAACAATATCGTTCTTTCTGCAGTGCTATAAAAATATCTATCTATAGTGTTTCCTGAACGCTGTAGAATCTATAATATTTTTACATCATATGTTTGTATAAAAATGGACTTCCGTCAAAGGCTCAGCCGATCATTTTTTTCATTTCCCTCTCAATTTTTCAGCGGCCATCAAAAACTCCCTCCTAAAAATTTCTATTTCCAATTACAAGCCCTGAGATCTCCCCCTCCCCTCTCTCTCTCCTCCTCTCCTCTGCCTCATGCGCTTTCTCTTTCCCTCTTCCCTCGGATCTATTCCTACCACCGTCCGATTGCAAAACCCTAACCTATTTTTTTCCACTTCCAACAATGGAAGAAGCACGGGAGATGGAGCGGGCGAAAGACACGAAGGAGATAAAGATGGCGTCGAGTGCCTCCACCACTTCCTCAAGTCCTCCACTAGGAACCTCGACTCCTCTGAAGGTCGTATACAAGTTGGCGTCGAGCGGGAGAAGGAGACGAAGGAGATTGATGGCGACGACGAAAAGGAAGATGATCGATCTAGAGCAGGGATGGAAGTTCATACAGAAGGGGATCACCAAGCTGAAACTGAAGAAGGGCTCCCGGATCTAGAGCATGGATGCTCTCGGTCCATCAATCGGCCCCCTTCTCTTTGGTCTTGAATCTAGGGTTAGGTTTTTTTTTGCTGGTGTCATTGTTTCTTGATTTTTGTTGAACGCCAGGACAATCTACAACATGTGCATGCAGAAGCCACCGCATGACTATTTGCAGCAGCTGTACGATACATCGACGGTGATTTCTTGACCCAATTGTTCTTTTGTTTTCGCGGATGAGTTCTTTTTGTCGTATGTTGTATGTTTTATTAGGAGGGTTTATGTTCCAGTTGTTGACATGATTCGTGAATATACGGTCGAGGTTCGGTTCGGGCCGAGGATCGAACAAATTGAAGGAGAAAGAATAAGAAGGGAGGTACTTCCTCTCTCAGAGTCGTCTCATGTTGAAGTGATCACTCTTTTTTCTTTCTTGTTCGTTGCCTCTTTAATGTTAAAATTTAGAGTTATTACTATGATTGGTATAGCAAAGATCGTGGCTTTTAGGTGAAACTGTTGCGGATTTGGTCAATTTATTGACACGGACACGACGCCACATACTTTATATGTTTAATTTATTGGTTTAATCGGAGCTAATACTGTGATTGCCTATTGGTGTAGTCAAACTTATGGCTTTCTGGATAATTGCCGAGGAATGGGTACTAGATAGAATCAGTTATGCATACAACACAGTATAGGGACACTATGACATGTTACACGACATTGATTTTGACATGTCCTATTGTATTTTGCATAATGAGTGGCATGCCCCAATATTTCGTAAAGAAATTGGAAGAGTTCCCACCAAACACACAATTATGGCATTATGTTTACAAATAAGCAACAGAGAACCTACTTTTCAATGTATTTAATTTACAGTATAGACATTGTTCTGAACTCTGATTAGTATATAGAATATGCAAGGCTCCTAATGACAGTTCAGGAGAATAATGACAGTTCATGAGAATGACATACAGATGAAGAAAAAACAAGACAATATGTGCGCTTGGGTGTATTCTGAGGGTTAGTATCTTGAGGGCATTCATGAGCCATCAGTATATTCTCCTCCTTATGTTAGAAGTTTTCTTCTCAGGTCTTTGTCTTTTGGTTTATTGACAACATATTCTTTTTTTAATTTTGAAATAGATGAAATTTTGGTAGACAATTGTATGAAACTAGCTGACGCCTCAGATCTGCTCTGTAGAATCTAGGTTCTTGATTACAAGATATACAAATATGTAATAGATGCAAGATATTCACTAGGTATATATTGTTTTATTGGTTTTTTGACTTTTTGCGAGTATCAGGGAAGGTATACAAGGGTGTTCTTTCAAATGGCTCTCCTGTTGCAGTGAAGCATATATTCAAGGATGCTCATGTGGAGACGTTTATGAGGGAAGTTACTAGCCTGTCACATGTAAGACACCCAAACCTTGTAACTCTGAGAGGCTATTGTGAAGAACGAGATGAACGTTTCCTTGTTTACGAGCTGTACGATAATGGCAATCTATCAGAGTGGTTATTTGGTAATAGCATTCTGAAACATGCTTATTGTTTGATATTTTTTTGAGTTACTTAGCATGATTTATCATATAATAGGAAAGGAAAAGAAGCTTTCATGGTGTCAAAGACTCAAAATTGCTATTAGTTGTTCTTGTGGACTTTAGTTTCTTCACACATATGAAGGAGGCTGCATTGTTCATTGAGATATCAAGGTTAGTTGAATTTTACCAACTGTTTTCTAAGATACAGAAGTTCGAAGTTTGATTTATATATGAAGATATCTTATCCTCTCTAGGCTAGGGCCTTTCTATTGCGATTGTTAATTGGTTGAACATCATGTTATTCTGGCATCCTTTATAGATGTCTTCATACCATTGCAATTATTCTGTTGACAAGTATCAATTTGAGGACCTTTCCTAATTATTGAAGACCTCGACCTGTCTGAAACTTCTGAAAGTACCCAGAGAGATTAATCTAGTTATCTATCGTCATGCATAGTGTAAGCATTTTCTGATGGAATAAGTTTTAATTAGGCTATTTGGTTCACCATTATCCTCTTATTTAGATGGCAGTGATAGAGCTATTCGACATTGATGCTTTTGCAACTCTCATTGGAGAATAGAATTAATACTTATTTTAGCAATTAACAGTAATTACACCAGCAAGCCTAACCTTGTCCACAATATAGTAAATATTGATGAAGGAATGACGTAATAATCTTGATTCAGTTACTGATACTAGTTTTTCATCCAAAACCTACCAGATCGGCTCTTTAGGAACCATATTATAAGTCTTAAGTCTTAATGAAAATTATGTGTAATCTGTCCGTGGCAAGTTTTCTGTTGATCCTAACAAATTGGCATCTATAATACTCCTCGCTGGGAGGGCGTTGCTTAGCGCGGCGATAAAGTTTTTTGCTTGCATCCTTGAGGATGTGGATTTGAGTCACAAAAATAGCCTCTCCACATATATATGGGGATAACACTATACATATTGACCCTCTCCGGATTATACACATAAGCGGGAGTCTTCTGGCAGTATGATGCCCTTTACCAGCCCTCCTTGACAGCTAAATTTATTCTTAAAAGTACTTATTTCTTTTTCTGAATCTTCATTTAGCACTTCTCTCCTATAGTTTCACCATGTGACTCATAAGCTCATTTCCTCAATAATTGGTACTATTTTGTATACATCCCTTATGTTTGTAAAGAGAAAAAAAAATACTACTACTACACTCATTAGGCATTTTCAACTCTTCAGTAGTTGATTCAATAGTTTGGTTAGCCACATCAATTATTCGTCCATGAAACTTTAAGGAACTACACTAGGGATATCATTCAGTCCTACAACTTTTCTCGTTTTTAATTTCTAGGAAGCTTCTTGTTGGTGTTTTTGCCTTTGGACTAGAAAAGATAGTCCTACATCGGCTACACCAAATGGTGAGTATCTCAATATAATGCATTGCTTGTGTTGAGGTGTGCACATGAGGTGTAGTGGGGCACAAGTTTGTGCCATGTGGGAGTATTTTCCTAGAAGGAAAAAGGATTAAATCCAACAAGGATGTAAGTTGATTTTTGTTGTGCGGACTCGGACGCGGACTCCATGATTGTCTCGTGCATGCACGGGAGTGTTCGGGAGGTAGGCATGGACTGGCACACTTCTATGCTGATTGTGAGATGATCTAAAATATCAAACTCTATTTTTGAGTATTGGTATTTTAGTCCCACATCGGATAGGAGAAGAGGTGAAGTCTCAACTCCACTCTATAAATAGAGCCCCTTGGTCTCCTTTGAAAGATGCACCAAGAAGAGAATTAAGGGAGTCTGTAAAGTCCAGGAAGCCCGTTTCAGTCTCAAATATTGACTTACGAGCGTTCCAGAAGTTCTTCGTGAACTTGCTGGTTCCTGGAAGCAGATCGTGTTGGGGCGAATCTTGCTTTGAGCAACGGTGATCTTAATCACCCCAGCAAGAACCTTTCCTCTTCTTCTTTCTTCTTTCTTCTCCTTCATCTGAGTTGTAACTCAGTTCTATCCATCCGCAACTGCGATTGAGAGGAAGAACATGAGATTTATTTTCTGAACTCAGTTCTGTTCGTCAGCAACTGCGATTGCGAGGAAGAACGTGAGATTTATTTTCTGATTATTGTTGCTTTTGTAATCAGATTTATATTATAGTGTTCCTATTGGATCTCGAGAATAATCAGAAGGGGAACGTTTGTTTGAACCTCTGATCTCGACATTGAGTCTACCATCTTTGATCAAGCCCTGGGACTAACAATCTCAAAGCAAGATCCTTGTAGATGGAGAACTCTCGTGCTTCTCTCATCGATACCAGCTTTAACAAGTTGGAGAAATTTGATGGAGAACATTTCCAAATCTGGAAGAGGAAGGTCACCCTTAATCTTCAACTCGTGGACGTAGACCATGTGTTGATTGAGGATGAACCGACGATTCCAGAAGGAGGAACTGCCGATGCTATTGCTGCTGCACTCGTCAAGCAGAGAAAATGGAAGGGAGAAAACAGCATATGTAAACTGCTGATTCTCAAGTCTATGGAAGACTCTCTGGCTGAGTCATATTCCAAGAAGGAGAATGCCAAAGAGATCTGGGATTCTTTGGGTAAGCTATATAAAGATGATGAGAACAGTTCCAAAATCTTCATCGTCGAGAAGTACCACAAGTGGCTCTTCGAAGACGAGATGACGATGCTACCTCAAGTAAAGGAATTCCTGAAGTTGTGCCAGAAGTTAGATGACGAGAAGATGCCCCTCGTCGACAAGTTTGTCGTTGGAGGGATAGTCTCGAAACTTCCTACTGGTTGGAGCAACTTCTATGCTATAATGCATCGGAAGAAGCTGGACATTAGCTTGGAAGATCTTCTACAAGAGATCCACGTTGAGGACGAAATGCGATCTCAACAGAAGATGGACTCTCTGTCCAAACAACTGGCTAAGGCCAACTTGGTGCAGACAAGAGAGTTCAAGGGGAAGCAGGTGGCTTCTCATCACAAGAAGAAGGACTCTACTAATCTAAAAGTGAACGGTCCTTCGTTCAAGCAACAGAAGTCCAAGTCCCACGTGACTTGCTTCAACTGTGACAAGAATGGCCACTACATGAGTGAATGCAAATCCAAGCCCAAACCAAAATAGCAGGTATAGCTAAACTTGGTTATTTTGATTACTTAACTTGGTTGCTAGTGTTGCACAGGTTGAGTTATCTAGCGTGGTAGCTGACTAGTGGTCTGACACTAGTGCATCTGACCATGTGTGCTCTCAAAGGAGCTGTTCACCAAGGACGAGCCATGTTATGACGAAGATCTCGATGGCGAACATATATCTAGCAGAAGTTTTGAAGATCGAGACAGTGGTTATTAACCACCGACAAGGACACTGGAATGCGTGTTGCACGTACCAGAGATTTTTTGGCGATCTAATCTCAGAAAGTCTGTTATCTGATACAGACTTGAAAGATGGACATTCGTACTAGCCAGATGGTAATTTCTTGGCGAGGAACATGCTTTGAAAAGATGTTCGGTACTGAAGGAATGTTCGAACTTCTGCTGATGGCGATAAAGTTACTTCATTGAGTGGACTGAGAGTTGTTCTATGACAGAAGCAGACTCAAGCTGTCCTACCGGGACCTTATCTTCGGAATGTGGGGGTAAGGAGGTGGAGGAGTTTAAGGTCTGTGCAGATACAAGACTGTTGGAAAGCTGCTCAGACGATTGAACTAAAGTACTGATCATCTGGAGTTAGTACACTCAGATATCTGTGACTTTTATCAATTCTCTATAGAGGCCGGTTCGAAGTGTTACTCGAAGTGCATGTTCGCATGACTTCTCAAGTAGAAGGATGCAGCATTCGAGTAGTTCAGAGACTTCATGACTGAAGCTGAATGTTAAACCGATCTACAACTACTCAGAAGTGAACGAGATGTAGAGTATAGGTCTCATAAATTCACATCGTTCTGTAAAGAACATGGAATCATCAATGAGACTACTGCTCTGTATTCTCCTCAATCTAACGGGATAGCAGAAAGGAAGAACAGAACGTTGACAGAAATGATGAACTCAATGCTGCTAACTACGGGTCTTCTAAAATGCTAATGGGGAGAAGCTGCATTGACGACCACTTTTATTCTAAATAGAGTGCCGTATGCAACTTCGGACGTAATTTCTCATGAACACTGGTTCAAAGTCAGACCTAACTTGAATGTCATTCGAATGTGGGGGTCTCTAGCTTATGTGAAGCTCCCAGATCTGAAGATTTAGAAGCTGGGGACTAGGACTACGAAGATGATCTTCTTGGGGTATGTCGAGAAGAGTGATGCTTGGAAATTTCTTTATATTGAGTCAAATCATATCATCGAATCTCGTGAAGAGAATTTGCAAAGGCATAAGAATATTGTTCTTACGGATAAACCGGAGAACAATAAGGGTGCGCAAAAAACTGAAGTTTTCAATAAAGAAGTAGTCCAAGAAGATGTTGTTGTTGAAACAACGGTTGAACCAGAACTTGCTGAGCCGTCGTCGAAGCGAACGAGGAGGCCGAACAACTTCGGAGATGACTTCATCACCTATCATGTAGAAGCAGATCTGCTTACCTATGATGAGGCGATAAAGACCAGAGATGATATTTTCTGGAAGGAGGCGATTGACAATGAAATTGATTCCATCACCTCAAATAACACTTGGGTGTTGGTTGATCTTCCTGAAGGAGCGAAACCCATTGGATGCAAATGGATCTTCAAGAAGAAGATGAAAGCAGATGGAACTATTGACAAGTTCAAGGCCAGGTTAGTGGCCAAGGGATTTTCTCAGAAGCAGGGGATCGATTACTTTGACACGTATGCTCCAGTAGTCCGGATGACCACCATCAGAATGTTGATTGCTCTTACAGCGATACATAAGATGGTGATACATCAGATGGATGTGAAAACGGCATTCCTGAATGGCGAGCTGACCGAAGAGATCTACATACAACAACCAGAAGGGTTTGTCATCAAATGTCTTGAAGACAAAGTCTGCAAGTTGGTAAAATCTTTGTACGGTTTAAAGCAAGCTCCCAAAATATGGCATGAGAAGTTTGACAAAGTCATAAGGTCAAATGGCTACAGGGTCAGTGAAACAGACAAGTGTGTTTATACGAAGTTTGCTGACGGAAGAGGAGTCATCGTTTGTCTATACGTGGACGACATGCTAATCCTAGGTACGGATATAAGCTGTGTCATGGAGACAAAGAAGTTCCTCTCGACGAAGTTCAGTATGAAGGACTTGGGGGATGCTGATGTTATCTTGGGACTCAAGATCATCCGGATAGACACTGGACTAGCGCTGTCACAGTCTCATTATGTTGAGAAGATGATTACTCGTTACGGATATCAGGATCTTCCAGGGATCGATATGCCATACAAGTGTGATCTGAAACTGAAGCCTAATTCAAGAGAAAGCGTCAGGCAGCTGGAGTATACAAGCGTAATCGAGAGTTTGATGTATGCTACTACTGCCACAAGGCCTGACATAGCTTTCGCTATGAAAATGCTGAGTCATTTCACGAGCAACCCAGGCATTGAGCACTAGAAAGCTGTGAAACGGGTTATGAGATATCTCAAAAAGACTCAGGAGTATGCACTGCACTACCGCGAAGATCCACCGGTAGTGGAAGGCTTTAGTGATGCCAGTTGGTGCTCAGAAGTGGAAAGCGAGAGGTCCACAGGTGGATACATTTTCACAATGGGTGGAGCTTCTATATCGTGAAAATCGAAGAAGCAGACTATGCTCTCGCGGTCATCCATGAAATCTGAGTTCTTTGCACTTGATACCGCAGCGGAGGAAGCAGAATGGCTTCGGGAGCTCATGTATGATCTTCCAGTGGTGGGGCACAAATATCGGGGATACCGATATATTGCGACAACCAGGCGACTGCGGCGGTGGCATCAAATGACTCTTCAACGGAAAGAAGAGGACTGTGCGGTTGAAGCACAGGACAATACACGATCTCATCAAGAGAGGTGTCATTGCAGTGATTGATGTTCGGAGTCAGGAGAACCTGACGGATTCGTTCACCGAGGACGTCAAGTACCAGCTGGTCGATGACACAGCTTGTAAAATGGGCTTGAAGGCATTCTGATATTGTGTTATTACATTCCTACCATAAAGTTTTTTACCATTAGTTCAAAGAAAAATCTACTAGGCATCTAGATTTTGGTTCAAGGGAGGACTATTAACCAGAAGAATATCAAGAACGGTGGGTACTTAACCTATGTGACATGGAGAGGTTACGGACCTACAACCACTATTGTCTACTGTTGTTTTCTGCAAAAAACGGATCATGTGGGAAGGTTGGCTTAAATGCCTTAATGAGTTCTCAGGCAGAGTGAATGCCTGGAGTGCTTTATAGGAAGCACGGTAGCGCAGCACTACAAGGAGTGTAACTCCATGCTACCGTGGGGTGACTCCACCATGAGGTTCCCAGGTAGGGGTAATGCCTCGGCTTTACAAGCCAAGTAACAGCGAAGTTGCACCGCAAATAGGCAGGTAGCCTAATGCTGTATGATAATCGTAATAAAGAGAGGTAGACAGCACTACAAAGAGGACGATGTCCTCATGTTACAGTGGCATGACACCACAAAGAGGTACCAGGTATGGTAAAGCCTCGGCTTTGCGAGCCATGTCATAGCGGCGTAACACTGCACGGAAGCGCAAGGCTTCATGCTGGGTAGTTTGGCACTACAAAGAGGCCTGTGACCTCATGCTACAGTAGTATGACACTACGATGAGGTACCCAGGTGGGGTAAAGCCTCGGCTTTAATCCGTGTCATAGCGGCGTAGCACCGCAAAGAAGCGCAATGCTTTATGCCATGATTCTTTATAAAGAACTCACCTATAGTGTATGGACAGAGATATCAGGCCGTCTCTTGAGGGTAAACTTGTAGACGCCCAAAAATTATATACTGAAACCAGGCTGGCACAAGGCCTTCAATGTGCAGCCAGAAGCACAGTTGATGTCATTATATGAGTAGGAAGAATTGCAGTTATGGTATAGAATTCAAGGCTTAGTCCATTCTTGTATCATGCTGTTATTTAACCTATGCGAAAAGATTCAAGTCGTAGCGACATCTCTCCTAATGCATGATGGGCAGTCACTGTGGGGAACGCTCAACCCATATATTGAGATATGTGGGGGATTGTTGGTGTTTTTGCCTTTGGACTAGAAAAGATAGTCCTACATCGGCTACACCAAATGGTGAGTATCTCAATATAATGCATTGCTTGTGTTGAGGTGTGCACATGAGGTGTAGTGGGGCACAAGTTTGTGCCATGTGGGAGTATTTTCCTAGAAGGAAAAAGGATTAAATCCAACAAGGATGCAAGTTGATTTTTGTTGTGCGGACTCGGACTCGGACGCGGACTCCATGATTGTCTCGTGCATACACGGGAGTGTTCGGGGGGTAGGCGTGGACTGGCACACTTCTATGCTGATTGTGGGATGATCTAAAATATCAAACTCTATTTTTGAGTATTGGTATTTTAGTCCCACATCGGATAGGAGAAGAGGTGAAGTCTCAACTCCACTCTATAAATAGAGCCCCTTGGTCTCCTTTGAAAGATGCACCAAGAAGAGAATTAAGGGAGTCTGTAAAGTCCAGGAAGCCCGTTCAAGTCTCAAATATTGACTTACGAGCGTTCCAGAAGTTCTTCGTGAACTTGCTGGTTCCTGGAAGCAGATCGTGTTGGGGCGAATCTTGCTTTGAGCACCGGTGATCTTAATCACCCCAGCAAGAACCTTTCCTCTTCTTCTTTCTTCTTTCTTCTCCTTCATCTGAGTTGTAACTCAGTTCTATCCATCCGCAACTGCGATTGCGAGGAAGAACATAAGATTTATTTTCTGAACTCAGTTCTGTTCGTCAGCAACTGCGATTGCGAGGAAGAACGTGAGATTTATTTTCTGATTATTGTTGCTTTTGTAATCAGATTTATGTTATAGTGTTCCTATTGGATCTCGAGAATAATCAGAAGGGGAACGTTTGTTTGAACCTCTGATCTCGACATTGAGTCACCATCTTTGATCAAGCCCCGGGACTAACACTTCTTTCACTTTAAAACTCTGATTTTACAATATTGAATGATTTCTACCACAACAGGGTTTTGCTTAAAAGTATTCTGCTTTATGTAGACTGATTTACTTCAACTACAGAAACATTGCTCAACTTGCTACGGTGAAAATTATAAAAAAGCCTGGCCAATGGAAAAAGTTTCACATTCCTCGCAGGTTGGTTCAATTCTATTATGTGAAATATAGTTGTACGTCCTTGGTCCTAATGTTGGAGCCGTATACACTTTTGTTTTCTCTAGATTTCTAAGTTTCCATATGTCTTTCTATTTTCCATCTATACACATGTTTATAGAAAGTCATTCCTTCTAAATTAATAACTAATTGGTGGCAGTTCATTTCTTACAAAGGTTTTGTAGATGTATTGCATCTGAGTGTGTATTCTGGCATGTAGTTAACATATATAAATTGATTCCGGATCGTTAGAGAAGTAGGAGGAATACTGTAATACAAATGCAACAAAGATAAATGTTTATGGAATACATGGATACATGATCTTGTGTGAATTTATTTTTTATATAATAATGTCAATATGTTTTTTTTTCTCAATTTTGTGTAGGTTGGCGTGTAAATTTTTGATGGTTGTGGATATAAGCTAGAAGGAAAGAGTCGATCGAGCTGCATTTTGGCCTACAGATATTTTGTATGGAAATGAAATGCTTTAGTTGAATTTTGGACTAGCGTTAGGTTACAAACATTTTGTACATCTTGGATTCTCTTTACATGAAAAATTTATTTTGGACTACTATTTCGATCACTTTAGGTGTACAACAACTTTTTGTACATCTTGAATGTTTTAATGAAAAATGTATGAATTTATTTATTTTGGCAAACCTTTTCTATATCTTGATTGATCGAAATGGAAGTTACGATTAAAATTGTTGAAATCAATTGTGATTCAGCACGAATCTTTATGATGTACATGTTAATTGTATGTGATACAGAACAGGTTATTCAGATATGAAATTGTTTAGCAGATTTATAGCACTCAAAATGCTATAAAAAATCGATAGCGTTCAAAAATGCTATAATAAGTCAACATCATTAAAGCGCTATGCATTATCTATAACATTCATTAACGCTATTATTCATCACTAGCATTCAAGAACGCTATAGACCATCAATAACAATCATGAACGCCATAATCAATCTACAGCATTTACGAACGCTATAAACATTCACAACATTCACGAACGCTATAAACCATCCACAGCATACACGCTATAATCCATCTACAGCATTCAAGAACACTATAATGTTATAGCGTTCACATGTCTGGACATACTATAGCGTGGGCAATTATAGCAGACATAATATGCTATAGAAGGATTTCTATAGCGTTCTACGCATGCTATTGTAGGCCATATTTGTTGTAGTGTGGGTTATGCCATTATTTGAATTTGTTGATAATTGAATTTTGATTATAATGTGCATATATTTATGTTATTTATTTTGTTCTCTTTTCAGCTACTATTGCTACTGTATCTGCTAACCTAAATTCGGTTCCGGTCCTTAATGGTACCAACTTTAAGGACTGGAAACATTTTGATTCTTCTTGGCTGCATGGATCTTGACCTTGCACTAAGGATGGAGCAACCCCCTTCTCCTACGGACTCCAGTACATCTGAAGAGAGTAAAAAATTATGAGAAGTGGGACCGCTTCAATCGCATGAGTCTCATGATCATCAAATGCGGCATTTCCGAGGCATTTAGGGGTACCATATCCGAAGGGATAACAAATGCCAAAGAATTCCTTACCGAAATTTAAAAGCGCTTTGTTAAAAGCGATAAGGCAGAAACAAGAACACTTCTTCAAAGCTTGATTTCTATCACTACTAAAATAGAGCAATTTGGCAACGGATTATTAGCGACGGATCTTATCCGTCGCTAATAGCGACGGACTAGCGACTACCTTGTGACGGATTACTGTCAGAAAGCAATGGTCAATTTTTTGTGTGTGTGTCAAAATCAGTCGTAACTCCGTCGCTAATTTGACGAAAATTTAGCGACGGATTGATCTCCGTCGCTAATATATCGTACATTTGTCACGACCCGCACCCTAGAGTAAGGGCACGAGAAGTGGGTACGTCCAGCCTACGCCGCAGTGTCGGCGGTAGAACGCTGTCCTAGGTCAATCATCTAACAATATAAAGTACCTGTACAGTTTATACTCTCCGAATGGAGGTGACAAACAGAAAATAATCTCAATCACATCTAGGTAGAAGAATGAAAGATAGATAGATAGACAGTAACTCAAAGAGAACAGTTGAATAGATGAAATAAGTCCAAGTGTCTAGGATAACATAACATCAGAATGTCAACTCATAATACAACAAGTCTAAGAGTCTATATATCTCAACATCTCAAAATACAACTCAGATGTGAGACAAAATGATAATACAGAAAAGACCGTCTAGCTAAACTAGCCTAGACTACTGGGCAACATCCTCAGCTGTAGGTGGATCCTGCTGAGGGTCCACAACATAAGTATCATCTAGTCCTGCTCCATAATAGGTAGACACCAGGGCCTCATCCTCATCCTCAATAATATTTTCAACAGGTCCAGTCAGGACAGGAACGAGCACAATACATCTCACACAGTTCATAACAGGTTAGGAAATACGATACAGGCAATAGAGTAAGATACATGAAATGCTGAAAGGAAATGTACGCTGTAAAAGAGATAGCTGTAATGAAATATCTACTGTATATAGAGAACTATAAGTGACTAGTGATGTAGAGTACAAGATAGACATGTGAATGGCTAGAATTTATACATGATTACACTACTGAGTTTGCACATGATTATACTACTTTGGAATTATTCACATGTCCACTTCTACTCCCCCGTTACCCCAATCAATACACAAGGATCGAGACAAGTTACGTTATTATACATGATATCACATGGGGCGCATGAAAGGGTATACATGATAGTATACATGAGGGCTCAGTAAACATGAGAGTACATGATCACATGAGTATACATGCATGATAGAAGCACAGGAGTACATGATGAAAGTGAAACACACGTAACATGAAGTACCCGATGCTCCCGAGGGGGACAACATCTCATGTAAAGATCCATATAGTACCAATTCGTGTTACCAACGTGACAGCATCAAGTAAAGTAATCTAGAGCGAGAAGTAAAGTCTGAACAAGTATGAAACGGTCAGAGAATGTACTCGCCTGATAACTGAATGTCTGAAGAGGATATACTGTCTGAGGAGAGGTGTATGGCTCCTAATCAGAGCAACACAAGTCACAATGTATCCACGATGGTAAAAATAGAGTATACAATGCATACTACATGATTCTAGGTCAATCTGGTCAAAAGTCAACTCTTGGTCAACTTTAATAGTCAAACTAGGTCACATAAAGTCATACTAGGTTACAGGAAATCAAACTAAGTCAAATAAAGTCAAACAAGGTCAAACAAGTCAAGATTAGTCAAATCTAGGTTAAAGTCAACTCTTGGTCAACATTCAAATCAAACTAGTCAACATGATCAATCTCGGTCAAGTCTAAGTCAAACTTAGACCAACTAAGGTATTGGTCAAACAAAGACTAGTCAGCAAGGTAATTAGGTCAAACAAAGACTAGTCAATAAGGTAATTAGGTCAACATGGTCAGACTAGTTAAACTAGTCATTTTTTGTTAGTCCTAGTCAATTCTAGGTCAAGGTTTGACCTATAGTTGACTTTGGTCAACAATGGTCAACATTTGGTCAACCTAGGTCTAGTAGGCCTAATAGTCTATCCTAACTCATTGGCCATAGGCCATAGGCTAATGACTTAGGTTTCCATAGGCTAATGGTTATAGGTTTTCATCTCTATAATATACATATATATACACATACAAGAACCACATAGGCCTATAGCCTATGTAATTCCCATACTCCCTAAGTATCTATGTATAGACACAATATATACATAATGACACAAATATAAACTAATACAATATATATATATATATATATATATATATATATATATATATATATATATATATATATATATAATACCCAATATATATATATAGTACCCACATATATACCTAATATATATACATATATAGATAGCTATAATATATACATATATATACATTCCATATATATATAAATATATATAACCCATATATACCCTTAACTATATATACCAATATATATAACTATATACAATATAACATATATATATATATATATATATATATATATATATATATATATATATATATATATATATATATATATATATATATATATATATACAGAGGGAATTAGAGAGAGAGAAATAGAGAACAGTGAAAGAGAGAGAGAGTGAATTAGAAAGAGGACAGTGAAAGAGAGGGAGAGACACACACAGGAATGGGGGAATAGGGTGTTCCAGAATTTCTGGAACATGAATCATTCCCCAACCACTACACAGTTACACACACACATACATACACACACCTACAATACACATACATGTATATACACATGTATATACATGTATGCAACCTAAAAACTCACCCCCACACACACATACATATATACTACCTATATATATACTAAAAATATACAATTACATGTACTAATCATATCAAAAATAGATTTGAAACTCACTTTTAGAAAACTGGAAATACAAACAAAATCAGGAAAATGGGGACTGTGTATAAGTAAATAGGTAAACTCGATTTCGTGTCCAAAACCCCACTAAGGTTCCAATCTAGTGGTTGGTAAGTGATGCCCCAAGGGTGTACGTGTCGTGTGTGTCAATGGGGGTTCACCACGACACGACACGACGTGTCCAGAGGTCAACAAATGCAATCAGGTAAGCACAGACACTGTGCAGTGTCACAGCATCGTGCACGTGTTCACGTGTCTCGTGCTTACGACACAGGACACATGAAGTGTCGTGCTCGTGTCCCTTGGTTTGCCTAGGGTCAGGCTACACACCTAGGACCCTGATACGCACCCACGTGTCGCCGTGTCCAAATGGGAAGCCCGTATCAGTCACCAAAAACACGACTGATACGCGTGTTTGGCACCGCGTCATGCACGTGTTCACGTGCCTCGTGGACACGATACGAGCCACGTGGGGCTCGTGGTCATGCCCACGTGTAGCCCACATGTTGGGCTACACACTCGTGTCACCATGAGGTGTCCTCGACTCGTGTCCATGCGACACGAGTTGCGTGTCTAAGTCGAATTTTCGATTGAACTGTGCGCGTGCACTGCAGTGCGTGTCCAGTGCGAGTGAGATTTCTCACTCGATACGACACGAAAAGTTGTAAGATTTTGGGGGCATGTTTGCAGACATTGCCCCCTCGTGTCCACCAATTTTCACGTGTCCTAGGTGCCTGTGTAGTGAGCACGAAGGGTGGGGTAGCAGGGCATGCACACGAGTCTCGTGCAGTGAGTTCGTGTCCGTTTTGGATACGGACACGACTCAAAAATGTGTTCAGTAAGTTAGGGTTGTGTCCTACATGTCTAGGGCTACCAGAAAATGTATTTTGTTTTACATTTTAATAAAAACAAATCCTTTGTGGCATTTCATCAAACAAGGTTTCCTAGTTTAGGATACGTGTCCGATATGGACACCAAACCAACTCAAAATCCTACCAAACTTGACCCACAGTTCCATGGTACCTAGATGCATGCAAATATGAAGAGAAAACACAATATTAACAAGGTTTATGGACATTTACCTATTTGTGTATTTCCAATGGAAATCAATGAAAGAGGGGGGGTGTCCTTCCACTTGGTGATGTCCAAAGCCCCTCAAATCCTCAATAGCAGGCCCTAACTAGTACCCTCTAGTGTAGGAGAGTCCAATGCAAGAAACTAGAGGTGATTTGGATAAAAAATGATCAAGTTATCAAGGTTTGAAGAAAAGGGAATTTTGTAGGATTTAATTTCATGTAAAATGCTCATGGATGAATGCAATGGGATTATGTAGAATGTGTGGCTGCTAGGGGGGTGTCTTGGCCGGCCATGCCAAGGGGGGGTGTTCCTTGGCTTTCCTTCTAGGTTAAGGCAAGGACTTTTATGGCAAGGGGTGATATTTTGAGTGTTTAGTGGAAAATATCCAATAAAGTGAATATCAAGATATTTTTCCTACTTTAACCCATGACTAATATCTATCCCCTTATCATTCTAGGTTAGTAACTAATCTCTAGGTTAGGCTAAACTTGGTTAGGGCTCTCATGACACTTAACAATAATTAGACAATAATAAAAACACATAAATACAAATAATTCCAAATAATTCCTAGAAAATTACCAAAATACCCTTTAGGCTAAAAAGCCCTAATTTGATGTTCTAAACCTATGGCTAGGCTCACATGATCATGGTTAGTCTCTAGGTTATGAAATCCCTAGGGTTTACACTAGGGTTATAATAGTAAGTCACAAAGTCATAAGTCATGACTTAGAAAATGGCTTTAACTAACTAAAAATCACCAAAAATCATATCATGACTATAATACCATTAATAAATAATAAAAATAATAATTATTCAAAAATATCCCAATTTCAGAAAACTGGGTGTTACAACATTTTGGCGGCAAAATCTAAAAAAAATAGCGCAAAAATTAGCGCCTAACTAGCGACGGACGTTCCGTCGGTAATCTAGTGGGTATTTAGCGACGAACTTGCGACGGATATATCCATCGCCAGTCCGTTGCTAAATACTGTACCCTAACTTAAATTGAACCGACGGGGGGGGGGGATTTTTCATCCCCCCCAAACATACTCTCTCTCTTTCTCTCTCTCTCTCTCTCTCTCTCTCTCTTCCCCCTCTCTCCCTCCGGCGATCTCACTCCCTCCGGCGATCTCTCTCCCTCCGGCGATCGCGCAGGTAAGCTATCTCTCTCTCTCTCTCTTTCCCTCTCTCTCTCTATTTTTTGGTTTCGGGGGGATGGCGGTCGGCTGTCGCCGGGGTCGGGGGAGAGGTGGATCGAGGAGGGGGGTCGGGGGGTGGGTGGGGGGTGGGTGCTGTCGGAGAGGGGGGTGGGGGAGAGGGTCGGGGAGGGGGTGGTGGTAGGGGAGGGGGGAGGGGTGGGTGCTGTCGGGCTGTGGGCGCGGTGATGATGGGGTGGTGGGTATGGGGTGGTGGTGTCGTGTGGTGTAGACGGAGGAGAGGTGGGTGGTGGTCGTGGCTGTGATGGTGGTGACGACTGGTGCTTGCCGACGGTGGTGACTCGATAGTGGCGTGGGTGTTAGCGATGGTGGTAAATAGAGGTTGGGCGGTTGTGGAGGAGTCGGGGTGGCTGGAGCAGAGGGATGGTGGCGGTGGTGGTGTGCTAAATGGTGGTGGCAGTGTCGTAGGTGTGGTTGAGTGCGGTGCTGTGGAGGAGTCAGGGAAGTGGATAGAAGGAGGTGGTCGAGAGAGGGTGGTGACAGTGGCATTGTGGCGATGATGACGGTGTTGTTGGTGGCTGTGTTAGCATGGCTTTGGCCGAGGATACGGATATAGGGGAGTCACCAAGGGAGTAGTTAGGTAGAGCAAGTGGTGGTGGCTGGCCGAGCTAGGCAGAGGGATGGCCGGAGCCAAGGCAGGGGAGGTCGGGACAATGGTATGGGATTGGCGGTTGATGTGTGTGTGTGTTAATTTAGGAAATTGTGTGTAAAATATTGGGGAGTCACCAATATTACATAAGAGTAGTGTAGGGTGATCCACAAACCCTAGTTAAGGGTTGTAAATTGTAATAGATGTAGGAAGAAATAGTACAAGCTACTAACCACTAACAACTAATGCTAGTTACAAACTAAGTAGGTATTAGGACAACTAATACCAAGCTCGAAAAAATCCTACGATCCAAAGCCTAAGGCTTGGTAGGCTAAAACAAAATGGACTAGCCCTGCAACTAGTTATGTAAAAGTCAGTTGAGGATAAAATCCTTTACTCTTCTCTATTAATTAATATATATTACATATACATTATACTATATATATATATATATATATATATATATATATATATATATATATATATATATATATATATATATATATATATATTCGAATCCGATATCCGAAATTTGTAATTTAAAGTCGGATCAGATATTAACAGATTCGAATACCTTAATATCCGAATTTGTATCCGAAAAAAGATAATATCCGAAAAATATTCGGATATCCGAATCCGATATCTGAAATTTCGAAAAATATTCGAAAGTTCGGATACTGAGTCGGATTGGATTCGAAATTTTGACTATCCGTTGACAGGTCTAGGTGGGGCAGGGGAGGTGGGGTCGACACATTCTTGCCCTTGACACACGGACACAGTGTCCGTATTTCATGACACAGGAAAGAAGGGGGACTCATTCGTGTACGGGTTCGACCCGTACGAATTGAATGCGTTTTTGCATTATATGTAATATTTATATTAGAATTCTAATTCTAAATTGGAAGGTAGTTAACTAGCTAGGAATTAGTCAAGAATAATTATAATTAATTCAGGGTTATTAATTCTTTATCAAGATCATCAATCAAGGTCAAGAGTTGATAACCAAGATTAATGTACAATTAATCAAGATGATATAGAACGTAGTGTAGCAACGTATAAGTAGTGTACAGTTTGGCATATCCCGCTCCGATACTGACCGATACCCGATATTGACCGATATCGATCTGATACTGTCCGATACCGATACAGTTTGGCATGTCCCGGTATTGGTATCGGACTATTCTTATCAGTATCGAAATCGGTATCGGTATCAGACTATTCCTTTGAGTATCGGTATCGGACAATTCCTATGAGTATCGATATCGGACTATCCCTATGAGTATCGACATCGGAGCCTAACCCTAACCCTAACCCTAACCCTAACCCTAATTCTATATGAGTATCGGTATCGGGCTATTCTTATGTTTAGTTTGTCTTACGATACAGATTTTCACATCCAAATCGAGGATGAATCGTTACTTTGTTGATCGTACATGGATGTACAAACGGTAACACGAGAGCAGAATTGGTATGAGTGACGATTTTCAGGCAGGCGTATAAGTATTTCTTAAGTATGCCATAAGCAAAGCTCAGTACATGGACGGTAACAAAATCAAGTGTCCATGTGTTAATTGTCACAATAGACGTTACGAAGAAGTGGTGACTGTGAGAGATCATTTGACCCGTAAGGGTTTCGTACGTGATTACGGCCTGTGGTCACCGCAAGGTGAATTATATTCGGAAAGACAGGCTGTGGAAGCTGCTACTTATGCTTTTGATGATAATGCTGCAATAGATGTCCTCGAAGACGACGGATGCTCTGTTGATTATGGAGACCTGCAGAACCTTGCACGAGATATGGTGTATGATGCGGCAGGGCCTAATTTTGATCCGGAGGATCCTAATCCCGAGGCGAATGAGTTCTAAGATATATTTAGGATGCAGATACTCCTTTATATCCTGGTGGTGAGACTCATTCCGTACTGTCAGTGACGATGCGGTTGCTGAATATAAAGTCTGGTTTTAACTTGCCACAAGCTTGCTATGATCGGATCACACAACTAATCAAGGAGGTGTTACCGAAAGAATCAAAAGAGCTCCCAAAAAACTTCTACATGTCAAAGATGATGGTCCGACAATTGGGACTGGGGTACAAGAAGATAGATTGTTGTCACAACGGATGCATGTTGTACTACAAAGAGAATTGCGTATCAGAAAGTTGCAGCTTCTGTAATGTGGATCGTTACAAGCCAGTACAGAGAAAAGGAAAGTCAACTAGAAAACGACGTCCTTACAAGTATATGCATTACTTGTCGATCACGAAGCGCTTGCAGAGGATGTATATGTGTCTGAATACAGCGAAACACATGATGTGGCACAGCGAAGAACGCATAAAGGACGAAGGAGAATTGTCACATCCTTCGGATGGAGAGGCTTGGAAACATTTTAATTTGTGTCATCCAGATTTTGATACAGAGCCTCGAAATGTACGCTTTGTGCTATGTTCTGATGGCTTCGCCCCTTTCGGACAGTCGGGATCTCAATACTCATGCTGGCCGGTCATTCTTACCCCTTACAATCTGCCACCATGGATGTGTATGAAGACTCCTTATATGTTCTTGACAGCTATCATACCCGGTCCCAAAAATCCGACGAAGAACATCGATACACTACAACAAAAAACCCTTTTAATGACGGCTAAAAAGTGTTATCAATGACATACCATGACGCTTTTTTTTTCAAAGCAACCGTTATGAAAACGGGTGTTATAAATGTTTTTTAAAAGCGTCATAAAGAAACCGTCATTAATAGTTTATATAAAAGCGTTATGAATAGTTAATATATATAGTGCACAATTTAGAACAATTTTAAAACGTTATGAATAGATAATATGTATAGGCTCAATGCAGCACATTTATAACACTTTATACTATTCAAATTAGCATATTTATAATGCTCTATATAGCACAGTATATATTACACTCCAAAAACTTAATATTATATATCACCATCTTTATTATATTTCTCAAAATAGAGTACATATCAACATCTTCATTACATTGAATATCCAAATACATATATATATTTACAACAGTAAAACACACAGTAGTGGTTCCCTCACAATTGAGAACAAAGTGCAACAAAATGCTAAGGTGTAGAAATAAGCCTAAATTGAATACATAATCAAAAGTCTCCATCCAACCTCTTTCTCCAATTCTGGTAGTGCCTTCTTGAGTTTGCTGATAGTATCGGCCCGTAGTGCTTTGAGGCCTCTACGCCATTCTTCCTGCATAATGTTGAACACATAGGATGAAATCAAGAAATTTTAAATATTATTAAACTATGAAAAGTAGTGAAACAAAAAAAAGTGTAATTCCTGAAAACACCATAAACAAAACATACATCACTTTTTAAATAGAGACACCAGGTTAAAGTATCCTTGTTTTTCAGCTTTCATCTTCCTGATCAAGTCAATTCAAGCGAAATGTAAATAACTCAGAAGAAGATAATATCCTTCAATGAAATTCTATTGACTTTTAAGTTAAAAAACATAATACCAGACAAGCATTAGTATCCTGACATCTGTATGATCCACTTCCATGTCAGAACAGAAAGACTCAATACATTCAGGGCTGTTCAAATGGACAACAGAGAACATGAGTATTAGCATGTTTGTTTCCGGTGATACAGAAAATATAATAAGAAGTGCAAATCAGTTTGACAAATAAGAGTCCAGGAAAGATTGCAATTTTTTGTTTTGTGCAAAAATAAAATAAGAAGTGGAGGATATATGAGGAAAACTATATAATACCTTGATTGCAATAAGTGCACACAAGTTGCTTTTAATTAAATCATGAAAACAAGCTTCTAAGTGATGTTTCAGTATAGAAAAAGACAGAGAAAGCCAATGTTACTAGGTAAGAACAGCTTATTGACAAATTAATAACATAAATTAATACCATGAAGAGGAAAATCATACCAGGTCCTTAACAATCTGAATTTGAAGGTTCATCGTTAACTTTCCCAATAGCTTCAAGTATTGAGTAGTAGATAATGAGATCATACTCATTAGTGACTGACTTATATCCAAAAAACAAACCTAAAAGTACCAAAAGATGTTTAACTTCTTCAAGCTCGATCTTCTAACAATAACTCAGATGTCAATTTTTTTTAAAAATAACATGATAATATGAAAACTAGGATAAGGCTAATTGTTTTAACAAATGCTCCAACTAGGATAAGGCTAATTGTTTAATTCTTTCGACATTGCAAGAGATTGTACTAAAGTATTTACCGTTTATTGCATTAGCATGAAGACTTTAAAATGTAGA
Source organism: Iris pallida (assembly GCA_029216955.1). NCBI lineage: Eukaryota > Viridiplantae > Streptophyta > Magnoliopsida > Asparagales > Iridaceae > Iris > Iris pallida. The sequence continues at coordinate 15,013,879 of JANAVB010003000.1, read as the reverse complement.
TGAAAAAATTATGAACGAGTTCATTAACATGATCACTGGTCTTTAATGGACCCCGATGAACTGTACAATGTGCATATGAAGAATCACTGATAAATCAGAAGTTGCATTAAATAATTACCATGAAAACATGAGGCTGTACATCTTTAACCACAATATTTTCCTTGTCTGGATTTCCAATAAGCCCATAGAATTGTGCTTTGAACACTGGCGAACGGACATCAACTATCAGCTTGTGTGCCCTGGAAGTCTCATCACCAACTTCAAAAACAATATCAGAATTCATGCCAGATTTTAGAAGGCCTTCAAGACAATCACCCATATCAGGAGGTGGCACTAAAATGGTAGGTGTTTCCACACGAGTTCTAACAACAACAATTGTCAAGTCCATAACCAAGCATTCATCCTTGAGATAGTCTGATGTTTCTAATAACGGTCTCATGTAAAACCGCTTGTAACCCCTAAAAGTAAAAGATAAATCAGTTGTTGATTCATAAGAATTATGATAACAGAAGGTTGAAAAAGCAATGAGAAGCATAGTGTAGTTTTGACTACAGAAACTAAATGATTATCATAAAATAAAAGATTATAATAAGAAATGAGAGAAATTAAACAAAGTGTAATGATATGAGAAAAAGACAACAAGGAAAATAAACCTCAAATAGTTAAGATTCATAGAAATAATAGTAAATGAAGTGCAATTTCACAATCAAAGGATGAGAATTACAAGATACTAAACTTTAACTACCTGGACACTACTGAGAACACACTTTACTGCTCTTTCAGTTTCAGGTGAATTTGCCAGACCACTGAAGAAAAATTAGTTGCAGAATCAGATAGATCATACCATCCAAGAAATTACAAACTGCACAGCATCATTTGATCTCTATCAATCTATCCTTCCAATTATCAGATCCAGGATTGTCAAGACTATGTCAAACTTCGAAGAGGGCAATATAGTCTAATATAAACCTTACATGTATATTTGTATAAAGATCAACAAAAGACTAATTTTTGTACATTACAGCCCCACCGTATGTCCCATACAAGTATTTAGGACTGATTCATGTAATGCTCAATGGCATTAAAAATTACTACATCAAATTGCCAAATATTTATCCTCACCTCATTCAAGCAATAAGGATTATTTCTACGAAATCAAGCTCATCGAATATTTCACCATGCATTACATCGAATCAAGCCTAGAGGAAACACACGGAAACCCCAAGAATCTGGTGTGTCCGTGCCCCTGTCTCGTTCATATAATCACTCTAAAACACAATGTGGCATGCCAAAAACATGTGTCATGTCGTGTCCGAGCAAGATAGATCCGACACAGACCATATAAATAGATTAAAATGACGCATAAATCATCTAGCGAGCAGAACAAAGCAGATTTAGAGACGATCAGGGATGGATCGATCACCATTACCTTCTTCCCGAGGCACCCCCAAATTTTTCTCGGGGCGATTGGTTTAATTTTGCGATCACTTAGGGTTCCGGCATGTCGGGGCAGGAAAATGCCTATGCTGGAGGATGCCCTTCTCAAGATACCGGTGTAACTTATGCTACGCCGCCACCGGTGGGCAATGGCGTCGCCCAGACTGCCACCTCCGTACTGGCACTCCTCCGCCGTAGCCGTCGCCACAGTACGCACTCCCGTCCTTCCATTTTCCTCCCTCTTTGTAATTTTTGATTTAGGGGTCCTCTTTCTCTTCGATTTAGGAGGTTGAAAGAAGGAGGAGAAGGAGAAGATTAGAGTTTAGGAAAATTTTAGGGTTCAGGGAGATGGAAATAAGTAAGAAACTGAACGGGCTTTGGAAAATTTTAGGGTTCATGAAGAGGAGGGAAGAGGGGGAGGAGGGAAGCTCTGAAAAAGATCGGGTGTTTGAAGGGTTTTGTTGGAAGTTTATTAATTATAAGTTTGCCACCCTCTAAACTATTAATAACGCTTTGTTTTATAAACGTTATAAAAAGCCCAGAATTAGCTGAAATCGTCATAGAAAAAAGGTATTTTGAACTTTGATGACGCTTCTTTGTCAGCCGTCATGAAATCCACTTATCAAGCGTCATTAATATGTCTTTTTGTTGTAGTGATATATATTTACAGCCGTTGGTAGATGAGCTAAAACAGCTGTAGGAGATCGGCGTCACGACGTATGATATTTCCATGAAACAGAACTTTCAGATGAGAGCTTCACTCATGTGGACAATCAATGATTTTTCAGCATACGGTATGCTGTCGGGATGGAGTACGCACGGCAACATTTCTTGTCCGATATGCATGGAAAATAGTAAGGCGTTCCGCTTAGGCATGGAGGAAAAACTTTTTTCTTTGACTGTCACCGTCAATTTCTGCCCGTGAGCCACATTGGCGAAAGAACAAGGACGCGTTCAGATTTGGAAAACAAGAATTTCTTTATCCTCTTGCCAGATTGTCGGAATACGATATTTGGGAAGATGTAAAGGAATTGCCCACTGCAATGGAAGATCCATCGAACAATCGTGTCGAGGGGTTCGGACAAAGCCATATCTGGACCAAACGAAGTATTTTCTGGGACTTGCCTTATTGGAAAGATAATCTTATAAGGCATAATCTTGATGTCATGCATATCGAAAAGAATGTGTTCGATAATGTCTTCAATACCGTCATGGATATTAAAGGAAAGACGAAGGACAATCCAAAATCAAGACAAGACATGGCCGAGATATGCAAATGTCATGATCTAAACTTGATACAAAGGGGAGTTGGTGGACAATTAACTAAGCCTATAGCGCCATATACATTGAGCAAGGAAAATAGATTAATAATCTGCAAGTGGATATCTATTTTAAGATTTCCCGATGGCTATGTGTCGAATTTGTCTAGATGCGTTGATCTCAATGAACGCAAGCTAACAGGAATGAAGAGTCACGACTGCCACGTATTGATGGAAAGATTAATGCCCATTGCTTTGAGAGAGTTGTTGCCTTCTGCTGTATGGGTTCCGTTGGCCGAGCTGTCTACATTCTTCAGGGATATCTGTTCAACTAAGCTGACTGTGCAACATATGGTACAACTTGAGGAGAAGATTGTCTTAACAATTTATAAGTTAGAGAAAATATTTTCATCAAACTTTTTCAACAACATGGAGCATCTACCGATTCATCTACCATACGAAGTCCGTGTCGGTGCATCTGTTCATTATCGATGGATGTACCCCTTTGAAAGGTAAATAAAAATTGATATAATTTAAGTGGAATTTTATAATTCATTGTTAATTCTCAAGATAATTTGTATTTCTAGGTACCTACACCATCTAAAGAAGAAAGTTAGCAACAAGGCTCATATAGATGCTTCGATATGCGAAGCATATCTTATCGAGGAGGTGTCAAACTTCTGCTCCATTTATTTCGATACTCATGTCGAGACAAATCGAAATAGACCTCAAAGGAATGACGAAGACGTTAAGGATGGAGGTATATTCAATTTAAGGGGCAAGCCTATTGGGGCTAGTAAGAAACGGTGGTTGACTGACGATGAGTATGATGCCGTGCACCGATATGTCTTGTTAAATTGTGGCATACAAGAAGTGAGAGATTTGAAGAAGTAAGTGACTACACCTCGTTATAATCTCTAATTTGGTGAAGTAAGTGACTACACTTATTTTTATTCTCTCTAACAGTGTATTTAGAGATGAAGTCAAAATAAGGACAGCCGATATTACCGATGAGGGACTTCAAAGAGAGGTTGATTGTACCTTTTCGACCTGGTTTCGAAAATACGTAAGTAACTGAGATAATATGTTATACGGCTACCATTAAAATATATGCAAGTAAAACATTTAAATTATCATTATTTATTTATAGGTTTTATTGCCTGAAACAACACTCACAAATGAGAGCATTCGTTATTTGGCATTGGGACCGAAGAAGCATGCAAAGACTTGGCCAGGCTATGTCGTTAATGTCTTCAAGTTTAAGGCAACTCAACATGCTATAAATGTCGAATTTGTCAATGACGACTTCGGTACTAAGGATTCTAGTATTTGCATAAGAGGCACCATCTATGACGACGAGCCGGACTTTGACTATTATGGAGTGCCTCGGGATGTTGTAGATTTATAATATAGTACCCCATATGATATGCATATTGTGATGTTCAAATGTGAATGGTTCGATAAGACACCAAATATCGGTTGGAGAATCGATAAACAATTTGGATTCGTCGATATAAATTATCGCAGGAGGTATAGAGGGTCCGACACGTTTGCGATAGCAAGTCAGGCTATTCAAGTCTACTATACAAGCTACCCAAGACGTCGTAGAGATCGATTTGACTGGTGGGAAGTATACAAGATTAAATCTAGAAATAAATTCAACGTTGGAGACCCAGCATACCAAGAGGACGAGATCGAAAAGTTCCAATACTTGGGACAACAGTCGGATACCATGGATGTTGAATTAGAGGTTGATATACCTCCCGCTGCAAAAAATAGAGGGGAGAAAGATGTTGATATACAAGACTTAGATGTCAACCAGGGGAGAAAGAGGCATCTTGTTCCAAGTATTGAGATTGAAGAAGAAGAAGAACTTGATGAGGATGAGGATGAGGATACAGATGAAGTCGACGATGAGGATGAGGTTGATGATGAGAATGAAGACGAGGCCGAGGACGAGGACGAGGACGATGACGATGATTAAATATCGGTATATTTCAGTTCATGTTTTTGTCGAGGCCAAGGACGAGGACGATTCAGTTTAAATTAAACTTTTGTATTCTTATTTCAGTTCATCTTTTTATCGTTCGATCATCTACTTATTGTATGATTTTCTTTTTGCAGATGGCACTCCGAGTCCTACTCGTCTGGGCGGCACTCATCGCCCTGCTGCTGGTATATATATTTTAGTTTAAATTTATATTCATTTATACTTCTATGTTATTAATTATGGCTCTTGAAGAGAACTGTTAATGCAACAATATGATTGTTTTGTTTCAGAATATGAAATTTGGTAAGCTCTCTATGGAAAAACAACTTGAGAATTCAATCTTCTCATCCATGCAGTTGTTTCCAGACAGTGGCGTACAGCATGCGTCCCCTCCCCCCCCCGCACCATAGTATACTACATATCTACACATGTCAAGTTATATTTATTGACATTGAGCTAACACACATCTTCTCTGCGAAGTAGACATGGCTAAACTTCTTCCAAGCGGCTTTCGAATGTCAAAATCATTCAAAGTCTGCCTCTTCTTTACCGTTGAAACCTTCGAAGAAGGATACATAAATATCCAACATCAGATAGTTAGATTTCGTTGATATTTTTTAAAGTTCTTCACTTTCTTCATTCTTGATTTTGCACAAGATTAAGGAAAAATGTTACGATTATTTAGTTAAATCTCCCACAATTTTATCTGTCAACAGAAACCAATCAAGGAAAAACCTAAAGAGTAAAGAAAAATGAGTCTTACATATTAATCGAGTGAAGTGAAAGATTTAAGCAACCATGAAACAATTTTGCATACGAAATCAGCATTAGCTTGCTAATTGAAGAAATAAGAAACCTATTAACCAAAACAAATACAAAAAATTCTGCCAAAAAAGAACCCAAACCCTAACATTTCTCTAATCAAATTACCTATCAATCGAGTGTACCTTCTTTTCGCTCCAATTTTTGTGGCGATCGCCATTGCAGCGATGGAGAGTAGCAAATCGAAGTCGCAGCGGTATTGGAGTTGTCGAATCGATGGCAGCGAGATGAGGAAATATCAAAGAGACGAGGGTCAGCTGCGGATGAAGAACTATCAGAGGGAGAGAGACAGAGAGACCGTCGGAGAGAGGAGGAGAGGTCTAGGGCTCGGGGAAGGGTCGGGGGGAGAATGAGATGGAAGAAACCCATTTCCCCCCAATAATACTTTCTATATCATGTGATTTGCACACGGTAGAGTTTTTTAAATTTTAATTTAATTTTATTATGTTTTCTAACGGCTTTAACCGTTACAAAATATATATATGCGTTACTAATAATAAAATTCATTTTTGGGTATTTATCCTAATATCTTTTTTTATTTGCCAACGGTTTTTTAGTGTTAGGAATTTGTAACGTTAAAAAAATGTTAGAATTTGGAAAAAACTTGTGTTAGGAAAAACCATATTTTGGTGTAGTGTGTGTTCTATTTACAGGGCATGGTTGCGAGCACTCGTGCTGGTGGTGTTGGTCGTGGTCGTGGTGGTGGTGGTAGTGGTCGTGGGCATGGGCGTGGTGGTAGCGGTCGTGGTCGCCAAACGTATTCCCCGGATGTGACCTTCGATCCCGACCTGGAGAGCCCGGGCACAAACTCTTCCCGCCGTCAATCTACCTCGGTGCCACCATCATCTTCGTCGAGGCCTGCGACTCCATCCGCTAGAGGATCCGTTCTGCCACCGGATGCACCAGCGGATGCAGCAGCGGACCCAGCAGTTACTGCACGGTGGGCCCCGGAGTACCCCCGGATTCAGTTTTATCCTGTTACCGGGGAGTACATGCGCAGACCCTCTGATCCTCCGACGCCACCAGAGAGGCCAATGGGCGAGTTCCGACGAGAGATATGGCCCGCGGGTGAATCGTAAGTAAATATAAGTTAATTTATTAAATTTGTTTTATTTATTCAAGTCAATAATCCAGTCGTTGCTTCTTTATAGATTTTTCTCGTGGGATGTTGCCCGGATTCTAGGGCACATTATCCGAGATAATTACCATGGCCCCTACCTCAATTTTTCTGAGGTGCCTCAGGACAGACAGTACGTCTGGCTCGACGAAATGAGGGTATATATCTTTTGGTTAATTATTAATTATTCTTTAATTCATTAATTTTTTTAATTACGTGATATTTAAATTTGTATGTCAGAGGACGTTCTGGTGGCCCCCCCCATCGCGAGGAGGCGATCTGCAGGACCTACAAAGCCGCCGCCAGAAAGAAGATACGGAATGCGGTGTACGACCTTCGTACGGCACATACGAAGAAGGACTGGATCCGGGCGGAGTACTATGTGAAGATGTTGGGGAAGATGGATACTCCTCAATACAAGGAGAAATCAGAGAAAGCCAAGACGAATAGACATGCCGCGGGTTTACATACGGGGGGATCAAGGTCCCACACATTGATGCGTGCAGAATTGGTGAGATACCGTAAATTCATTCCACTATTTAATTTGGTACTATTAATATACGAAGTTAATTAAATTCTACGTATGCAGGCCCAACGGACAGTGAAGGAGGGGAGAGAGACGGAGGCGGTCACCGCTCACGAAGTATTCGTGCATATGCACAAGAGGTGGAAGGACGGGAGCTTCGTCGACGCGAGGGCCCAGGATAGGCTGCGTATCGTGAGGCACTCCGTCGGATTGAGCCCCCTGCCGAGGATGCCGACGAAACGATGCCCACCCAGACGCCCTCTTCTATGGACGCTCGCTACGACGACGTGTTCATAGAATCCGCCGGTGGATTTAGGAAAGGGCGCCTCTACGGCTTAGGTTCCATGGCGTCGTCGTTGCAGGCGTCGACTCCGAGATATCCACCGCCTCCGCCTCTGCCTCCTTCCGCGTGCCCCCCGCATACGATGTAAGGACGCAGCTTGCGACTCTCGCCACAATGGTGTTGGATTTGCAGGCGATAGTGCTGGGGCACTATCCGCGTCCTTCTAATGCTCCCGATCCGTCTGCTCCTGGTCCGTCTGCTGCCGGTCCTGCTACAAAAAAAGTGAATTTTTGGGATGGCTAAAATTTGTAATAAAAAGTGTCAAAATCGTCCCAAATTATGATTTGGGACGGATTGAAACGGTGCTATTAGGGTGGCGTGGCAAAAAGTTTTAGGACAGAAAAAGCCGTCCTAATTGAATTTTAGGGTCGAAAAACTAATCGTCCCAAAAGAGTCTGAATTATTATATTTTTATGACAAATTATTAAACTGTCCCAAAATATAAGTAGTTGAGACGAATAAAAACCGTCATAAAAATTAAGGAATGGATTGAAAAGACTCAGAAAAGGATATAGTTCATTTTTAGGACATTTATAGATCCATCCCAAAAAGTAATAGAAATCGAAAAAATTATTACGAATAATTTTTTTTCATGTTCCTATAAAACATACAATTGAAAGACATAACACATCTATATATAACTATATAAGTTCAATTGCAAAATGAACTAAAAAGCTTTACATCATTAAGTATCATTTACCATCATTTACAAAATAAATCTAAAATATATTACATGAATCCACACCATCACATACAAAATGAACCCATCTACAACATCACTTACAATGAACTCAAAATGATTTAAATATTTTCTATTAAAAGTTTACATAATAGGGTGATTTAACATCAGTGATACCATGAACCCTAGGGACCCTCACTTCAGGATCTCCATGACATCCAAATTCCTGTTGGGAATAAAGCGCGGAAACCGTTCCCCCAAACCAGAAAGTCCTGCGAGAGAACCGAGCAAAAGCACACAAACCAAAAATTCCAAACACAATCGCAGACACAAAGATTTTTGACGTAGAAAATCCTTGCGGAAAAAAACCACGGGACGATTGGAGTCCAACCCTGAAGAACCTCCACTAATGAAATAAAGAGAATACACCCTCTACAAGCTCCTTCCGATCCAACACGGATCACCACAACTCACTTGAAAGAAGAAAAAAATTTGATTACGGACTCCGAAGGACAAGAGATGTCGAAAAATTATTCGAAGCAATCTCTCCTTCACAACAGTCCTTAATCCTCTCTCTCTCTCAAAGATTGTAATGCACTCTTGTTTTGAGATAATTTTCCATCTAGCATGCATCACCCATTTATAAGCCCTTGGTAATCCATACATGGAAGGCCAATATATATGAAAACTTCCAATATGCATCAATCTTATATTTAATAAAAATCCAATCATAATTGGCTTGCCATAATTCGAAGCCCAATTATATGGAAAGCTACTATATGAAGGTTCCAATCATAAATATATAATCAAAGTAAATATGGAAATCCAATCATATATTTTCTTACCATATATGTTCCAAAATAGGATCCATGCACTCCCCGAGCTTCTCCGACACACGGATGGCGCTCGTCGCTCTTCGGATATTTTCCACATAGGTTGGGAACCCCACCCACTCCAACAAATCTTCCCCTTCACAACTAGGTGGAGGAACTCGTCATCCCGACGATCCGCCTACAGTACTCAAACTTCTCCCTTGGTAGAACCTTCGTGAGCATGTCCGCTCCATTGTCATCAGTATGGACCTTCTCAAGCATCGCGTCCTTCTTCTCAACCACATCTCGTATCCAATGATACCGAGTCTCAATGTGCTTAGACCGACTATGAAATGTCTGGTTCTTCACAATATGAATAGCATTCTGACTGTCGCAAAGCAAAGTATACTGCTTTTGCTTCAGCCCCATTTCCTGCAACAGCTTCTTCATCCACAGTAGCTCCTTGCAAGCCTCCGTCGCCGCAATGTATTCCGCCTCCGTCGTAGATAAGGTAATACACTTCTGCAATCGCGACTGCCACGATACCGCTCCTCCGGCAAACATCATAACATAGCCCGAAGTCGATCGCCTCGAGTCTATATCTCCAGCCATATCAGCGTCGGTATACCCAACCAGCTTCGGCTCATCACCACCAAAAGAAAGTCTCCAATCGGCAGTGCCCTGAAAGTATTGTCACTTCCCGTTCCCAGAATACGTATTTTAATGAATGTACTGATTGAATGTATTTATTTAATATCTATCATGTATTGCTCTGTATTTAAATTCCTTTAAATTTTACGCTAATTATTTTTCTGCATTTTACTTTCTGCTTTGCTTTTGGGTTCGGCCTGAGTTGGTTTATTTTTTGGCCTTGGGTGGTTCAACATGAACCCACCTACCACCACCCCCATTTAAGCCCCATCCCCTTTCTCTCTCTTCATTACTTCTTCTCATTACTCTTCTTCTTCCTCATAACTCTCCCACCAACCTAGGAGAGCTAGACAAGTACAACTTGCTTCTTGATGGATCTCCAATTTCGTTGTTCCATTGCCTTTCTCACAAGATTCTTAGATACTTTAGTACTTAGCATTTTCAATTTCCATGGCTCATTTTGTGTAGATCTAAACTTGTTATATTTTTGGATTTTAGGATTTTGATCTAGCTAACCTTGTTATTTCCAAGTTTTGATGGTTTCATGTTATAAAGAATTTCGTTCTACCCCATTTTGACCTATGAAAGTCCAGATTTGGGCTTGGAATGAAGGATTTAGAGAGCTTGGAAGCAATGGCTTCCATAATTCTGTTCTCAAAAAATTTGGAGAAGAAGAACAGTTTTGTTGCATGGGCTCCTGGCCGCATGGCCTTGTCAGCGCTGAGCCGCATGGGATTCGTTTTAACCCTAGCCGTATATGCATATTCCCCAGCCGCATAAGGCCCAGTCCCATCTTGCCGCATGAATCCCCAGCCGCATGATTTCGAGACCCGAGCCGCATAGGGCCCAGATCCCCTAGCCGTATAGACCTAATTATCCTGAGCCGCATGAGAGTTTACTATCCCAGCCGCATGAGAGTTTACTATTCCAGCCGCATGAGAGTTTTACTTCCCAGCCGCATGAGGCTTGACTTTTTCACCCGCATAAGCTGTTTTCCCTTGGCCGCATAAGCATGGCACTTAGTTCGTGGTGTATAGAAGGATCATGACTTTCCCGACCGCATGGATAGGCATCTATCTATTGCCATAATGCCTTTTGGCTGATTCTTGTCCCGAATTGACATTGATTGACATTGATTGTGACCTTGACTGATAATTGATCATGCGTTCCTAGTTGGAACTAAGAGACTGGCTAGTCGCCTTATTGAATTGAATGAGACACGTTCATATTAACTATGAACTATTGCAATCGATTGGCCGATCTCGAATATTGGCATAGGCACGTGCAGGCTTCAATTTATTTTTCTACAAAAGCAGCATGTGTACTTTATGGTCAAGGTATGATTATTCCGTGGCTAGTTTTGATTGTTGCATTACGCTATGTAAGACCTACAACCTAACAGTATGGGCATCGTTGTAGAGTTGTGCATATCGTACTTATACGAAAGAACTCATTCTGAAGGACCATGATCCACGACATGAGATTTCACTTATGTCACGACCCGCACCCACTGTGAGGGTACGAGAACGTAACAGCGCCCAGCCTACGCCGCAGTGTCGGCGGTAGAGCGTTGTTCTAGGTCATGAACTATAACTAACATAACATGAAATACTCTCCATAAGGAGGCCAACACAGAGGTACAACTCAATCACAACCTATAGATAGAATATGGCACGATAAAATAGATAAAGAAATCCTCAACTGAGGTATAGTAGAATGAAATAACAAGTTAACAACTACTAGTCTCAACATCTCTAAATATACAACTCTGAAAATAAGGACAACAGCTAAACATGAAAAAGGAAACAATCTAGACTATCTAAACTACGCAATGGGTATCATCCTCAGCAGCTGCCTGAACCTCCCCAGGGGTCCAAGTCGCGAGTGTCATCTAGACAAGCTCCAAGGTAAGGGGTGCAGGGTTCCTCATCATCCTCTGTAAAATTTTCAATATGTCCAGTCATGACGGGAGTGACTACAATACATCTCACGCAGATCATAACAGGTTAGAGAATATAAACATGCAAGAGAGTACGATACATGAAACTGAAAGAAAGTACATGATGTAAACAGAGAGAGAGAACTATAATAGAAATATCTACTATAAGTAGAGAGCTACGAGTGACTAGTGATTTAGAGTACAAAGTCGACATGTGAACGGCTTGATTTGCACATGGCTATACTAAAGAGGCGTACATGGCTATTCTACTTTGGAATTGTTCACATGACTATTTATACTCCCCCATACCCCAATCAATACTCAAGGATCCAGACAAGTTATGTTACGTACATGGTTTTTACATGAAGCCCATAAATGGGTGCACATAAAGTATACATGAGAGCTCATAAATGAGTGCACATGAAGTTCACATGGGGGCCCATAAATGGGTGCACATGAAATTCACATGAATGCTCATAAATGAGTGCACATGAAGTATAGGTTATACATGAGATACATGGGAAATATGACCGAACATGAGAGCACATGAGAGTACACGAGCATGCATGAACGAGCATGAAGCACATAAGAAACATGAATAACATGAGAGCGAGGAATATATGATGTACACGAAACACATGACATGATGTATCCGATGCTCCCGAGGGGGATAACATCTCAATGTAGGGATCCATATAGTACCAATCCGTGATGATATCGTGACAGCATCAAATAAGGTAAACTAGAGCAGGAATATAATTCTAAGCAAGTTATGAAATGATCAGAGAATGTACTCGCCTGGTATCTGAATGTCTGAAGTAAATATACTGTCCGAGATGAGGTACCTGACTCCTAGTTGGAGCAACACAAGTTAAGACGTATACAGGGAATAATAATTGAAATCTACAATGCATATGCATGCTGTCTAGGTCAAACTAGACTAAAGTCAACTCTTGGTCAACTACACTAGTCAAACTAGGTCAACTAGGTCAAGGCTGACCCAAACAAGTCTAATAAGTCTCACTAGGCCTAACCAAGCCTAGGCTAGCAACACACACAACCCCAAGATCAAGGACCACACAAGCATATATATATATATATATATATATGTACATAGCACTCTATAATACATATATGTATATTGCATTACACATCACAACATGCATACACATATTCATACAACAAGGTATCTATATAATATGCATACTATCATGCTTGTATGTATATATACCATATATATATAGAAGAAATGAAAGAGTGAAGGGTGAAATGTACAATGTGTGTAGAGTGAGGGTCATGTTCAGTCAAGTTATCAAAGTGGTAGTGTAATATAGGTTAGTGTAATGGTGTGTATGTGTGCAATAGGATAGGTGTGTGTGATACATTGAGTTCAGTCATGAGTGTATAGCCACATAGCTAGGTTCAGTTTAGTGTTCAATTAAAGGGTTAATATAGTGTGTAATGCATGTGTCAAAGTGTGAATGAGTGCACAGATATTCTTAAATTTTAAACAGTACAAAGTGTGTGTGGAAAAAGCAGTGTGAAAACAGTGTAACCCAAATCAATGTGTGAGTGATTGAACTCAGTGTCAATCTCAGTTTTTGTAGAGTGAAGTGGGTGTGTATATGTAACTGGAAATCAGTGTACAATGGGATAGTACAATAGAGAATATAAAGACTGAACAAAAAGGAATTTGGTCTGTCTATGTAAGGTACTGAACTAAAGCTAATATAGGATTGAACAATAAGGGAAATGGGGATTGACACTAAGCTAGACAAGTAGCAAATGCTACTGCCACAAGCTGGTACAAGTCCCTCAAGGGTTGAACCCAAACTTGGCTTTCTAACACCTGAACTGGGGTTCAAGGATCTGAACAAAACCTATGGCATGGACTGAACTAAAGGAATTGGGATTCTCTATTCGAATCAAGATCCTACATATATAATGCTAACCAATATATGAGTTGGACAGAACAAATATATGAGGTTAAGGTATGGGCTGATGTAGATAAATGGACTGCAACAGTAGAGAGAATTGTGGATTGACACAAGTTAGCATGGACAGGAAGAGCAAATACTGGGCACCCTAACCAACTGAGCATCAAACAAAATAACAATTGTGGGCAGAACTTAAGGAATTTACTGAACATACAATGTTGGATATTAACTTGGGTGGACAACATTAATAGGGATGCATGACAGAAACAACTAATGACTGCATTGAATCTCTTAGCTAGGGACAAGACTTTATGATATGGGTCAAGATACTTAACATATGGTGTCAATAGAGAGTGTGTTAGGAAAATGTAAATGTGTGCGTGTGTGTGGTAAAGTGTCAATAGAGTGTCAATGGGTGTGAATGTGAATTAGGAATCTGTGAGTGTGATAGTGTCATGAGAGTGTTAATGTGATATAAACATGTGTGTGTGTATGATATATTAGAGAATAGGAAAAACAGTGAGTGTAAAACCTGTGAACAGTGAGGGTCACATGTGAGGTGCACTAGTGATAGGAAGGTGACAGTGTTATATAGGAAATAGTGAGTGTCACAAAGAAATCACAATGACAGTTTATAACTAGAACCAGATGACAGTTCAATAAACAAATTTCAAAACAATTCACATAAATTAATCCAACTCCCTCTTGACAGTTCATATCAACCCATAACAGTGAACTATCATCTCAGGAATTGGGTTCCAGGAAAATGAAACCTACATGACAGTTTATTAACAACCTGATTTCGATTTCATTCAAAAACCTTCACATGATAACATCTACTAACATGGATTAACCAACAGTGAACTAACTCAAGGTATAGGAATTAAACATAGTGATTAGTCACCAAGTTTCAGTTTGTACTGGAATAAATTCAGTTTTGAATAGGGAATGTAAAAAAAATCAGAAATGGAGATTACACTAAGTATCAGTCACACATTTATCAGTCCAACAATATCAAAATCCTATTTTGAAATGCAAAACAAAATCCAAAACTGTAAAATCAACCAACAGGAACTATTACACATGTCCAGGATCTAAATATGGGAATTAATCTTTCATCTCAGTTGAAACTGGAATTTAAGTTTAGGAATTGAGGACTGTGCAAGGCATCAATTCAATCTATCAAACCCAATTTCGAAAACTAAAAACTAACACCAGTCATTAATCATCATTGCAATAGTTTAATACACATGTATAGGTGAATTTAACATGAAAATTAAACAAGGAAAAATAGTTTAGACAGAGAATTAAACTCAGGTTTTTAGAATGTTTCTCAGGTATTCGAAAATGACAGTTAACACAGTCCAAAACTCCAATTCAAAACCCGAACTCCTAATGCCAATCACAACCAATCATTTAGACAAATCCATACATGTGTAAATGAGCTAACAAGGAAAGACATCACAACAAAATCGAATTTAAATTCTGGAAAAAAGAAGAATAGTAGTATTAGGAAGTTTCAGAGAATTAGGGAAAATTCCCAATTCGAAAACCAATACCCAATGAGCTTAAACTATCAGGCATATAGGAATATTCCCCACGTGTACTCGTGTCTAGGGGGGTCCATTCGTTTCCAGGAACTGGACACGAAGTGTCCCAAATCGAAATGGTACAGTCGACTGAAACTGGCAGTGGGGACTGCCTCGTGCAGCCATGTCGTGCACGATTGCGCACAACATAGGGCACGAACACCCATGGGCTCGTGCACACACAAAGAGGGGGCATAGGGCTAGGGTTTAAAGTTTCTGACACGAGTCCAAGTCGTGTCTGCACGCGAGGCGAAAGCCGTGTCAGTGGCCTCTTCCCGCGCGGAACAGTGCAGTGCATTAACGGTGCACTCATGTTTTCGTGTCCGACACGACACGACGTGTCCTGAAACTCGATGGGGGTCTGTCAGTGATGGACCCCACCTCTGTGTCAAGTGGCAAGAGTCCACGTGTCCAATTCGTGGAGAAAACGGTGTGTGTCATCAGGGCACCTGTGCGCTGTGTCGTACAGCGTGTCCACGGCCGTTTCCGACACGGAAACGACACGAATTCGTGTTCAGTCAGTAGGGTTTTGAAAACACACATCAAGGGCTTCACAAATATGTAATTTGTTTTAGAAAATACAAAGATTTAATCCATTCGAGCATTTTATCAAACACCTACATAGATATATTGATACGTGTCCGATACGAACACCAAACGGACACGAAATCCACCCAAACTCTAGGGAAAGCTAGGGGACACCTAGGGCTTCCTATCCATGCAAAGAAAACAAAATTTGGTGGAGGGAATAGGGATTTACCTATATGTGCAATTTGCATGAAAAAGTCTCAAATGGGGGTGTTCTCCTTGATG
The DNA here is from genome assembly GCA_029216955.1 of Iris pallida. NCBI lineage: Eukaryota > Viridiplantae > Streptophyta > Magnoliopsida > Asparagales > Iridaceae > Iris > Iris pallida. Next base: position 14,997,965 of record JANAVB010003000.1, on the reverse strand, counting down.
GCCAAAAGCTCCAAATTGTTCCTCCACTAAAATATTTACCATGGACAGAATGTATTCGTGGATTAGATTCTAATGCAAGAAGTTTGGTTGAAAAAGGATAAGAAATGGAGAAGTTATGAATGAATGAAGTTGGAGCTCACCTTGTTCTTGAGAAATAGAAAAATGAATAAAGGAGGCAAGGGTTTTTGGAAGGGATTAAATAGGGGGAATCCCAAAGATGGTTGCCCTAAAATCTAGGGCTAGGGTTGATCCAAGGGTTCTCCATCAATCCAGACAAATCAATGGCTAGATGAATCCTAGGTAGCCTATCACTAGTCTTAACTAAACAATATGACTAATGACTAGCCAAAATCACAAATCATGACTAGCGATGACTAATCCCAAATCTAACTTAGTCTAACCATGACTAACTAGGACTAATCTAGGTTAAGTCAAATCTAGGTTAGGCTAAACACAACACAAGACAATCAATTAAATGATATTAAAACCACACCATCCCATTAATTATATTAAATTCCAAATAAATATATATTAAATTCAATTAATTCAAAATGACCAAAATACCCTCAAGCTAAAAATAATGAAGTACCCTAATCACATGGCTAGGCTCTAGGGTTATACTAGCAAGATACCAAATCACAAGTCATGATTTTAAATAGTTTTAAAATGATTAAAAATTACCAAAAATTATATTATTATTTAAATATCATAAATAGATAATTAAAATCACAAATTTTCAAAATTACCCTCTTTTAGAAAACTGGGTGTTACAACTTAACATAGAGACTACTAAGTTAAATAAAATAATGATTGCATGGAGAGAATGGATTCCCGAGTTCTTACATGGCAGCCATCTTTGGGACTATTAGTGCCCGACATGCCGGCTGGTTCCAACAAATACTGTAAATCTGCCACACGGGCAGGGAGCGGTATCTGCTTATATTATTTATTGTATATTGATGACGGACGTCCCGTTGGGACTCGTCTAAATTCATGATTGGCGCAATTGATTGATTGGGTAGACTAGCCTTGCTTGTACATAGTAAGAACTGAGGAATCCTTATTGCATATTTCTAAGGTAACTTGGAACTCACAGTAGCAAGCCGTAGTAGTTGAATGGCCGTTTAAATTGATTTGTTTGTGTACTGTATCTACTCTGTTGACTACCGAGATGATCAGAATATCAGGACATGACGGGTCAACTTCTTTCCTTGTTTGGTTGGGAAGTTGGTTTGAAGTGTCGTGATGTTATGTGAATTCCAGTAGCAAGTAGAGACTACTTATTATATTCTTAATGTTACTACTAGTTCTAATTCCTCATATCGTGCTTCCTTGTGGTACTTGCTATTAGAGGTCTAATCTCTCTGGTTTTGCATGGCCAGATTTAGAGCCGGTTCCCGAGGACTCAGCTTACTTCCACCTTCAAGATGGTCAATACTAGAGGGATGATCGCAGGAGGACACGAGTGGGTTCCTTACTTCCCTGCTTATTTTTTTACTTACTTTATACCTTGCCGTTTGGCACCGACATGTTAGTCGGATTGTCTTGTACTTACTTTTATATAATTATAACTAAGTCGGGCTGTAGCTGATAACAATTGTGTATACTTAGCTACATCATCTGGCTATGTTTTGTAAAGCCAGATGTCAAGAATATTTTGACTGAGCATTTGGGACATCTTACTGCTTTATCTTACATGTTCTCTATTTACTGTTTTTTGTTTGAATGATTGAGACAATAGATGTTGAGTAACCCTAGTAAGACTTTCATGCAGTATGCACCTCCTCGTCTTTTTAGACAGCATTGATCGTATTATACGGTACTCATCTACCCGTAATACGTAGCTGGCTGAGTCATTCCCCCGCTCTCCAGTATTCTGGTTCTGGGGCGTGATAGTTATCGTAGAATCCACTTGACCGCACTCCAATGTACCCTTTTAGGATTTGAAAGGTACCTGCTAACTGTGCCAACTACATGAGTGATGTCTGGCCTCGTACACACCATAGCATACATAAGACTTTCCACAGCTGAGGCATATGGAACCCGCTCCATATCTTCTTTTTTATCCTCGGTAGATGGACACTGCTCCTCAGTGAACTTAAAGTGAGCCGCAAGGGGGCAACTCACTTTCTTCGACCCGTCCATCCCGAAATGCTGAAGTACTCGATGAATGTACTTCTTTTAGGACAAGTGTAGCAGCTTGGAATCTCTCTCTCTCGGCTGATCTCCATTCCAAGAATAGTCTTTGCTGTACCCAAATCCTTCATAGAGAAGGCCACGCCCAGTTGGCGCTTCAACTTCGCTATCCTAGTGGCATTCCGACCCACTAATAGCATGTCATCTACATAGAGCAATAAAATAATAAAATCATCATCGACAAAATACCTCACAAATATACAGTGATCCGACGTCATCCGTGCATAGCCATGCTCCCCCATAAACGACTCGAACTTTCTGTACCACTGCCTCGGAGCCTGCTTCAGACCATACAAGATATTCCTCAACCGGCAGACCAAATGTGACTTGCCCTTCTCACAGAATTCCTCTGGTTGCTTCATGTATAACTCCTCCTCAAGATCACCATGGAGGAATGTCGTCTTCACGTACATCTGCTCGACCTCCAAGTCGAGACTGGCTACCAATGCTAGCACCACTCGAATAGACGAATGCTTAACGATAGGCGAAAAAATCTCATCATAATCCATATCTTTCCGCTGACCGTAGCCTTTAATTATCGGCCTCTCTTTGTATCGAGGGCGAGTAGCATCATCCGTCTGCTTCACTCTAAACACCCATCGATTCTTCAAAGCCTTCTTGCCCTTTGGCAATCACACCAGCTCATAAGTGGAATTGGCGTGTAAGGAACTCATCTCCTCCTGCATAGCCTCCATCCACTCCTGCCTGTGTTCGCCTTCCATAACCTCTGCAAAACTTTTGGGCTCTCCTCCATCAGTCAATAGCACATACTCACCCGGTGAGTATCTCGTAGATGGTCGACGTACTTTGTCGCTCCTTCTCAGTGGAGCTACTGGTGCTGGATGTATACCAACAGCCTCCTCCTCTTCAGGAACCGCCTTCCCGGCATGCTCATCCTCCTGAGGGACACCCTGACCACCATCAGTAGGCTGATGATCAAGGTTGGGAGCATCTCCATTAACTGGCTCTCCCATAATTGGATCCTCTGCGATGTCCTCTGGAAACTACTCGAAGCAAAATGACTCTAACTCAGGCAATTCCTCAGCCTCAGAAGGCGTCTTGGAATCCTGAGTGTTGGTCATGGTCTGATCTTCGACGAATACCATATCCCTGCTTCTGTAGAGCTTTCTTCCCACCGGGTCGTAGAGTCTATAGCCAAACTCATCCCGACCGTAGCCGACAAAGACACGTCGCCTCGTCTTCGGCTCAAGTTTGGACCTCTCGTCCTTCGGTACATGCAAGAAGGCCTTATAGCTAAACACTCGCAGGTGATTGTATGACGGCTCTTTACCGTACCATACTTTGTCAGACACATCATCCTGCAAAGGAGCACTAGGAGATAAATTAATAACATAAGCAGCTGTGAGAAGAGCCTCACCCCAATAACTGCCCGACAAGTTTTCTTCTGACAGAAAATACCGTACCCTCTCCATCAGTGTCCTATTCATGCGCTCTGCTACACCATTGAGCTGAGGTGTCTTGGACGGAGTCTTCTGCTGTCGTATCCCTTGCTCTCTGTAATAAGCATCAAAGGGACCAATGTATTCGTCGCCGTTGTTGGACCGAACACACAATAACTTCTTGCCCGTCTCTCTTTCAACAGAGGCCTGAAACTCTTTGAAAGTAGGCAGCACCTGATCCTTGGTCTTTAAGGCATAGACCCAAACCTTCCTGGAACAGTCATCAATAAAAGTTACAAAGTAAGATGCGCCACTAATAGATTTTACCTTCATAGGACCGCAGATATCCGAGTGAATCAACTCGAGCAACGCCGGCTTCCTTGAACTTGGGTGACTTTGGAAAGACATCCTATTTTGCTTCCAAGCTAAGAGTGCGTGTACTTCTCCAACTTTGTAGACTTGAGCCCTGGAATCACCTTCATGTTTACCAAGTAGCTCATCTCCTTCTCGCTGATACGGCCGAGCCGCCTGTGCCATAACTCGGAAGACGCATCACAGACTGCGTTCACCGCTTGTGCCCCCTGTGCGCTCCCCTCCATATAGTAGAGACCGGACTTTTGCTTCCTCTGCCAATCACCATCGAACCTCTGGAAAGCTTCCACTGACTATTCTCGAAGAGACTGAAGAATCCCTCGTCATCCAACCTTCCAACCGATACCAGGTTAAAATGGATATCAGGGACATGACGAACATCATTGAGAACAAGAACTGTACCCGTCTTTATCCTCAAATGTACATCTCCAATGGCAATCGCCTTTGACATATCTCCATTGTCCATCTTCAACACTCCACAGTCGCTTGTCGTATAAGTGGCAAATAGTGCCATGTTGTGAGATACATGTGCTGAAGCCCCTGAGTCCACCAGCCAAGAATTGTTATCGTAGGCGAGGTTTGTGACAACCTTATCACCTACGACGATCATATCGTCTCCATGTATCGAAGTCGTCGCTGTAGTGTTCTCATCTTGCTTTCCCTTGTCGTCCTTCTTCTCTCTCTTCCAAGTGAAACATTTCCGCTTGATGTGACCCTTCTTGCCACAGTGGTAACACTTCGAGTCCTCGTACCGACCCTTGGACTTCCCCCTGCTCTTGTCTTTGCCACCACCTGGACTCCTGCTTTTGCTCCTTCCGCGGCTCTCTGAAACCAATACCTCTGAGTGGTGGAATGTGGATGAAGTACCCTGAGAATGTCTCCGTATCTTTTCATTCAACACCCCGCTCTTGGCAAACTCCAGACTGACTACGCCTTCCGGAGCAGAAGCGATCATAGATACTCGTACGGTCTCCCACGAGTCTGGCAATGTACATAGCAACCAAAGTCCTTGAACCTCGTCGTCGAACTTGACTCCCATCAAGGATAGCTGGTCCACCACGCCCTGGAACTCACTCAAGTGATCCGTAATGGATGCACCATCTTTGTACCGCAGACCCATCATCATCCGGATCAGGAACATTTTGTTTATCCCGATCTTTTTTGCGTACAAAGATTCCAGCTTCTCCCACAACGTCTTCGCATGCTTAATATTGGCAACGTGGTTGTACACGTTCTCGTCAACGAACTGCCGCATGTACCCACACACCTGTATATGCTTGAAGTTCCAGTCTTCATCGAATTTTTTACTGGGCTTCTCGGATACAAATACTGGAAGATGTAGCTTCTTGACGAACAACAAATCCTTTATCTTGCTCCGCCAATAATGGTAGTTAGTACCGTTCAGGTTTACCATGCGCACCGACTTCGCGTCCATCTCTGCTTCCTGGTTTGACTGTCAACTCCTGACACTTCTTTGAACCTAAAGCTCTGATACCACTCTGTTGGGAACGAAGTGCGAAAAACCGTTCCCCCAAACCAGAAAGTCCTGCGAGAGAATCGAACAAAAGCACACAAACCAAAAATGCCAAACACAATCGCAGACACAAAGATTTTTGACGTAGAAAACCCTTGCGGAAAAAAACTACGGGACGATCGGAGTCCAACCCTGAAGAACCTCCACTAATGGAATAAAGAGAATGCACCCTCTGCAAGCTCCATCCGATCCAACACGGATCACCACAACTCACTTGAAAGAAGAAAATTTTTGATTGCGGACTCCGAAGAACAAGAGATGCCGAAAAATTATTCGAAGCAATCTCTCCTTCACAATAGTCCTTAATCCTCTCTCTCTCTCTCTCTCAAAGATTGTAAAGCACTCTTGTTTTGAGATAATTTTTCAACTAGCATGCATCACCCTTTTATAAGCCCTTGGTAATCCATACATGGAAGGCCAATATATATGGAAACTTCCAATATGCATCAATCATATATTTAATGGAAATCCAATCATAATTGGCTTGCCATAATTGGAAGCCCAATTATATGGAAAGCTACTATATGAAGGGTCCAATCATAAATATATAATCAAAGTAAATATGGAAATCCAATCATATATTTTTTTACCATATATGTTCCAAAATAGGATCCATGCACTCCCCGAGCTTCTCCGACACACGGATGGCGCTCGTCGCTCTCCGGGGTATTTTTCACATAGGTTGAGAACCCCACCCACTCCAATAATTCCTTCTTAGTTCATCACCCTCTTTCTGGCCTGAGGTCAAATGGACAACAGATGAAGCAGAACATTGTTTGGTGCAAAGATATGTTGATCGATATTGAACCCTGTGAGCCACAGAATCATCCTCTCTTCATGAATCTGGAAGAAATATTCGCGATGAGAGCCACCATAAGTCATAAGAAAATAGAAACATATTAAATATGTGCATAAATTACTTTCAAGGACACTAAATCCACTAACAAAAATAGGAATGTAAAGTATAAATTACAATCTGTATTGAAGTAAAATACCTTTTTCCCTAGATAACCCATCAATTCCCTGCCTACACTAGAAACCTTCATGTTCTTCACATCACCTCTTATCTCGCTGCATATCCAAACCGTGAGAAATATTCCGACCATTATGGGATTATGTTGTCCACGAAGAGTGAAGAAATACTATGCATGGTTACCTTGTTTTTGGAATCAAGCATAGGGTTCAAAACATGAACTTCCCAATATGTCAGGAAAAAATATGTTGCATAAGCTATGCTTGTGCAATATCAGATCGAACATTCAATGAATATAAACTTAAAGAAATACCTATCTACTACAATGGAAAAATGGAAATAAAGCTCAAACCCAAGTCCAGTTAACAAATCATCTTATTCAGGCATCAACAAAGATTTCAAGTAGAGAACATCATGATGTTGGTGGATTATAGGTAGATAATTAGCAGTGAGCATACATTAACAGAGACATTTATAAAATGGTATATTATCTGGCATACCAAATTCAAAAAAAAAATTAACTTAAGGAAAGAGTTGTTACAACTTACAAAGCTTTGAACGCAACCTGCCTACATAGTATATGTGTTTGTCTTTTTGAAGTTCTCTTTACATTTTTTGTGCTCCATATGCTTGTTGATGCAACCAATTGACTACTAGCATGATGATTGTTGTATTAATAATTATTATATTATTGAGAATAAGGGACAGTTTTTGGTGTCCCCCCTGGGTTCCAATTGGATCTATTGGTAGAACAAAATTGATATCTATTGGCAAACTTTGCTTCCGACAAACCACTAAAGCAGTATTGGAACTTTGTCCTGCCATATTCTAAAAGACTTTATTTGTTTTAAATTAGCTTCCTCTAATAACTTATTACATCGTTTGAAGTAGTTTTGGAAAAAGTTTGGCTGATTTAGTATCCCTCCAAACTCAAAAACCTAACTTGCTTATTTACAGATTCAACCAGGAGATATATTGAGCCGCATCAGCAGTGGTACCGTCGGATGCTATATTTGAGAAAGAAGCAATGAGAGAGAGCATTTTTGATACTATAAGCAGACTTGCTCAACTTGCAACATCACATGGTAGCCGCAGTTGAAAAATAATGCTGGTGAAATGATGCAAGAAAGGTCCTTCATCCTTGATACATTTAGGCTCCGTTCGTCAATCTGAAGGTACTTTAATGGGTTTGATTGTTTCTAGATTCACTAGGAACCCAATAAAAATGAGCCTGGATCTTCTTAGATTCGCACAAACGTACTGAGTATCTTGTGGTTACTCCTCGAATGGGGGCGACTGCCAGCAGGTGAGACCTGCTGCTAGACCAATGAGATCATGGATAAGGTAGCAGCAAACTGCCTGCCACATAAAATTTAGACTTTAAAAGCACCATTATGTTTGGAAAAGTGACCTCTTTTACCTATGTACACCTCCACTACTCCATTTTAGGTCCTTATTCTTCTGACAGATAAAAGATATAAAGTGCATGCCATTCATTCACTGCATTTGTCTTTCTACAGATACCATCTCCAAATTTCTATATAAAACCTTGAATTTGCATTATATGTAGCTATAACCTAAAGACAAGCTTATCAAAAGCCAAAGAAACTAAGTTATGGAACACCCTTGCACTTTAGTAAGGATATTACTTTATTTCTCGCTTTGTTTGGTAATCCTATTTCTTCAACATTACTGGCTTTTATGAACCTTTTAAATTCAGCTGATTAGTTGACCTAGTGGGGCCTCACCTGCTGGCAATTTACCCAAAGGCCAAAAATCATACTAACCATAGGGTATATCGGCAAAGAAGCTCTAGACTTCACTGTTCAATAAACAGGGTATGCAAGTTACATCGTATAAATTTTGTAGAGCTCAGTTACAACTCACTATAGATGCGTCTTACTGCACAAAACTTCTTACGAAATGTGTTTAGACGTGCTTTCAGATTTGGTGTTCTAATGCTGGCATGGAGTAATTGATGCCAAAGAAATAAACTAGTCATGCATGTCAACAAGTGCTAACAAGTATAAAAGGCAACTAGAGCAATATGTAAGACAACTACCTTGATCACATAAAATTTGCAATTGTTCCTGAAGATTTTCCTTTAACTTTATCAGATAGAACATCTTCAAGATCATCTGAAAATGGAGTAAAGAAAAAGAAAAACTATAATGTCTGGCATAATTCCTTATATACATATATAGATGTTAGAGGACTTGCTATTTTCTTTATGAATTAGAGCTGAGAAAAGTTATATACCTTGTAAACCTATCTTCAAGTAACATATGCAATGGGAAGAAAAGACTTTGCTTTAAACGAAAAAAATACAACGAGACATGGTAGTAAATAGGCTAACCATATGAAAGGAGACATCATTGTGGTAATCTGTATTTATAAATGTTAATCTATAGAAAGTTTGACTGCTCACTAAAATGAAAACAATTAACTATAAAAATCATAAGCACTACTTTACCTTGCTTTATCTATTATCGGCCTTATGATATCATCTTGACCGATAGGTGCCATGAGCTGCAGAGTTTTCTCCTCTACTTCTCTGTGGAGAAAAGAAAGGATAGTGGTTAGTTAAGTGACACTAATAAGTTCTCCTAATCAAGATGGTGAATTGTTTTAGAACATGTGAATCTGAAATTGCACTTTTCTTTTCAAGTGCTACGAGCTTTACTTGCCTCAAAAAAGATGGGTGTATAAGCCTACACATAATTCTAAGGAAACCATAATATGGCCATCGAATTTATTGAAGTTCTTTTAAGATAGAGAAGTATATAAAATTTAAACTCCATAAGCATCTTGAGCCTAAATAACTCTATTTTGCTTCTAAAAGGAGTTTAGATTTAACAACAATATGACATAATATAGGAAGGATAAGAACATGTTATAATATTAGAAAATAATTAATGGAGAACTAGTAACCTCAGTAAACAACTTCTTAACTGCACTGTGTGTGTATATATGTTAAATCCTTGATAATAAAACTATATTGACTAGAGAATGCAGGTTCCAATGATTTATATCCATGAACATTGGAAATACAATATAATATCACACTCGCAGAAGTTTATACTTCCTTATGTTGGTTGATTCGAAGAGAGAATTAATAGAAAGATATGTACCAATAGCTTTAGAACATTTAATGATAGAATTGGATGAAATCCTAAGCAGGGCATTGGTATCCCTAGTGTCCATGCTTCTCGTAATCAATCATCAGCTCAAGAACTACATGCATTTGACATGTTCATGATCGATGTTCCCAATATAAAATTTTCAACTATCCATAAGTGTTACAAAAGCAACCTCTGCTTGATTGACAACATCTTTACACCAATAATAATCCTAGTTCATTATAAGGAACCTTCTCTTTTCAAAAATTAGTGTTGTTGTCATTCAAGACCCAGGAATGCTTCAAAAAAATAAGGTTAAACACATTAAATGATAGGAATTTATAAGCTCCTACAAAAATTTACAAAAAAGAAGAGATACATCAATACAAACCATACTATTCCGTATTCGTGCAACAACAAATGCTAAACCCCAATTATCACATCTCTATACACAACTCGAAAGGGAAAAATTGACAACCTAGTCTGTCGATGCCGTACACCGTATGCCGGAACTCTGTCCACAGCAATCTCAGTAATTCTTACACGATATCGAAGCTGACAACCGAATCGGATGAAGCAATCAAATTACTAACTCAACAACATATACTCATATATTTATATGCAAGAAATCTTCAAAAAAAAGGAACAAAATTTACCAACCAAAATTCACGCAAAGGCAAAAATAACCCAGCTCGATATCCTCACATCCTCCTCCTCTTCCCGACCGAAAACTCAGAGGATGAGGCCTCCTTCATCCTCGATCCAGAGACCCAATCATTCTCTGAATGTAAATATCAATGCCTATTTTGAGAAAATGAAGATAAATGCCAATATAGGCCAAAATACCTTGTATGCAGTGCTAGAGCAAACATTACTATAAATAAGAAAATTGGTGAATTGAGGAGAAGGCGCTGGACAAAGGGGTTCTGCTGACGATCGAAAAGATCCTGAGAGAGGAGTCGTGCCGCCTGGCACGCATGGAGGAGCGGGGGCTCCAGTAGGCGACATCTTCGATCTTCCCTCTTTCGATCTATAGAAATGGAGAGGGCTCAGTCTTTCGAAATCGATCTAGGGCTCAGTCCCTCTCTCAGAAATCTAGGGCTCAGTCTCTCTCCTCTCTCTCTCTCTCTTTCTCTCTTTTCACATATATAATTAAAGAGGACAATAGCATCCCTTAGATCTTTCAATCCAATGGTTAGGAGTAATAATTGATAGGAAAAAAGGTTCCTAAAAAAATTGAGATGATACTTTAGGCCGCCAAATAATTGCCATTCCCGCCGAGAATATTTGGGACGGTCCCAGAATTTATTTGGGACCAAAAATATTAATAGTCCCAAATAGGAGATCCATTTTTTAATTTATCCCAAATAAAACTATTTTTTGTTACAAAAAATATAGCTGTCCTAAATAATAATTTTTTAGGACATTTCAAACTAGCGTTCCTATTAGTGTCGTCCCAAAAGCCCACTTTTTTTGTAGTGTTCCGTTTACTGCTGTTGCCGGTGCTTCGGATCGACCTGGTCCTTCTTCCACCGGACGGCTTTCTTTTGACCGCTCTTTCGAGGCCCGCCTGGTACCGGATGCTGCTATCTTGGCGCTCATTGACATGATGTCGTCAAATCAGCTACGCTCGCTTCCTATAAAACTCCTATTTTTTAAATTATTTTTTATTATTTTATTAGACTTCAAATTTAATTTATACAATTTATAGTTTTTATTAATTATTAAAAATTACCTTAGCCATTGTTGAATTTTGGAACACAAGACTAGAATAAATTTTGTCCCGAAAGATGTAGCATTGTGCCTTGACTAGTGTACTAGCCATGCAGGGGGAAGCCTAGCCATGGTGATGTCCAAACTAGAAAAATCAGACCAAATTATGAATTGACTTATTTAAAGTATTTTAATTAAATATTATTTTATATATTGATTTTTAGATGACCCGGTTGGACCAAACCAGCCGAACTGGGCCTGGACCAAACCCAAGTCCATGTAGACATGTGGGGTGACCCAATGTGGCCATGTAGACATATTTTATGTATGAGAAAAATATTTCCTAAATTTTATGTACAAATTCTAATTATTTGATTATTGGTACAAAAATTGGTATTTTATTATTTAAATAATGTTTCCAACATTTGTAAAAATTTTGGACCCGGATAAGAGGTATAATATATGTCCACCCAAAAATTATTATTAGATTATTATATTACTTTAATTTGTTATTAATGTATTTTGAGAATTAATTCTTTATTTAGTAAATGGTGATCTTCTTGCCATCAAAAATATATAGATACGTAAATATATATATATATATATATATATATATATATATATATATATATATATATATATATATATATATATATATATATATATATATATATATATATATATATATATATTTATTTATATTATATATATATATATATATATATATATATATATATATATATATATATATATATATATATATATATATATATGCTCAAATATATTAAATAATTGGTTAGTTGACTTTTAAATAGTATTTGGATTTTAAATAGATTTTTGGTGTATTTATGGATATATATATATATATATATATATATATATATATATATATATATATATATATATATATATATATATATATATATATATTGTTGTTTTAGTTAAAAAAAAAGAAAAGATAAAGCAAAAGAAAAAGAAAAAAATAACAAAAAGTGTGGTCGGCCCCACATGTGGGAACCGACCACACACAGCAGCTTTGTGTGCCCCTTATAAGCAAATAGGAAACTAGCAGCAGCTAGTTGATGGCCGACCCCCCCTTTATACAAGCCACAGTAGACATGGCCGGCCCCTTTTGTTTCCTTTACATATATATATCCATATGTATACACATGTTTTAAAACTAAACCTAAACCCTAATCAATCTGAATCTCTTCCTCCACCCTCTTCCTCCTCTCTCCTCCATCCTCTTCCCTCTCCGCGACGTGCGTGCCCAACCTCGCCAGAGCGACAGCAGTCCCGCCTCCCGGTCGTCACGACGACAACAACAACAACTGTTTTCCACATTAAGGTATCCCACTTCCCCAATCGATATCTCCCCCATTTTAAATCTGTTTTTAGATCCGTAAATTCGTGTAGAAAGCCCACATGACCCTCTTCGAGATTCCCTAGGTGGATTTCGACATGGCCATTCAACTTGCTCTAAAAACTCGAGACGAAGTTGGAGAAAAACCACTTTTCTGGAATATTAAAAACTGAATTGAAACGACAACTTGTCGGCCACTTTTCTCGCTGTCCATTAAACTTTCATAGAAACTAATTGAAGGCAAAGAATAACAACATAACCGAGATTGTAATGCACCTTCTGGATTCACTTTTCATCTAGTATGTAGAAAGTTACACGTTGTTAAAGTTTCACGAAAAATTATAAATTCTGTTTTCAAAAATTAGAAAAATATCCCGATATGGCGTCCGTCCCGACAAACCGGGCGACGTGGTCGTACACTATATGCATCGAAAGGCGCGTATGGATATTGTCGACATGTGGAAACTGACAAAACCCGATTTTGTTGCATGTGCGCGATGAAATCAGTGCGTATCCGTCGAGATACCCCCGTATCGACCCTTTGCAAATTAAGTCACAACTTCGTGTACACTCATCAAATCGCGGCGAAACTTATGCCATTGGACTCAAAATATTTTTCTGGTCCTGTGAGCCAAGTTTGGTTAAATTCAGAGAAGGTTGATCGGGACGCTATTTTGGCGGGCCCACAATCCTACTCAACGGGCAATTTTATGCACGGCCCACCGGAATCCAAAATTGGACATACCATTGGGGTTGTCTCATCAAAACAAATTCGTAGACATATAGTTTGACGACTTTAGAGACCGTAGATATTGGCACGTATTTTGGTACAAAGCGGGTCCAACGGTGGACATCGTTTTGACCCAAAATTACGATTTTGCCCCTGTTCCAGAATTTAACTTTTGGACAGGATTTTCCTAGGCATATCTTATATTCCAAACTCGTTCGTGATGTTTGTTGCAGCATCCGGAGTCATCTGCGAGATTTGGCTTTTCTTGCTTTGTTTATTTGCCGGTTCGAGCTACTGGATTATTCTCTCTTGCACATAACCTCAGGCAAGATACCTTGCCATATTTACTGTTTAAATTTAGTTGTATTTTATTTCAGTTATTGTATCTATATTTTTTGTTTATTATTTTCTTCTTGTATGTGGACTTAGAGTTAAGAGACTTCCGTCAATAGAGTGCATGACATTGACTTTGTCACGATTGTATCACGAGTTGTGTGTGAGTTGTGAGTATCATATAGTGGTCACTTGCATGTTGGCTGATCACCCGTGCACATGCGTAGGAATAACTGTCAATAGATGCATGTTAGAAGACTTGACAGTTTTCTATTATAAAACAGTGTTGTGGAAGCGACATGTGTTGGTGTGTCGTGGTTACGATGCATGTATAGTATCATTGGGGGAAGGGGACAGCTATTAGCATAGGGGATACATTTATTTTTACACAATTTTGGGCCGATAGTGACTCTTATGAGCGCTACTTTCTGCCCCGGGCCGATAGTGTCTCGGATGAGCGCTACTTGATGGCCACTCTTTATTACTTGCTTGCGTGAATCCGTTACAGCCCCTGCGTAGAACGTTGTCCTCAAAGTGCATATCACATAGACGGTTAGGAACCATGTTGTTTTAGTTTATAGTATTTATTTATATAGTTATACATGGCATGTTCTTTCTGTATCTTATTACGTCCCTCTGAGGACCTGGTTATCTCTCCAGGTGTGTGCTTCTGTGATATTTGTAGGTGTTCCCGCCGAGGCCGTGATCTTCTCTATCCTTTCGAAGAGGATTGCACTTGGCTCGTCTTGTTATTTCATCTATTCCTTCTTGTACATTTTATTTGAGATGGTTGGTAGTGGACTTTGTCTCCGCCCAACGATTGTACCATAAATATTCAAGTTGATTTTATACTATTATTATTTTTATTGTGGATGAGATTTAGTTTAATTGTCTTAGATTACTACATTTTACAGCTTATGTATACATACAACGTTTCCATATATTGGAGTGTGCTTCGTATGTATGCAGCTGGCATGATACGTATCTGGTCTCAAGTATTTTGGGACTGGGCATTACATGTTTTTGTTGTGGTCCATGCAGGTCGAGTTCGACGTTTCGGTTACATGACTGTACCGAACGGACCTGCAATATAGGATTAGAGTCTAGAATCTGATCCACCTACTTGACACCCTTTCTTGACTTCAAATTTCGAACTCTCGTTCGACCTCCTTGATTTGCATCTTGCTTGAGCTCTTCCTACCGTAATCCTTATTTCTATACTTGATAGGAAGATGACTACACTAATATATGCTCATTGGTCAACCACATGGCTAGAATGATTACATTGACAACTAGTATGCCTTGAGATCCTAATTGAGTTATAAAGCTATGAGGATAGAGGGACCATATTTTCAAGAAGTATGAACTTAGGGATTAGTTAATTCCAAGTTGGGTAGTAGCAACATTAATAACTTCAAAGGATTTTAGAACTTTATTTTTATCTACAAAATGATAGAGGAATCTATATACAATTGAGAAAGGAAATTGAATTGATTTTGAGTTTTGATTTTTGAAGGTCTTTGAAAAATACTTATGATTCAGTGAATTATAGCTATACATCCTTGAATAGATATAAAGTTAGTTGAAAAGAATTTTTGAAATTTAAATGCTGCTGTAAGATTATGAGGGCGGTTGATAAAGCTTGGTTTTAAATTGGATTGTATGGTTCCCAATTAATAAGTTCGTAAAATTTTGAATTTTAAGTTTGGAGTAAGGTTATTAAAAATTTTGGTTAAAAATATTTTGAAGGATATATAATCAAACTGAGGATCTACTTTAAACTCTTGTATGAATTACGATTGATAACTCCTATTTAAATTTTGAGTTTAAGATTTGGATTAATAATAGAAGAAGAAAAAATATATATTTGATTTGTGACACAATAAAGGTTTATTCGAGATTGATTGGAAATTTCGGAAAAAAAAATTGAATTGATGACTAATAAGATCATTTGAATATTGAGTTTAAAGTTAGATTGCCAATATTACAATCTTTGAAAAAAGTTACTAAAGATGTGGTGAAAAGTTATTTTGATTGATTTAAGGAATTTACCATTTAAAAAGTTGTGATTTTGTTTGAATGACTTAGAAATAGAAGTTATGTGATGAGTGCGTTAAAATATTAAGCTGTAAATTTTAGATTATTCGTGATATGTTAAAAGTTTATCTTGAGGGTTATTGGAGAAATTTTTGGAGTTTTAAAGTTATGAAGTGATATAAAAAAAAAAATTTGATTCATGAGTTTCTTGAGTTTAAAAGTTGGAGTGGAAATGTTAAATTTTGGAAAGGTTAGTAGTAATGTGATGGAAGTTTACTTGGAAAGTGATTTGATTTGGTCATGATTAAATTTGACGGCTTGGAGGGAATACGAAATTTGGATAGTTCATTTTAGAGAAATTTATTAAGGAACTTTTGGAGGAAACTTGAATTTTCAATTTTAATATTAGGCCACCAAGATAGCCCTAATAAATTGGAAGTATTCCATACTAAATGCCATGTCACTCATGACCATGATAGTAGTATATACACAAGCGTTGCTAGTCATCTACCAAACTATATTGTATCTCAATCTTTACTTACTCGATTTTCCCTCGAATCTCGATCTTTTATGGTAACCTTCTAACCCAGTTGCAATTTGAATAATAATTTAATTGTTCATTGACTGTATTCATTTAAGAGCTATCTTCTCTATAGAACTGTGATCCTAAATTATTTTGCTGGATTTTTAATTAATTTTATTACATGCTTTAACTTGAACTCCTTTATTTTTGGAGCATTACTATTCACCTCATGAACTTCCACTTTCAATTTTGGATATTTTGGCATCCCTTACCGTGACTTGAATATTTGGAGCATAACACTAGACTTTTCCTTCCAACAAACTTCATATGTTAGACTTGGACGAGCCCACCTTAATGTAGATATATCATGTCCCACTAAAACACGTCTCCTTGTACACTATTTTCATGATATGGCTTTCTGGTCCACATGGCTAAACTATAACCTCTACCATGACACCAAAATACTTTCTGACTTCAATTAAGAGATCCAACCTTGACTCAATCCTTTAACCCGATATGTGAATATGTTCTACTAAATCCCTTAATACGGAACCTTGTGCCTTACCGTGATTGCTTGACCATTGTCCCATCACACTACTAGTTTAACTCCTGTAATTTGGGTAGAATACCTGGCGACCTAACAAACCCTTTGTCTTGTGACCCAGTTAATGAGTTCACATATACTAGAAATTCAGAGGACCTTAACTTATATAGGCGACCAAGCCATAAATGAAAAAAACTAGGACAACTGTAAGGGCCCACACTTCGGGCAAGACTTGATTTTAAAAGATCTTGACTATTTAAAATTTCCTTCATGATCAGTACCTCCCTTGCTCATATTTTGACTATCTCATGCTGCTAATGTAGCTTCAGTTTTGTAAGCTTATTTCGTTATCAAGCTTGATCATGACATATATTATTGGGTGCACCCACTAACATATTGTCTAATCAGAACCGGTGCATGATGGTCTGATCAACCTATTGCACTTTGGTTCGCTTTTCATGAATTATTCTACGTGGATGGAGACATAGTTAAACCTGCCTTAGAGTCTCATCCCGACAGCATTGACAACTCTCATTTGAATTATTTTCGTCGCCTATGAACCTCGTATTTCATACTAAACAGCATCGTCTTCGAACTCTTTCTGTTGTGGGCTTACTTACTTTAGAAAGACCAAACACTGTACTTGATAGATGACTCAAAGTATTACCTTTAGTTGTCCTATCAGTTATATATAAACGAAATTTAGATAGCCACCGACCAACTCATGTGGCTATACCCTCACCTTAAACTCTTCTTCCCCTCAATCCTAAAATTTTATTGTGCCCTTCTAATCCCACTTGAACGCACGAGAGTGATTCTAATCATCACTTAATCAAACCCTCGACCAAGACGATTAGTATCCAGTTCTCCCTTAAGGGATCACATTTCCTAAATGTCTAATTTATTCTCTTTGGTCTACTCAATTCCTTACTGTTCTCTAAAATTGGATATTCAAAATTTTGTTACCTTCACTAGCAATCCTTATTCAATTCCATAACCATGATATATTTTTGTATATATCAACTCCACAATTTTCTATTGCACGGTGGTGTTGAACGACGTTTTATCGCCTCCTCAAAATTTTAATTGCATTTTGGTATTGACGAACTCTTCCTATCCCTCAATTCTATCTACCCTATTAATCCTAAATTTCGAGGACAAAATTCTTGTAAGTTGGGTAGGATGTAAAACCCCTATTTTTTTAAATTATTTTTTATTATTTTATTAGACTTCAAATTTAATTTATACAATTTATGGTTTTTATTAATTATTAAAAATGACCTTAATTAGCCATTGTTGAATTTTGGAACACAAGACTACCATGAATTTTGGCACGGAAGATGTAGCAGTGTTCCTTGACTAGTGTACTAGCCATGCAGGGGAAGCCTAGCCATGGTGATGTCCAAACTAGGAAAACCAGACCAAATTGTGAATTGACTTATTTAAAGTATTTTAATTAAATATTATTTTATATATTGATTTTTAGATGACCCGGTTGGACCAAACCAGCCGAACTGGGCCTGGACCAAACCCAAGTCCATGTAGACATGTGGGGTGACCCAATGTGGCCATGTAGGCATATTTTATGTATGAGAATTTTTTTTCCTAAATTTCATGTACAAATTCTAATTATTTGATTATTGGTACAAAAATTGGTATTTTATTATTTAAATAATGTTCCCAATATTTGTAAAAATTTTGGACCCGGATAAGAGGTATAATATATGTCCACCCAAAAATTATTATTAGATTATTATATTACTTTAATTTGTTATTAATGTATTTTGAGAATTAATTCTTTATTTAGTAAATGGTGATCTTCTTGCCATTAAATATATATATATATATATATATATATATATATATATATATATATATATATATATATATATATATATATATATATATATATGCTCAAATATATTAAATAATTGGTCTCGTAAGTGGTACCACAAATTTTATCAAGTAATTCTCTCATTTGGTTTTGAGATGATTGTTGTTGACGATTGTGTGTATCACAAATTCAGTGGGAGCAAGTACATTTTCTTAGTATTGTATATTGATGACATATTGCTTGCCACTAATGATATAGGCATATTGCACGAAACCAAGAGATTTCTATCAAAAAAATTTGAGATGAAAGATCTTGGTGACGCCTCCTTTGTGTTAGGTATCCAGGTCCATCGGAACCGATCTCGGGGTACTCTAGGATTATCACAGAGGAGCTATATCGATAAGGTGCTCAAAAGGTTTGGCATGCAGGATTGCAAACCAGGAGATACCCCAGTCGCTAAAGGAGACAAATTTAGTCTCGGTTAGTGCCCAAAAGGAAATCTTGAGATTCAGGAAATACAGAAGATTTCCTATGCATCAGTGGTAGGGAGTCTAATGTATGCTCAAGTTTGTACGCGTCCAGATATAGCGTACATTATTGGAGTGTTAGGCAGATACTTAAGCAATCCAGGAATAGATCACTGGAAAGCAGCCAAAAGAGTTTTGAGGTATTTGAAGAGAACAAGGGATTATATACTCACATATGGGAGGTCAGACCATTTGGAGATCATTAGGTATTCTGACTCTGATTTTGTCGGATGCCAAGATAGTAGAAGATCCACTTTGGGTTATATTTATCTGTTAGCTGGTGGTGCAGTTTCTTGGCGCAGTGCCAAGCAAACTCTTATTACTTCGTCCACCATGGCTGCAGAATTTGTAGCATGTTATGAGGCATCAAATCATGGTATTTGGCTGAAGAACTTTGCCACCGGGCTGCGAATTGTGGAAGGAATTGAAAGACCGCTTAAATTATTTTGTGACAATAAATCAGCCGTCTTATACTCCAATAACAATAGGAGCTCGACCAAGTCAAAACACATCGACATCAAGTTCCTAGTTATCAAGGAGAGGGTAAAAAGTAGACAGATTTTCATAGAACACTTAGGGACAAACTCCATGATAGCAGACCCTCTTACAAAGGGCCTTCCACCCAAGGTCTTTCATAAGCACACTGCTCACATGGGTGTCTTACAATTTGAGGATTCTTTGATTTAGTGGGAGTTAGTCATTGATGTAATTTGTGTTCTATTTTTGGTGTTATATTTGTATATATTTGTATTTGGATATTTTTCTGATCAGAAATAAAGATTGTTATTCAGTTTATTACATTTTGGACGATAATGTGTTTAAAAGATCTCACTAAAGTGAAGTAGGACTAGTTGAAAATCGACATGTACAGATCACCTTCATGTGATTTTCATGCTACACATTTCATGATTGATCTATGTCATTTGGTTGTGTTGATATTAGTGATCATTGATGGGTTTAGTTATGATTGATATATAACAAAAGCCGCTTTGGTCCTATATTGATATAACTAATGGACGAGATTGTTCATATATGCTTTATGTTTATGATGGCAAAGTTTTGAGGTCATAAAGTATAATACATTTATAAAGATATATATGTGGCCCAGTGGGAGATTGTTAAATAAAATGTATATATATATATATATATATATATATATATATATATATATATATATATATATATATATATATATATATATATATATATATATATAAAATTGGGGCCACACATGTAATTATTAAGTGTGTGCAGCCATTATTTAATTAGCCAAAATCAAAGTGTTCTATTTGGATTAAAGTGTTATGGCTAAATGTATAATTGTCATGAAAAATATTGTGTAGATACCAAAAGTCTAATTTCTATTTTTATGATGGGCCTAAATAGAAATAAGACAAGTACAAGAGTCATGACTTATCATGAAAGAGTATGACCCAAAAGGACATTACTCTTCATGAAAGGGCATGCACTTCTTATAAAAGGGGTTATGGTCCCCAATTGTAGGACAAGACATTCTTTCTCTTCATCCCATCAGAGGAGGAACTAAGGCCCTAAAGAATTCTACAATTGGAAGATCACTACTCTACAAGAAGATTATTCCTTCCCTCAAGTTCTCATGGATTCTTCAGGTACGCTTCCACATTTGTTAATCATCTTGAATTGACATGGGATTATATGTAGAATTCGGTTTTGGATTTGTGCTTATTGTTTGAGAATTAGAAACATGATATTAAGCACGATTGATTAAATTCTAACAGTATGTGGACCGATCGAGCTTTGGTTGAAGTGAGAAAGTTCTCATCTTTGATGGCATTGATGTCCTTGTGAGGAAGTAAAATCCAGCGAGTTATGACCTAGGTGTTGGTCGAAAACAATGTCGCAAAAACAATATCAACCCAACCGAAGATAACGAACCACAGTCTAACGCAAACACCAAGATAGGTTAAACATTACGTATGTATTTGGTGACTGCCTGGACAAATCTCAATCACAAAAGTACAAGATTGAGTATAAATATGTTGAACTCTTTGTCCCCCTAAGTTCAACAACTCACAAATCTCAAGGAAGAATAAAAATATTACAATAGAAAACTCACAAATCCTGTGATGATCCTCCAACAAGTAGACGATGCCTCGAACAGATATATCCTTCAGACTATCCCGAAAAATGAGACTACGAGCAAAACACGATCTTTTTTCGCAGAATTATGTTGGACTTGTGTTTCTGAATCTCTTGTGTGAGCATCTCATGAGCAACTCCCCTTTTTCTCCAT
Source organism: Iris pallida (assembly GCA_029216955.1). Lineage (NCBI taxonomy): Eukaryota > Viridiplantae > Streptophyta > Magnoliopsida > Asparagales > Iridaceae > Iris > Iris pallida. The sequence goes on along the minus strand of JANAVB010003000.1, from coordinate 14,976,495 downwards.
ATATATGTTACGAAAACATAATTTAGGGTTAAAATATTTAAATTAGTCCAACATCAATCTTGGCCGTCCATATTTGGTTAACGGGCAAAAATAAATGCCGATTCGGGTTCGATACTGACAAAAATTCTGATTTGAGATTAGGGCCGGTCCTATAGTTTATGGGAACTAGGACAAAATAATAATTTTGGACCATTTTTCTCACATAAGTAAAACTTTCTTTTAGCACTTTTACAAGCAAAATTATCATTCAAGCTATCATTTTTTTTTTCCAGATTAGAGTGCTAATTTTTTTATTTTTTCAGATTGAATCTTTGTTTTAATTTTTTTTAATTTTTAAGATATATCTAGTATATTTTAAAATTATGAGACTTTGTAAAATTGAGAGCGCAGAACGTTCGCCCATCTCGTATGTGCCCTGCGCCGGCCCTGCTTCCGATATGCCGTCACTGTCCTTTTTTTTTTTTTGTTCTGGACTATTTTGCAAAAGCGAAAAATCTAACAGTATACCGTTGCTGCTGCTTCTGCTCTTCTTTGAGCCTAAAATTAGGCTGAACCCAACACGGGGAGTATCGACATGAATACCGATGCAGGCACATTATGGTTACAAAATATAAAATACAAAATATTTTTAAGTACAAAAATAGTCCTACCCAACACATGTTGTATGATTATGGGTGCGGTTACGAAAAATGGATACGAACACGAATGGTATATGGATAAGAAAATGTTTGGTTTACAACTAAACTTTTACAACCTTCTTACAACTTACACCCATTTGCTGACATGTGGACCAAACTACCACCTGATCCACATGTCAGGAAATGGATGAGTGGTTGTAAGAAGGTTGTAAATGTTTGGTTGTAACTGTAGCATTGCTCATATGGATATCTTTTGACGTGTCCTTACAACATAGTTACAGAATATAGTGGGAGGTCCATGGAATAGATAGATGGTTACCAGGCCGGCCCTGAGCTCATAGGGGCCAGGGTCAATTTTTTTAAAAATAGGACCATACATAATATAAAAGAAAATCAAAAACTAAAAAAAAAAAAAAAAAAAAAAAAAAAAAAAAAAAAAAAGTTATCATCAAAATTTGAATTGAGGACCTTTAGTATAAAAGTCTAACATACTAACCAATACACCACAATAATTTTATTTTAAGAAGAGCCTATGTTACATACTGGTTCTAGTTTGAATATAAAATTATTAACATATCTTTGTTTTAAATTATTTTTGGGACCCTCATGATCCGTAGGTCCTAAACGGTCGTCCTGGACCAGGACCGGTCCTGATGGTTATTCAAAATGCTCGCAATTCTGAATTAAGAGACTAAAATCAATTACCGCTGCAAGGTCTAGATTTTAACTCTGTAATTTGATGTTAAGCAATGGTTGGAGATTATGTTCTTATCGTTTTAGAATTTGTTTGAGCTCTAGTTAACTGCGTTGCTTTCTATGTACAATTATCGGAATAAAGTTCCATGTTGTTAAAAAGATAGGATTATTTATAATAATATTTTCTATATTTTGTGTTTATTATACGGATTTTTTTTATTTTAAAAATATATATATAAAAAGTATGTCAGTATATTTCTTTTTAAAATAATGGAGGTCTATTTAGTAAATACAAAACATAAAAAAATATCAGTGTAAATAATATGTTGATCCCTTCCCAACTCTTCAGAACATTGATTAACTAATATAGTAACATAGAAAAAAGTTCTCATTCTCCTACTTCCACTAATTAAATTGTTTAACCTTACTTTTCGAGCCACGATCGTCTGTTAAATAGGCTTTAGACCATGTGTAATCTTTAGCTCTTTCGGCCTCGTTTGGTTCACGGAATGGTCGAGAAAGAAAATTAATTTTTTAGTATTTTTTTTTCTTGGAAAATTATAATTTTTATTAATTTGAAAATGTAAAAAAAAATTTGAAAGTGAGTACTTCAATGTGGAAAAGTGATTCCTTGTTTGGATAGATGGAATCATTTTCTCCCTTAATTTTTCTTCCATTGGAAATCACTTTCCTTTCCTCCTCAATTCATTTTGCACCCAAACATAAAAAATTATGGGAAAATTTATGAAATGCCCAAAAATTTAAAAAGTTTTATGAAAAACCCACCCCAAAATAAACTTTCATCGCGTGCCCAGCATTAACTTAAAAATTAAAAAAAGGGCACGGCATGACCCTTTTGCCCTTCTAATTTATTAAGAATATCAACAAACCCAGCAAGTTTTATGAAAAACGGTTCGATTCCAGACTCTTCAAAAAAGTGTCTCTATCGCTCCCTCCTCTTCCATACTCTGTTCTGTTGCGATTTTAGGTCATCTCCTCCAAAAATCTTAAAAATTTCTTACAAGAAATCGCCAGCGAATCTCCATCACAATGTCGCAATCATCAGCAATGGAAGTAGACCAAGTTAGAGAAGAAGGAGAAGAAGTAGTTGGAAAACAACAGAAAGGAGGAAAGAAAGTTAAGAGGGTTGCTCGTAGACGAACCGCTCAAAAAGAAAAAGAAGTGCAAGAACCAGTAGAAGAACAAGAACACGGAGAACAACAAGAACAAGATCAAGAACAACAAGAAGCAGTAGCAGGGGGAGAAGAAGAAGATGAAGAAGAAGGGAAGAAAAAAGGTAAAACTTTGAGTCTTGTTCATTCTCCGTTTATATTGACGCGGCAAATGAAAATGATCATTCTCCGTCTATAAAATACACGGAGGATGCCCTTTCTGTGTCATTTGAACTAGAAATGGTCATTCTCCGTCTATTTTGAGACGGAGAATGGCATTCTCCGTGTTTAAACACACGGAGAATGTTCATTTCTGTGTTTTTGACCTAAAGAACGATCATTCTCCGCCTAATATGAGACGGAGAATGACATTCTCCGTCTGTAAAATAGACGGAGAATGAACTTTCTTCTTGCATTAACCTAGAGAAATGAACATTATCCGTCTCACTGACACGGAGAATGCCATTCTCCGTCTATTTTATAACGGAGAATGACGTTCTCTGTCTATTTTGACGCGGAGAATGGCATTCTCCTTGTAATTTGACCTAGAAAATGAGCATTCTCCGTCTTACTGACGCGGAGAATGCCATTCTCCGGGTCAAAAGAGACGGAGAATGCCATTCCCCGTGTTAAAACAAAACGGAGAATGACATTCTCCGCCTAATATGAGACGGAGAATGTCATTCTCCGCCTTACTTAGACGGAGAATGCTCATTCTCCGGGACAAAATAAAGGGAGAATGTCATTCTCCTTGTATTTTGACCTAGAGAATGAGCATTCTCCGTCTTACTGACGCGGAGAATGAGCATTCTCCGTCTTGCTAACGCGGAGAATGGCATTCTCCGTATTAAAACACGCGGAGAATGGCATTCTCCTTGTAATTTGACCTAGAGAATGAGCATTCTCCGTCTTACTGACGCGGAGAATGGCATTCTCCGGGTCAAAAGAGACGGAGAATGCCATTCCCCGTGTTAAAACAAAACGGAGAATGACATTCTCCGTCTATTTTGAGACGGAGAATGGCATTCTCCGTCTATTTTTAAACGGAGAATGGCATTCTCCCCTTTATTTTGATCTAAAGAATGAGCATTCTCCGCCTAATATGAGACGGAGAATGGCATTCTCCGCCTTACTTAGACGGAGAATGCTCATTCTCCGGGACAAAATAAAGGGAGAATGTCATTCTCCTTGTATTTTGACCTAGAGAATGAGCATTCTCCGTCTTACTGACGCGGAGAATGGCATTCTCCGTTTTAAAACACGCGGAGAATGCCATTCCCCGTGTTAATACAAAACGGAGAATGCCATTCTCCGTGTCAAAATAGACGGAGAATGATATTCTCCGTCTATTTTGACACGGAGAATGGCATTCTCCGTCTAATATTAGACGGAGAATGGCTTTCTCTTTATTATAATAAAGAAGAATGTTGACGTAAACCTAATTGTTGTTGTTTTTAGGGAAAAAAACTGTCAGGAACAGAGACGAAAGACTTTTCCGTGCAACATTCACCCCAGTACTCTCTCTCATGGATGAGGTGAAGGAAAAGTTTCGCCATTTGCCTGAAGCAGTTGTCGAAAGCTTGAAGAATGTAGGATTCTACGACTTCGTAGATGTATTCTACAGAAATAAGGTGAAAAAATCAGAACTGTCTAAAGTCACCCAAGGTCTGGAGAAGTTGATGGGGACTTATTTGGAAGAAGATGGAATTGGATATTTCCAATTGAGCAGCAGTGTCAAAGTAGCACCAACTGCTGATGAGATGGCAACCATTTTCGGTCTGCCAATGAATGATGACACTGAAGTTGATGATAAGTATTTGAAGATCATCACTGAGAAGCAGAAGACCCCCCCACCAGCAGACTCATTCAGCATGTGTACAAAACACTTCACAAGATTGCTGAAAAATTCCAAGGGCAAAGGTGCTGAAGTCTCAAACGCTGAAGTTAGGAAAAGGATATTAGAGCTGCTGGGGGGCGAAAATGCAAGTCCCGATGAGGTGGCCAAGTTAATAGTATTCAACTTGTGCCAAACAGCATTCTTCACCAGAATGGGGGGGTCGAACTTGCCATACAAGTTCTTCGCTCTGGTGGAGAGCACAGATGTTATAAAAAGCATCTGTTGGCCTCGGATTATACTGGGGTACGTTATGGACAGCATAAAGAGGGCTGTCACAAAATCTGAAGATGGTGATGTTGATATATCGTACAAGAAGATTGAAGGTTGTACGATATACTTCTTGTATTGGTTTGCAGAGCACAGTCGACTGGTAGAAAGGAAGTGCAAACCAACAGTCGCATCTCCGAGATTCTGCACATGGGATGGGAATAAAATCTCAATATTCCTAAAAAATGAATATCAAGGTGCTAAAATGGATTCAGATTTGATATTCAAGGATATTGTTGCATTGAATGTTGATGAACTTGAAGAAGTCCCAGCAGAGCAGCAATATGTAGAAGGTGGAGACAATTTTGTTGATGAAGAAGAAGCTCAAGCTGAAGCTCAAGCACCAGCACCCTCTACAGCTGACAATGTAGATATGTTGCGTGTCTTGCAGGAGAAATCTCAGCTTATCGCTGAGAATGAGCAACTCCAGGAAAGAGCCCAGCAACTAGCGGCAGATGTAGCCCAACAACGTGCTGTGGGGCTCGTTGCTGATGGCTTGGAGAAGGAGTTAGACTCTTTAAGGAACGAGAAATCGCTCCTTATTGATGATAACAAGAAACTCCTTAAGCGAGTTGAGGAACTGGAGGCACAGGGGTCGGAACTAGACTCCCTGAGAAAGCAGAAGTCTGAGCTTACTGCTGATAATGAGAAGCTTCGTCAACATGTTGAGGAGCTACTTCTAAAAGGTAAGATTTTATATTTTTTGTCTATTTTAATCTGTAATTACATGTATCTAACAAGGAGAATGAGCATTCTCCGTCTTACTGACGCGGAGAATGGCATTCTCCGGGTCAAAAGAGACGGAGAATGCCATTCCCCGTGTTAAAACAAAACGGAGAATGACATTCTCCGTCTATTTTGAGACGGAGAATGGCATTCTCCGTCTATTTTAAAACGGAGAATGGCATTCTCCCCTTTATTTTGATCTAAAGAATGAGCATTCTCCGCCTAATATGAGACGGAGAATGGCATTCTCCGCCTTACTTAGACGGAGAATGCTCATTCTCCGGGACAAAATAAAGGTAGAATGTCATTCTCCTTGTATTTTGACCTAGAGAATGAGCATTCTCCGTCTTTCTAAAGCGGAGAATGGCATTCTCCGTTTTAAAACACGCGGAGAATGCCATTTCCCGTGTTAATACAAAACGGAGAATGACATTTTCTGTATTTTGACATAGAAATGATCATTCTCCGTATGTTTTGACACGGAGAATGACATTCTCCGTCTAATATTAGACGGAGAATGTCATTCTCCGTCTAAATTGACACGGAGAATGTCATTCTCCGTCTATTTGGAAACGGAGAATGACATTCTCCGTCTATTTTGACACGGAGAATGTCATTCTCCGTCTATTTTGAAACGGAGAATGTCATTCTCCGTCTAAATTGACACGGAGAATGACATTATTTTTAAAAAGAAGATTATATAATATTGACATCATACCTCTTGTTCTTGTTTGTTTTTATATCAGTGAAAATGACAGAGGATCTGAAAAAAGAGAATGAAAAGCTAACTAATGATAATAATAGACTTCTAGAGGAGGTTGCCTCGTTGAATGACGAAGTCAAGAATAAGAACGATACAATCGTTAACCTTGAAGCAATGGCTAGAGCATTGGAAAGAGGGGATACTCAAGCAGTTCCCCAGAAGCATTACACAAGATCAAATGTACCTGCTGCAGATGAGGATGATTTTGCTACATTGCAAAAGAAGAAAACATCCGATGCTACAACAAGTAAGAAGGCAGGTCCTGGTCGGAAAAGAAAAGCTGCTACTAGTCCCAGTAAGAATGTAGCTCCTGCTGGGAAAAAAAAAGCTCCTTCCAGCCCCAAGAAGGTCGACAATAAAAAGGAGATGTCAGCTCCTGAAGAACTTGAGGAAGAATCTCCTCAAACAGCAAAGCTTGTTAGAGATGGGAAAATGCTGATGCAATGTCCGAAGCTCAGACTTTGGAACGTTGCAGACGATGAGCTGAAGCAAGTATACAGGAGCATCGTATACACAAGAAGGATGTCTCCAACGTAAGTATTCTAAACTTGAACCAATTTCTGTTTAGAATACTTATGTATATATGTACTTTCCAAGTGCAATGATCATTCTCTATTGGAGTTATTTTTTATGCAATTTTATCATTAGCCTATATTATTATCATAATCGAAACTAAATTTATGTGCAGTGATTATGTATATATATACTTTCCAAGTGCTCCAGAAGAGTGTAAAATAAGAAGAAGAAATAATGATGTCAGCATGTTGTTAAGTGCTAAAGATTTTCAAGACATTATAAATGAGGCGGATATAGAAGCCGGTGTTATGAACTACCTAATAAAGCTTATGAACGACGTTCAAGCCGAATTAAGGCAGAACATTCAGTCAAGCTCGCAGGGTGCACAATATAAATGGTTTGCAATCATGATGCCCCATTCATTGGTAAGAATCGAAACTGAAAAATAAATATTAATGTGTACAGCTACTAATAGTGTTGTAAAAAACTAACTCATGTTATTATTTTATTTTTTTTTCTTCTGGAAAACAGGGTACTGCCAAGATTATCGATAAAGAAAATCCAACAGAAGGAGCAGTGTACAATTTCAAAGTTGATATAGAAGATTTTATAATGGAGCTGGAAGATGACATTGAATGGCTATTCGTGCCACTCTTCCGCGAGGAGAATAAACACTATACGCTGCTGGCATTCAACTTCAGCTCCTATGTTTGGACGCACTACAACTCATTGCGGAAAAACACGGGCGCTAAGGGAATCGAGGATGCAGTATACATGAAGAATAAAATTGAGCCAATTATAATAAAGAAGATTGCATTGATGAGTAATAAAAGCCCAGCAATCTCGGAATATGAAACAACAGAGCTCAAGGTTTGCAAAGAATGTCCACAGCAACAAACACCCAGCTGCCTTCTGTATGTTTCATATTATATTGAAAAGTTGTCGAGATATCCATTTGATTTACGGAAGAAAACAAACAAACAAGTTCACAATACTATTGTAAAGAGAAGGCTAGATTTGGCTAAGGCTTTGCTTATGAGTAAATGTGCAATTCCTTTTGTAAAATGACAATGTAAATTGGCTAACAAATTCAATGTATATATTCTGTTTGTCAGGTTTCTTTTGTAATGTATTTGTTTTCCTTTGTATTGAAATTCAATTTTACGACTAATTTACATTGTTCTATATATGTAAATCTGTTTTGTTAAAGTTCTGTTGTTTGATTCAAACCTATAATGTCATTATCTGTGTTAATACAAACCTATAATGTGTGCATTTGGAACTTAGAATGGCCATTCTCCGTTTCGTATGAGACGGAGAATGGCATTCTCCGGGTCAATAGAGACGGAGAATGCCATTCTCTTTGTATTTTGACCTAGAGAATGAGCATTCTCCGTCTTACTGACGCGGAGAATGGCATTCTCCGTTTTAAAACACGCGGAGAATGGTTATTCTCCTTCTATTTTGACTTATAAATGGCCATTCTCCGTCTTAGGGACGCGGAGAATGCCATTCTCCGTTTCGTATGAGACGGAGAATGTCATTCTCCGGGTCAAAAGAGACGGAGAATGCCATTCTCCTTGTATTTTGACCTAGAGAATGAGCATTCTCCGTCTGACTGACGCGGATAATGACATTCTCCGTTTTAAAACACGCGGAGAATGATTATTCTCCTTGTATTTTTGACCTAGTAAGGAACATTCTCCGTCTTAGGGACGCGGAGAATGCCATTCTCCGTTTCGTATGAGACGGAGAATGTCATTCTCCGGGTCAAAAGAGAAGGAGAATGCCATTCTCCTTGTATTTTGACCTAGAGAATGAGCATTCTCCGTCTTACTTATGCGGATACAACGCAATGGGCGAATGGACACATACAACAAGTGATCGCATAGGAAGTGGCCCGTGCCTATAAATAGGCCCTGGAGGAGAGAGAAATTTCATTATTCCCTTCTCTTTCAGTTTTTCAGAAAACTCTTCGTCTTTTTTCTTTAATAACCATGTCTCCAAAGGTCGCCAAGAGATCCGCGAAGGGCAAGGGGGCTGCGCCGAGTGACTCTCCTCCTGCGGCAGTGTCCTCGGCAGTGGTGAAGGAGGAGATGCTGCCTTCTCTCATCAAACAAGGGTCACCGTTCGTTAAGGAGGAGGTGATACAAAAAATTGAAGTAAAAGAAGAATTGTCGATGATCGGGGAAGGAATTACTCCCAAGATTGAAGCTGCTGTGAAAGAGGAGCCCAAGTCTGAGGGTAGTAGCACTGGAAGTTCTGACCATCCAGCCCCGGCCGACGACCTTGATCAATTACATCCTACATATGCGAAATGGTTGAGGGAATGGTATATCCCTCGACACAGATAGGGTCCGCGGGTTTTCATAAATTTTCGTATTTTGTATTGGTATTTCTATCTGTCTTCAGGTTTATGTTTCACTCCTTTTGGACATCAAATGTAATCCTCTACTTCTTGCCCTGATGAAGATATGAAGAACCTTTTGTTTTGCTCATGAGATGTAGTCCTGTGAATGTAACTGAAGCGGAATGTCATTCTCCGTGTCAAAATAGACGGATAATTCCATTCTCCGTCTTAAAATACACGGAGAATTACATTATCTTTGTATTTTGACTTATAAATAACCATTCTCCGTGTATATAAAACGGAGAATGGCATTCTCCGTCTTACTGACGCGGAGAATGGCATTCTCCGTTTTAAAACACGCGGAGAATGGTTATTCTTTGTATTTTTGACCTAGAAAGGAACATTGTCCGTCTTAGGGACGCGGAGAATGCCATTCTCCGTGTCCAAATAGACGGAGAATGGCATTCTCCGGGTCAAAAGAGACGGAGAATGCCATTCTGCTTGTATTTTGACCTAGAGAATGAGCATTCTCCGTCTTACTGACGCGGAGAATGGCATTCTCCGTTTTAAAACACGCGGAGAATGATTATTCTTTGTATTTTTGACCTAGAAAGGAACATTGTCCGTCTTAGGGACGCGGAGAATGCAATTCTCCGTTTCGTATGAGACGGAGAATGTCATTCTCCGGGTCAAAAAAGACGGAGAATGCCATTCTCTTTGTATTTTGAACTAGAGAATGAGCATTCTCCGTCTTACTGACGCGGAGAATGGCATTCTCCGTTTTAAAACACGCGGATAATGGTTATTCTTTGTATTTTTGACCTAGAAAGGAACATTGTCCGTCTTAGGGACGCGGAGAATGCAATTCTCCGTGTCCAAATAGACGGAGAATGTCATTCTCCGGGTCAAAAGAGACGGAGAATGCCATTCTGCTTGTATTTTGACCTAGAGAATGAGCATTCTCCGTCTTACTGACGCGGAGAATGGCATTCTCCGTTTTAAAACACGCGGAGAATGATTATTCTCCTATTTTTGACTTATAAATGGCCATTCTCCGTGTATCTAAAACGGAGAATGATTATTCTCCGTGTTAAAACACACGGAGAATGGTCATTCAATACATTATAAAGTCAGATAGTATAAAGGAGAATAAGTTCTTATGCTGATATGCAGAATTCAAACTATTACCATTGATATCAAAAAATGTAAGATATGTATTCAAAAAACAATTTCCAGTTATATAAAAGAAGGAATATATTTGTATGTATTAACGAGGGGGCGCTGCCCCCTCGACCACCGTAGCAGCACGTGGAGGCAGAGGACAAGTGTTGCGATTGTGATTGCATAATTCAAAACAATTCTGGCACCTTATCTTTCTCTTCTCTTTTCCCTTGTTCTCATATTTGCTCTTGTAACGGTCCACTTTTGGTCGTCCAGGACCACGTTTCGGAACAGGGGGTAGAACAACATCAGTGGGATTATTTTCAAACTGTTTTTCGCAATCTGGAACAGGACGAATAGCACATGAATATAACTTCCGGTAATAATCTGATGTCCAATACTGCTCCACAAAGTCGTAAACAGATTTATCTGAACCAACTCTGATGCATTGTATTGCATGGCTGCATGGGAATCCATATACCTTCCATCTACGACAACTACAATGACAATCAAGAAGATTCACCATGTGGGAGGAAGTATCTGCGATCACCTCAAATTCGAAATCACCGGACCGATATACCCTATAACACATGCCATCATCTGTAAGCTGCTTCAGCATATCCTCAGCGTATGGAGTCAATTTGCTATTCAAACCAATTGCATCCTTGTGGCGATCCGAAATCATCTTCATCATCTTCACACGGATGACATTTACAATTGCTGAAATAGGCAATTTCTTCTCAGCCTTTATCCATGCATTGAATGACTCTGCACAACTAGAAGCAACCTCACCGTATCTACATCCCGGGAAGAATGCGTTTGACCAGTGTTCAGGTTTTTGTTTATTCATCCAATTCACAACATGACCACAATTCAGATCATAAATCTTCTTGATTGCTTGTCTATACCCACCTTTATACAGAAAAACAAATAAGTAATAAAGAATTAGGTCAATTCACAAAATTATGAAAAAATAAGTGCATTCTCATAAGGATAATAGTCATTCTCCGTTCAAAAGCTAACGGAGAATGATATTCTCCGTTCTATGCAAGACGGAGAATACCATTCTCCGTTCAAAAGCTAACGGAGAATGCTATTCTCCGTTCTATGTTGGACGGAGAATGGTCATTCTCCGTGTGATTGAAACGGAGAATGACTATTCTCCGTCTTAATGACACGGAGAATGGTCATTCTCCTTGTTAAATTAATGGTAAATGCATTAAAAATGTGCATATATCTGTCTCATTAACACACCTGGAGTTAGAGCATATACTGCTTGCCTCCAAGCTTCAAGTACATGCGGATACAATCTTTCATTTCCTTTCTCTTTCATCGGTATGTTATTCTTCATGTGATAATAGCAATAGCTATGGTAATCATTAGGAAACACTTTAGGGACTTCAGAAACTAGACCAGTGCCTTGATCCGAAAGAAAAACAATACGCCTACTACATCCAACAACATTCTTTAGATTTCTAAGGAACCATTCCCAATTATCGCCATCTTCGCCTGAGACTATACCGTATGCAATAGGGTAGAACTGTTGGTTACCATTCTTCGCTGTAGCAGACATCAAACATCCTCTAAACCTACCTGTAAGGAAAGTAGCATCCAAATATAGCATTGGACGACAATATTGAAAGCCTTCTACGCAAGCCCCATATGAAAGAAAAAGCCGCTCAAACCTCATTGATGAATCATCTTTCTGAAAGTCGATAACGGAACCATTATTGGTTTCCTTTACCTTGTTGACATACCAACACAAGTCACTGTAAGATCTAACATCATCTCCGTACATTTCCTGGTGCACCAGCCTAATGCCATGGTATGCCTGCCCGTAGGTAACAGATAAGCCGTAGTCGACCTTGAAATCATCGACAACAGATTTTGCTGACTTTTTAGGATGCATCCGAACAATGTCACTAACCAAACTTTTCACAAACTTTGCTGGAACAACCTGATTACCTTTATCCATATAGCCAGCTCCACAATTATGTTCTCCCACATACCTCTTCACCTCAAAAATTTGATTATCTTTCGAAATAGATATAGCATGGAAGCTCCACAAACAAGCATGTGTCTTGTAATTCTTGCAGCAAACAGTATACCTCCCCGGCTCAGATTTTAAAATGTGAAATGGATGACGAGATTCAAAACATACCTTTCTAACAGCATTCCTAACTTCTTCAACACCATTTAGAAAAATCTGACCAACACCAGTAATTGATCCAGGCCACATATCCGATTTCCTCTTCTTCACTGTCTCAGTTGAGCCCTCATAAAATTGTACTACTCGTTTGTCCTTTACAGTAGGAGAAGATCTACTCAAAGAACTAGAGGAGGAAGACGAAGGTCCCATGTGAAAGCTTTGACAAGGAAAAGATGTTGATGAAGAACATTGAGAGTATATTTGCTCCACAAATAGATCAAAACTCACATCATGAGTACCGTTAAAACCACCAACCAATGAGCGAAGCCAAAAATCACTTTCAACATACAGTTCAGTCCCATCAGAGTGCAAAAACCTGAAACGGAAGGAAAGTGGATCCAAAGAAGTCCATCGATCGCACACTTTATTCTTTAAAAAATCCACGGTACTTTCATGTGTGACACGGCAGGAAACTATGTCTCCCTTGAAACAAATGTTAACTAAACAACTTGATTCCATATCTTCCCCCCTGATAACATAAAAACATAAGAGGCCACAAATAGAACAATAAAATTCTCATCTAATAATGATTATTCTCCGTCTAAAAATAACGGAGAATAAATATCATCAGTTGGAACTAACTTATAATGATCATTCTCCGTCTAAAGTAAAACGGAGAATGTCATTCTCCGTCCAAATTAAGACGGAGAATGTCATTCTCCGTCCTAACTAAGACGGATAATGTCATTCTCCGTTCAAATTAAAACGGAGAATGTCATTCTCCGTCCTAATTAAGACGGAGAATGGCATTCTCCGTCCTAAAAACATACGGATAATGATCTTTATAAGAAGTAATTGTCATTCTCCTTTAAAATATAACGGAGAATGCTATTCGCATAAAATAACAAGATTAAATATCTCACTAACATTTTCTAAGTTAATAATCTTCATAACAAAATCAAATTCAGCATAAATTATGAGATATACGAAGCTGATGGATGAATTTCTACAGATCTGAACTCTCACCTTGTTTTAAGATCTATAAAAAGACGGAGAAGAAGATCTTCTATCCACAATTGACCTAATCGCCGGAAACCACGAAGATGATGTTGATGATGATGATGATCGATGATGATGAAGGATGATCGACGTTCGACTGACGAAAACCACAGTGAACTACGAACGATTCTGCGATCTCTAATAAAGATTATATCAATGGATTTCAAATTTCTCGTGAAGAAGAAGAAGAATACGAATTTCTCAATCCAAATCTGAGTTTGCGAATTCATAATTATATATAGATGTCCAAATTTACGCGAAGGGGTATTTTTGGAATTATGATAATGGCAAATTTTGTAAATACATAGCAACTAGAGAGAATCTTGAAATATTTAACGTGTAAAAACTTAATTCTGGGCATTTCATAAAAATAATCCAGCGGGTGGGCATTTCATAAAAGCCCACCCCGAAATTGGGCTTCTCAGCAATTTCCAGAAAAATTATCATTTTTCTTTCCAACCCGATTATTTCGCGAACCAAACGAGGATACGATACTGGAGCACAAGGACACAATACTGGAGCACAAGGATACGATACCAATTCAATTAAGATTCTCATAATTTTGACCAAACATGAAATCATCAAAACACAAGGACACGATACTGGAGCACAAAAACCAAGACAAAAAAATACTAAATACTAAATAATAACGTGAAATTTAGAGAAAATTTTCAAAGTACAGAAACTCAAAAAATATCGAATACAGACGAAACATGGATATTACAGTAGCATGTGCTTCATACCAATGTTTAAAAAATCGGACCGATGGTCGAACCGAAATTTGTTGCTATAGGTTGGATCGGAGTTCAACCGGGATTTAAATAAATTTGATTTGGTTTGATACAAATAGGTAAGATATCCATATTTACATTTTGGTTTGGTTCTTAGTATGCTGGTTTGGTTTAATTTTACAACTATAAGGTTTATCAAAACCAAACCAAGAATCAAATGGTCCAAATTTCACATGATAATTTTTTTTTAGAAAAAAACCAAAATTGACTGGTTCAATTGTGAACCGGTTCGGTCGGTTCACCGATTAAATTCCGATTTTGAAAAAAAACCGACGTTCTTTAAAAGAACCAATTTTAGTCGGATTAGATCAATTTTTTGGCCTAAACCGGTTGGATCCGGTCCAACCGCTGGTCCGGTCCGATTCTTACAACACTGCTTCATACAACATGTACTTTTAGCGAAATACAAAGTGCAGCTAGTGAATCCCTATGTTGGAGAGTTTTCTTCCATAACCTTAATTACATACAGTCTATGTTCCGACACAACGAGTTCAATATTGACTACTTTCGGTGTGTCACCCAATGACCATGCAAGATTCGAATATAGGGGATACTATTGGAGATGAATTGAATAGGAGGAACGTGAAGGCGAAGGATGATCATTTGCATCCAATGGCGGATCCATAATTATAATCCATTGGAGACACAAAATATAAAGGAGATCAAAATTGACGCCTACGATTTTTTTTATAGAATATAATAATAATATTAAATAGTATTATTTTTATACAATAAAATATTACAACTTACAATTGTTCTCTACAAAATTTTGAACTTTCAAAATATTTAAATACAACATTATTTGTAATACTAATAAACAACTTCTTTTTTACGAAAATAACCATTTAAAAACTTTATTTATGATTAATAAGTTTGCATCCTTATTTATGACTAATAAGATGAGGACATTTGATGGTACTGTTTACTAAAAAAAATTACAGGAATTTTACTTTGGGGGGGGGGGGGGGGGGGGGGGGAGGGAGGGGGGGGGGGGGGGGGCGGGGGGCGGCACCCAGTGCATCCCATGTGGATCCGCCCATGTTTTGCATGTACCTCTTCATGCATGATTTCATTGGGTTGATCAGTTATATTGTTTGTTTAACCATAACTATAAAAAACATGATTGAGAGATCAAATGTCAAAGCATAGCCTAAGAGGGATATATGTATGTTATGACTGACGCAAACTTAAAATATGTCTACGGTGCAATGAGTCTCAATTACAATATGATTATGAGAGCTCCCAAGCAAATTCAAAAGGAAATGCACATAGTAAACGAATCGAGGTCTATCCATCTTACGGGGAGATGTAGAAATTATTGGTTAGGGTACATCCGATATGAGTTAGACCCGTACCCAATTCGTAACTAATTGGATTAGTAGACCATGAGGTACATGGAGTTATGGGTAGTTTGAACATCCACCCACCATCCTATCATTCTATAACTCATCTCACCTCTTTTTGAATTCAAAGAGAGCCCTACGGCTCTTAATTCAGATTAACCAGCTGTCATATCTCAGTACTGAAATACGGAAACGGACATGGCCAGCTACCGCGTATAAAGTACGAAAGCGTCATACGTCGATCACTAGACTTGGAGATGCATGCTACCATAAAGTCTCCTAAAGTCACACAGAACATATATGTCTCAATCATTCAATCAACAATATACAATTAATGAACATATAAGATAAACCAGAAAAGCAACTCCGACGCTTCATCAAAATGATCATAAGAACTACCCTTACAAAATACCAGCTAGCACAAAGAGTCAACAGTATATAACCACATGCAGCTGAAGTCTGATTAATTACACCAGCGGAGAAGATCTTGTTTGAATTGCTTCAACATTAATCAACTTAGTCAATATATAAATATGAGTTGAATTTAATTTGTTTCAATTCATATAATGCTTTTAAATTTGGTATTTAGAAACATAATAGACCAATCTCTGGATTAGCAGAATGCATAACATTTACATCCTTGATCAATTCTTCAACTCAGTCAAAACTTGAGGCCATCAACATTGCGAAATATCCATTTAAACTGCATTTGAACCGCTACGAAGGATGGGTGGGATATTTTTCAACCAAGTCGAACAATTCATCCCCCAGACCAAACCCGAGCATCCTGGCCATGTCCTTCGTCTTCAGTTCAGGTTTCGGAACGTTCTGCTGCTTCAACCAGGAGTGCACAGTAAAGGCCTTGTTCATTACAAACAGCTCTAGGGCCTCGGGATTGAACACGATACCCATTCTCATGCTCATCTGCCAAAATTTCCACCAAGGTTAGTTGGAACGAAAAAGAAAGACAAATGATAAGGGCACTACAGAAATTGATAAGGGCTATCCACTTTTGGCAGTACTGAATATGCACAGAACTGCCGAAATTTTGGCAGTTCTAGGATGGTCAAAAACTGAGATAGTCCCTAACAATATTTCAATCGACTTACACATATCTTAACATGTTATCACCTGATGAGGAACTAACATTGCTGCATACCGAGCAAGCTCACCGGCCCTCCAGTCGAGGACCACAGGAAACCATGGATAATACGCGTCAAGTCTCACAAACCAAAGCCTAATTTCAGGGATTTCTGAGAGTTCACGGGTGTCGTAGGGATCCTCTCTCTCGTAGTTGATTGTAAAGCCAACGGTACGCTGTTGGAGCTCTTTCAGTTCATCTGTGAAATTAGCCACATGAATTAGACAGCACTATTCACACTTTCTGGTACCTATATTTATTTTGTGTCGGTTTACCTGTTGTAATGGAGTTATTTCCAACTATTGCATGAACAGGTGATAAATCAAGACATCTTATAGTTTCATTGTTGAGTATGACTTCAAAGCGGCCTTCGGTTGGGGGAGGCGGAGGAGAAACTTTCTGGCTATCTATCAAGTAAAGCATTTCATAATCAAGAGAGAGTAGGAGTCAGTAACATATTTTCAATTCATGGAAAATAGAGGGATGCCCTTTGACCACAATCCGGAATTTAGTATTAGCAAATATATACTGAAAAGTTCATAAACAATTTAAGCAAACAAAAGCTTAATAGAACTTATCATCAGGGAAGAAGACAAACCTTTAAGAAATTGGAAGACGTTGGTTTTGTTCTAACTACCACAAAAAAAAGGGTCCACATATGGCAGTTCATAAGCAATGGAACATACATCTGAAGTTTCTTTTGCTTGTACAGTTAAAGATTGTGTTTTGAGTCAGTAGGTATCTATGTTAAGTACCACATATTCCTTAGAAATAAAAGTAAAGGCTCATCCTC
The DNA here is from genome assembly GCA_029216955.1 of Iris pallida. NCBI lineage: Eukaryota > Viridiplantae > Streptophyta > Magnoliopsida > Asparagales > Iridaceae > Iris > Iris pallida. The sequence goes on along the minus strand of JANAVB010003000.1, from coordinate 14,959,033 downwards.
TCATACATATGTATACTCAAAGCAATCAACGAAACTATCCCAATTAGTCGCGGCGTAGTCCATATTTTTAAAGTACAATATGTTGTAATTGATTGATAATTTCATTGATAGTTTTATAGGCTTTATATAGCCTTTACATAATGGAATATCATGTGGCATATTCTGGCATCCCAAGTATGTCCACATGATATTCCCATGTGCCTTTACAATATACTAAATATACCAATACTCCCTCTCAAGATGAGCGAAAGATATTCACTAAGCCCATCTTATCACATCATCCAATCATGCTCATAGAGCTAAGTCCCTTGGTCAGTCCGTCTGTTACCTGATTCTTGGTTGTAACGTGGCCTAACTCCAGTAGTCCACTAACCAACTTCTCCTTGATGAAGAACATATCGATCTCGATGTGTTTGGTCATGTCATGCTGTACTGGATTGTTGGCGATACTAATAGCTGACTGGTTGTCACACTACAGCTTCATCTTGGCTCCTTGATCCAACTTCAGCTCCACCAACATATTCTTCAAACAAAGCAGCTCTGCAACTCCTAATACCATAGCTCCGTACTCCAATTCAGCTGTCGATCTGGCTACCACTGGCTGCATTTTACTCCTCCAAGAGACCAAGTTACCTCCTAAAAATATGCAGTATCCCGAGTTAGACCTCCTGTCGTCCGCACAACTAGTCCAGTCAGAATCACAGTAGCCCTCGATGCCCACGTGATTATTCTTCCTGAATATCGATCCCTTCCCGAGGGCACTCTTCAAATATCTCAGAATCTGGTATACTGCGTCCATATGACCCTTCCGTGGACCATGCAAGTAGCGGCTCAGCACACTAACTGCAAAGCATATATCAGGACGTGTGTGGCTCAAATAGATCAACTTGTCCACCAGTCTCTGGTATCTGTCCCGGTCAACTGGTTCTCCAGCCTCAGCGTTCAGCTTGAACCTCTGATCAATCGGCGTCGTTGCAGGTTTGCACCCCAACATCCATGTCTCTGTGAGAAGGTCCAGTGCATACTTCCTCTGAGAGAGAACAATCCCCTCTGCGTCTCGAGTGATCTCAATCCAAAGGAAGTAGCGAAGAAGACCAAGGTCCTTCATCTCAAAATCCTTGCCAAGCTTCCCTTTGAGTCGGACGATCTCCTGCTCATCATCTCCCGTGATAATCATGTCGCCGACATACACCGCAAGTATGGTGATGTGGCCTCCACTACTTCTGAAGAATACAATGTGATCAACATTGATCTGCTGATATTCCATCCCTATCATAGCTCTCATGAATCTGTCAAACCACGCTCGAGGAGACTGCTTCAGTCCATAGAGGGACTTCTTCAGTCTGCAGACTTTGCCTGCTGTCTGATTGGTGCCAAATCCTGGTGGTATCTTCATGTATACCTCCTCTACTAGATCTTCATAAAGAAATGCATTCTTCACGTCCAGTTGGTGTAGCTTACATCCAACATTCACTGCCAAAGAGATCAGGGTCCTGACAGTGCTCATCTTTGCAACTGGTGTAAAGGTCTCATTATAGTCGATGTCGTATGTCTAACTATATCATTTCGCAAATAGTCGAGCTTTGTAGCGCACAACCTGTCCATCTGGGTTCTGCTTCACGGTAAAGACCCACTTGCATCCGACTGCTCTCTTCCCCTCAGGCAGTCTCACCAGCTCCCAAGTGTGATTCTTCTCAAGAGCTCCCAACTCCTCGTGCATTGTCGTTTTTCATTTTGGATCGTTCTTGGCAACCTGTCAATTGTTAGATACAGTAACACTATCCAAAGATGCTATAAATCCTCCATGAGTATAAGAGATATAGTCATAAGAAACAAACTGAGCAAGATCCCAACTATATCTGTCCCGAGGATTTCCGACTATGTTGCGAGTGGTCCTCCGTACAGATAGTGGTGTGGGAGGAGTAGGAGGAATGATATCACCTGAAGGGGGGGTGGTGTAGGTGTCTCAGGAGTTGGGACGAACGCAGACAAGGGACTTGGCACTGGCACTGTAGCTACTCGTCCTGCAGTTTGCTTCACTCTCTTGTTGTAGGTTCGATCGTGAAATTCTTACTAAATTAGTGGAAGATGACTCATCATCATGTGCTTGAGGTCTACTTCCACTCAAGACAGTAGATGTTGTATTGCCAGAAGCAATAAAGTACTCAGTAGGTACTTCAAGTTTGGGTTTTAAGGATTTGACAAAAACTTGCATTTCATTGTCAAGCCTTAAATGTTCTAATTTTACTAGTCGTAGTTGTATAGTCTTTTCAGAGCCGGGTTAATAAAGATCTACTGGTTTATAGTAAGACTTCGTTCATTCTTTCTTTTCTTTTCCTTTTTACTTATGTTTGAGTAAACTCATGTTCTTGAGTATGGATCTATGGTTTGCAATCTAGTTATTTTAACAAGAATAAAGCTGAGATGTGTGCAGAAGCTCTTACGCTTGGTGTAGGAAACGAACCAAAGCTGTGCTCTAATTCCGTGAAGCGGTAGTTTAGGCTTGTGGTCATATGTTCGAGGCCAAACCCTGCCAGAAATCCACGACAGTTCCTTGGTCTGTGTTATCAGGGAACGTATGAGAACTATGGTAAGCCACGAAATTACGGGTCAAAACGAGCAACTACAGAGATCTTAGAATATTTTTGTTAAAAAATACTAGAGCCTACCAAAGCTCATATACTAAATAACAACTCCTCACCATGGGAGATAATATTCAGGCGAAAGCCGAATTTCATGTTTCAGCGGACAACCACCATTGTCCTTACAATCTGCAAGGACATGAACACCTTGTTCATCTTCCTTTGATTGATCACCCTGAAAATGGGATCTACAACTTTATCGTGGACACTCTTGTGACCATGAACAGTAATTTGCATGATAACATGCATAACATCCGCAGAGATGTTACTGATGTTGGAAGAGAAATCATCCAAATCAGAAATGACCTTAAATGCCTAAGAAAAGCTCCTATGGATGATAGTGCCTCTAGCAAACTTGCTAGACCTGCCATCCAACCCGTTAGAACCCCAATAGTCCAAAGACGAAGGTGGGCTACTAACATAAACATGATGAAATTTTCTTCTAAGGAAACCAATGCTATTCCTACGGAAGAAATTAATGAAAACTTTTACAAAACCTTTTTAAGGTTACAACAACAATAACTGTCTGGTGAGATAGACAGTGATCACATTTATGACTATTATGAAAAACATGCAAAAGCAATTGATTTCTTCAAATGGAAGTATGCGGAAAGCTCTGAGTCAGACTCTTCCGATGATGAAATGGAACCAATCCATGTTCGTACTATAGAAGAAGGAGAGGGTAGCAACGACACAATGGTTGTCGAAGCTGAACCTCATACTAAGGTTGGGACTATAGCTCCTAATACCGAATTAATCATGCGGGATCCAAATTTTGTATTAGGAGTAACCTCTCCTTATACACCAAAATTTCGTGAAGAAAGACGTAAAGATTGGAATAAGTTCCATTTTTCTCAACAAGCATTCCATCATGATAAAAGATATTTGTCTGATGGTTTGATCTTCAACCTTGAGAATGTTCCCCACAAACAGATCGGAGAGTCTCTCTCAAATTGGACTCAAAAGATGCAGGGAATGGCGTATTTCCTTCCCGCAGACATTACTTCTGAAGGATTTATTCGCTACGCCACTAGCCATTGGCAAGTGATAGCATTGCTTGTTTGCGTAACTTTGAAATGTTAAATCCTCCGGTAATTGAAGCAATTAAAGCTAATCATGATAAATATGCAGCTTTAGATGAGCTAGTTAAGCAGCCCCTGGCTGATTTCACAGGAGAAAGTTCACAAGCTTCAAAAAACTATAATAAAATATTACACAAGATGGTTTTGTGTAATATCTGTATGCTTGAAGAATTTGTGTCCAAATATATTGGACTAATTTTTCATTTAAACAATGTTAGAGAAAAATAATTCTGGATGGAGGAATTTTTTACCAAAATTCCCTACCCATGGAATAATATTATTAAAGTAAAATATGATGAAATACGTGGTGGTGTTCATACAACCGGAATGCTAAAAAAGGCTTGTATGAGAACCATGGAAGAAACCTGTGAGCAGGCTAAGGCCTCGTCACAGATGATTAAATTCATAAAAAACTCAGTACTTGGTTATAGATGCTGTAACAAGTACGATGAGAATGTTAATTTCCAAATCGGATGTCCGCCAGTGTGGCAGAAACCGAAATGGAAAAAGACATGGAAAAAGGGTAAAACTTTTAGCAAGAAAAAATGAAAAATTACTCGGAAGAAGTGGAAACCCAACTTCAAGAAGAAGTTTAAAACTGAAAAGAATTTCCATAAAAGAAAATTTATAAAGAAGAAAAAATTCAAAAAAGGTTGCAAATGTTTCAAATGCAACAAAGAGGGACGCTTCGCTAATGAATGTCCTGAAAATATACAAAGTGTGGTCATAACAGACCTCGATGAATATGGTATTCATATCGGTACATAGATGAAGTTAGCAGTAATACTTCTGCTTCTTCCATCTATGAGATCGAGTCTAATGCCTGAATCGTCTGAGGAAGACAACTCTGAGATCGAGGATCTTAGTAATGCCATAGAACATCTCAAGATTAACATGAATACAATAAACAAGACCTATAATCAGATACGTATTACTCTTTTGAATGATAAAACTATCATTCCCATTAAAGAGGGAATCTCTGCAGGATATACTTTATACGCAAAAGAGGATGTTTGTATCAAACGATACAGGAGTTCTGAGATCTTTCTCGGAATAAGAATTTTTATACCTCTCGGATACTACGGTATAATCCATAGTGTTCCGTTACATACAGATAAAGGTATAATTTTGACACAGGGATTCATTGAACCAGTGTCAAGACACAATGTATGTATTACCGTTAAAAATACGGTTTATGAGGGTGATTATATTATTCACCGTGGTGACCCAATTGGATTACAAGTTGTACATAAATATGAAGATCTACCTATTGTGGAAGAACCCCTTCCTCCTAAGGTTGTTCCTCAACCAGGTTCTAGTTCAAGTATTGGCTCTAGCAGGAGAGACCCTGAGAATCATTACTATGAATTTAGAATATATATGAATAAGCTAACGTCAGAAGAAACTTCGAATTCTAGCCTCCAGCAAAGTGAAGGTGAACAATTTGAAATCACTGACGAAGACTTGGAAAAGCTGAAAGAAGTTATTCCTCGTTCAGATAAAAAGGAACTTTATAAACCTATATCCTTCTAGTCTCGATTTTAAATAAACATATCTATGTATTCGAAAGAATGCAAGGAAACATCGAGCTTCGTGGCGGAAAAGACTTTTCTTCTATCTGCCTTCTCGATAGAAAGAAAATTGAAAAACTAAAAAAGAAATACCCAAGGATGAGATATCTACATATTGGGTTAATTCAGTTAAAAATAACATGTTTATTCCGAATAGGAATCGATACTCCCATACTAGTTGTTTGTATGGACGAAAAGATAATTAATAACCCTCTTAATAGTATTATTGGAGGAGCTAAATCAAACCTGGTAAACAGATTATTTGGAATAAATATTCATCTAGACTTTTCGATAAGTCTCGACGATGAAAACATTGAAAAAACATGTACTCTATCCATAAACCTTCAGGGCATAGAGCTTATGCCAGGTTCTAAGATTTTGGGTATATAATGGGAACACTTTATGGCTTTAAACGATACTCCTACGTTTAAATCCATTACTCCCAAACATTTAGTTAAGCTATTCGAGGTTGGAATAGGAAAGACTATACAACCACGACTAGTAAAATTAGAACATTTAAGGCTTGACAATGAAATGCAAGTTTTTGTCAAATCCTTAAAACCCAAACTTGAAGTACCTACTGAGTACTTTATTGCTTCTGGCAATACAATATCTACTGTCTTGAGTGGAAGTAGACCTCAAGCACATGATGATGAGTCATCTTCCTCTAATTCAGTAAGAAGCTGAAAGAAGCTATTCCTCACTCAGATAAAAAGGAAGTTTATAAACCTATATCCTTCCAGTCTCGATTTTTAAATAAACATACCTATATATTCGAAAGAATGCAAGAAAATATCGAGCTCCGTGGCGGAGAAGACTTTTCTTCTATCTGCCTTCTCGATAGAAAGAAAATTGAAAAACTAAAAAAAGAAATACCCAAGAATGAGATATCTAAAAAGAAATACCCTAGAGCGGTCACCACCAAGTTCTCCATCTCCCCCTCTCGCCTCATACTGGTAGTATTAGGCGTGTTGTGTGAAGTTCCCTCCTGGCGATAGTATGGCTCATGCTCCCGGAAGTGGACATCCATACTGACGAACTTTTTCTTCTCTACTGGACTCCAGCACACATGTCCCTTCTGAGTCGCTGAGTAGCCCACGAAGATGCACTTGACCGCTCTAGGGTCAAGTTTTCCATCTGATGGCCTGTTGTCCTTCACAAAACACACATAACCGAACACCTTTAATGGGAGTATCCCACTATTATTGTCTTGTAATACTTCACATGGGAATTTTCATCTCAGGACTTTCGAAGGCATCATGTTGATGAGTTGAGCAGCTGTCAACACTGCATTCCCCCGCAGACTTTGTGGGACATTCATGTCGATCATCATGCTTCTTGCGGTCTCCAGAAGGTGTCTATTCTTCCTTTATGCTATTCTATTTTGTGCTGGTGTGTACGCACATGTGGTCTGATGGTGTATTCCGTGTGCTGATAAGTATTCTGCAAGTGTCCTGTTGGTAAACTCCGTTCCATTGTCAGACCTCAGTACCTTCACAACTGCGTTGTACTGAGTCTGGAATGCTTATGAAAATTCCGAAAACAGGCAGGTATATCACTCTTATTTTTCATCAAATATAGTCAGGTGACACGAGAGGCACAATCAATAAAGGAGACAAAGTACTTATACTCATTCATAGTGTTAATAACATATGGACCCCAAACATCAGAATGTACTATCTCAAAAGCAAAAGAGCTCATATAACCCGTACCAACATACGAGCTCCTAGTAAGTTTTCCTATCTCGCACGCGTCACATACTATTTCTTTTTATTTGCTTTTGCATAAACCTCTGGATACAACTTACTTAAAGTATCAAAGAAAGAATGTTCCAACCTTCTATGATTGACTATCAAAGTATATCAAAGAAAGAATGTTCCAACCTTCTATGATGGACTATCAAAGTATCTTCAGTTTTCTGCTGCAGTCCTCTCATTCCAGCCTTCTCTGCCATAGATACCAATGCTGAGTCCAGTCATTCTCGATCTAGGTACCACAGTCCCTCATGCCAAGTGCAAGTCCCAAGTTTTCGTCTCGTTCCTTTCTCCTGGAAGGTCACATTAGAAATATCAAAAAAAACAATGCATTTAAGTTGAAAAATTATAAAACTAATGGACAAGAAACTGACTGAAAATAATAGAGCATGTAAAACATTAGATAATCTTACTAAACTTTTACAATTAACAGTACCCTTACCGACCACTGGCTGAAAAGTGCCATCCGCTGTCTGAATGGTGTCTGCTGATGCTAGAGTGTAATAAGAAAACTCACTAGCATTCTCCGTCACATGCCGAGATGCTCCCGAGTCGATAATCCAGTCTGATGATTTAAAGGAAGAGATAGATGTAAGAGCAAGTGACTCGTCAGTACCTTCTGATGGATGGACATACATAGCGGCGTTGTCCCCAGCGAAGCATGCTGTGGATGCCTCCTCTGTTCCACTCCTCTTGTCTCCTTCGATTGACGCTCTTTGCTTTCTCTCCAGTATGTCCATCAGTACTAGATCCTCCTCAGTAAAGGTACTACCAGCTCCTCTATTCCCTTCTGCTACCAGCAGGTTTGTCCGATAACCTCCTCGGCCGCCTCGGCGATCCCATCGACCACGAGCTCGTCCTCCAATATATTCTCGTCCACCGAACTGTCCACGTCCACCACCTGAGTTTTTCTCCATAGGTGGTTTGGTACAAGCATATCGATGATGGCCCATCTCCCCGTAGTTGTAGCACTGTCGGTTGTGCTGCCAGGGTTCTCCTTTGGACCCTGTGTCGCCCGAGCTGGTAACCGCTAGTGTTGACTTTGCTTCGGAGGGACCACCTGTCCCCGCCTGTAGTCTGATGCACATCTCCTACTGGATCATGGCTTAGATCGCCTCCTCAAGACTATGAATCTTTTGTTGGACGAGAAGTAAGGTCGTCCTCTTTACGAATGCTGCAGTCAGTCCTTTGAGAAATTTTATCGTCCTCTCCTGTAGACACACATGTCTCTCCTTACACTTCGGATCCCCGCAACTCGCCCGATTTGAGTGGTGATCATAGTCCAACCACAGACGCTCCAACCCCGTGGCATACTCCTGCACCGTCTTCTTTTCCTGTACGGTGTCGTCGATCTCCCCCTTTATCTGGAAAATCCGTAAGTTGTTCCCCACACTATCATTGGCCCTCCTCAACGTCTCCCACACATCTTTTACTATCTCAATGCCATCTACTGTGGCGGCAATAGACTGGACTAAGGAGTTGAGAAGCCAGATGTAGATCACCATATGAGTGAACTTTCACTCGTCGCGTCCTGCCAAGCCCTCGTCCGGCTCTATCTTCTCGCCCGACAGGAACCCATCCAGGTTCTTTCCTGCGAGGGTTCTTCTCATCCGTCGTGACCAACTCAGATAGGTGGCTGGTCCATCCAGCTTCAAATCGACGGAGGAAAGTTTCAACTTTGGCGACGTTCGTGGCGTGCTCTCACCAGTCGACATCTTCATCAACGTTGCAACCTCTGCAGGATCCAGATTCTTGAGGATCTCCTCCATCGATGCTTCTCCCCTCCGATCACGTCACGTCCGCACCACGACTTACATTCGTCCGCGTCGTCCGCTCCTAGATTCAAACATGTCTGTTTTCGTCAGATCTTGGCATCGGTGTCCTCTTTCGGAATCATCCGAACAACGGCAACAAAGGCTTTGTTGCGTGTGGCAGGTGGGAAGGTGTCGTGCACGTGGGGGGGTTTGCGCATACCACAGCGGCGGCAGCGGCAGCCGCAGCAGCAGCAGCAACGGACGCACGGAGAAGGGGGGTGGCTGCTATACACGGGTTAGGGTTTGATGGCGGAGAGAGAGGGAGAAGAAGGAAAAGGTTAGGGTTTGGTGGCAAGGTTAAGGTTTGTGGAAAGGTAGCTTTGATACCATGTTGTAATTGATTGATAATTTCATTGATAGTCTCATAGGCTTTATATAACCTTTACATAACGGAATATCATATGGCATATTCTGGCATTCCAAATATGTCCACAGGATATTTCCATACGTCTTTAAAATATACTAAATATACCAATACAATACATGAAGAGAAAATTCTAAATCCAGTTTTGTAGAAAGTAAAAATAAAGGAGTTGATCAAAACAGCTAACTTCTGGTCGCTAGGACATCAAACATGAATGTTTAGTGGTTTCAGTTATTTAGATTTGCATAAAATATAATGGCAAGGACTCAACTCAAACTACATGTCAATTTATTTTCAATACTCTTCTAAAATACCTATAAGATCCAGAGAAATGGATATATAAGTTATTGCAAAAGAAGGAACGGAAACATACTAAGAGATGTTGTGCGTGGATGAAAAACCTCTTGAATATGTTGGATGATCGACAAGGGGGGTATATAATTATTGCAACAATCAGAGTGATACACCTCGACAACAATTCTGGTAGACTGGCAACAACTCTGAGTTTCTCATTTGAAGCATAGACGACATCAACAAGAAGCCCTCATCCAAATTTTTGGGGCCATCTAATTTGAAGCCAAAAGACACCAAGTATTATTGGCTATTCCGAATGGTCAAGCGACAGTTTGGCTGATGGACGACAAGTATGATCTTTATTGGAGTTGGATGAGATTTCCAACCTATGTGAAGAATATCCCGGAGTGCAACGACTGTCATCCGTTTGGCGGAGAAGCTCGGGAAGCTGAAGGTGTCAAAGCAGAGTTCAAAAATTAACAGTTTGAGAATCTGCACAGACTTCACCATTTTCGGTCCGAATTTAGTCAAGTCGAGTTCGGTCTGTTTGAGACAGAACTCTTTAGCCTGGAGTCGACCGTGTTCGGTCCAAGTCGAGCATAACTGTTCTGCTAGGTCCCGAATTCGGTCGTCGGACTGAGACGAGTTTCGGGTGTTTATTTGCATAGTTGGATCAAATCTAATGGTTCATATTTGTTGTGGGTTTGAAGGAACTATGTATTTTTAACCGTAATCCGTATGCAAGTTGATGCTTTACAACTTTTAGAGACAGAAAGAGAGATTGGTGGCTATTTCGAAGATAGACGGTTTCGGATAATATTTCTCGTCGTCTTTGTTCTTCAGGAATCTGTAGTCTACTTTTCATCTTCCAAGTAGTTGTAGTGATCCGTTTGGATCGATTAGAAATCTGTAAAGAGTCGGTATAATTTCTTATTTTAGTACTGGATGGTTTTCAAGATTGAAATCATCCCGTGGTTTTCCAGCAAGGATTTTCCATGTCAAAATCGTTGTTGTGTTTGCGTTGTTTGGCTCTCGTGTGATTTTGGCTATATTTGGTTTATGTGTTTTACTCCAGTTCTCTCGTAGCTTCTTGGTTTGGGGTAACGGTTTCCGCATTTCGTTCCCAACAATCTCCACATAAAGAGCCATAGAGAAATATCCATTATCAAGCTAGAGAAGGAGATTGTTGAGCGAGTTCACTTTGACCACGTGCCCAACGGAATAGAGAGAGGATGGGGATCAGAATACACAATAATCAGCAAGTTATAGATATATGTAATGCATATTCAATCGAACTACCAATCTATTCTATAATCAATTATATATATCAAATACTTAAATAGTGGTGGAACTCTCGGGTTTGATGTGTGAGTAGAAGTCGACTATACAAACAACAGGTTTGACAAGTTTAGCCTAGGAAGCATGGAACTATGAAACTCGGTTGTCCATTTTGCTCTGTGTTGAACATGTATCAAACACACTGATGCTTCAAAATATACTAGGACACCAAATGAGTGTCGTGTGCTTATTGTGTCGTATTGTATTCATATCTATGATGCATAGATTTTAGCAAACAAGCACAATTGGATATAATACATGCGCTTAAGGTGTCTAGAGCATCTTTTCTCGTGTATCAAATTCTATATTCCAGTAGTGAGAGAGAGAAGTGAAGATAGCTAGGTCTCTTGGAGCTCAAGATGGAGATTGGACCTTCGCATGAAAACCTTCTCACGACGGTTCTTCGAATTGGGGGACTTTTTTTTTATTTGCATGTAATTTTATATTTTGCAGTCATTCAAACTTGAAATATTTTTAATATCATGTGTACATACTTTAGGTTCAAATTTGGTTATCGTTCAACGATTATTGGTTATCGTGTCCTTCTGTGTCTGTCATGATCGTATCCGACATGTCGACTCTTCTCAATTGCAGATCTGGAAAGTACACATTGTCATTTATATTAAAGTTCATTAGTTATCTCTAGTGCAAACGTGATTGTTCTTGTGTTAGGGCCTCGTGAATCAGTACCCGGGCCTCCGAGTCACACTCGGGTGCAATCAACAGGTTGAGTCGATCGGGATCAATAATAACCTAGATAGCTGCATGGACTACTAAATGCACGCCATAATATTATATTATCACGATGTCTCTTTTAATTTAGACTTGATCTCCAGGACATTGATTACTTGTGTGTTCATTTTTGGACGCGTACCACCGTGTTCGATTTACCGTCGGAATGTTTAGGAAATGGATCAGTTATAGGTTCAACTAAGCAGGATTCTCGTTTTAGTGTCATTCTTGGACTCATAGATTATTAGTGGTTACTCATGTACTACCCATTGACTCATGTTATATAGTAGATTCTCGATTGTACATGTTGTGGATGCGACCCGTGCATTCGATTTGGGTGGAAATAACAATTACTAGGTGTTTGAGCTACTAAGCACATTATCATTTTTCTTACCAGGAGACTCTGTATGTGGAGCTACGAGCCTATTCTATGGGAGACTCCGTATGTGGAGCTATGGACTATTTTACTCTCTTGTAGACTATGGAGCTACGAAGGGATTTACAATATAAGCCTATGCATGCGAAAATTGTACTCAAGTTGCATTTCACTTGGATAGTTACTTTTAATTGTACCTATGTGATCTCATGGAGTGCGTTATATTACTTTCGACATAATATCATGTAGTGCGTTATATTACTTTCGACATAATATCATGTATCTTGATATGTCTCACTAAGGACATGGTTCCCTTCCAGGTTAGGCGAGCATGAATCTGAGGAGAAGCACATGTCTCTTCTTTGGATCCAGGTATCAATAGCGTTTGCACTTTGATTTGATTATCTCCCGCATATTATATTACTTTTATGTAATTATTCAAATTTTATAATCTAGTATTTTTAGGCACATGTTCTTGTAGGACCTATTCGGACATGAGTATTATTGGGCTGCTAACCTGACTACATTATGTCTATTCTTTTTTTTTTTTTTGAAAGCTACATTATGTCTATTCTTGTTATCCTTACTTCTGTGTATTGAGATATAGAATTACTAGGTCAGACCTATATTATGCTAGCTAGAATATCTGACCTTAGTTAACGTAGACATTTGGGTTGGGTTGGGTTGGAGCCCGCTTGATAAGTATGTGACTATTGCCACGTGGTTCAGTCCTCCGTATTTTAGAACTAGGGAGTGACACGAATCTACGACATTGTTGTATACATCTTCTTCCTTTTCTCTCTCTCTCTATCCCTTGTCATATAACGAGCCCGATAAACGATAATTCTCCCGAAAATTTGTTGTTGTCACTTGGAGTTCAATCTCTCTTAAATTGCTTCTTAATATCGCTCTTCAAATTGTGATGCTCTATTATACTAGCTGACTACTCTACCTTGATTAAACTTCTTGTTTAGTTAGAAACTAGTTAGCATACCTGGTATACAACATATCTAATCGGCTTAATCCGTGCTCAGTTTGGGCTAGCACTTGCAAGACCGTTTGGTTTAAAGTGACTAATCGAATCATGATACAAAAGGTAAATGATAAGGGCACTACGAAACTACTTATGAGGTAGTACACTTTTAACAGCTCTGTACATATTCTAGACTGCCAAATTTTTTTACAGTCATGCTGTAAAACCCATTAAAAAAAGAAAATAAAAATAAAACAAAATCCACCAAACTAATTCCCACCCACACACCCGGTCAATCTCCTACCTCTCCCTCACGTTCTCATAACTTCTCCCTAAAATTGCTCACCTCACAGCACTCCCCACCACAAAGAAACACCATCTTTCCTCTTTATTCTTATGAATCCAACACTCATCCTCACCAGCACCATTCACTTTCCCTCTCCACAACACACACAAACACCAGCACACCTCTTATTTTCCCCTTCTGACTGGAGACCAATATTTTTAGGTAACTGCGACGACAAAAATCTTGTTTTTAGTTCTTTCTACGGACCTGGTCCGAGTCCTGACGAGATAGCTGAACCTAACTAGGGAGTCCCAGATTATTAGTTGTGCCATCGGTTTAGTTATTTCCTTTCCAGTTGTAATAAGAACCGATGTAATAATTGAATGTTGATTTGCTAGTGTTATTCATTTCAGACTCTTAGTTAATTTCCAGATTCAATAAAATGTTATTTCTTTTCCGCTTTAGATATTGTCTGTTGGTGTTCTCACTGCTTGATACAGCTTATTACCGCCGTCTCACAACGGTTCAGGCTTGACATGATCCGACTGGACCCAGTATATTGGGATCGGGTCATGACATGTTTTTAGTGGTGGTCCATGCAGATCCAGTTCTGCAAATTGGTCTAGTCAATTTAGTCTAGACCAGCATGCAGTCCTGCAATCTAACTTTAGACTAAAGAATGACTTCAAGAAAACAGACTTTAGAAACAACTAGAATACCTAGATTATTTTCACCCTGTCACAACATAGGGCCGAAATAATCTATTTATAATATCTATTTTTGCTTGCTTATAGTTTCGTATGTTACCTTGCTTATGTTTGTACCAAAACATTCAGAGGATGGCTAAAGAAGTATTATGTAGTAGTACAATATCTGGTTGACCAATAACCATAGAGAAGTTAAAAGGATTTATGAAATGAGGATCTTGTTGTAATTATCTTGAGGATATAAATTCCTAGTTACACTCTTAATTTTGGTATATATCTTTCATGAGATCATGTTTTCCTTTTGCTACAATTTCAGAAAATTTTGAGGATTTCAACTTTAGAAAGAAATTATGTAAGATTACTGAGATAGGATTTGTCAAATATATGGAAGTTAAGTTTTGGAAGAATAGAGTTTGGTATCCTTTTAGATGAAGCCTTAGGTATTTGACTATTTTAAATTTTATGGTTAAAGGAAGAGTTATGGAAGATAGAGGAAGACGTAGGTTGAGTTAGAAAGGAAAGTCTAGGATTTAGTAAAGTTCTCCCATAGAGGAAGTGAATTTGGATACTATATAAACATGAGAATATGATAATCAAGTAAAGGAACACTTGACGGGAATCAACTTTTATGATTAGATGACTACTATACCCAGAATGGACGGATATAACCATGGAAGGAATAACACAAACAATGGAATGATAGGTTCTAGAGAAGGAATAAGCCGTGAGGAATTGAGATAAGACCATTGGCATGCAAACTTTGGAAAGAAGCAATTAAGTTTGCAATTTCTACCAAACATTGGAGGCTCATATTGGTTATGGTAAGAATGATTTGGATTTTGTGATATTTTTGCTAATGTGTTTGGATGAGAACGATTGATAGGTGCATGGTTAAAGATTAAATTTTGGTTAGTGATTATAAGTTTGTCAATTGATTTCAAGAATTGGAAATTCTCGAACATAGATCATTGATCAACTTAAAGAATTTTCTAAGGATTTACTATAACAAGTAAAGATTGTGACTTTGATGTAGTCAATTTTGAAAGAATGGCTGACAATTGGAAATTGATATTCGTAAAATAATTTGATCGAGAGAAATACTTGAAATTTAAAATACATTTGGCATACGAGTTACATACAACGACGGATGAAAATTTGATTTAGATGATTTATGATTCCAAATAGATTTAGTTTTAATACCTTGGCAGCTATCTTAGTTTTCTGTAGATACTGGGAGTTTAGCTAGTTTAGCGAGTTAGAGATTGGTTTTTGCATGGGCATTAATAAGATGGTTATCTGGTAAGTCATTTTTCCTGAATATCCTATCTTCTGACCGTTGAAATAGTGATATGATATTCTTTCTATCTCCTTTGATCATCACGCAGTCCTCGATGAAAATATCTTATCCGATTACATTTCTATCATAGCTATATTATTTCTAATCGCCCTCGATATCCTACTATCATACAACTTATTGATTTTTTCTGATTCACAAACGCTTATACCCCATTCCAATTTGATTTGGAATTTTTATTCCCTCATCTCAGAAGATTCCATTATTTTGTTGACGTTCGTTTCTTTCTTGTCTTTTCGGTTTCACGAGACCTCATTTGATTTTCCCCATCTTATAATCATTTGATTATATTTTAATCGTACCTAGATTAACTCGTGCCTAAAATAATTTTGATCACAACAATATTACAACACTATCTCAGATCATATCTAGATAATTGTGATCGTGCCTATATTTTATCATTGTATCTAGTGACCATACCTAGAATCTGATCGTGCCTGATGATTTAAATTTCGTTTTTGATCAAGGCTAAGTGATTTTGATTGTACCCCCTGACTTTATCTTTGAAATTTCGAGGATAAAATTTTCTAAGGAGGGAAGATTATAAAATCCATTAAAAAGAGAATAAAAATAAAAATAAAACAAAACCCACCAAACTAATTCTCACCCACACACCAGGCCAATCCCCTACCTCTCCCCCACGTTCTCATAACTTCTCCCTAAAATTGCTCCCCTCACAACACTCCCCACCATAAAGAAACACCATCTTTCCTCTTTATTCTTCTGAATACAACACTCATCCTCACCAGCACCATTCACTTTCCCTCCCCACAACACACACACAAACACCAGCACACCTCTTCCTTTTCCCTCCTGACTGGAGACCAATATTTTTAGGTGACTGCGACGACGAAAATCTTGCTTTTAGTTCTTTCTACGAACATGGTCCTAGTCCTGACAAGGTAGCTGAACCTGACTAGGGAGGCCCAGATTATTAGCTGTGTCATCGGTTTAGTTATTTCCTTTCCAGTTGTAATAAGAACCGATGTAATAATTGAATGTTGATTTGCTTGTGTTATTCATTTCAGACTCTTAGTTAATTTCCAGATTCAATAAAATATTATTTCTTTTCCGCTTTAGATATTGTCTGCTGGTGTTCTCACTGCTTGATACAGCTTACTGCCGCCGTCTCACAACGGTGCAGGCTGGACATGATCCGACTGGACACAGTATATTGGGATCGGGTCGTGACGCATGCTATTTAGAATTGTCCAAATTTTGGCGGTCCTGATTTTATATAGAACTTAATATTTACAAGACTACTAGAATTTTGGAAGTCTTAGATATTCACAGGACTGTCAAAATTTTGGTAGTCATGGAACTGCCAAAAGTGTGTTGTCCCCTAATAATTTTTGTAGTGCAATTAACATTTGCAGAATAAAAAATCCCTCTTAAAGAGTTATTTCTATATTAAGTTGCAAGTAACAGACAACATTCATAGCAGAGAGACATTTCTGACCTTCATCGTCGTCGGTGAGAGAGAGGTCGAAGTTCCCAGAAGGGTTGAAGGCTACCGAGGTCGAGACATCGCCATGGCCGCGATGGTTTGGACCAGAAATGGCAGAAGAGAGTGCTGTTGGGCTTGATATGCGTTTGCAGCAGACGTTGGCAGAAGGAGAGGAGGGGCTCTTCCGTTTCCATTGGGAAGAGGCGAGAGAGAAAATATTAGTTGTGGAGGTGGAGGTGGAGGTGGAGGTGAGAGCCATGATGAGACTTTCATTTCCGGAGTTCTTGATATTTCATTACACATTATCTACTCCCGTGTGGCTGCTTGCCACTTTGCCAGTTTTATGTGTGTGGTGGCTTTTCCTACCAAGGGATATTAAATAGTATGGAACTCGAGTACTGTGATTATCGACGAGGGGGATAAAATTCTGGTTGAATATTGGAAGGTAAGTGGATCGAGCCACTCGGATATATTATTTCTTCTATTTATTTGATAGAAATTGAAAGATAGTGAGTCCAACATACATGCAATAGAGCATGTACAAAATTTTGTACGTATTATCGGACATCTAAAAAAAAGAATATTAAGATAGTAGATTAGGGCCAACCAACCCAGTTGATAATAATAAATTATATTATATTATTACTAGAAAAATAAATTGTTTTTGTATCTTAATATATTATATTTGATATCTAAATTGAACAAGGAATGAAACTTACGATAATAACAAAAACTTATGACAGTAAATGAATTATTCTTAACTGAGCCTCGGTAAACTGATAGTAGAAATAACTTTTGACAACGTATAGGAGACGGTTGTCAAATGCTAAAAATAATAACAATAAAATATTGAAAAGGAAAGAAGATATTTACAATCTGTTGGATATTATTTCTTTATCGTCCTGAAAATGGAATAACAAAATAATAAAAAAGGTTAGAAATACCGGTCTACGAGGAAGTCATGCACGAAGCACTGTCCTAAGAAATTATCGGGATCTATGAGCAGACATCATCTCGAATCCTCTTAGCGGTAAAACCTCCTACCTATCGGCTTCCCGTCACCGCACACGGCTTCAGGAGAACGACCCGAACTTAGCTCTTGCCCAAAGTAGAAGAGATTGAAATAGGAAAGTATAAATTATATGATAGAAATTTTTGGAAGAAGAGAATGAGGAGAATCATATAGTTGCTCCTCTCAAAGGTGTTCTTTCAACAAGACAAAGTATGCATTATATAGATAACCCTTAACATATAGAATTAATATAATTTATTAGTATTAAACAACCAATAAAATGAATAATAATAGACAACCCTTAACCTATAGAATTAATATAATTTATTAGGATTAAACAACCAATAAAATGGATAATGATATGTAATAGTTAATAGGAATTAAAACCAACAATTAATACAATTGAAAGTTGATTTTTTACAAATTCATACAACAATCTTTCCCAAAAAATCAAGTTTCAAAAATAAAGTTAACAATATTCAAAAATAGTAGAGATAAAAAATTTCTGGGCAAATAAATACTATGCAATAGATGAGATGGACTACAGCCTTGAATCTCACTTAGTGACTATTGTCTTTATCTGAAGAAGTACATGATGGACTACGCCTTTAATCAGACTTCTTGAATCAGATTTAGAAAATAACACACATAGTATGCTAGAGGTTCTTGGGTCTGTCGGGGTGGCACTTTTGGTTGGCCATGCGCACTTTTTTCTTATTCATGAGAGTTGTCTGTGTCTCATAGTCGCGGCCTTCACGACCTCTCACATAGGTAAGTCCTCCAAGGATTGGTGATTGGAGTCAACCCTGCATAATCATGTTTGGACCTATTAAGAGTTTTAAAACTCATCCTAACCAAATCACGGCGGAACACTGTCACCATAGGGATGGGAAATCATTGTACACATGTACAGCCACTTGGGCATTATTTTAATGAGATTTTAATCTCGGGTCAGTGTTCCATAAAGTCACCTAAGTCCAGCTTGTTTCTACCCATTGAACCGGCTTCTTGGGATCTCCAGTCAGACTCGGTTGGGTTGCCACTGCTGGTGACTTACTTATGGGCTTAACCCCATCCCCCTCGATGATTCTAGGATTAATTTCCTAGACAAACTCTTCGTCAAGAGTAAACAGATTCTTCGTCAAGATATCTGTAAAGTCCTTTTATGACTTATAGTCAAGAACCGCATTTTTGTCCTTTAGGCACTTTTAATGTCTTGAAATGCAGCTGCATGTACCTGTTCATCTTAGAATTCACAAGATCATGTTTTTAGTATAATTTTAAAATAAATAACAGGTACAGAAATATGTTGATCATGTAAAGTATAAAATGCTTAAGCCATACAGCTTCAATACAAGATGTGACTGAAGATAATATTTCTGAGTATATATACTCTTAGATAAGATTCTTACATATACTCAAGAGATGACAACTCCTCGCAGAGTAAAAAAAAATATCCATAAATGAATTAGACGTCATATGAGTCGGTTACCCAGTTTGTATTAAAATGACATTCTATGACATAAGATTATCTAATGTGATACACTTTTATAGTCTAGAATATTCTTAAAAAAATATTCTGAAACTGGTTTGACTGATTTAGTTATTTTCTAAATCAGATTTGGTGACATCACAATTATTTAACAAGTATGTGATTTTACTAATTGCTAATATAAACATTAGGATAGTGAGAACAAACTCATCCGACTCTATCATCCCTTAAAGTAAAATACAGTAACTTTCAGTCTTGACTCTTTATCTTACTAGCCATGTTTGTAAAAAAAAATACAGTCTTGAGTACTAGAATAATAGTTTAAGTGATTTTGCTAATCATCCTTAAGAAATCTTTAGTTTATCAAGTGTTGATTAATTTGGGTTAGCTGTAGGGGCCGGTTCCCAGCTAACGGAGGTCCACAGGGGGACGATTAAGTACCGCGTCGCTTAGGGCTATTTACGCCGGTTGACAGAAGGACCCTTTCGGCTTGTACCCAAAATAATCTCAACTTTTAAAACTTTAGATTTATAGGAATTTGCTATATCACTAAACTATTTTCTTTTGACTAAATTGTTTGAACGAATCAAAAAAAAATTATAGCGTCACGAAAAAAAAGAAAAAAAAAAACTAAGTTTGTCTAAATATTGTGACAGAACAATATTGTGATTTCTTTCTGACTATAAATTCTAATATTGTGATAATAGTCATTTAAGGTTCAAACATGTAAGCCGATCAAGGAAAGAATATTTATTCATTACCATCAGAAACCAAAAAAAATGATGGCTCACAGACTTCATATATTTATCCAACTAAACTAGTAATCAAAATAAATAGAATATGTGAAGTAAATGTGAAAAATTACCATTCCACAGAGCAATTTTGTACTTCTTGATTTCGGCTTAGTAATAGTACTTCAGACGAATGTCATTTAGTACATTATTAGAGATTGTTATCCCTTAGCATGTATGTTCCTTTTCTAACATGTCACAACTTCAAATGCTTCTGACTTGAAGAATAACATTACAAATATCATGTCCAAATTAATTTTTTTTTATTTGACATTCAACTTCATGCTTGGTATTCTGACATGAAGAGGATCATGATTATTAAATTTAAACCATTGAATGCTCAAAAATGTGGAGAATTGAAAGCATTAAATTGGTAAACGTTTGTTCATTTTGAAGAATCCAAACGATTCAAAATAAAATATTAGCTAACATAAAAAATATTAAAAGGCTCAATTAATATATATCACAATTGGTTAGTACATCAAAGAAGTCTATCACAATTTACAAATTCAATAGGTGAATAGTTGTCACGCCCCAGAACCAGAATCCTGGAGAACGGGGGCGGACACAGCCAGCTACGTATAATGAAATGGCAACCATTCCGCTATACGGTCACGGCTGTCTAGATATGTGAGGGTTATCTACAATCCAACAGTCTCCTAAGGTCATAAAATAGCCTGTTGTCTCAATCTCAACCAACTAGAAATAGTTCACAAGATGTCAGAGCATCAAATACATAAATATAAGGCGTCCCAAATATTACATATCGGATGATCATGAAGCTAGTCGTACAAAATGTAAGGACTAGCAAGAGTTCAGTCATACATGATCAACCCCCGGGGCTTGTCAATCATGTTACAGCCCGTAGGCAGACAATAAGTAAAGTGCAATACGAGCTAACACTTGTTCGTCGGCTAAACGCCTCAAAAGAATAATTCACAATATACAGTGGGAGAACAAAAAGAAACCCACTCGATGCCCTGGTTACGCCTGGTGGTCACCATCGGGCTGGAAAGCAGGGAGATCCTTCGGTACTGCTCCGGTATCTGGCCATACAAAACCAGCTGGATCAGACCCCAGAAAGAGCAAGTGCCACAAAGGAGGCTTCACTTAAGGACTAAAACCAGCAAATCATTAGCAATCAACAAGCAAGTAAGTAAAGGAGGATCGGGAGTTGTGCAGTACCAATGCACTCGTCCCGATCATAGGAAAACAGTAAGTAAATCATCATTGACATAAGGTAAATTGGAGAACATGCTAAATAAATAAAACTGGGCAATATGTGAAGAGAAGACGAAGGTGCTATTCCGGGAGCCAGGTTACAATCCTTAAACCAAACAAGGACCGAGATTGTAACCCTTCGCCTGAACAGAACTTAGTCTCTGATTATTTATTGCTAAAGGTGACAATCATGCAGGGGAAAGATATCATGATAAAAGTGACAATGAAAAGTACAATACGCTATGGTGACAATCTGGAGTGACAATCGTGTACAAGCACTATAGTGACAATCTGGAGTGACAATCGTGTACAAGCATTATAGTGACAATCGTTCAGTCATGTTGGTACAATCTGGCAATCAGTCACTTCTAGACAATGCTATACTGGACTAGACTTCATCCAATCAATCACGGCCAATCATTGCCTACGGCTTTCTACGTTAACTAACTAGGGTTATCACAATCCTAGTTACTAACAAGATGCAAGTGAGATTATCCCACAGCCACAAGCCCTGCAGCTAATCCAGGTTATCCAGGCATTTTTAGATTCATTAAGCCGTTATCAAGAATTATGTGCCCCACGCGACGGTGGGCTGGAAATGTGCCCTACTCGTCGGCAGGCTACAAGTCCAAACAATTGCGGCCGGGATAACGGGATCGCCTGTAGCCGTGTCAATCTCGTCATGACTAATGTGTTATTCTAGTAGTTAACCTGAATCCGCCTTTTTAATAGGAACTCCTGACCGTGGTACTCAGGAGTCCCATCCTAGACATGATGCAAGACTGGACAAGTAGATTAATCAAGCAAGCAAGAAGAACCACCCACGGTGTCAAGACAAGTCAAGTCAAGAGTGCGCCGCCACGGGCCACTATCGAGTGAAGCCGAGTCATGCCAAGTCAAGTCAAGTTATCAAGTCATGTCAAGTCGGGAGTGCGCCACCACGGGCCACTATCAAGTGATCAGGTTACAAGTTAATCATGTTCAGTCACAAGTTACAAGATTCTATTTCAATTTACTGCCAAACCAAGAAGGATAACAAGAAACAAAATCCCAAGGTCCGTGCCAAGACGTGTTGGGCCTGGTCAAGTTGTGCATGTGAGCAATCAAAATCTCAAAAGCTCCAATCATATCAAAAGAAAACCAAGTTAAAAGCAGGCACCAAGGCACTAGGGGTGTAGGTGAACTAGGGTGTGCCAGGGAATAGGCACGCTAGAGTGCGCCTGGTGGCAGCACACTAGAGTGCGCCTAGGATCCAAGTGCACTGGAGTGCGCCTAAGCCGGAACCAACAAAGTGCGCCTAGTTGAGGGTGCAAGGGTCAAAGTGTGCCTAGGTCCAAGGGTCCAAGTGCGCCTAGGTAACTACGCGCTAAAATGCGCATAGTCGAGGGGAGCAGGCGCAATCGGAGGAGACGCGCAGCGCTAAACAGTGCGCGGCCAAAATGAGGCGCGCTGCGCTAAAGAGCGCCTGGCCAGAAAAGTAGGCACAGTACGCTAAACAGCGCCTAGCCAGAAAAGTAGGCACAGTCCGCGCCTAGCCAGAAAAGTAGGCACAGTCCGCGCCTAGCCAGGAAAGTAGGCACAGTCCGCGCCTAGCCAGGAAAGTAGGCACAGTCCGCGCCTAGCCAGGAAAGTAGGCGCAGTACGCTAAACAGCGCCTAGCCAGGAAAGTAGGCGCAGTACGCTAAACAGCGCCTAGCCAGAAAAGTAGGCACAGTTCGCTAAACAGCGCCTAGCCAGGAAAGTAGGCACAGTTCGCTAAACAGCGCCTAGCCAGGAAAGTAGGCACAGTTCGCGCCTAGCCAGAAAAGTAGGCACAGTCCGCGCCTAGCCAGGAAAGTAGGCACAGTCCACGCCTAGCCAGGAAAGTAGGCACAGTCCGCGCCTAGCCAGGAAAGTAGGCGCAGTATGCTAAACAGCGCCTAGCCAGGAAAGTAGGCGCAGTACGCTAAACAGCGCCTAGCCAGAAAAGTAGGCGCGCCTGGGGGTCGTCTTCCTCCTCAAGCCGAGGAGAAGAACCCATGGGTTCCAAAACTTTGGAACACCATAAGTCGACCATCCAAGCTCCAAATCCGGACTTCCAAGGCTCTAACTTGGGTAAAATTCAATTCTCTTCAACATGGAACAATTAAAACATGAAAGGAACAAGTTTTATAGATCAAATCTACCAAAATCCGAAAATACTTCCAACTTAGATCTACAAAATTCTAAGCTCCAAATGGAGAAAACCCAAGTTCTAATGTTGCTCAAGATGAGCTAATAAAACTATTAGACAAATAAAATATAGCCCTCAAGTGATAGCAAGGTGCAACTTGCCTAGGTTGGTGGTGGAGGAAAGGAAGAAGCTTGAGGAAGAAGATGAAGAAAAATAACGAGGAGAGAGAGAGGGAAGTTGATATATATAGTGGGGGTGGGGTTGGTTCTCCATGACAAACCAAAATAGACCAAGCCCAAAATAAACCAAGGTGAACCAAGTCAAGGCCAATAAACCCTCTCTCTAGCAATCTAAACCATATGAACCATGAACTAAACCAAGCCTCACTAACCCAGAAATAAACCAGTAAACCATAAAACCATTTGAACTATCAATGCCAATAAAACAAGCCAATGCAAAATAAACCAAGATAATTAATCATGACTAAATAAAATATGGGTCCAAAACACGTATACGTACACTAAATACGTATCACAAATTTGGGACATCACATCCTACCCACCTTAAAAGAATTTCGTCCTCGAAATTTAATCAAGAGGCTAGAGATGTACGGGGAGCTATTCTATCACAGGCAATCTACCACTACCAATCAATCATACAATCATTCATGCAAGCAAGGATTCGAAGCGTAAGGCATAAGGAAGATATTACACCTTACGAGTCAAACCAGCCGGGATGACCTGATCAGATATCATCCTCATGCTCCCAAGTTTGACTCTCCCAAAGAGGGATGGCTCTAAGCAACACGGACTGAACTGATAGTCTTGCGCTTGAGGTCTCTCTCTTTGGTCAAACATGAACACGGGCCTCTCCTCATACGAATAGTCACGGTTATTGGTACCAACCTTTCGAATGATCTAGGACATGGCCCGAGCCCGGGATGTTCCGTCGCAATTGGGATACAAGAAATACGTCATGCATCCCGCATAATGATGGTAGAAAAGCAAGATGAGAGGACACATATACCTCTCGGACGATTCTGGACCTGAGCCTGGGCTAGGGCAAACTGCTGCGGGTTCTGTTGCTGGAAAGTCTGAGCCTGAGTCGGCAATGGCCTCGGGTACGGGAACTGCTGTTGCTGGTGAACTGGAGCTGGTACTGGTGCTGGTCCCCTAACCGAGGGACTAGATACTGTCGATGCTGAATCAACTCTGAATGGGCAGGACCCCACCCTATGGTCTGGTGCTCCACACAATAAACATAATCCCAACGCCTTGCGACACTCTGCTACCACGTGTCCAGGCTTTCCACAATAAGTACAGCCCACGGCGGAAGACTGCGCTTGCTTCTGTTTCTGCTGAGGGTACGTCGGGGTTGAGTGCTGGTCCGTCGTAACTGAATCTGCTCGCCTCGGAGCTCCAATAGTCAAAGCCCTAGCTGCCGGGACTGGTGCCGAAGACTGGGTCACCCGGCCATGAGACCGCTTCCGTCCTCCGGTCCTGTCCACTATTCTCTGGGAGGTATACTCATGCCTCCTTGCTGCTCTCAATACCGCATCAAAAGTCTCATGCTCAAACTGCTCGACTGCCAACAAGATCTCCAAATGCAGCCCCTGCTGGAACCGCTGGGCCCTATCGTACTCGGTTGCCACCAAGGTGGGAGCAAACCGACTAAGTCTAGAAAACTCCGATGCATAACTGTCAACTGTTCTGCCTCCTTGCTTCAAGTTGGCGAACCTCGTCTGTAGATCGTACCGAGCCACAGCATCAAAATACTTAGTCTGGAATCTCTCTCTGAATACGGCCCATGAAATAGGGGCCACTAGTCCCACGGCCTGTGCTGCCCACCAGCTGCGGGCAAGATCCAATAACTGTAGGCGCACAACGGCCACCTTCTCATCTTCCGGGGTCTTGGCTGCCTCTAGAATGACTTCAATATCCTGGAGCCATGCATCTGCAACGATCGCATCTCCACTACCGTCGAAGAATGGAGGGTTCAGACGCTTGAAACTGTTCGCTACACGGTTTCCTGGATGACCGCCTCTATTCAGAGCATCTTCCACTGCCTGGTGCAATGCATCACCTCGACGATCTTGGGAAGCTAACAATGTCCTGATGAGACCTACCAAGGTACCATCATCCGGCCCTGCAGACTGAACTGGCTGAACTGGATCCCCGGTAGGGATGACTCGGGAGGCTGCTCCTGAGTGCTGAACCTGATCTTCTGGTTGCTGCTGGTCCACGGGAGGCGCTCCGCCTTGCTGATCGGTAGGACCATGAACAATGCCACTGAAGAAGACGATATGGGAACAATAAGGAGGGACCAGGACAGATCAACGAGTACAAGCATGTGATCAGGACAAGGATTTCAGGAATCAAGAGGATACAAGTGGAGATCAAGGACGAGTATTGATTGAGACATCCATTCGGTAAACCCTCACATTTCTTGATTGACAAGACCTGCATGGGCCACCACTTAAACCATGTCACGCCCCAGAACCAGAATCCTGGAGAACAGGGGCGGACACAGCCAGCTACGTATAATGAAATGGCAACCATTCCGCTATACGGTCACGGCTGTCTAGATATGTGAGGGTTATCTACAATCCAACAGTCTCCTAAGGTCATAAAATAGCCTGTTGTCTCAATCTCAACCAACTAGAAATAGTTCACAAGATGTCAGAGCATCAAATACATAAATATAAGGCGTCCCAAATATTACATATCGGATGATCATGAAGCTAGTCGTACAAAATGTAAGGACTAGCAAGAGTTCAGTCATACATGATCAACCCCCGGGGCTTGTCAATCATGTTACAGCCCGTAGGCAGACAATAAGTAAAGTGCAATACGAGCTAACACTTGCTCGTCGGCTAAACGCCTCAAAAGAATAATTTACAATATACAGTGGGAGAACAAAAAGAAATCCACTCGATGCCCTGGTTACGCCTGGTGGTCACCATCGGGCTGGAAAGCAGGGAGATCCTTCGGTACTGCTCCGGTATCTGGCCATACAAAACCAGCTGGGTCAGACCCCAGAAAGAGCAAGTGCCACAAAGGAGGCTTCACTTAAGGACTAAAACCAGCAAATCATTAGCAATCAACAAGCAAGTAAGTAAAGGAGGATCGGGAGTTGTGCAGTACCAATGCACTCGTCCCGATCATAGAAAAACAGTAAGTAAATCATCATTGACATAAGGTAAATTGGAGAACATGCTAAATAAATAAAACTGGGCAATATGTGAAGAGAAGACGAAGGTGCTATTCCGGGAGCCAGGTTACAATCCTTAAACCAAACAAGGACCGAGATTGTAACCCTTCGCCTGAACAGAACTTAGTCTCTGATTATTTATTGCTAAAGGTGACAATCATGCAGGGGAAAGATATCATGATAAAAGTGACAATGAAAAGTACAATACGCTATGGTGACAATCTGGAGTGACAATCGTGTACAAGCACTATAGTGACAATCTGGAGTGACAATCGTGTACAAGCATTATAGTGACAATCGTTCAGTCATGTTGGTACAATCTGGCAATCAGTCACTTCTAGACAATGCTATACTGGACTAGACTTCATCCAATCAATCACGGCCAATCATTGCCTACGGCTTTCTACGTTAACTAACTAGGGTTATCACAATCCTAGTTACTAACAAGATGCAAGTGAGATTATCCCACAGCCACAAGCCCTGCAGCTAATCCAGGTTATCCAGGCATTTTTAGATTCATTAAGCCGTTATCAAGAATTATGTGCCCCACGCGACGGTGGGCTGGAAATGTGCCCTACTCGTCGGCAGGCTACAAGTCCAAACAATTGCGGCCGGGATAACGGGATCGCCTGTAGCCGTGTCAATCTCGTCATGACTAATGTGTTATTCTAGTAGTTAACCTGAATCCGCCTTTTTAATAGGAACTCCTGACCGTGGTACTCAGGAGTCCCATCCTAGACATGATGCAAGACTGGACAAGTAGATTAATCAAGCAAGCAAGAAGAACCACCCACGGTGTCAAGACAAGTCAAGTCAAGAGTGCGCCGCCACGGGCCACTATCGAGTGAAGCCGAGTCATGCCAAGTCAAGTCAAGTTATCAAGTCATGTCAAGTCGGGAGTGCGCCACCACGGGCCACTATCAAGTGATCAGGTTACAAGTTAATCATGTTCAGTCACAAGTTACAAGATTCTATTTCAATTTACTGCCAAACCAAGAAGGATAACAAGAAACAAAATCCCAAGGTCCGTGCCAAGACGTGTTGGGCCTGGTCAAGTTGTGCATGTGAGCAATCAAAATCTCAAAAGCTCCAATCATATCAAAAGAAAACCAAGTTAAAAGCAGGCACCAAGGCACTAGGGGTGTAGGTGAACTAGGGTGTGCCAGGGAATAGGCACGCTAGAGTGCGCCTGGTGGCAGCACACTAGAGTGCGCCTAGGATCCAAGTGCACTGGAGTACGCCTAAGCCGGAACCAACAAAGTGCGCCTAGTTGAGGGTGCAAGGGTCAAAGTGTGCCTAGGTCCAAGGGTCCAAGTGCGCCTAGGTAACTACGCGCTAAAATGCGCATAGTCGAGGGGAGCAGGCGCAATCGGAGGAGGCGCGCAGCGCTAAACAGCGCGCGGCCAAAATGAGGCGCGCTGCGCTAAAGAGCGCCTGGCCAGAAAAGTAGGCACAGTACGCTAAACAGCGCCTAGCCAGAAAAGTAGGCACAGTCCGCGCCTAGCCAGAAAAGTAGGCACAGTCCGCGCCTAGCCAGAAAAGTAGGCACAATCCGCGCCTAGCCAGGAAAGTAGGCACAGTCCGCGCCTAGCCAGGAAAGTAGGCGCAGTACGCTAAACAGCGCCTAGCCAGGAAAGTAGGCGTAGTACGCTAAACAGCGCCTAGCCAGAAAAGTAGGCACAGTTCGCTAAACAGCGCCTAGCCAGGAAAGTAGGCACAGTTCGCTAAACAGCGCCTAGCCAGGAAAGTAGGCACAGTTCGCGCCTAGCCAGAAAAGTAGGCACAGTCCGCGCCTAGCCAGGAAAGTAGGCACAGTCCGCGCCTAGCCAGGAAAGTAGGCACAGTCCGCGCCAAGCCAGGAAAGTAGGCGCAGTACGCTAAACAGCGCCTAGCCAGGAAAGTAGGCGCAGTACGCTAAACAGCGCCTAGCCAGAAAAGTAGGCGCGCCTGGGGGTGGTCTTCCTCCTCAAGCCGAGGAGAAGAACCCATGGGTTCCAAAACTTTGGAACACCATAAGTCGGCCATCCAAGCTCCAAATCCGGACTTCCAAGGCTCTAACTTGGGTAAAATTAAATTCTCTTCAACATGGAACAATTAAAACATGAAAGGAACAAGTTTTATAGATCAAATCTACCAAAATCCGAAAATACTTCCAACTTAGATCTACAAAATTCTAAGCTCCAAATGGAGAAAACCCAAGTTCTAATGTTGCTCAAGATGAGCTAATAAAACTATTGGACAAATAAAATATAGCCCTCAAGTGATAGCAAGGTGCAACTTGCCTAGGTTGGTGGTGGAGGAGAGGAAGAAGCTTGAGGAAGAAGATGAAGAAAAATAATGAGGAGAGAGAGAGGGAAGTTGATATATATAGTGGGGGTGGGGTTGGTTCTCCATGACAAACCAAAATAGACCAAGCCCAAAATAAACCAAGGTGAACCAAGTCAAGGCCAATAAACCCTCTCTCTAGCAATCTAAACCATATGAACCATGAACTAAACCAAGCCTCACTAACCCAGAAATAAACCAGTAAACCATAAAACCATTTGAACTATCAATGCCAATAAAACAAGCCAATGCAAAATAAACCAAGATAATTAATCATGACTAAATAAAATATGGGTCCAAAACACGTATACGTACACTAAATACGTATCACGAATTTGGGACATCACAATAGTGTCACGTCCCAGAACCAGAATACTGGAGAGCGGGGGAATGACTCAGCCAGCTACGTATTACGGGTAGATGAACACCGTATAATACGATCAATGCTGTCTAATAAGACGAGGGGGTGCATACTACGTAAGAGTCTCCCTATGGTCACTTCACATCTATTGTCTCAATCATTCAAACAAGAAACAGAAATAGAGAACATGTGAGATAAAGCAGTAAGGCGTCCCCAACGCTCAGTCAAAATGTTCTTGATATCTGGCTTTACAAAACATAGCCAGATGATGTAGTAAGTATACACAATTTTTATCAGCTGCAGCCTGACTTAGTTACAATTATGCAAAAAGTAGGTACAAGACAATCCGACTAACATGTCGGTGCCAAACGGCAAAGTATAAAGTATTTAACAAAACGAGCGGGGAAGTAAGGAACCCACTCGAGTCCTCCTGCGATCATCCCTCTAGTATTGACCATCTTTGAGGTAGAAGTAAGCTGGATCCTCGGGGACCGGCTCTAAATCTGTTCATGCAAAACCAGAGAGGTTATACCTCTAATAGCAAGTACCGCAAGGAAGCACGATATGAGGAATAAAACCAGTAATAGGAAACATAATAAATAGATCTCTGCTGACCACTGGGATTCACATCACATCACGACATTTTGAACCAACTTCCCAACCCAACAAGGACAGAAGTTGACCCTTCATGTCCTGATATTCCGATCCTCTCAGTTAGTTAACAGAGTAGGTATAGTACACAAACAAATTAATTTAAACGGCCATGCAATTACTACGGCTTGCTACTGTGAGCTCCAAGTTATCCTGAAATTATGCAATAGGGATTCCTCAGTTCTTACTATGTGCAAGCAAGGCTAGTCTATCCAATCAATCAATTGCGCCAATCATGTATTTAGACGAGTCCCAGAGGGACGCCCGTCGTTAGTATACCATATACAATTAAATAATATGAGCAGATACCGCTCCATGCCCGTGTGGCAGATTGTAGTATCTGTGGGAACCAGCCGGCCTGTCGGGCACTTAATAGTCCCAAGAGGGCTGCCATGTAAGAACTCGGGAATCCATTCTCTCCATGCAATCATTATTTTATCTAACTTAATAGTCTCTACGGTGAGTGAAGTCCCATGCCGTGGATCATGGTCATTCAAATGAGTACTTTCGTACGGGGTACGATATGCACAACTCTACAACGATACCCGTACGGTTAGGTTGTAGGTCTTACATAGCGTAATGCAACAATCAAAACTAACTACGAAATAATCATGCCTTTACCATAAAGTACACATGCTGCTTTGGTAAGATAATTAAATAAATAAATAAATAAATTGAAGCCTACATGTGCCTGTAGGCCAATATTCGGGATCAGCCAGTCGATTACCATAGTTCGTGTCTCATTTGTTTAATTCAATAAGACGACTAGCCATCCTCTTAGTTCCAACTAGGAACGCATGATCAATTTACTAAATTAAGATAACAATCCCTGTTTATTAATGTCAAGACAATAATTAATGTTAATAAATGCCAAGTCAATCAATTAATGGTGATAAATGTCAACCAATGTCAATTAATGCCAAAATAATAATTTATGTTTAATTAGTGCCAACTCGGGCCAGAATCAGCCAAAAGGACATTATGGGCAGCCATAGGCAGATGCCTATTTATGCGGCTAGGCAGGTCGGGCTCCATCTATGCGGTCTAGAAATAACAATTCATATGGGACTCAAAGAACAAGCCTATACGGCTGGATGTAAATAAGCTTTATGTGGCTAAGATACAATGGGAGTTCATGCGGCTGCGGATGACTGGCCTCATGCGGCTCGGGTTTCGAATTCATGCGGCTGTAAGCAATCGCGCGCCCATGCGGCTGAGAAATATCTCATGCGGCTACGGATGACTGGCCTTATGCGGCTAAGAATTGTCAGCGCCATGCGGCTGCGGGTCAACCTGAGTCCATGCGGCTAAATAAGTCGTGCGGCCAGGATATATATATATATATATATATATATATATATATATATATATATATATATATATATATATATATATATATATATATATAAACTTCATGCGGTCGAAAACGTCGACGGGTCATGCGGCTAATTAAGCCCAAGCTTATGCGGCTGGAAATGTAACATGTGGCTAGGCGCTGCATGCGGTCGAAACATTCCATGCGGCCAGATACTGCATGCGGCTCAAGAATGACTTGCCGCATGAAAACTCATGCGGCTAAGTACTGTACTTCTTCTCCACTATTCCGAGAAGAATAATCATGAAGACCTTACTTCCAAGCTCCATAAATCCTTCATTCCAAGCCCAAATCTGGACTTCCATAGGTCAAAATGGGGTAGAACGAAATTCTCTACAACCTGGAACCATCAAAACTTAGAAATAATAAAGTTACTAGATCAAAACCTAAGAAATCCGAAAATGTACAAAACTTAGGTCTACAAGAAAGGAACCATGGAAATTGAAAATGTTAAGTACTAAAGAGGCTCAAAATCAAGTAAGGAAGATGATGGAACAATAATAATGGTGATCCATCAAGAAGCAAGTTGGCACTTGCCTTGGCGGCTGGTAGGTGGGGGAGGAGTTATGAGAAAGAAGAAGATTAATGGTGAAGTAATGAAGAGAGAGAAAGGGGATGGCTTTAAATGGAAGGGGTGGTGGTAGGTGGGGGTTTGGTTCGGTTCATGATGAACCAACTTACTTAATCCAATCCAAGCCGAATCCAAAGTAAAGCTAAAGCAGAGTATGAAAGCAGAAAATAAAATACAGAAATGAATTAATATGAAATTAAAGGGGTTTAATTACAGAACAATACATGATAAATATTAAATAAATATATTAAAGCAGTACATGTATTAAGAATACGTATTCTGGGAACGGAAAGTGACAAATAGTGTGAGCTTCACATGATAGAACTAAAAATTCATAGGTTGCACAACAAGTTGGAAGTGCTTTGATTTGAAATACACCATAGGCTTCTCAGTTAGCTAGTTTTTGGAACAATGGTTTAGCCTTGTAAATTATAACTATCACGGCTATACCAATGAGACTGGTATTATGTGAAAATCTAATATAATCTGATTTTAACAAAGCAAATATAATAAGATTCTTTATAATCAAACCTAGTAGACAGAATAAATATATATGAACAATGTTTTCAAAAAAAAACTTAGTAAAACACGGACTAAAGAGAAATATCAAACACAAAAAATCTTATATAGGTCATACAAACAGTTAATGCTATGTGTAGTCATAAGATCGTCGTCTATATACATGGTGGAAAAAATGTTTTTCTGTTGAAAACATATGGAACCAAATAGAATATTGTGCACTTCACAACACACTCATGGTATCCCAAATTGTCTTAGTAGTTAAAAGAGTTGGAAAAATCAATACGAGTACAGGAACAATCAATGGTCACCGTATTATAAAAATATTAGTGACCAAAGAATAAATTTACACTCAAGTCCTATTGGTGCAATAGTTGTGACGTGAGTTTGAAAAAAAAATCTATTCATGTATGCATATGTTTACGTGATACTTTTATTCAGTACATGTCATCTTGGTAACGATATAAGGGATTTGTAGGTATGTTATTGATCGTCTTCCATAACATGTATGATTGAAGCCTGACATGTTATATGAAAATTGTAGTAGATTTTAAAGTTCTGAGTCAAGGTTATTGAGTTAACACAGAGTATATCTTGACATATAGCATTAACACTCTTAAAAAAATACGACATGAGTTTGAGAAATTAAAAATTCAATTGCTATAACCGACTACCAAAAATGTCCCGGTTTTACATCTTTACTCTCCAAATTTCTCCAACTATTATGTGATTACTAGCATGAAATGACGCAAGTTTATGTACTTGTGCATTGTGGCATATATGCCTGCATCCATGTGTAATTGTATGCATTAATACACGCACATGATACTGAGATATAAGCTTTGTATCTATAACCAAAAAAAATAATGATCGATTTAGAAAAATGTAAACATGTCGAATTATCAACTGAGATATAAGCTTTGTATCTATAACCAAAAAAAATGATCGATTTAGAAAAATGTAAACATGTCGATTTATCATAACCTACGTATATAGTTAAAAGAATGCAATCAAAGATTCAGCTAGTGCACAAGCAAACCGCACCTGCCAAGGAAAGCTGTGGAGAATAGTAAGGGTAGACTTTGAAAATCTAAGACCAGTTTCTAGTTGAGGCTTCCAAAAATTGACTCTTACAACTAAACAGGGATAAAACACAAAAATCACATTATTAATAGACTGTAAATTGGGATTAAAGAGCTAATAAACATGGCATTTAAGAGCCATAAAATAGAATGTCGTTGGAAAAATAAATATCTAATGAATAGAAAAATTAAGAGTCTCAAACAGTCAGAAGAGAAAAATACATAGTAGAATTTTATTTTTAAATACATGTCCGACAAGCATTGGAAACAATCATCACAACTTTTCCTTTCCATAGCAACTTCCCTATTCAAAGTAGCCATATGCTAGGGGAAAAAAAACTATGGATGAAAAAACAACAAAGTTGAAATGATTATATATATTATCAGTCTTGAAAAAAAATGATAAGTTATATGAAGATTGATACAAGATAAGTCTTGAATCAACCACAACAATTCATATAGTTATGATCTCGAAAACAGGACACACCATGGTCATCCCATTCTTATTACAACTATGTATATGTTGGACACTATTCAAAAGTGCCAAGACAAACATGCATCATCTCTATATTATTATCTAACAGTTTTATGCATAAAGAGAAATTTCTAGCAACTAAGATTGGAATCAACCCTTGCAGGCGTTGATAGTTAAAAATTGAGAAAATAAGATTCACATGAGATACATATATTACTTACAGAGTATTCATCTATCTCTATATTTGACAACAAAATGAGGTGATATATAATATTGATTCATTAGTTAAGTGAATCTTAATAATAGATCTATACATATGAAAAATTCATTATCAAGATGTTCATCTTGACAAACTATTTTATTCATAACACATCTTCTGAGAAATGAGTGTATATAATATGAGCTTAATGGTAATAGAAGAAACATTCTGCATTAGGAGGAAACAATTAATATCGAAACTTTGTAAATGGTTGTGGAATAATTTGTGGCCTCATGCAAATCAAAGAATTCGCACAAAGAAAAAACAACTATGACTTTCTTATCATTGAAGAAATTTCCAATAGCATCTGACATAACAGAAATATATCATCGGTATATATATTATTACTAAGAACCTAGAACATGAAATAATGCAAATTTCTATGTATTTGAAGATGACCTCGGGTCTTGGATTATATAATCAAAATGTGTAAACCGAGATTTCCTCTTAGCAATCTCATCCATTTTGTAAACGAGTTTCAAAAAAAAAAATCGGTTAATAAAGAAATCATCCAAAGGAGAAATAAAATAATCTCTTAGATTGTTGGATATTATTTCTTTATCATCCTGAAAATGGAATAACAAAATAATAAAAAAGTTTAGAAATACCGGTCTACGGGAAAGTCATGCACGAAGCACTGCCCTAAGAGATTATCGAGGTCTATGTGCAGACATCATCTCGAATCCTATTTACGGTAAAACCCCCTTCCTATCGGCTTCCTGTCACCGCACACGGCTTCGGGAGAACGATCCGAACTTAGCTCTTGTCCAGAGTAGAAGAGATTGAAATAGGAAAGTATAAATTATATGATAGAAATTTTTGGAAGAAGAGAATGAGGAGAATCATATAGTTGCTCCTCTCAAAGGTGTTCTTTCAACAAGACAAAGTATGCATTATATAGATAACCCTTAACATATAGAATTAATATAATTTATTAGTATTAAACAACCAATAAAATGAATAATAATAGACAACCCTTAACCTATAGAATTAATATAATTTATTAGGATTAAACAACCAATAAAATGGATAATAATATGTAATAGTCAATAGGAATTAAAACCAACAATTAATACAATTGAAAGTTAATTTTTTACAAATTCATACAACACAATCTATACTAATATATAACCCAAATGTCAAGCATATTACTTTTTTCTTGGGTATAAGACTTTTTTTGTGAGACCCGTCTCACTGCATCGGTATTTTATACGGATACGTGTTTATTTTAGCCGTATTTCTTATCGATTTGTGTGATATTTTAAAATTTCCTAAATGTAGGATTTCATGACTTGGTTTAACTTGGATTTGGTTTTATTTGGTTCGGTTCCACTTTGACTTGGTTTGGTTTAGTTTGGTTCTTTATGAGATGAGGTGTATGGTTTAGATTGAGTGGAGAAGAATGAATGGTGGAGATCACTTGAGCTTGTTAAATAAGCCACTTTTTCTTTCTCCCTCCTCATTCACCCTCATTCATTTCTTTTCCACCAAACCCTAGCAATTAGAGAGAGGCAAGTACACCTTGTCGAACCTTAAATAAATTTATTTCTGTTTGTTCCATCTTTTTCCTTGCATGATTCTAAGCATACTTAGAACTTGGAGTTTTCGGTTTTACCGAGTGGAATGTTGTAGATCTAGCTTTGTGGTATTTTTCGGTTTTTGTGGGTTTTGATCTGTCGAACTTGTATATTTTTGTCAACTGATGGTTCCATGTTATAGAGAATTTCATTTTACCCAAATTTGACCTATGAAAGTCCGGATTTGGGCTTAAAATGAAGGATTTATGGAGCTCTGAAGCCATGGGTTTCATAGCTTTTCTTCTCGGACAAGTGGGGAAGAAGCACAGTACTTGGCCGCATAAGGAATTATTCAAGTTGACCGCATGCAACTTATTGGCTTGCATTAATATTTGTATAGTAATAATGGTGAGCCGCATAGGTTGTGGCAATAGCATTAAATGCAGGCTCGCGTTTTTGCATGCAACTTGCATTAAATATTTGTCCTCAGTATTTTTTTAGTATTAATACTTGCTTTCTATTTCCATTTGAGCTGCATGGAAAGGAGCTGCATGGCTTTGGCATCTGCATTAAATGCATGCTTGCATTTTTGTATTAAATAAATAGTGAGCCGCATAAGGCTCGGCCAGTAGCAATTAATATTATTGTTTGCATTGCATGCTAGCCAAAACCGTATGGGGCCTGGTGCTTCCGTCGCAAGCAAACCGCAAGCCGCATAGGGCTTCAGCACATGCATAACCCTTTAATAATTATTCATTGCAGGCACTAGCTAATTCATGCATTTATATGCATGCTGATGTCATTGCATGCATTAGTTTAACACATGCATTTGCATGCATGCTGTAGCTTAATTCATGCATTTACATGCATGCTAAATTATATGCATGCATACTAATTATTATAAATGTTTGCATTAGCCTATTTTCGCATAAGGTTTATGTATTAAAATATTATTCATGCATGGCTTGCAATTCTATTATGCTGTAAAGCCGCATAAGGCTCATGCACTAAATATTATCAAATGCATACTATTCATTTATTTGCTTGCATTTTATGCAAGGCTGAGCCGCATATGGCTATTGACATTTATTGTTTGCATTTTTGCATGCAAGCCTTTTGCTTGCATTTCATGCAAACCGCATGACCATTAAATATATATATATATATATATATATATATATATATATATATGCATGCTTATATATATATATATGCATGCTTATATATATATATATAAGCATGCATATATATATATATATATATATATATATATATATATATATATATATATATATATATATATATATATATATATATATATATATATATATGCATGCTTGCTTTTTCATGCAAGCAAACTGAGCCGCATGGCCTAATGTTTCCTGGCCGCATATGCCCATGCACAGTTGCCTGCATTTAATAATTACTTAATTGTTTTGCATGGCTTCAATAATTGTACTTGGCCGCATGGCCTTGGTAGTTTCTTGGCCGCATTCCCATTTCGTGCTGGCCACCTTGGTACAGTACATTAATTGTAGTGGATCCCACATGACTTTTATGTATACAATTTTGAGTGGCCACGTGTCCTTTTCTTTTGCTTGAGTGGAAGCTTGCATTTATTGCGGGTCCCACTATCTTTGTCTTTTCTGATTGCATGAATATTTCTTGCTGGCCGTATGGCCCCCTTCAGTTATTTTCTGGCCGCATAAGCTTTGGCTGGCCGCATGGGTGGCCTCCCACTCTCTTTGGCCGCATGTATGTTCTTCCACTTTTGGACCGCATGGGGTCCACTTTGATTGTTTAAATATTTTATTTGTCCGAATTGTGGTCAGAATTTCTTCCCACTCCCAACAAGAAAGTTATAGAGTTTCTCCTTGGCTTCAAGAATATATATTATATATATATATTATTATTTAATTGTGTAAGTTTCTCCCCTCCTTGATAATGTCATGACTTGATAGTGACCCGCCGTGGTGCACTCCCGACAAGATAACTTGACCTGACAATTTGACATGATAACTTGACATGATAATTCTTGATAGTGGCCCGTCGTGGCGCACTCTTGACATGATAAACCTGACATGATATTTCTCGAAATGTTGTTGCGACGGCTAACATGACACGACAAGATTGAATGACCTGGACACCGTGGACGATTGTGCTTGTATAAATAAACCAGTCTTGTCTTGCATCATGTCTAGGACTGGGACCCCTGAGTACCACGGTCATGGGTACCCACTGAAATCGACTAAGGTTAACAACTAGAATAATTCAATAGTCATAAGAGATTTCTCCAGTTACAGGCGATCCCGTTATCCCGGCCACAATTGTTTGGACTTGTAGCCTGCCGTCGAGTAGGGCACATTTCCAGCCCACTGTCATGTGGGGCACTTCATGAAACAATTTCTACGCACACTGTCATGTATTGCTCACCAAGCTACCTAATAATTATTGATAACTGCTTAATGAATCCAAGTCGACTGGATAACCTGGATTAGCTGCAGGACTTGTGGCTGGAGGAACATCTCATTGCATATTGCTAGTAACTAAGGCTTGTGATAACCCTAGTTAGTTAAAGTATCAAGCCGTACTTATTGCTTGGCCGTGAATGTTGGGTGGAGTTCAGTCTGTCTAGTCTTGTCTTGATCTTGTACATGATTGTTACATGTCCTGATTTCTTATTTTATCTTGTCGATAAATGGTGGGAGAAACCAAGTTCCGTTCAGACGAAGGGTTACAACCCCGGTCCTTGTTTGGTTTACGGGTTGTAACCTGGTTATCTGAATAGTCCCATGGTTATCTCATCGTATATCACCCTTCCAGTCTAAGTCTTGTCTAGATCCAGTTCCTAATTGTTCCAGGATAATGATTGCAATGATGGTCACTCTAATGTATTGTACTCTGTATTGTCACTCTCTCACTATCACTTAATGATTGTCACCTCTAGCAATAAATGATCAGGGACCAAGTTCTGTTCAGGCGAAGGGTTACAATCCCGGTCCTTGTTTGGTTTAAGGGTTGTAACCTGGCTTCCGGAACAGTACCTTCGTCCTCTCTTCGTATATTGCCTAGCTCTATTTATTTAACATGTTCTCCAGTTTGCTTTATGCTCAATAATGCTTTACTTACAGTCTCTCTATGTTCGGGATAAGTGCATTGGTACTGCACGAATCTCGATCCTTCTTTACTTATTGCTTTCTCTCCCTGTTGATTGCCTATGATTGCTGGTTTTAAGTTCATAGTTCGGCCTCCTTTGTGGTACTTGCTATTTGGGGTCTGACCCCACCGGTTTTGCATAGCCAGGTTCTAATAGAAGAGCCCGAAGGATCTACCGTACCATCTACTCGACGGTGACCAGCCGAAGCTCCAGAGTGCCTCAGTGGATTTCTTTTTCATTCTCCCACTGATATGTAAGTTCTCCTCTTGTAACGTTTAGCCCCGAGCACGTGTTTAGCTCGTGTTTTGGTATTTTCCTTGATATTGTAGCCTACGGGCATAAACATGATATGTGTATTCTAGACTATAGTTAGTCCTTATCATGTACGACTAAAACTCTAGCTAGTCATCAGTTCTGTGGTACTGGCTTCATGATCATTCATGTATATATGGTTCGGTACGCCTTACTATTGTATGTATGATGATCGTACTCCTTGCTCTTGTATAATTGCCTGTGATTGAGATACCTAAGATTGTTAAACCTTAGGATTGACTGATGGCTTGTAGAGTAACCCCCATGTCTTGACAGCTTATACGTAATTTTAGAGTATTTACGTACTTTGGGATTGCGTAGCTGGCTATGTTTGCCCCCGCTCTCCGGTATTCTGGTTCTGGGGCGTGACATTTTTGCATTAAAATATTATTATTTATAGATAAGAAAAGTTATTTAGTCACCAACATAAAACCGGCAAAATCCTCTTTTTGTCACTCTTAGCTCATGTTATTCTTTCACTCTTAGGGTTCGTTTGGATCAAGTTTTTGGATTCCTAGGAATAGATTTTCAATTCCTTTCCCATGGGAAAGGAATTCAACATTTTCATACCCATGTTTGGTTAAGTTGGGAATAAGTAGTTCAAAATTTTTAAAAAAATTATTTTCATGTTTGGTTCACACATGGATAGGAATCTTAATTTATTTAGTTTTACTTTAATACCCTTTCATTAATTTCATGATGATTCACATGTTTGGGATGATAGTTAAAAATTTGAAAATAAAGCGAGGGTATAACCGTCCAAACAAAATAGTCAAACATCATTCCTAGGAAAGCAAATCTATTCCCAAGGGGGGCTTGGAAATAGCTTTCCCACATCCATAGAAATAGCTTTCCCACCTAACCCTCCCCCCCCCCTATTCCTCCTCATTCCCAATCCTAAACATACCAAACATGGATAAGGAATTCAAATCCCATTCCCAAGCCTCAAAAACTTGAACCAAACTCTCCCTTATAGATTATGTTCATTTAAATTTTAGAGTTGGAACAGATCCCAGTGCTTCAACTAAACAAAAAGAAGAGTAAACTATACTTCAATATGCATTGTTCGGAGCAAGATCGATTGTCAAGGATGTTAGGTATTGAAAAAAAGTCAGCTTCCGATAAAGTATCTTGGATTACCTCTACCAAAAAATTATGCAAAGACAACGGAATGCTAGAGTTTGGGTGAATATGTGCAATGCATAATAGAGAGTTGGCAAGCTCGAAACTTATCGTTTGGGAGCCGTATTGAGCTCCAAGCGGTTAAATCAGCTATTGCTATCTTCTGGCTACATGCCATAATGTTGTCGACTGCTACAATCCACAAATTTGAAAAACTTTGTACGGATTTTATTTGGATGTGTTTTTTTTTTTTTGGGTTTTGGGGTGGGGTGGGGGGGTGACAACTATCCGGGAAATAGTGGGACTCAAGCTGTCTTGAAATTTCCTAGAGAGATGATTATACGAGCGAATTGAAGTAGCGACAGATACCTTAAAAATAACTAACATTTTGATACATAAGATTAATAATAATTATATATACCTTAAAAATAACCAACATTTTGACACATAAGATTAATAATAATTATTTGGTGACGTATAAGACAATACTACAAGGTCGACAAGGGACAAACAGGTCCCATCGAGGACGATTGGTAATGGTGAAACCACTAATTTGTGGTTCGATATGTGGCTATATCATCGGAGCTTGGTGGAGCGTCTTAGGTGGCAGGCTTTTGAACTAATGGGAAGACAATTTGAGATAATTCAGCAGGGTCGACCCTGATCCAGGACAGTCGTTGAGGGTCCAAAAAAATTTATATATATATATATATATATATATATATATATATATATATATATATATATATATATATATATATATATATATTTTCCAACGCGTGCGGGCTCAGTTATATATATATATATATATATATATATATATATATATATATATATATATATATATATATATATATATATATATATATATATATATATATATAAAATCTTTTATCTAAACTAGAACTAATATGTAACATGATCTTTTTTATCACACGCTATAGGTCCTAGGTTCAATTCTTGGTTGTAATATTTTTAAATTTTATTTCTATTTCAAATTTTTTATATTATATATGGGTTTCATTTTTGAAAGTTTGCCTAGGTTCGTCATGAACTCAAGGCGGGCCGGCCCTGCAATTCAGGGACTAAATAATGGAGGTCCAGATTAATCACACGGCTCTTGAAGGTCTGGGTTTGGGAGAAGTCTAACTCTGGGAAAGTTGAATTTAAATTCACTTCTAAACAGTTTCGGACTCCAAATCAGGAATTGGACCAGAAGGAGTTTATATGGGTTAAAGCATGTATCACATCAGATGAGTCTCTACATGTACAAAGCACTGCTTGGCCGATTACTGACTGTGGGTAGACTTCAAAGGTTTGGTACAAATATACCAAATTTCCGGCGTATTCTACGTGCTATAACACTGTGTTTGGAAACATTTTTGAGGTGAGAAAGAAAAATTTGAAAGAAAAGAAAATGGAGGAGAGTAAAATAAAGGGATGTTCGGATAGATGTAACTCTTTGAAAGTGTGAAAGTAGCACTTACGCATGATGAGTTGCATTTGAAAGTGTGAAAGTGGCACTTTCCAAAATGTGTTTGGATAGAATATTTTTTGTGACTTTGTCTCCTGCAAGTGGAAAATAAATGAGTTGTTTGTTTGGATGGTTGTTGAAAGTGGATGTTGGTTTAGATGTGGTAAACTTAGGTATGCTTACCCCCAATTTATTTTTACAAAAATAATTTCCATTTAAACCCAAATATTACAACATAAATTATTATTAATAAAATTTATTATTACTATTCTTAGTACTTATTAATTATTATTATTAATCACTCCTCCTCCTCCTCCTCCTCCTCCTCCTCTCTCTCTCTCTCTCTCTCTCTCTCTCTCTCCCTCCCTCCATGTCACGATTCGATCCCAAGTTAATGGGTCGAACCGGACCATGTCCAGCCTGCACCGTGGTGAGACGGCGGCAGTAAGCTGTTCCATTGCAGGTATTCACAACAACACATTTGCATTTGTCACAACTATTATATTCGGAATTTGAAACTTTGTTTAATAAAATATTCAGAAGTACAACTGGAAAGGAAAATGCTGAAATAAACTACAACTCCAAATAAAGAAGAAAATGCAGAAAGGGAAACTATCTAAGCATCAGGTTCAGCAGTCCCAGGATCAGCGTCCTCCAAAGACGGCTCCGGTACCGTCGCAGGGTAGAGAACCGGGTCATAATAGCTATTATAGTATTGATCCTCATCCTCAGTGTTACCTAAAATGTTGTCTCCAGTCAGGAGGGAGCAAGAACGAAATATGCATCTCATAATTTAAATAGTAATTGGAAAGTACAGGATAAACAGTTTGAAATAATGATTTTCAGCAGTTTAAAACAGTTCTGTGTGATTTGAATATGCAAACGTCTATGACCGGCTTGGGTTGATCAGTAGTATCCTAGCGATACGATATGGCTTATCCCCATGTGTGAGAGGGGTAAGCTAACACAGTAATTTCAATAGGGACTTTGGTCATAAACGCCTACACTATTCCCCCAGTCCCACATTCAGTAACAGTAACAGTCGGTAGTTGAACTCTAAGATAGAGTTCCGTGCCAGCAGTGTGGTTTAACATGCAGCTTAACTTTACTAAATAAAATACAGGAATACACAATTCGAAACTTGCCTTGTTTTAGATGACTGGAAAGACGAGTCGGTACCGAGGAGGAACGTCAGGTATGTCTTCGAGTTCCTACAGTTGAGAACTCGACTTAGAACCTTGAATAACCAGGCTAAGTGTGCTAGTTGCAATCTCTAGTAGTAAGTCTTAGTCAGGTTTTAAGTTGTATTAATTTACAGCTAACGATTACGTCGCAACTACGTGCGTTGATTAAACCGATTAATTTGGTTATTTGAAAATAATAACAAGGACCAATTAACTTTGGAGAACTTTGTGTTTTTGTAATATATTTATAAAAATATACTTATAGTGATAAATCATGAACTAGTTATTTACTAATATTTTATCCATTTATTTAATTCCTAATTAATTATACGATTATGATTACGTTCTAACTACGATTATACGTCTAATCAAAATACCACCCAAGATCAATATCCACCCAGAAATAAAGTAAAACCTACGCTAAACAATACATGGGCACAGCTAATCATCCTAGAGTCATGGACTTATGCCCGGTACAATTCTTTTTACATAAAATAAGAGGAAACGATTTAGTTACTAAATAAAATGCAGTAATTAAATAACTATAATAAATAACCTAAACATTAAATAAAATAATTTAAAAATAAAAGTTGGAGTCTCAGACTCGGTCCATCATCAAAATCTAGCTAATACCACAACTTCCGGTCGGACCGGTGCGTTTGCATTTCGCTAGGGCCCACAGACCGGTACGGTCGTCGCCCGAAAATCAGTTTTAAAATTCATTTTCCGAAAACCGATTTGAAATCAAAATAAATAAAGTTTTGTAAAAATTTGGGCAGCATTTTCTCTATTTCGGGACAACCCAAAACTGGGAAATGCGCCACAAAACCTGCAATTGTTCCAACCAAATAATAATCCCAAAAATATATCCACCGAAATAATTTTCCAAACCACCAGAACCTTCCCGAAATACCCGAAAAATCTGAAATCAACCAACAACATAAAAATCTCAGCACCCACATCACAAAAATCTCGCAAACCAACCACACCAAAAGCTAACGTAGCTAACCGAATCTACTACGTAGCTAACCGAATTTCCCAAAGGGAAACCGGGGACCGATATCATCATAGACTTTACGGGAGGGACGAACTACAGTGATTAACAGGGATTACCAAATTTTCGTTGGCGGGGAGCCGCGGGAAGAACTTGGGGAGAGCCGAAACAACGTTCGGACAACGTTGGATCGGGGGCACGGGATCGCGGATCTGGACAGCGGGGAGAACTCCGCGGATCTGGACAGCGGGGAGAACTCCGCGGATGAGAGGCGACGACGGGGTCGGCCACTGGGAGCCGGCGGGGTGCTGCCGGAGATGGAAGCCGCGCGGGGGAGGCGCGGGGTGCTGCTCGGCCGGAACAGC
Source organism: Iris pallida (assembly GCA_029216955.1). Classification (NCBI taxonomy): domain Eukaryota; kingdom Viridiplantae; phylum Streptophyta; class Magnoliopsida; order Asparagales; family Iridaceae; genus Iris; species Iris pallida. Next base: position 14,914,678 of record JANAVB010003000.1, on the reverse strand, counting down.
GACGCGGGAACGGGCCGCGGGAGGCGCGGACGGCCGCAGGGGAGGTGGCCGGGGCTGGCTTGCGCGCGGAGGCGCGGCCTCGGAGACAGAAGGGGGCGCGACGGCACGGACGGACGGGGATGGGCGGCGCGGGGAGGAGCCGCGCGGAGATCGTCGGAGGCGCGAGGGAGGGGACAGCGCTGGGGCGCTGACCTGGCCGGGGAAGAGTCGCGCGGAGAGGCGCCGAGCTCGGGAGGAGTGGCCGCGGGAAATTGGGGTTAGGGTTCGGTGGGGTTTTTCTCCAGGGAGATGGAGAAAGAGAGAGAGAGGTTTGAGCTAAGGGGGTTCTGTGAGGAATAGTGAGAGTAAAAGAGGGAGGGAGAGAGAGAGATGGTAACAAAAAAATGTTGCTTCTCTTCTGATGTGAGTACGGGGAGAGTGGGGAAAAGTGGAGGAATAAAAGGAGAGTGGGGTGATGGGTTTGCGTGAGCTGTGTGGTGGAGAGGAGTTTAGGGGAAGTTTGAATGGGTAGTGGTTTACCAGTTCCTAGGGAGAAGTTTCTGGTCCAAAGACTAAGTTTTGTTATTTTTTTTATTTATTAATTTTACTTAAACCGAAATCAACAATCTGAATTTGAGAAATAGGAAGAAAGGATTTGGGCTCGGGCCTGGGTCTGGGCTCGGACTCGGGTCTGGGTCCGAAATCAAAAATCCAAGTTGATATAATTTTTCAAAAATCCTTTTTCACCCAAAAATAATTAATAGTAATATTTAATAATAATAATTTTTTTTGAAAGCATTAATTAATAACACAAATATTTATTTAAATGAATTACTACAAAATTATGGGTTTCACAATCTTCACTCCTTAGAAAATTTCGTCCTCGAAATTTAAAGTAAGGTTAGGAATTACCTCAAGTCTCAAACAGGTACGGGTACTGCTCCCGCATCTGGTCTTCTCGCTCCCAGGTCGACTCGCCTGGTGAGTTGTGACGCCACATCACTCTGACTATAGGCGTCACGGTGTTCCTGGTCCTCTTCTCGCCTCGGTCCAAAATTGCCACTGGTTTCTCTGGCACTGTGAGGCTTGGTCCAATCTCCAGCTCTGAATGGTCCAGGATATGGCTCGGGTCTGGGATGTAGCGTCTCAGCTGCGAGACGTGGAAGACGTTGTGGACGCCTTCGAGACTTGGGGGTAGAGCTACCCGATATGCTACTTCTCCAATCCTGTTGAGTATCTCAAATGGACCAATATACCTGGGGCTCAATTTTCCTGCTCTGCCGAAGCGAATTGTTCCTCTGGTAGGCGAGATCTTCACAAATACACTGTCGCCTTCTTCAAACTCCAAAGGTCGTCTGCTGCAATCGGCCCAATGCTTCTGTATGTCTTGGGCTATCCGGAGCTTGTCTCTAATCATTCTCACTTTCTCCGCTGCTTCGGTCACCATCTCGGGTCCAAGCAACACTCGTTCTCCGACGTCGTCCCAGGCAAGAGGGGTGCGGCAACGACGTCCATAGAGTGCCTCGAACGGTGTCATCCCGATGCTAGCTTGGTAGCTGTTGTTGTAAGAAAACTCTACCAAGTGCAAGTGGTCTTCCTGTAATGCCCCAGTCCCAAAATACGTAGGACTAGGAACGTAGATATGCCAGCTGTATACATACGAAGTATACTCCAATATATGGAAACCTCGTATGAATACATAAGCTGTAAAATGTAGTAAACCAAGAGTAATCTAATCTCATCCACGAAATATAAGAATAAAAGATGTCATATAATGATAATGAATTATCATTTATACATATAGTTGGGCGGAGACAAATCCACTACCAACTATGAAAAGAAATACAAGATATACAAAAGAATAATTTTTGGCTAGCGAAGCGAAGACGATCTAAGCGCAATCATCCTCGAAGAAATAGAGATGGTCACAGCTAGAGCTAGAGCACCTGCGAAAGACAAGAACACACACCTGAAGAGATAACCAGGTCCTCAGAGGGACGTAACAAGACACATAATATCATGCCATATAAACTGAATAAATATTGCTCAAATAAATAAGGAATGCCTACAATAGGGTACCTAACCATACTATAGTGAATATGCAATAAAGAACAAACCTTTGACGCATGGGCCGGATCAGGAATATCAGGAATCAGGACCGTACCTCCCACTGGAGATAACCGACAATCAGGACCGTACCTCCCACTGGAGATAACCGGCTATCAGGACCGTACCTCCCACTGGAGATAACCGGCAATCAGGACAGTGTATATATGACCCATACATAAAGGAGATGTTCTTCCCACCCAATGCCTACCATGTTGTATCCACAACCGTAAACCTCTATAACCGCTAAGTCAAACAAGCATGCAATTTCTATTAGCGGTTATTCCTATCGCACGGCTTATACGCACCGGTGGCCAGCCAGTCACGCATGTCCGTGTTCTACATGCGACACACAACTTCGTGATACAACGTGTCAAGGCCATGAATGCAACACACAAGGTGGTCCCTTAAATCTAGGTTTAATGTGTAAGAAAAATAATACATAGCAGAAACTATAATGAACAGTAAGTTCTAACAAGTTATGCCATGTATCACAGTTTATTTTGCATAAAGAAAATAAATAATGCATGAAATATGAGCTAAAATAACTAAACAGCAAATGGCAAGGTGTCTTGCCTGAGGGTGGTGCGAGAAGCAGCAAAATCCAACAATCAGAATCGTCAACACGAAAGTCAAAATCCACAAGAAGCTCCGGATACTGAAACAAACATCACGAATGAGTTTGGAATAAAAGATATGCCTAGAAACGCCTGTCCAAAAGTTAAATTCTGGAACAGGGGCAAAATCGTAATTTCGGGTCAAAACGATGTCCGCCGTTGGACCCATTTTTCACCGAAATGCGTGCCAATATCTACGGTCTCTAAACTCGTCAAACTACATGTCTACGAATTTGTTTTGATGAGACGAACCCAACGGTATGTCCAATTTTGGATTCCGGTGGGCTGTGCACAAAATCGTCCGTTGAGTGGGATTGTGGGCCCGCCAAAATAGCGTCCCGTTCAACGGTCTCAGAATCGAACCAAATTTGGCTCACATGACCAGAAAAATATTTTGAGTCCAATGGCGCAAGTTTCATCGCGATATGATGAGTGTGCACAAAGTTGTGACTTAATTTGCAAAGAGTCGATACGGGGTATCTCGACGGATACGCATTGATTTCGTCGCGCACATGCAATAAAATCGAGTTTCGTCAGTTCCCACACGTCGACAACATCCATACGCGCCTTTCGATGCGTATAGTGCGCGACCACGTCGCCCGGTTTGTCGGGACAGACGCCGTATCGGAGTGTTTCTCTACTTTTTGAAAACAGAATTTACAGTTTTTCGAAAAACTTTAACAACGTGTAACTTTCTACATACTAGATGAAAAGTGAATCCAAAAGGTGCGTTACAATCTCGGTTAGGTTGTCTTTGACTTCCTTCAATTATTTTTTACGAAAGTTTAATGGACAGCGAGAAAAGTGGCCGACAAATTGGTGTTTCAAAACAGTTTTTAATATTCAGAAAAAGTGGTTTTTCTCCAACTTTGTCTCAATTTTTCGAGCAAGTTGGATGGCCATGTCAAAATTCACCTTGGGGATCTCGAAGAGGGTCAATTCTACTTTCCAGAACATTTTACGGATCGGAAATCGGAGTTACGAGTAAAAAGTTACGTCGTAGGGAAGTAGGGTACCTTGAGTGGGAAAACTGCTCCTTGGGTGACGCGGGGCTGACTTCCGATGCTCCGTTCGTCGTGCACACAACTCCGTTGCTGGTGAAACAAACTCTTAGGCGAAGAGGGTATGTTCTGCTAAAATTTTTGTTTTAGAAGATTAGTGTTTTGAGGTCTGTGGAGGAAGTTACATATATAACGAATTGTCACAAAACCTAATACCTATGGGTTTAGGAATCAATAGATTCCCACGGGTGAGTTAGCTACGTGAGTTTGCTTCAGCAGCAAACAAATGGTTGGTGGGGCCCGCCCACTTTAAGTGGGTGGGTAGGGTAGTTATATATATATATATTTTTTTTTTTTTCTTTTTCCTTTTCTTTTCCTTTTCTTATTCTTTAAAATCTTTTATATATATAACTATATATATTCAAAAATCATTTAAATACAAATAACACTTTAAATGTCACATATCCAAATATTTTATATATTTAAATATATCTACATATGTAGATATAAATTCAACTTACAATAAATCGATCTCAATAATAATAATAATAATAATAATAATAATAATATCTAAATAGAATGAACATATTTTAATCTCCATGAAATAACTTAAATTATAATAAAATAATAATAATCGTCCCAATGGGTGAACTTTACCGCTCACCCATGTGTGGGTCGAGAAAACTATACCATCTTGTAAAACATTATTTTATTAATAAAATATAAATTTTGTACCAAAAGTCAATAAATATTCAACAAGTCTCAAAATTATTTAAAAATATTTGTACACACATAAAATATTCCTACATGGCCATCTTGGTCCCACCACATGCCTACATGGGCTTAAATTTGGTCCGGACCCAATTCGGACTGGTTTGGCCCAACCGGATCCTCTAAAAATCAATATATAAAATAATATTTAATTAAAATAATTTAAAAGCGTTATTTCACAACTCGACCTGGTTTTCCTAGTTCGGACCGAACTATGGCTAGGCCTCCCACGACATGGTTAATATGCTGGTCAAAGCACACTGCTACATCTTCCGTGCCAAAATTTATGGTAGTCTAGTGCTCCAACACTCAACAATGGCTAAGGTCATTTAAAAAAATAAAATAAAACCATAAATTGTATAAATTCATTTTTAAGTCTAATAAAATAATAAAAAAATATTTTTTTAAAAAATAGGAGTTTTACACTTCCCAAGACCCTCCAAATTCCAGGACGCAGGATCTCAGCATATCTTCTAGCGTTTGGATGGTTCTCTCCGATTGTCCGACAGTCTGAGGGTGGTAGGCGGTGCTGAACTTCAGTTGGGTCCCCAAGCTGTCATGCAAATTCTTCCAAAAATGTGAGGTAAATCTGGTATCTCTGTCAGATACAATACTTACCGGAACTCCATGAATCCGGTAGATGTGCCGCATGTACAGTGCTGCCAACTTCTCGGTGGATAAACCAACCTTGAAGGGGATAAAGTGAGCTGACTTCGTCAGTCGGTCCACTATAACCCAGATGGCATCCTTCCCTTCTTGGGATCGAGGCAGTCCCGATACAAAATCCATCGTGATGTGCTCCCATTTCTACTCCGGGATGTCGAGCGGCTGCAATAATCCTGCTGGTCTCTGCCTGCTAGCTTTAACTTGCTGACAAATTAAACATCTTGCCACATACCTGGATACGTCCTTCTTCATTCCGTACCACCATACTATACTCCGCATATCCCGGTACATCTTGTTGGCTCCAGCGTGTATAGAGTACTGCGACTGGTGTGCTTCTTGCATCAGCTCGTTCCTCAGTTCGCCAGTAGGTACGCACAGCCTCGTACCATTCTTCAATGCTCCGTCGCTGGCGATTGAGAATCCTTCAAGTGTTCCTGCCAGCACTTGGTCTCTGAGTTTGCAAAGCGTCTCGTCTTGAAAATGTGTCTCCTTGATCTTGTCCATAAGACTCGAACGCACTTGCAACTGCATCAATGATGGTTCAGCTCCTGGTACGATGGCTTCTCTTCCAAGCTTCTTCATTTCCGCCTCGGGCAGTACAACTTCCAATCCAAGCTTCTCCATGTCCTCCAGCAAATGGCGCTCCTTGGTCAAGAACATCGTCATTGGGTAACGACTAAGTGCATCTGCAACGACATTAGCCTTACCCGGATGGTACTGCAGGTTGATATCAAAGTCCTTCATTCGCTCCAGCCATCGTCTTTGTCTCATGTTCAGCTCCTTCTGAGTGAAAACATATTTCAGACTTTTGTGGTCTGTAAATATTTCCACCCGCTCTCCATACAGATAGTGCTTCCATAGCTTCAAGGCAAAAATCACCGCTGCAAGCTCCAAGTCATGTGTGGGGTAGTTCTTCTCATGGGTCCGCAATTGTCTAGATGCATAGGCAATCACTTTCCCGTGTTGTTGAAGAACGCAGCCCAGTCCTTTTCCGGAAGCATCACTATAGATTGAGAATCCTCCGGTACCTGCGGGTAGCGCAAGTATCGGTGCAGTAGTGAGCCTCTTCTTCAGTTCCTCAAAAGCTGACTGGCACGCTTCAGACCATATGAACTCTTTATTCTTCCTGGTAAGCTTTGTCATTGGCTCTGCGATCTTGGAGAAATCCTTCACGAACTTCCGGTAGTAGCCAGCTAATCCCAAAAAGCTCCTGATCTCTGCAACCGAGCTTGGTGCAGTCCACTTCTCGATATCAGCTATCTTCTTTGGATCTACCGAAATTCCTTTTCCTGTGACAACATGGCCCAAAAATTCCACCTTGTCTAAAAAGAATTCACATTTGGATAGCTTACCATAGAGCTTCTCCTTCCTCAAGGTACTCAGCACTTTCCTCAAGTGCTCTTCATGCTCTTCCTCCGTCTTCGAGTAGATCAGTATGTCGTCGATAAAGACAACGACGAACTGGTCCAGATATTCATGGAAAACCTTGTTCATGAGGTTCATGAATACCGCAGGAGCATTCGTCAGTCCAAACGGCATGACCAAGAATTCAAACTGTCCATACTTGGTGTTGAACGCCGTCTTGGGAATATCTTCCTTCCTGACCTTGATTTGATGGTAGCCTGATCTGAGATCTATCTTTGAAAATACCTTGGCTCCGCTCAGTTGATCAAACAGGTCGTCGATCCTGGGCAGGGGGTACTTGTTCTTGATGGTGATGTTGTTCAGCGCCCGGTAGTCAATGCACATTCTTACAGTTCCATCCTTCTTGGGCACGAACAATACTGGTGCTCCCCAGGATGAAGCTCCGTCTCTGATGAATCCTTGCGACTTCAGCTCGTCGATCTGATCTTTCATCTCCTTAGCCTCCTTAGGGTTGACTCTGTAGCATCCCCGAGAAATAGGAGAAGAGCCGGGTACTAGATCGATGGTGAATTCCACCCCTCGATCCGGCGGCAATCCTGGAAGACTATCTGGAAAGACGTCCATAAATTCCGCAATAATAGGGTGAGGAGGCCCGGGTTCTTCGGTGATAGAGGAGTAGGAAATACTCTTCATATCTTCCGGAGCCCGAGAGATTACAAACTCTGGTTCTCCTGGTGGGCTGAAGATTACACATCCTCGGTGACAATCTATCAGCGCATGCTGTTCACTTAACCAGTCCATCCCTAGGACTACATCATAATTGGGCAGGGGCATCACTAGTAAAGGTGTTGAAAACTGATGGCCAGATATGGTTATGGGACAGTTGCAAGCCTCGGTGATGGGTATAGGTCCACCACCGGTCATAACCCTATTAATCACTTTGCTAAGTCCCGAATCTATGTGGTGTGCAGATATAAACTTGGATGAAATAAAACTATGTGATGCACCCGAATCAAATAATGCGAGAGCAGGATGTGAAAACACGTAAATGGAACCTGTGATAACATCTGCGGTGGGTTCCTGCTCTGGCTCCTGCTCATCAGCTGCTAGGGCATAAGCTCTTCCGGTCTTCTGTTGGTGTTGTCCAAATTGTTGCTGCTGAGTAGGTAGGGGAGCCTTCTTCTGTGCTCCTCCGCTCTGGAATTGGGATGGGGGCAGTCCCTCACTTGGTGGGTGGCAGACCCACAGACTAGGCAGTGCCCCAGTCTCTTTCTGCAGATAGTCGTCTGGTGCCCCGGTCTCTTGCAGTAGTCGCAGACAGGAATCTGCTTCTGAGGCGACTTGTCGTTGTTCCTTGCTTGATTGTGCTGCTGTTGGTGTTGGGGCCTGCTGTTGTTGAAATTGCTGACATGGGGCTTCTTCTGGTTACCCTGATAGTTGCTATTCCCAGGGTACTCCCTCTTGGATCGAGAAGGCTGGCTCTTCTCCACATCTTGAGCTCGGATCAGGATCCTCTCATAGGTCTTCGCGCCACCTGCGATCACATGGGTACGAATCTCTTCTCGTAAACCATACCTGAATCGCTCAGCACGATCCTTCGGGTCAGCTACCAGGTTCTTGGCAAAGCGGCTTAGTCGGTCGAACTCTGCCGCGTACTCGTTGACCGTCATGCTACCCTGCTTCAAGTCTTGGAATTGCCTTTCCATGTCCCGGAGCTCCGATGTCGGGAAGAACTTCCTGCGGAACAGCTTCTTGAAAGTGTCCCAGTCGAGCTGCTTGTCCTGGAGTCGGGGTTCATTCCGATACCAGATGCTCGCCACATCCTGCAGTTGGAGTCCTACAGCTTCCGCCTTGAGGTCCTCCGGGAGTCGAGCGACGCTCAAGAGACGCTCTATGCTATCTAGCCATTCATCGGCGTAGATAATACCCTCGGTTCCTTTGAAAGGTCGAGGGCCTTGCTTCTTAAAACTTTCAATGTCACCGACCTTCAAACATCATTATATCTCCCATCAGATTAAATGGCTCTTAAAGTTGCATAAACTAACTCTAGAACTATGCTTACCTTAGCCGGTCTTGGTTCCGATTGAGGCGCTTCTCTGCTCTCGAAAGCAGCCATCGCCAGTTTATGGGCATTCTCCATGCCTTCCCTCATGATCGCGTTCTGCTCGCGATGGGCTTCTGCTTGAGCTTTCTGAGCTTCAGCTTGAGCTTTCTGACCTTCAAGTACACCTCGCAGCAGGCTCGCGAGGTCGGAGGAGTTATCGGGCACTGAGGCCACAGCTTGAGCAGCTACCGCTGTAGTGACCTGCACCTCAGCCCGAGAAGAGGTAGGGTTCGCCGCTTGATCTGCAGTTCCAGATTACGATTACGTCGCAACTACGTGCGTTGATTAAATCGATTAATTTGGTTATTTGGAAATAATAACAAGGACCAATTAACTTTGGAGAACTTTGTGTTTTTGTAATATATTTATAAAAATATACTTATAGTGATAAATCATGAACTAGTTATTTACTAATATTTTATCCATTTATTTAATTCCTAATTAATTATACGATTATGATTACGTTCTAACTACGATTATACGTCTAATCAAAATACCACCCAAGATCAACATCCACCCAGAAATAAAGTAAAACCTACGCTAAACAATACATGGGCACAGCTAATCATCCTAGAGTCATGGGCTTATGCCCGGTACAATTCTTTTTACATAAAATAAGAGGAAACGATTTAGTTACTAAATAAAATGCAGTAATTAAATAACTATAATAAATAACCTAAACATTAAATAAAATAATTTAAAAATAAAAGTTGGAGTCTCAGACTCGGTCCATCATCAAAATCCAGCTAATACCACAACGCCCGGTCGGACCGGTGCGTTTGCATTTCGCTAGGGCCCACAGACCGGTACGGTCGTCGCCCGAAAATCAGTTTTAAAATTCATTTTCCGAAAACCGATTTGAAATCAAAATAAATAAAGTTTTGTAAAAATTTGGGCAGCATTTCCTCTATTTCGGGACAACCCAAAACTGGGAAATGCGCCACAAAACCTGCAATTGTTCCAACCAAATAATAATCCCAAAAATATATCCACCGAAATAATTTTCCAAACCACCAGAACCTTTCCGAAATACCCGGGAAATCCGAAATCAACCAACAACATAAAAATCTCAGCACCCACATCACAAAAATCTCGCAAACCAACCACACCAAAAGCTAACGTAGCTAACCGAATCTACTACGTAGCTAACCGGATTTCCCAAAGGGAAACCGGGGACCGATATCATCATAGACTCTACGGGAGGGACGAACTACAGTGATTAACAGGGATTACCAAATTTCCGTTGGCGGGGAGCCGCGGGAAGAACTTGGGGAGAGCCGAAACAACGTTCGGACAACGCTGGATCGGGTGCACGGGATCGCGGATCTGGACAGCGGGGAGAACTCCGCGGATCTGGACAGCGGGGAGAACTCCGCGGATGAGAGGCGACGACGGGGTCGGCCACTGGGAGCCGGCGGGGTGCTGCCGGAGATGGAAGCCGCGCGGGGGAGGCGCGGGATGCTGCTCGGCCGGAACAACGGCGCGGGAACGGGCCGCGGGAGGCGCGGACGGCCGCAGGGGAGGTGGCCGGGGCTGGCTTGTGAGCGGAGGCGCGGCCTCGGAGACAGAAGGGGGCGCGGCGGCGCGGACGGACGGGGATGGGCGGCGCGGGGAGGAGCCGCGCGGAGATCGCCGGAGGCGCGAGGGAGGGGACAGCGCTGGGGCGCTGACCTGGCCGGGGGAGAGTCGCACGGAGAGGCGCCGAGCTCGGGAGGAGTGGACGCAGGAAATTGGGGTTAGGGTTCGGTAGGGTTTTTCTCCAGGGAGATGGAGAAAGAGAGAGAGAGGTTTGAGCTAAGGGGGTTCTGTGAGGAATAGTGAGAGTAAAAGAGGGAGGGAGAGAGAGAGATGGTAACAAAAAAAATGTTGCTTCTCTTCTGATGTGAGTACGGGAGAGTGGGGAAAAGTTGAGGAATAAAAGGAGAGTGGGGTGATGGGTGTGCGTGAGCTGTGTGGTGGAGAGGAGTTTAGGAGAAGTTTGAATGGGTAGTGGTTTACCAGTTCCTAGGGAGAAGTTTCTGGTCCAAAGACTAAGTTTTTTTTTTTTTTTATTAATTTTACTTAAACCGAAATCAACAATCAGAATTTGAGAAATAGGAAGAAAGGATTTGGGCTCGGGCCTGGGTCTGGGCTCGGACTCGGGTCTGGGTCCGAAATCAAAAATCCAAGTTGATATAATTTTTCAAAAATCCTTTTTCACCCAAAAATAATTAATAGTAATATTTAATAATAATAATTTTTTTGAAAGCATTAATTAATAACACAAATATTTATTTAAATGAACTACTACAAAATTATGGGTTTCACACTCCATCCCAAGAAAACTTCCCTCTCCCTCACTAGCCTCCCTCTCCCTCACTCCTCACTCGCCTCCCTCTGCCTGGCGAGCTCCGATCGCCGGCGACAAGCTTCGACCGGCGGCGCGTCACCAAGGAGGAGGAGGAGATGAAGAAGACGACGAGCTCCGACGAGCTTCGACCGGCTCGCGTGTCACCAGTCGTGGGAGGAGACGGCGAGCTCCGGCATCTCGTCATGGATCGTCGTCGGAGTAGACGGTGAGCTCCGGCATCCGCAAGAGGAGGGGATGAAGAAGCAGCAGCAGTCGTGGATCGTTGCCGGAGTGCGGCGACCCATAGGGTGGGGGTGACCACAACAACCCAGAAATTTCTTTCCTTTTCTTCTGAGTTCCAAAAAAATTTCATGGAAGTGGATGTGGGAAAAAAACGGGGGGGACATGAACTGCAGCCAGTTCCATCAGAGCAAAAAATTCACTTTCAATGCTTCCAACCAAACGCTTGAACCAGTGACAGTTCAGTGAGTTACCACAAAAAAATCCAAATTCAGCTGACTTATCAGCAACCAAACAGCCCCTAAAGGTAAAATTAATTTTTTATTCACTTATTTGGATGACCAAAAAGTCAGGAAGGAAAATTTTAAAAATAATATTTTATTTGTTTGTGGAGATAGATAATTACCATTCAATCCTTGATTTTTTTTTTCAAATCATAAATGAAACTAACTTTTTTGAATGGTAGATGGATAATTTCTCCCACAATCTTCTCAACTTTCTTCATTTTCCTCCCACTTTTGGGAGAAATTTTTTTGAGTGGAATCCTCATGAATTTTTCTTCCAAAATTCTTTCCTTCCTCTTTCCTCCCTCTTCCCAAACACCAATATTTTTAATTTTTCACTCATTTTTTCTTCAATATTTTTCTTCCTCCTATTTTCTCCTTTTCCCAAACAATAGCTAATAGCTAAAAGGAACCAGAGACATTTCTCCATTCGTTTTTTCTTATGTTCGGTCTCTTGGTATATTTGGCAGTCGCAATGCGTCGAATTATGATAAAGACATCACAACTACGCGAAAAATACGAGGGGTGATAGAAGCTAACACAGCATCATGGTGTTGGCTGCATTTGTATTATTAGCGAAAGCTCAAGTGTCAATTCCAAATAGTCCCACATTGGCTAGAGTGGGAGGAATTGGTGTATATATATTGTTTTGCTTTTTTTTTAATTAAAATTTTGTATGGGTAGTCCTATGGGCCATACATGCACGCTGCTACCTGACTTGTTTACATAACAGGAGGCGGTACGTGTCCACATCTGCGGACGTCGAATGCTGATTCAATTTTCTCTTCGGGTTCGGACTAAGACACTAAAAAAAACTTTTTGCTCCTCCAAACTTTTTTGACCGTTTGAAATCATAAAATTTTGAAACGTTTGGACACTTTAACCTTGTCCATGTTCTTTGAACCACATGTTACACATTTAATTTTTATTGTGCAACATTTGTAACGTTAACAATTTTAATTATATTTTATTGGCTGGTTAAATTGGCTTTTATTCTCCATTATTTTTTATCCATTGTAGAACAGTCTATATATTGAGGTTCTTCTCATACCTTCTTCGAACACAGAAAAAATTCTTGCGAAAACTCTCTCAAATTCTCGTCTCCTCAAAATTCGTTTGTTCTTCTTTATTGCTCTGGGCAGAGCTAAGTCAATGATCACTCTCTCTGCGTTTTGTGCGACAACGAGATACCGGTGGAACGGAGTTTTAACCACTAAGAATATTCGGACAAAGTCTGCACATAGATCTGGATTAACTTTAGAGCAGTGCTACGTGCACGACTTCTTCGAAAGTCGGTAATATTTACATTTTTTTTTTTGTTTCTAGATTTCTAAAGGAAGGAAAAAAAAAATTCTAACACATGGTTCACAGAGGCGATGAGTTGACTAGATAAAGCGGTATGGTACGTTTGGAAGAAAGAAAAAATGGAACCTTTGAGGCCTTATTACTCTCCCTCCCAAGATGTATTCTTAACGATATAGAATATAATACGGCTATTATGAGCCGAGCAGTGTAAATATGCCTGCATAATTGAAATGTTTGGTTAAAATTCTTTATTAATAAAAATTATATAATTTTCATATATACGTGCATGTGTCTCGAACCTTGTTAGCAATTATCCGAATAAAATGCGTATTATATGCGAATTTTTCCGTATCTTACATAAACGTATAATACTTACGTACTTTTGAAAAAATCGAATTTGTATGCGAATTTTAAGTATGTGGCGTTTTAAACGTGTACCGTACGAATTTTTAAAAAATTTGGCCAAAAAAAAGTGACCAAAAAACCCAACAGTCTTGACTTTCTTGACTCTTGTTGCTATTAGATATTAAGACTGACATAATTCTCAAAAATTATCAAAAGAAAAGAAGAAAAAGTCTCACAGTAACAAAAAAAAAAAAAAAAAAATCCAAGAGTTTTTGCACATGTTGCTTGCAACAATCAAAGAAAAATCGAAAATCCAACATTTTCTTATTCTCACACTGAACCATTGTTTATGAAGGAGTAGAGGTGGGTGGGCCCTATATATATGCTGAATTTTTAGAGACAAATTGGTTCATATGAAACGTACTAAATACGAATTAAATATGATCCGAATGTTTTTTATTAGACGAATTTTTGACCGAAATTTTGACTGTATTTTATTTATAGTGTGCCGATTTATACTAGTACATTTGTCGTTCCGAATTTTTTTGTTTGCCGAATTACTAATAAAGGTCTCGAACAAGATTAGGGCTGCTCACAATTAAGTCAAACCAACCAAATCGAACCAAGCCAAACCGAATCGATTGATTTTAAACCGAATCGATGGTTCAGTTGGTTTGGTTCGGCTTCAAATTTTTTAAAACCGATCGATTCGATTCGGTTCACGGTTTGGTTATGCCAAAAATCGACTAAACCGAACCGAACCAAATCCTTGTTAAATAATTAGGGTTGGCCGGTTGGGTATGGGTTCATTGGGTTGTATTATACCGGTTTGGTTCATTTATTCACATCACAGCAATTTATCAAGTTGAAGTTGAAAGAGCTCTCTCTCTCTAGTCTCAAAGAGGAGTGCTTGCGGCTCCTATTCTTTTCTAATTGCTCATGTGCACATGGAAGGAGCTTTTGGTTGAATGTATATGATTTTATTTAGATGTATAATTGGCATTTTTTTTCCACCTGCAAAGCGCAAGTTGAATTGAAACTGCTGAATTGTATTTACTGTTGCAAAGTACAAGTTGACTGAGATTTCACCAAAAAAAAAACATACAGTTCATTTTTTTATGTGATCAAAACCGACCAAGTCGAACCAATCCAAACCGAACCAAGTCGGTCGGTTTCAAAACCGAACCGACCATTTGGTTTGTTTGGTTCGGTTTTGTTTATTTTCAAACCGATTAACTTCGATTCGACTACGATTGAAACTAAATAGGTCGACCACCGACCGATGCACACCTCTAAATAAGATATGCTCAAAGTCACGTCGTACTAATTCTATGTCAAAACGGAAATAGTATCGAACTCGAATCATAGCACGCAAGCGTGCTTTCCTCAGGATTTGGTCGCCATGAATCAAATCAATTCACGTGGATTAAGATGTTTCTTAAAGACCAAGATATCATCTCGTGGTCCTACTTATCTCCTTCTTAGCTTTTGATGTATTTTTGACCGTCCATGTGATGAATTCACTACTAAACAAAAGTCTCTTTCAGGGTCCGAGCTCTCTAGCCTAGTGGTATTAGAGCGGACATCCGGAGGGGCCGGCAAGGTTCGAGCCTCCCAATTGTGTGTGTGTGTGTGATTTCAAAAAAAAAAAAAAAAAAAAGTCTCTTTCAGGTGGTTAGATGTCCTCGGTCGACCCAATTGGTAGCAAAATTCAAGCCTACTAGTCTAAGTAAACAGATTCATGCAAAAATATAGATTAGTAGGGGTTGGACAAAAGCATCAACATACATGGTGTCACGAGGTATCAAATTATGGCAGTCCTAATTTATTGGTATACTACCAAATTTTTTGACAATACTAATTTTTTAGATTAATTACAACTCGATATTCTTAACTATTCTAATTTTTGAAATTGAATTCCATGTTATTGCCGGAAACGCCGGAACACGCTATTCGATGAAAAATACAGAAACTGAAACAGTTGTAAAGACAACGTTTCAAATGCAATTCCTTAAAGAAGGTTTTGCAACAGAGATCCAGAAGGATTCTGCAAATTACGAGATCTAAAAAGATATCGTAATACACGAATAATCTAAAGAGATTTTCGTGATCGTAGCAAACTGGCAGTAGTGCCTTCTAAAAAGAAGATACTGACAGGACTGCTAAAGGCAACAGAAGGATGACAGGCGAGAGATGGAAATGCTGGGGTGAATTATCACCGTTGCTCAAAGCTTTATTCGCCCTCTGCGAACAGCTTCCAGGAACCAGCAAGGTTGACGGAAAACCTTGGAACACTCCTGCTCTTCTGACTCATTGGAAGACGGCGAACTCCTCTGGCAATGGCTCTACTTTTTTCTCTCTGTTTGAAGTAACAGAACCCACGCGTACTAAAAAGTACTAGTGTTTGTGTTAAAGAACACGCTCACTACTCTATTGTGTTAAAGAATACTTAGAGTTTTTCTTCCTGGAATTCTGATTACTACCACCCTCAGAGAGAGGAGAGAACCTGCATATATAGCCCACGGGGCGGTTGCCAAGCAGTTGCCTGAACTTCAGGGTAGTGGCAGAACCACTCCTGAACGTGCAGCAACTGCTGCAACCGTTCCCGCTCTAATATGCAGCCAGCCATACGCACACTGCGTACGCTGCGCACACTGCGCACTCTACGCACGCTGCGTACGCTGCGCACACTGCGCGTACTGGGCGTACTGGGCTGCGTACTGGGCTGCGTAACTGGGCCAACGTAACTGGGCTCGCGTAACGGGCCGCGCAACGTGGTCGCGCAACGAGTCTATGCGCCTAGCGACGATGCTGACGTGCTAAGTGCAAAGTGCGCCAACAAAATACCACATTACGCCTCATGAGCCCTTGAGCCCGAGTCCGAGTCCTAGTCGCTAAGCCCCAACGGGGCTTAACTCCTATGGAAATAAATTTCCCAAGAGCAAAAAGCATGAATGCTTTAATTGAAATTCTGCATCATAGCTAAAATTCTTTCCACTCACATAATGTAGTTACATGTGCTTCTGGCTACACATTAAAGGCCCTGTGCAAGCCTGGTTTCAGTGTATAATTTTGGGTATCTACAAGTTTACCCTCAAGAGACGGCCTGATATCTCTGTCATACACTATAGGTGAGTTCATTATAAAGGGACATGGCATGAAGCGCTTTGCGCTTCCCTTGCGGTGCTACGCCGCTATGACATGGCTTAAAGCCGAGGCCTTACCCCGTACCGGGAACCTCATCGTAGTGTCATACTACAGTAACATGAGGCAACCGCCTCTTTGTAGTGCCAAACTACCCAGCATGAAGCCTTAGGCTCCCTTGCGGTGTTACGCCGCAACGACATGGCTTGCAAGGCCGAGACTTTATCCCTAATCGGGTACCTCATGGTGGTGTCGTGCCACTGTAACATGAGAAACTCCTCCTCTTTGTAGTGCTGACTACACCCCTCTTTATATTTAACATACAGCATTAGGCTAACTGCCTATTTGCGGTGCTACGCCGCTGTGACTTGGCCTGCAAAGCCGAGGCTTTATCCTATTCCTGGGCAGCACCCCACATATAGGAACCTCATTGTGGAGTCACCCCACTGTAGCATGGAGTTTCACTCCTTGTAGTACTGCTCTACCGTGCTTCCTGTAAAGCACTCTAGGCATTCACTCTGCCTGAGAACTCATTAAGGCAATTAAGCCAACCTTCCCACAGGAACCGTTTTTCGCAGAAAACAATAGTAGATAACAGTGGTTATAGGTCCGTAACCTCTCCATGCCCAATAGAACATGTACCCACCGTTCCTGATATTCTTCCGATTAGTGGTCCTTCCTTGAACCAAAAGCTTGATGCCTAGTAGATAAATCTTTGAACTATTAGCATAAAACTTTATGGTAGGAATACAATAATCCAATATCAGAATGCCTTCAAGCCCATTTTACAAGCTGTGTCATTGACCAGCTGGCGCTTGAGGCCCTTGGTGAACGGATCCGCCAGGTTCTCCTGACTCCGAACATCAATCACTGCAATAACACCTCTCTTGATAAGATCGTGTACTACCCTGTGCTTCAACCGCACAGTCCTCTTCTTTCCGTTGAAGAGGTCATTTGATGCCACCGTCGCAGTCGTCTGGTTGTCGCAGTATATCGGTATCGCCGGTATTTGCGCCCCAACCAATAGAAGATCATACATGAGCTCCCGAAGCCATTCTGCTTCCTCGGCTGCAGTATCTAGTGCAAAGAACTCAGATTCCATGGATGACCGCGAGAGCATAGTCTGCTTCTTCGACTTCCACGATATAGCAGCTCCACCCATTATGAAAATGTATCCACCTGTGGACCTCTCGCTCTCCACCTCTGAGCACCAACTGGCATCACTGAAGCCTTCCACTACCTGCGGATCTCCGCTGTAGTACAGTGCATATGTCTGAGTCTTCTTGAGATATCTCATAACCCGTTTCACAGCTTTCCAGTGTTCAGCACCTGGGTTGCTCGTGAAACGACTCAGCATTCCCACGGCGAAAGCTATGTCAGGCCTTGTGGCAGTAGTAGCATACATCAAACTTCCCATTACGCTTGTATACTCCAGCTGTCTGACGCTTTCCCCTGAATTAGGCTTCAGCTTCAGATCACACCTGTACGGCGTATCGATCCCTGGAAGATCCCGATACCCATAACGAGTGATTATTTTCTCAATATAATGAGACTGTGACAGCGCTAGTCCAGTGTCTGTCCGGATGATCTTGATCCCTAAGATCACATCAGCATTCCCCAAGTCCTTCATACTGAACTTGCTTGAGATGAATTTCTTTGTCTCTGTGACACAGATAATATCCGTACCTAGGATAAGCATGTCGTCCACGTACATACAAACGATAACACCTCTTCCATCAGCGAACTTTGTGTAAACACACTTGTCCGTATCGCTGACCATGTAGCCATGTGACCTTATAACTTTGTCAAATTTCTCATGCCACATCTTGGGAGCTTGTTTAAGATCGTACAAAGATTTCACCAACTTGCAGACTTTGTCTTCAAGACCCCTGATGACAAATCCCTCTGGCTGTTGCATGTAAATCTCTTCGGTCAGCTCGCCATTTAGGAAAGCCGTATTCACATCCATCTAATGTATCACCATCTTATGTATTGCTGTGAGAGCAATCAACATTCTGATGGTGGTCATCCGGGCTATTGGAGCATACGTGTCAAAATAGTCAATCCCCTGCTTCTGAGAAAACCCCTTGGCTACCAACCTAGCCTTGAACTTGTCAATAGTTCCGTCTGCTTTCATCTTCTTCTTGAAGATCCATTTGCATCCGATGGGTTTCGCTCCTTCAGGAAGATCAACCAACACCCAAGTGTTATTTGAGGTGATGGAATCAATTTCATTGTCAATCGTCTTCTTCCAGAAAACCGCGTCTCTGGTCTTCATCGCCTCATCATAGGTAAGCGGATCTGCTTCCACATGATAGGAGACAAAGTCACTTCCGAAGTCCTTCGGCCTCCTCACACGCTTAGTTGACGGCTCAGCTTGTTCTGGTTCAACCGTTGTTTCAACAACAACATCTTCTTGGACCACATCTTCATTGAAGACTTCAGTCTCTTGTGCACCCTCATTATTCTCTGGAACATCCGGAAGAACAATATTCTTGTGCCTTGCAAACTTGTCTTCAAAATATTTTGCATCGCGAGATTCAATGATATGATTTAACTCAATATCAAGAAATCTCCGAGCATCACTCTTCTCGGCATACCCCAAGAAAATTGTCTTTGTAGTCCTTGTCCCAAGCTTCTGAATCTTTAGATCTGGAAGCTTGACATACGCCAGACACCCCCACACTCGAATGACATTCAAGTTAGGTCTGACCTTGAACCAGAGTTCATGAGGAGTAACGTCTGAAGTTGCATGAGGCACTCTATTTAGAATATAAGTGGCCGTCAATACAGCTTCTCCCCAGTAGCACTTAGGAAGGCCAGCAGTCAACAACATTGAATTTATCATTTCTGTCAACGTTCTGTTCTTCCTCTCAGCTACTCCGTTTGATTGAGGAGAGTACGGAGCCGTAGTCTCATTGACAATTCCATGTTCTTTACAGAACGATACGAATTCATGAGACCTGTACTCCCCACCTCGATCACTTCTTATCCTTTTGAGTTGTTGTCCAGTCTGCCGCTCAGCTTCGGCTCTGAACTCCTTGAACTTCTCGAATGCTTCGTCTTTAGCCTTCAGCAAGTAGACGAACGCATACTTTGAGAAGTCATCGATGAAGGTTATGAAATACTTCATCCCGGCCTTTGTAGAGAACTGTTTGAAGTCACAGATATCGGAGTGAACCAACTCCAGAAGATCTGTACTTCGATTAACCCGAGGAAAGGGTTTCCTTGTGATCTTCGTTTGAGCACAAACTTCATATTTCTCTACCTTACCCCCACATTTGGAGATAAGTCCTAGATTAGACATTCTGTTTATTCGTTTACAATGAACATGTCCTAGCCTATTATGCCATAACTCAAGAGTATAAGCAGAATGAGTGACTTCATTAATTACATTAATTACATTGGACTGATTTACAAGCTGAATCTTGAACATTCCTTCGGTATAAAAAGCTTTCCCGAAATATGTTCCCTTGATAGACATCACCATCTGGCCAGCATTGATGTCCATCCTGAGGCCTGCATTGCAGAGTAGGCCTCCCGAGACCAGGTTCTTGGTGATAGCAGGTACGTGCTTTACGCCTTGAAGCGTCAGAGACTTCCCCGAAGTCAGCTTCAACACCACCGTCCCGATCCCGAGCACTTCAGCTTGTGCTTGGTTCGCCATCATAACCACTTCAGAAGTAGGTGTATATGTGGTGAACCACTCCTTACTGGAGCAGACATGGCAGGAGGCTCCAGTGTCTACCCACCAGTCAGAGTCAGTCCTTACTGCATCAACCTGTGCAATCATAGCAACTACGTCAGTAATCATAGATACCTTACTAGGCTCTCCTTGCTCTGATTGCTTGGTCTTTGCTTTACACTCATTCTTAAAGTGGCCCTTCTTGCCACACTTGAAGCAAGGCATTTCTGACTTTGGCTTCTTTTTCTTGATAGAAGTTCCCTTGACTTTTAGATTGTCAGGGTTCTTCTTCTTGCTGTGGAAAGCCGTCTGCTTTCCTTTTAGTTCCTTGGTCTGAACCAGATTGGCGTTAGCCAATTGCTTGGACAGTGTGACCACCTTCAGTTGAGCCTGCATCTGGTCCTCAACATAGATTTCCTGTAGGAGATCTTCAAGGGTGATCTCCAACTTCTTCCTATGCATGTTTGCATAGAACTTGCTCCACCCAGCGGGGAGCTTTGAGACAATCCCTCCAACAACAAACTTGTCGGGGAGGGGCATCGCCTCGTCTTCCAGCTTCTGTCGCAGTTTCAGGAACTCCTTTACCTGCGGCAGCATAGACTTTTCGTCCTCAAAGAACCACTTGTGATATTTTTCAACCACAAAAATTTTACTGCGGTTCTTGTCTTCTTCGTAGAGTTTTTCTAGAGACTCTCATATGTCTCTAGTGATATTCTTCTTAGAATAGGATTCTGCTAGGGATTCCTCCATAGCATTCAGGATAAGCAACCTGCAAATGCTATTCTCCCTTCTCCACTTGGCCTGAAGTTTAGTAGCCGCAGAGATTGCGGCAGCAGACCCAGTATCTGGAATGGTAGGTTCCTCTTCAAGAAGAACGTGATCCACGTCGCTGAGTTGAAGAGTGAGATAAACCTTCCTCTTCCAGACTTGATAATGCTCTCCGTCAAACTTCTCTAACTTACAGAAGTTAGTGCTTAGGAGTGAAACATTAATGTTTTCCATCGTAGCACTAAAGCTTTGAGATTGTTATTACCGGAAACGCCGGGGCACGCTATTCGATGGAAAATACAGAAACTGAAATAGTTGTAAAGACAACGTTTCTAATGCAATTCCTTAAAGAAGGTTTTGCAACAGAGATCCAGAAGGATTATGCAAATTACGAGATCTAAAAAGATATCGTAATACACGAATAATCTAAAGAGATTTTCGTGATCGTAGCAAACTGGCAGTAGTGCCTTCTAAAAAGAAGATACTGACAGGACTGCTAAAGGCAACAGAAGGATGACAGGCGAGAGATGGAAATGCTGGGGTGAATTATCACCGTTGCTCAAAGGTTTATTCGCCCTCTGCGAACAGCTTCCAAGAACCAGCAAGGTTGACGGAAAACCTTGGAACACTCCTGCTCTTCTGACTCCTTGGAAGACGGCGAACTCCTCTGGCAATGGCTCTACTTTTCTCTCTCTATTTGAAGTAACAGAACACACGCGTACTAAAAAGTACTAGTGTTTGTGTTAAAGAACACGCTCACTACTCTGTTGTGTTAAAGAACACTTAGAGTTTTTCTTCCTGGAATTCTGATTACTACCACCCTCAGAGAGAGGAGAGAACCTGCATATATAGCCCACGGGGCGGTTGCCAAGCAGTTGCCTGAACTTCAGGGTAGTGGCAGAACCACTCCTGAACGTGCAGCAACTGCTGCAACCGTTCCCGCTCTAATATGCAGCCAGCCATACGCACACTGTGTACGCTGCGCACACTGCGCACTCTACGCACGCTGCGTACGCTGCGCACACTGCGCACACTGCGCGTACTGGGCTGCGTACTGGGCTGCGTAACTGGGCCAGCGTAACTGGGCTCGCGTAATGGGCCGCGCAAGTGGCTCGCGTGCAAAGTGCGCCAACAAAACGCCATATTACGCCTCATGAGCCCTTGAGCCCGAGTCCGAGCCCGAGTCCGAGTCCGAGTCGCTAGGCCACAACGGGACTTATCTCCTATGGAAATAAATTTCCCAAGAGCAAAAAGCATGAATGCTTTAATTGTTGATTTTAGCCTTTTTTCCATTAGAAAAATAATCCCACATGGCAAACCCATGTGCACCTCCACACCACATGTGCATCTCCAATAATAGCAAAGCTAATATATAGAGATACAAACCATTTGTTTTTTCCGATGTGGGACTAAACCTTTCTAAAGGAAAAACCAAAAACCCAACATTCCAAACTTTTTTGTTCCATAAGTAGATGTAACCAACTATTAAATATTTTCAGTTTAAAACCTAAAAACTAAAAAAAAAAAAAAAAATCTCGACTGCACCCCACCCCCACCTCCTCCCTCGGCCGTCCGCCCTCCCCCCTCCTATCCGCGTGTGGCAACAAAGACAGAGAGGGGACGAGTTCTATGGATGGGACGGGTGCAACCGCCGGAGGGGGGGAGGGGGTGGGCAGCTAAGAGAGAAAGGGGACAATTTTGTCCACTTTTTTAGTATATTAACTTGATACATATCAAAGTTTAGGATATCAACTTAAAAAACTAAAATAGTTGAGATGTTATAATTAAACTTTTTTTTTAAAAAATTATCAAAATTTTCGAAATACTAAATATTTACGGAACTGTCACAAATTTGATTTTGATAGTTTTTTTTTTGTTAGAACTGTCAAAATTGTTATGTGTCTCGACCATTTGTGTTAGTCATTTTTTTTTTGTCATTTTAGTGAAGTTCTTATTTATTAATGGATGGTGATAGAGAACGTGGAAAGCATTACTTAGACCAACACATGACGAAGATTCGAAGTGTTGTTCTCTTTCTGGATGGACTGGATCGACTATGAGTCAGTGCCAGTTAGGCCTAAGTGCGAATCAGCGTCACTTATGAGTAGTCCTTCGTCACTTGAGTCACCACTGAACGACCACATGCATAAAGAGACACTGGTAGGTTTGTTGTACGCATTCTGCTTCAACAATGTGCAACAACGTAAATAAATAGCAACTATCAAAAGGGATAGGTTTGTGCACAAAAGGAAACTCAGAAATTAAATTCCTCATCATTTCCCTAACTCTATCTTGAACAAGTTTGGAAGATAGAATCCATCACAAAAACTCTAGATGTGTCGCACTTACATCAACTTTTTTTTTTTTAAAAAATAGTGAAAGCAAAAAAAAAAAGTTGTTTACCATATTTGTTAACAAAAAAAAAAAACAGAAAATTACCATAAATAAATTTCGGATGCAAGATGATATGTGGGGAGCACGGTGTGACCCGAACCGGAGTGGGCCCACGAGGTGCGATATTGAGTTGGGCTCATATGTCTTAAAAGAGAATTCTCTTGTAAGGCCTGAACCAATTCCAATTATCCCACCTTCTAACCGATGTTGGACTAAATTACCAACTCCATTGTCACTCTCCATTTGAGCGCTCAACCAGAAACGAGATACAACCCAACAGATATGGTATTTTTTTTTTTTAAGAATTACTTATCAAACATGTTTTTGTTTTTTTATAAACAGAGAGCAACTTGATATGTCAAATATATTTATTGTTTATAAGAAAATCAAAAATATATATATATATATATATATATATATATATATATATATATATATATATATATATATATATATAATAAAAAAAAAAGATAAACAAAAGTGATATCAAAATAGGACCTCGAGTCATTCCGCTTTATACCAAGAAGTTCTGATATCGTCTAAAATATGGTTTGATGATATCATTGATATGATGCTTACCTATTCCACGGGACTACACAATGTAATGTTAGATTGTTACAACAAGTTGAAGATAGTAAAAAATTACATACCTAATCTTAAATCTAGACAACTCTTCTTTTCTTAACTAACTTTATCTCCAAAATCAATATTAATGATCTATATCATTAACAAGTTCATCTTCAACAAGTTTAAATTTAAAAGACAAATCAATCATAAAAACTATGTATCACATTGTCCTTTATGATACAGAAAATTGTATAAACTTCTACAAGTTTCAAAAACAAGTTGTCTAATATATAGCAACTAGGACTAAGAAGATTATAAATTGACAAAAGTTAAAACTAGAGAGAATGCAACCAAGTTGTTACAATTCGACACATAAGTAAAAAAAAAAACTTGTTTGGGGTGATGAGAAACATCGATGCTCAAAGCGAAATTTGACCTCTTTTTTGTTAATTCGTTTTAACGAACCATCAATTTCAAGTGATGAACTACTTGAACGTTCATTTGTCACCTTCTGGACAATGAATGGGACTTCGACAGGATCTCGTTGTTGCTGCTTCTCTTTGTTGTTGTAAAAATCTCCTCTCACTGCATATACTATCTTACGTTTTGGGTATCAAGTACCAAACAACGTTAAAAAATATATAAGAAAGATTAACCCTTATAAACAGTCTCAACTGTCCAGTACCAAGCCACGGTGAACCAGCTGGCTCCAGGGCCGGCCCTGAACTATTGGGGGCCACATAATGTAAAAAAAAATATAAATAAAACAAAATTTTGTTGTAGCCAAAATTTGAACCAAAGTCCTCTTAATTGTAAGTCTAGCATTATAACCACTACACCACAATGCTTTTCGTTAAAAAAAGACACATAGTATATATTAGTTCTATTATAGACAATTCCATGTTGGTGCCCCCTTTCGTCAGGGGGCCCTGGACCGTCGTCCGGCCTGTCCTGGGCCAGGGCTGCCCCTGGCTGGCTCATTGGAACCACTGGACCACCTGTCCTTGCTAGACCAACATGTGTCGTTGGAACCACTGGGATGCTGGACCCGCTTGCCATGCTAAAAATTTGGCCTCGCAAGAGTCGCAAGAGCGCTAAAACACACGGACGTTGTTGGACGCGCACTGACTTCGCACGACTCTAGCGTAGTCTCCGCGTAATTGTGTTATCTCCTGTTCGATACGTATGTGCAAAATAAAAAATGCGCCATCAAAATATCATTTTTTGTCCTTCGTCCACATTTGTGTCGCTAGGCCCCTTCCACGAAACGAGCGATAAAAAATAAAATTTTGGAATTATTTGAACATTAGCTTCTATTAAAACTTTTATCGTGTTAATGGATAATTAGTGTTTAAACTCCTGTATTTAATATCAGTTTAGAGTTTAAGTCCTAACATGCACAATTGAAGAGTTTAGACCATGAATTTTTATTTTCTTGTTTTTTTTCTATTATACCCTCTCTTCATGTTTTATAATAATATTTTCATATATAGCTTTAGCGATGGTATAATGGGAAAAAAAAACTCTAAGGTCGAACTCTACAATTGGATATTTGAGGACTTAAACTCTAAACTGATATAAAATCCAGGATCAAAACTCTAATTAGCCCTATATTAATTATATGGGCTATAACTTCTCATACAAGACAATAAACATAAATTTTATACTGAAAATATAATTAAATTTGCCACTAGTTGACGTTGATCCGAATTTTTAGTTAAACTTCAAATAAACCTCCAGCACACATAGGGGTTGTCTGGTTGCTTGAAAGGGTAAACAAGTTTTTTGCTAGTTCTTGTCTGCTGAAAGTGAATTTCATTATTTAGATATATGATATTTTGTAACTTGAAAGTAGTCAAATTTATGCTTTTATTGTTTGGATGGCTATGAAGGTAGGTAAAATAAAAATATATATTATAAGAACTAAAAGATAATTAATTACCTAACACTTAATTACTAATTAATATCATGAAAAATGAATGAACTCATTGATTTACTTCTTTTAATAACAAACTATTGATAATCTTAATTAAAAAAATAAGCACATAAGTGCATAAAATGAGAGAAGTGTATTCTTAAACAAAACAAAAGAAAAAAGAAAAAAGAAAAAGAAAAGGGTGCTGCTATTAGCACTCCTAAAATATCATTCGGCACTTCTTTTAATTTTTTAACATTCAAATTACAAATTTACCCATGCATTAAATGTAACATTAGTTTGTGCATGCATGGAGGGAGGAGTGTAGGATGACATTTTAGGAGTGCCAGTAATGTTAATGCAGGAGTAGAATTGGAATTTGAATGTAAAAAAATTAAAAAGACGTACTGAATGACATTTTAGGAGTGCTAATAGCTAGGGGTGCAACTTGGGCGGGCTAAACCCGAACCCGATCGGGTAAACCCGTTAATGGGTTGGGTTAGGGTTGAAGATATTCGGGTTCGGGCTTGGGCTCGGGTTAAAATATTTGAACCCGATCAAAAATCGGGTTGGGCTTGGGTTCATGTGTTGGGTAACACGAAGAACCCGAAACCCGACATACATATAATTTATATATATATTGTTTTATACTACTTAAATAAAAAGTCTAAACTATAATTTTTTTTCACCCGAACTCTTCAATTCCTTGTCCTAAATCTCATTTCAGTTTTATTTTGTAAAGATTGAGGCTTGATTGCTATTTGATTATGTATTTAATATTACTCTTGTTTAAAATTATTTCAAATATCATATTAGAGTCCGATAAACCCGATGGATCCGATCCAAACCGAGCCCAACCCGATCCTCCGGACTTGGTCTTGGGCTTCATATGTTGAACCCGAAGTCGGGTCGGGCTTGGGCTTGGGCTAGACTTATGATCTATCGGGTTGGGCTCGGATTGACCTCAAACCCGACCCAACCCGCCCGAGTTGCACCCCTACTAATAGCAGCACCCAAAGAAAATATGTATAATGGTTATAAATTAATAACACTAAAAGAAAAAGAAAAAGTGGTTGCACTTAATTACTAATTCATTAAAAAATAAAATTGAAGCTTCCTTTCACATCCGTGTCAATAAGGCAGAGATAAATATTTCAGGAAATTAGAAAAATAATGACGAGTTCAAGCCGACAATAATTTTCACATAAATCAAATACCGAATTTAGCTGTACAATGTATTCAATAAAAAAAATGCTAAGTTTACAACAAAATGCTTACAACCTCTCTCTCTCTCCCTCTTACACATAGGTTATACCGGGTCCCACCTCTCCTCCCTCTCATATTTCTGCTACATGGACTCCATCCGACCCCATCATTTTCTCCCTTCTCCAATCGAAGTCCGGTTGGAAGGAGATTGTAACCATTTGGTTGTAAGGCATAGCAAAACTCTAATAGAAAATAGAAAAATGCTAAGTTTACTACCATACAACCTCACTCATCCATCCCTTACACATGGGTCTTATCGGGTCCCACCACTTCTTACACTCTCTGTTACATAGGCTTCATCCGATTCCATCAGTTACTTCTCTTCTCTAATCGAAGTCCGACATGTGACAAGTTGTTGGAAGGTTGTAAGCATAGCAAAGCAGCAGCAGTTTCATTCAAATAAACATGCCCTTGTATCACTATATTGAAGTAACTTAACCGAAGCCCTCTGGGCACTCAAGGACTCAGGAAAATATATTTTATTTTAAAGAGGTTCAATAATAAGAGGAAAAGAAATCTCAAGAGAAAAAAAGAAGTGGGGAACCTTCACTACTTCCTTCCCCACAAAAGGACACTTTAGCACACTCAGCGCCACTCCTTTGCCGACACGAAAAGTGACACTGATGAGTCACGTTCACTGAAGACTTAACAGCTCCCGCCACGTACGAGTCCTATACGCGTCCAAAAACTCAGTTACGTGTCGACACGAACTTCCTCTCCTTTAGGGGTGAGCATTATTCGATTTTGAATCGAAAACCGAACTGAATAAAAGATTTGGTTCGGTTTAAAAAAATTTGGTTCGATTTCGGTTTTGAAAACACAAATTTTTTTTATTCGGTTTTGGTTACGGTTTTGGATTTCGATTTCGGTCCATAACCGAATAAAAAAATTTAGTTTATATATATATATATATATATATATATATATATATACACACACAAAAAACTCAAAAATCGAATAAACCAAAAATCGAACTGTTTTAATTCGGTTCAGTTATTGACCAATTCGGTTTGATTTTGGTTTTGCTTATTCGGTTTCGGTTCAATTCGATTTTTGGTTATTCGGTTCGGTTGGAAGTGAATAAACCGAATACTCACCCCTGCTCTCCTTCGAACAAAATCAAGACAAGGCACATTACTTACAGCTAGTGGCATGCAAGCCGCCACCAACACAATAAAGAAAGCTATATATAAAGAGCAATAGCCCCACTACTATACTACTACTCCAACTCCACAACTCTAATTAAGCTTTTCCGCGTCAATGGCGTCTGTGAAGTCTTCCAGCATGCCTTCTCGGACCTGTCTCTGCGCACCGACGACTCATCCGGGCTCCTTCAGGTGCAGCCTGCACCGGGGCGGGCGCAGCCGGATGGCGGCGGCGAGTTGGGGCTCCGCGAGCCGGTCGGCCGAGTCGAAGGCGAGGTCGGTGAGGGCTCTGCTCATGCAGATCATAAAGCCGTCGAGCCGCGGCTTGTCGAGGAGGAGGAACTTCCAGCCGACGCCTTCGAGGTTCTGCGTGACGAACGGGAGCAGTGTCAATAGAGCTGTGCAAGTGTTGTGTCAGTAGTACTAGTTTTTCGGAAGGTTTCGTTTCGATGGTAGCTAGCTAACCTCGCAAATTTTTTTTTAATGTATGAGAGGTTACTAGAGAACATTATAACTGTTCAAGTTATTGTGTTGTTTCTTCTTTATCTTTTTTTCCCGATTTTGTTGAGTGTTTTTTTTTTTTTCCCAACGCGTGCGGGCTCAGTATGCACACGATTCTTGGCCTGTCGCATGGAACGACTTTTGGAGTGCGGACGTAGTCCGTTGGCCTTATCATCATCGCCGTGCACACGCACCCCGCGCACTCCGCGCGCTTCAGAGCTCCGCTCGGCAACACACCGTCTTTCGACGGCAGTTACTCAACACTTCACTTTGCCCATGACGCCGAAGAGACGTCGACGGCCACTGATTCTCTGCCGACTGCGACTACCGATTCCGTCCAGCCTCCGTTCTATGCGCACGATGCGCATATTGGCGACGATCGCCGACGCCCTTACGATCGAGCCTGCGATCGTTTATGGCGGACGTCTTCTCGTCGCCCTCAGCAGCGCTGTACGACGAGCCACGTGGTCGGCCTGTCGCTTATACCTGTGGACGAATGGTGCCGATTTTCTGATCCGTTGCACGACGACCGTACATTAAGTTTGCTACACGGACGCCTCATTCTGCTCCACGCAGACTCAGTTCGTAACCGCCTGATTTTGTCGAGTGTTAATATTATAGGAGTGACATAATTTTTGTTACTGAGAATTCTGCAATTGCCCATGAAATGATGAGGGTGGTAATAAAATTTTACTGGGTTACCTACTAAATATGGACTATTGACTACACGAGTTTTTTTTTCGTGCAAATTTTTGGATGAAAACATATTTTTAGGTTATAAAATTTTATTGGGAAGATTTATGAAATGTCCAAAAACTAAAAAAGTTTTATGTAAAATCCACCGCTAAAAAAACTTTCATCGCGTGCCCAGAATTAGAGAAACTTATCCAAAGCGGGTTCCAAATGACCCTTTTGCCCTTCCTTTTAATTTATTGGAAACACCCACAAAACTGCTCTTAAAAAAACGTTTCAATACTCCATCTTCTTCCATACGCTGCTCACTTTCGAATCTAGGTTTTCTCCTCAAAAATCTTCAAAAACTCGTCGAAAAATTTCGGAAAGACCGGGACGAACGACAAAAGTGCTAAAACGGAGGTCCAAACATCATTTTTTTGCGAATCTAAAATTTCGAAAGGCCGTCTAACGGTGAAGCGGTTACTTTCAGTCTCCTCGACGATACGCTCATTTTGCGACAAACGGGACCTCGTTTCGACCTCCCAGTCAAAAGTTATGGCCCTCCAAAGTTTCAGCTAACCATAAAATGCAGGAGAATGGCATTCTCCGTCTTAATTTACACGGAGAATGACCATTCTCCGTCTTAATTAGGACGGAGAATGACATTCTCCGTCTTAATTTACACGGAGAATGGTCATTCCAATATTAAAACGCAGGAGAATGACCATTCTCCGTGTTAGAAACACGGAGAATGCCATTCTCCGTGTTAAATGAAACGGAGAATGCCATTCTCCGTGTTAAATAAAACGGAGAATGGCATTCTCCGTCCTAATTAAGACGGAGAATGGACATTCTCCGTGCTAAATTAAACGGAGAATGATCATTCTCCGTCTTAATTAGGACGGAGAATGCCATTCTCCGTGTAATTTATCACGGAGAATGGTCATTCTAGTGTTAAAACGCAGGAGAATGACCATTCTCCGTGTTAGAAACATGGAGAATGCCATTCTCCGTGTTAATTAGGACGGAGAATGCCATTCTCCGTCTTAAATAAAACGGAGAATGCCATTCTCCGTCCTAATTAAGACGGAGAATGACATGCTCGGTCCTAATTAAGACGGAAACGGAGAATGACATTCTCCGTCTTATTTAAGACGGAGAATGACATTCTCCGTCCTAATTAAGACGGAGAATGCCATTCTCCGTCTTAAATAAGACGGAGAATGCCATTCTCCGTCCTAATTAAGACGGAGAATGGTCATTTCCAGTGTTAAAACGTGTAATTTAGTTTTTTCAGGAATAAAGAGTTTCGTTCTTCTTTCAAAGCGATGATAATTCTTATGGAAAAGAAGAAGAAAGATCTTCTCTCCACAATTGAAGATCTGAGTTCAAATGTCTCTACGATGAAGATGATGATGGTGATGATGATGACGAGCGATGATCTGAGTTCGACTGAAGAAAAACACGCCGAACTACGAACGATCTTTGCGATCTCTGCTGAATATGAGAGCAATGGAATTCAGATTTCCCATGAAGAAGAAGAAGACGAAAATCGCAATCCAGATCTGAGTTTTTTGAATTCAAATACATATAGATGACCAATTCGCGCGGAGGGGTAGTTTCGGTATTATAAAAATAGCAGTTTCTAGCGGGTGGCATCTAAAAGGGAATCTTGGAATATTTAACGTGAAAATACTTAATTCTGGGTATTTCATAAAACTTATCCAGCGGGTGGGCATTTCATAAAAGTCCACCCCGAAATTGGGTTTCTCAGCAATTTCCAGAATTTTATTTTTGAAAATATAAATATTTCGATAAATTATTTATCCATAAAATATGAAAATTCTATACTTTAAGAATTGGCAAGTATTTTTTTTGTCCAGATAATTTTTTTTCTATACTTATCTTAATTCTCATTCTTTTTCTTGTTTTCTTCATTTTTTATCTCTTTAAAAAAAATCAGTTATTAATCTTCTTCTTTTTTTATCTTTATGAACTTTTTGTTGTTTTTCATTTTTTTCCCTTTTTCCATTTTTTAAGAATAATTTTTGTTCAATTTTAAAGATTTTTTTTCCTATTTTTTTCTTTTATATTTTTTTGGGTTTTCTCTTTTTTTATCCTTTCTTTTATTTTTATTTTTATTTTTATTTTTATTTTTATTTTTTATTCTTTTACATTGTTTTCAAAAAATATTTATATAATCACCAAATATAAAAATATAACTTTTGAGGGAATATCCAATTCTAACTATATACTATTAACCAAACATGAGGAGAGTCGCAGTTGATTGTTTATGGCAATGCAATATTGGAGATTGGTAAAGACAAGAAGGAGCGTTGAACCAAAACAAATTAAGATGGCTCTGATTTACTTAGCTCCATTGATGCTTGGCCATGGAAGAACGTTATTGAAAAAGTCCAGCTTATTTTTAGTGTCGGGCACATTTTTTTTTTATTATGGAAAACTGAGAATATGAAACAATTGTCAGAACACTGTTCCAACGCAACACTTCTAGAAAGGTTGTGCAAGTATAACGAAGATCTCGTTATTATATTACGAGAATCTAAAAAGATTTCGTAATCCACAGCAGCATATGATATACGAGAATCTAAGAAGATTTCGTAATCACAGCAACGAAGAAGATGACAGACGAAAGATGGAAGATGGCCTGCTGGGATGAATGATCACCGTTGCTCAAAGCTATATTCGTCCCACACGAATAGCTTCCAGGAACCAGCAACTTCATCGGAGAACTTTGGAACACTTCTGCTCTTCTGACTCCTCGGATCGTACACGGACTCCCGTGCAAAAACAACGCTGGTGCAAAGCTTCTCTTCTCTCTAACATGCTATGTTTACTTGTGTTAAGAAACACTTGTAAACTTTTGTAACTCTCTGAATATGTTCTGTATGTATACCTGTGAGAGAGAAGAGACCTTATATAGGCCCGAGTAGTAACTGTCCGGTTAGCACAACATTCGGGACGTGGTAATAACCACTCCGAACGTGCACTAACCGTTCAGATCATGCACAGGCACGATCTGAAGCAAGTTGTGCCACTCTAGCAACCCGCGCGCCTTGCAACTTACGCACTGAGCCACTTGCGCCACACGCCTTGCGCGCCTTGCATACCTTGCGCCACACGCACAACGTGCACATTGTGCCACTTGCGCCACTTGTGCAACCTGGCGCAACCTGTGCACAACCTGGCGCAACTTGTACGCAGCCTGGCGCAATCTGGCGCAACCTGCGCGCAACCTGGCGCATAACCTGGCGCGCACCCTGGTCGCGCAACCTAGGCCGCGCAACCTGTGCCGCGCAACGTGGCACACAACTTGGCCGTGCAAGTGGCTCGCGCAACGAGCGCAACTAAAGCGCACTATGCGTCTAGCGACGATGCTGACGTGCTAAGTGCAAAGTGCGCCAACAAAATGCCACATTACGCTTCATGAGTCCGAGTCCGAGTCGCTAAGCCCTACGGGGCTTAGCTCCCATAAAAATAAATTTTTCAAGAGCAAAAAGCATTAATGCTTTTAATTTTTGATTTAGCCTTTTTTATTAGAAAAATAATCCCACATGGCACACCCATGTGCACCTCCACACCACATGTGCATCTCTAAACTAGCATAACTAATATATAGAGATACAACTTCTTTGGCCTATCTGATGTGGGACTAAAGTGTTTGCGAAAAATAAAATAAAAATTTATTTTATTCCAAACTTGTAAAAGAGTACAAAGTACAATGAATTCTGGAAAAGTACAACTTTAAGAATCTGATCAGAAGACGATCACTTTATCCCTTGGACTATGTGAACTTGAAGACTGTAGCCTCTAGAGAATGCAGCATCAATTTTGCAAGAGTCCTCCTTTTGATGATGATTGGAAACTCTATTTATAGAGTTCAGGAAATAACTGTTTTAGCAGTTATTCTGATGTGCGCGAGGCTGGATTGCGCCATACTGGATTGTGCCAACCTCCTGTTGCGCTAACTTCCATTCAGTTGTCAATCGTGTACTAACTGTATTTAGACGCGTGGCATCGTATGATTGAGATACGCATGTTCGTGTACAGGATAGTAGACACGTCTTGAGAGATTAGTGGCATGTGCGCCACATCATCCTGCTTTAGAATGTAAGTTGTCTCAACTTTTCAGGTTGCACGAGCTTCAGTCAACAAGTCAACCTGCGCTTGATTTGAGATGTGCCTACACACGTGGCAGCTTCTGAGTAAAAGTCATTCAGATTGCGCCCAGGCGCAACTAAGGATTTTGTTTAGATTGCGCCTGGGCGCAACTCACGAAATATACAGGACAGCTGTCCACCAACTTTTCCTTGAGCGACACACTTCACGAGATTCGAAAAGATTTTCCTCGTGCTCTATTGTGTCAGTTGTCAGTATGGTCAGGTAATGATGACCATTAAGTGTTAGATGCCACGTAGGCTTTGGCACAAAAAGATTGGGCGCAGTCTGATATCAGGCGCAATCTGATCGATGTCGCAGTCTAATTCATATTAGTGGCGCAAGTAGACTTTTGGGGCGCAACTTGATCACTGATCAGTATATTGAAGGCGCAACTTGATTTTTAGGCTCTACAAGACCCCCTTCAAAGTTTTCAAAACTTAAAGACATTGTAAAGTTTTGAAATACTTTGAATTTATAAAAGTTTGACTAATTCAGGTTGCGCCGGTCTCATGCTCGGTCATCATGATTAAATACCTTTCTCGAAAATATTCAATCTTCTTTTCTTCTTCCGGAGTTTTATTGATTTCTTTCACTTTCCCATGAGGAATACGAAGAGTCAATTTGTTGCTATATATGTAGTTGATCTCCGTACTTTGATCTTCACTTCTGTTCTTCAATGCCCCCCAAGAAGAAAGAGATAGAGACCAAGGCTGACACCACGACCAAGTCTCCTGAAGCGAGACAAGATATTGTGCCTACAATCTTTTTGTTGGAGGCTGACCCAGCTTTGAGGGCCGTGAATTTTCTGGACTGTTTGGGTTTAACTTCGTCAGTCTTCAATCATTCGAGTGGCGGATCATCCTCTGAGGAGCATGCCAATTCAGAAGGACTTCTCAACCTGATGCGTCGCTCGGGAATCTGCACCATACAAGAGTTGGACGCCGCTCTTCGTCAGACTGATGAAGGCAAGGACAAAAATAATGTTCTGGGCAGAACCCTTTTTTTTATTTTTCTGTCCTTGCTTGTAGGGGTCCACCTATCTTTATGCAAATAAATTTTTAAAATTTTTGATATTGTGTGGCTGTGACTTCAAATGGTGCTCATGGGCATATTCTTTTAGCTGATTCTTCAGTTTACTGTTTCTTCTGGAGAACACGTGGCAGCCGTTACACGCTTTTAGATGCCTATTTTCAGTTCTTTCCCAGAATAGAATCCTAGAACAACGTATCGATCTCATTTTCATCCTCTTTAAAAAGGACATTCAGAAATGAACGAACCATTCATACTTTCTCAAAACCAATATCTTCCCACAAGGCTTCACTTGTGCTACTTCATTCTTACACTATTTGTTTGCATGCTGTGTCTTCAAAAATTGGTAAGTCTTGATGAAGAATCAATAGTATGAGTACTTTTCTTTCGCACCACTTCTGGAGACAAATATTAATCTACATGTTGTAGACATTTATTGATGTGTGCTAACTATTTCTGAGAATAGGCGCACACTGTGGCCCAGTGGTTAGCTCTGATCAGAGGCACGTATTGCTTGTTATACGCTTGTTCGATCAATGTCCAGTGCTGATATGCGCTTATTCGGAGGTGCATTGCTGATGTGTGCCTGTTTATAGACACATTGCTGATGTGCGCCTGTTTGTAGGCACATTGCTGATGTGTGCCTGTTTGTAGGTGCATACTGATGTGCGCCAGTTTGTAGGCACATTGCTGATGTGCGTCTGTTTGTAGGCACATACTGATGTGCACCAATTTGTAGGCACATTGCTGATATGTGCCTATTTGTAGGCACATACTGATATGCACCAGTTTGTAGGCACAATGCTGCGGATAGATTCTGCTAAGTTCTCCTATTTTATTGATATTTGCAGGAATTTGGTTAGCGAGCTTCTTCAGAACTGGTATTGGTGATTTGGATATTGCAGAGAACACTTTTTTGACACCCACATCAGGCAGCTCATATGGTTCTGACACTCAAATCAGATAGCTCAGGACTCTTCATGTTAAGATGGATCTTCCTCAGATGGTAGGAAGAGCCTTTATACATGAGAGTTGGATGGTGGAGAGACAGAATTAGGAATCGGATCAGAAGGGTGATCTCGTTCCTAGTTCTCCTGGCGGGCTGTCTCCTTCCAACAGTTGTATTGACAGCAGCTCATCTTTGGGCTGCTGTACTCTGTGGTTCTTCTCTCACCTTTCTCACAGAGAAGACCAGAGTTAATTCCATTGTCTGGCTCGTTGCTTCAGGCCGAGACGACAAGGAATTGCCATCAACAAATAAGAAGATCCAAAGATGTAATAGACCTTCATTATCGATGGGAAGATCCAAAGATGTAATAGACCTTCATTAGAATGAAAATCCGAGATGTAATAGATTTTCATCAAGATGTATATATATTTTTAAAGAAGAAATAAAGGATAATTTTTTTCTTCTTTATGATTTGATTTTGATGTGGTGATAAGAAACATAGAATCAAGGAAAAATGTGGATAACAAGTTGCTGATGTAATGCAGAATTTCAAAAGTATAGAGAATGTGAACTTTCATGAGAAAAGTGAACGGTCATTTCAATTTTCGAGATAAGGACACTGAAAATGAATGGACAGTCACGAACAGTTATAAATGAATGAACAGCTACAAATGAACGAACAGTTGGGCTTCTTCCAAAAAGTCGCATCAGTTTTCGAGATTGACTATCTGATTGTTTTGTCTATAAAATAGAACAAAACTTTCGTAGATATCGTCATTTCTTTTCTTTTCTGTACAAAATGTCCTCCAAAGATTTGCTCATCCCGAAGCTTGAAGGGAAGACTAAGACACCACCTGCTGAGTCTTCAGTACCTCCTCAGAAAGATAAGGGTGAAGGCTCAACTGTTCTCGCACCAGGAGAGGGCTTAATTTCCAAGCTAGTAGAGCCTGAGAAGACTGCCGAAGAAGAGGCATTGAGGATGGCTACCTGCAAGTTCTTTGTGAGTTCAGACAATGAGATGTTTGAACTGTTGGCGAACTATGTATTTAATCACGAAGGATCAGGGCCTCCTCCCCATCCTTAATATTATGTAATTCAATTCTGCTTTTGAATAAATAATGAACTTTTATTTACATCATGTTTCTGAAAATAAAGCACATTTTGTCTTCATACATAATATTTCTTGAGAAATTTGCCATTGATGGACATCATAGCAACTCTACCATCCATATCTGTCAATTGATAGGCTCCATTAGAAAAGACTTTATTTATCACATATGGTCCTTTCCATTTTGTCTCGAACTTGCCTTTGCTCATATGTGTCATAGTCATAGGACGTCTGACTGTAAGAACCAACTCGCCTTCTTGAAATGTTCGTACTCTGACTTTATGATTGAAAGCTTTTGAAATTTGTGCCTGATAAAGTTCGATGTGCTGTTGAGCTAATAACCTTTTCTCATCAAGCGCCTCCAATTCCTGAAGCCGAAGACGATCATTATTGTCTATAATAAGCTCATTAGCAATGGCGATTCTTAATGATGGAATTTGAATCTCTAAAGGTAGTACTGCTTCACATCCATACACCAGAGAAAAAGGTGTACAACCTATGGGGTTACGGACAGTAGTGCGATATGTCCATAAACATTCTCCAAGTTAATCACTCCAATTACGTTTATTAATAGAGACAAACTTTTTAAGGAGTTTGATAATGGTCTTGTAGAATTTCTCAGCCAACCCGTTAGCCGAAAGATTATAGGCTGTTGAGGCAACATTATTGATTCTGTTGTCATCACAGAACCTATGAAACTTCTGGCTGATGAATTGCGGCCCATTAACATGAATGATTCGGCGAGGGACACCAAATCTATATATCACATGATGTTTAATAAAGTTGATGACACTACTAGTTTTTACTTCAGCCAAAGGTATAGCTTTCGCCCACTTGAAAAAATAATCGGTTATAGCTAAGATGAACCGATGCCCTTTAGATGAAGGAGGATTGATAGGGCCAATTATATCCATGTCCCAAGCTTCAAAAGGCCATGAGGCTGGATGAAGAAATTTTGATGGTTGGTGAATGAAATCTGCATGGATTTAACATGCACGACATTTTCTTGCATAATCAATAGCATCTGATACCATAGAAGGCCAGTAGTAGCCCATACGTCGGATACGATCCTGTAGTTTAGGACCAGGTTGATGTGCTCCACAAACACCATCATGAGCTTCACGTAATATCTGCTTTGCTTCATCACCAGCGAGACACCTCAAGAGTAATCCATCAAAAGTTCTTCGATACAATGTCTTAGTAGTATGATTATAATAGAATTGAAGTGATCGACGGCGGATACTTGTAGCTTCTTTAGGATATTCTGGCAATATGTCATATACTACAAAATCAATGAAAGGTATCCTCCAGTCTTCATTAATGGCATTGACTTCAGTTAGGTTGCTGAATTCAATGTTGTGATTGTTTTCAACACAAAATAATTCTCTATTAGAGATAACCACTATTTGTTGTCTTTTGACTGGAACTGCCAATACTGCAGCTAAGTTAGCTAAAGCATCAGCTTCTGTATTACATGCACGATGTACATGTTCGATGAAGAATCCTTTGAATGAAGAAGCTATTCTGGTTGCTGCTTCATGGTATGGTACCAGATCTTGATGTCGGACTTCATATATGCCTCTAACATGATTAACAATCAACTTAGAGTCACTATATACTTCGAGACATTCAATATTCAATTGTTTGGCTAATTGAAGTCCAATGAGTAAAGTATTGTATTCTGTCACATTGTTGGAGCATGATTCGTCTAAAGAATAGGCTCTTTGAATAGTTAATCCATCTGGTGAAACAAGAACAATTTCTACTCCAGCAACGAGAGTACCACCAGGTCCAATTCTAGAAGCTCCATCAAAGAACAACCTCCAAGTAGAAAATTCTTCTAAGATCATATTAGATTCCAATGTCTCATCCGTTGTAACACCCACTTTTCTAAAATGAGGGTAATTTTGAACTTTTATAATTTTGATTAATCGATAATAAGATTTAACTCATGTTGTAATTTTTGGTAATTTTTTTAATCAATTTAAAACTATTTAAAATGTTGAATTGTGATTTTGATGGTTAACTAGTTAATCCCTAATTTTGCTAAGCTTAGAGACTAACCATGGGGACCTAACCATGTGATTAGAATGACTATTTACAACTGTTTAGGCTAAGGATATTTTGGTCATTTTGTAACTTTTAAATTATTTAAGATTTTGATTAATTGGTGAATTTTAGATTATTTTAATAATATTTAAATTGATGTATTATAATTTTGGTCATTTTTTATATTTTAATATTTTGGGAAAATTTTATATTTTTAATATTTTTTTATTGGATTTGTTTCGTCGGGTTTGAGTTTCGTCTCGTTCCGACTTGTATTGTGACCCGGGTAGCTTGAACTCTAGATGGGATCCAATATTAAGTTAAGCATGGCTCACAAGATCCAATATTAAGTTAGTTAATTAAATTAATTTTTATCATGTTAGAATGGTTAAGTTAGAGACTCAAAACTAGATCATTTTGACCCCAAACTTAAACCTAGTCTAGACTTAACCATATGAGACTAGAGAGGGGCATTTAGGACATTTTCTATTAGCCCTAAGGGACTCTTTATGGCAGCCACTTTTAGAAGAGAATGATTCATTTCATTACAATCTTGCCTCTTTTATTTTCCTTTTGTTCTTCCCCAATTTTAGAGAGCCTTCCCATTGATTTGATCTCCAAATCAAATTATTCCTTCACCAAACCTTCCCTCAATCATTTCCATTCTCCAAGGGAAGGGTGCTACCAAGGATTGGAAGAGGAGTGCAAGGAGGAGTGTCCACTTTGAGGAATCTTCGTATCGGAGCCGTGTCCTAAAGGATTTCATTGGTATTCCACTCCCAATATGTAAAACCCATCCTCTAAATCGATTTCCTTTGCATATAATTAGTTTTGAATCCGTAGGATCCATCCTCATGCTTGTGTCCCATTTAGATTCAAATTTGAGGCCATTTGGAGCTCTCTTCAGGATTTTAGATATGTGTCTTGTGTCCTACTTGATAGATCCCAAATTAGGACACCCCATGTGTATGTATGTATGATAATAGTTTAAATAGATATTTAAATTCAGTTTTATAATGGTTAGAGAGTGGATTAATCTTTGTTAGGATGGTTAGAATGAGTTTCATTTGGATACCTATGTTTGTATGCAAGTATCTTGGCCTATATGTGTTCTTTTGTCAAATCCGTCATAATTTTTATCCACGTTTTTATTAACCAAAGTAACTTAGAAATATCATAACTTTTAGCTTAGAACTCCGATTTATCTTCCGTTTTTTTTAAAAGAACCGTATCGAAGTTAAATTTCCAAATATATATTTTAATAAGCCAAATTCTTTCTTTAACTTTCTGTAGAATTATTTGAGTGTCAGCTATATGAAAGACGAACGTGTTTCGGTATTTTTGCGATTCCGGGAGCTTTCGGACACGAAAATGCGATCCGTTTAAAGTTTTGGAAAGCTAACACAAAGGGCTACGACATAATTTAATCCTAAAATTTAGTGAATGTCCAATTAGTACAGTATTGATTTTAAGTAGAAGAGTGACTATACGATATATGCATTTTGTGTAACCTATGAGCCTATGTAGTATGGATATTAAATAAATATAGAGTATGTAATGCATGATATGTTAGATGAATGAAATGATATATATATGATATATATTCTCTTTACATTAATGTATATATATGGTTGAATGCAAGCATGTAGGAATGCAATTAATATAATGCATATAAGCAATACATGAATGAAAGAATGATATACAATGTATGCATGAAAGTATATAATGAATACTAGATATGAATGCAAGATATATATGTAATGATATATATGAATGCATAATGTATAAATATTGTAATACAATATATAATGATAACATGTATGATAATGTAGAGTATATGATGCAAGCATGAATGAATGGAGGAAATACATGTATATAGGTAATATAGAATGTAATATATGAATGCAAGCATGCAAGATAATGTATTGTATCCATATATGATGTATTCAACTTAAAGATAATATAATATATGAAAGGAATGAATAATAATATATAACATGATATGTAAGGTAATTCAAGGTATGAAATATATGATGTGTGCATGTTTGTATGTCTCTATGTTAATGTATGAAATGATA
This sequence comes from Iris pallida, assembly GCA_029216955.1. Taxonomy (NCBI): domain Eukaryota; kingdom Viridiplantae; phylum Streptophyta; class Magnoliopsida; order Asparagales; family Iridaceae; genus Iris; species Iris pallida. The sequence goes on along the minus strand of JANAVB010003000.1, from coordinate 14,874,111 downwards.
TGAATATACAATGTATGCATATGTATAAAACATATAGGTAATGCATAGATGCATGAATAAAATAAATTTTTGTAATATGTTAATATAAATACAAGTATCTAATATGCATGAATGTAAGTATAATATAATACAAGTATACATGTATGTATCATGTAAATGTAATATACATGATATATATGTATGCATGTATACAAGGTAAGTATGTATGTATGTATTTCTATAAACTGAGTTAACCTATAACCTTTTACACACATGCATTCATACACCCTTTGACATCATGTATCCCATGTCACATACACCTACCTATCACTAAATTTTAGAACATTAACGCATATCCTTTCACACACATGCCAAACACACACATACTCACTTACTCTTTTACCTCTCTTTCTCTCTCTCTATATATATGTATGTGCCTATATATAGCTTTCCTATATATATCTATGTATATGAATATGTGAATAGTGATATATATATATATATATATATATATATATATATATATATATATATATATATATATATATATATATATATATATATATATATATATCACTATTCACATATTCATATACATAGATATATATAGGAAAGCTATATATATAGGCACATACATATATATATAGAGAGAGAGAAAGAGAGGTAAAAGAGTAAGTGAGTATGTGTGTGTTTGGCATGTGTGTGAAAGATATATATATATATATATGTGTGTGTGTGTGTGGGATGTACATATAGGTAGCCTATATTTTATAAGTGTACTACAATATATTAGATATATACATTATTATGTGTATATGTGTTTGTGGTTTGGCTTAGGCATGATATAGCCTATAGCCTAGGGCTCTTAGCCTATGGTGTGTCTGTTTGCCTAGTGAGAGTTTAGTTAGACTTGTTTAGTCTTGATTAGGCCTAGAATAGACTAGTTAGACTAGTATAGACTTGTTTGGTTTAGGTTTGACCTAGTTGACCTAGTTTGACTAGTCTAGTTGACTAGAGTTGACCAAAGGTTGACTTTAGCCTAGATTGACCCCAAACTTCATGTAGATGCATTGTAGCAGTCTATTTCTTTATTTTAGACTTGTTATGACTTGTACTGTTCTATAGGAGACAGACACCACTCCTCGGACAGTATATTCTCTTCGGACATTCAGGATACCAGGCGAGTACATTCTCTGATCATTTCATATCCTGCTTAGAATTATTTTCCTGCTTTAAATTACTTTACTTTATACTGTCACGTTGGTAACACGGATTGGTACTATATGGATCCTTTTTTGAGATGTTATTTCTTCAGAGAGCATCGGGTACTTCATGTTCTGTGCATTTCACTTACATGGCGTATCACTATGCTCCACGGTTCATTGATCACTTGTGACATGTACTCTCATGATCACAGAGCCTTCCTTGAATCCTTATCCCATTTATTGGATTTTCTAGAATCCCCATTTATGGGACTACCATGTACCACCCTTCGGGGACCGTTACATGGAATCATAATATAACATGGCTGGATCCTTGTGTATTGATTGGGGGTACGAGGGAGTAGAAGTGGACATGTGAATAATATCCAAGTAGTGTAGCATCAGAATCATTCCATAGTGTAGCATCAAAATCATCCTATGCCATTTACATGTCTATATTGTACTCTGACTCACTAGCCACTGTTAGTTCTTTACTTATAGTAGATATTTTTATTACAGTTCACTCTCTCTCTGTTTACTTACTATATTTTCTTCAGTATCTATATCTTACTTTACTGCATGATTATATTTTCTAACCTGCTATGAACTGTTGAGATGTACTGTGCTCGCTCCTGTCCTGACTGGACTTGTTGATAAATTTTACAAATAGCATGGAGGTTGCCTGCTAGCCTAGAGGAAACACAGTAGAGGTTGTATAGGTAGCTAGGGTTTTGCTCAGTTTATTTTCAGTTGTCTTGAGTTGTATTTATGGATTTCTGTATTTGAGCTTTGAGATGTACTTCTGGGTTTGTGTATCTTAGACACTTAGACTTCTATCTGCTGTATCTCTTTTGGATTTCATATTTTATCTATCTTCCATTATGTTCTACCTTAGATGTGATTGAGTTTACATTCTGCTATGTCACCCCCATTCGGGGAGTATAAACTGCTTAGCCTTATACTGTTAGATGCATGAGACCTAGGACAGCGTTCTACCGCCGACACTGCGGCGTAGGCTGGGCGTTGTTACGTTCTCGTGCCCTTACTCTAGGGTGCGGGTCGTGACACGTTTTTAGTGGTGGTCCATGCAGGTCGAGTTTATGTAGTGGTTTTCGAATTAGAATATCACTACAGCCTGCAGTAGGATTAGGATATATTTTTGAAGGTACTCAATCACAGTTAGGCCTCCTTGAGAGATTCCTGGGACGACCCTTGAGAATCTTATTTTAACTTCGATTTAAAATCTATTTTTTCCCTGATTTGATTTACCTTTACTTCCTGTTATTGAACTTGATTTTGATGGATTGTTGTTGAATTTTGAATCTTGATGTTAGTGGTTGAATTTGAGTCTGTATTTATATGATTTTGATGGATTAATGTTGAATTTTGAATTTTGATGTTAGTGGTTGAATTTGAGTCTGTATTTTTATGATTTTTGATAGATTATTGTTGAATTTTGAATCTTGATGTTAGTTGTTGAATTTGAGTTTGTATTTATATGTATATGTACATTTTTTTTGGAATTAAGGTATAACCTGATAACATACTTGATAAGGACAGAGAGAAAGATAAAAGTCTACTTTATTATGGAATTTAGAATTTATTGCAGTCATATTTGCTAGCATGACAAGGACGTAGAGCCTGATATAGCTATACTTATCTTAGTTATGAAATCTAGATTTTCTTGCAGCCATACTGTAATGCCCTGCCCCGCACGGCGCATTACGCTGAAGCGTTGACTCAACGAGTCGCGTTGACGCAAAGAAAATGTATCGATGCAAAACGATACGAGAGTTAAGTTGTCCCAAGCAATGCATCAAACTAAGTTGATACGAAGAGTTGCCTTGCCCCAAAAGAATGCATCGAGTTGAATCGATGCGAAGTGCCGCGTTGCCCCGAAGGATGAGTGCGTTGAATCGGCTTGAAGAGTCTAAGAAATCGAATCGACCAAGGCGCAAGTCCGAATCGATGCAAGTATTTATTTTAGTTGGTTTCGTGTGCAGGTTATACTTTGACGAAGAAATATTAGAGGTTGATCTTTTGTAATATTTAGTAAGGGGTCGGCAAAATCAAATCGTTTCCTTGCGATGGGATGAGACTTGGGCACGCTAAGGCAAATCGGACGTATGATTCAATGAAGCATGAAGTGCTCGAATGGCTAAGTCAGGAGAGTGGCCGTGCAACAAAGTTAAGGAATCGAGCCGCATCGGCTCGGCGAAACGACGAAGGCATATCGACTCAAGGTGGGAGGATTGACTTCTTTTTACTCCTTCATTCGATAAATCAAATATATCATTGTATGCTAAGTTAACCTATCGACGCCACGGACGTGGTCCGATTGGAAAATAAATTATAGTGTGAGTCGAACACTAAGTTAGAACAATTGAAATAAAATATGCATCATATGCACGAGTCACTATGGAACATTGGATATCGCAAAGGCGAGCGCCTCGGTGCGCAAGCCGTAAGAATATGGGATAACAGTACTCGGCGAGTACCTTAGTGTACGAACCATACCGTGCCTTTGCGTACGAGTTAGATTGGCTAGAACATTGAAAGACAATAGGCGAGCGTCCTAGCGCGCAAGCCCCGAACATTGAATGCTAAGTTATAGAACATGGGAATACGGTCGAAATGTGCATATGTGCACGAGATCATAAAAGATGGCTTCGTTGCGAGAGAATACAGTTGTGGCATGAATGTGGCGGAACTGTCGGATATGACATGGTGCCTCGAAAGGTGTTCGAGACCTTCGGGTCGTTCGGTTGACGAGCATTGAGTTGAGGCACGATTCCATTGAATCATTGAAACGAAGTATGAAATGTAAGAACACAGAAAGTTAACGAAAGAGACGCGAGATGATAAAGTCTAAGTCTTGGACTCAAGACTATGTTTGGTTGTTTGAAATTGATTGCTTGAATGATAAGGGCGTTGCATGGTCGATTGGAATGGACGAGAGATAAAATGTGATATCGCCCGTGCACGGGTGTTTCCCCCAAACGGTTAAATGCCGGATGCGTCCCGGAACCGCTTGGCCTAGGAGGGAATCGAATAATCTATGTAGGCGCACATCCTTAAACAAGATGGAAAAAGCCGCAAATGATGGTATGCAGCGGGAACGTTTCGGTTGTTGGGATGTGACCCAACCCGTGAAATGTCGGGCAGCCCGACCAAATATTGAGAAAAGAAGGAGAGAAAAGAAAGGAACTCCTTTAGTCCATTCCGGCGCGGATACGCCAACGGCCCTCATATAGTTAAGGAACGATGGGTTGAAAGTGTAGGCGCGTATGCGTCCCGCATAGAGATCCTGCTTAGAGATGCACATATAACATGACAGGGAAGGAATAAGACGTATTCACCTTGCGTCGGTGCAAGGGCGAGTGCGTCGACTTGGTAAGTTGTGCCACGAATCAAGCACGAGATTGCTTGTTTGCTTGTCTATTCAATTCGATAACATGCTGCTATGATAACATGATGCCATGAAATTGACCCTAAGGAGAACATAGCAAGATCATAAGCTAAGTTGCATGATTCAACGTAAATATTAAAATGTTGGTTTGGAAAGAAGATATTTGCTTCAGTACATGCGAGGACGAACGTACTGATCCCCCACCAGCTTCATGCAGGGTGCAGGGAATGGATGGCTCGTGGCGAAGCGTTGCTTGAACGTGTTGAGGCTTGGAATGCCGAAGCGCATTGAAGCGTGCGATCGTATTGACGCTCGGACTACGCAGCTGGATTGATGCGGCCGAGATATAGAAGGCATGATGTATGGAACGGTAAAATCCTTTGTAGGCAAGAGAGAACCTGAGTGTTGTAGCCAATCTGGCATATATTGTTAGGCTATCGAAAGCCATTGTAATCTCAGTTTCGAATATCAATAAAGAGAATTGTTTCGTATACTCTGTTTTTCTTTCGTTGTTAATATCGAATCAAAAGATAACCATTTGAGAACTTGTCATCTTGCCTTGCACGAGCGCAACTCCAGGCTCGTGCGGCATCACGCCCCCTGCGAGGACGAAGATTCGGGTGATTCCGAGTCGGGGCGTGACAAATTGGTATCAGAGTTCTAGGTTCAATTTCTTCTGGACGCTCGCTTCATTACAATTCGAAAAGTTGCCCACCACCACTTGATATCACTCTTGACTCTACTCGATGCCGCACTGGATGTTCCATACAATAAGTCTAATACAGATCGTGTAATTTTGCCGCATATGTTTTGGAAATTACATGATATTTGCTAAGAAAGTCGCGAAGGGTATATTGCATTGAATGTAAACGAGCCGTAAAAATGTTAGTTGCTGTAAGCACAACAAATTGTGAAATACAATTTGAGATGTTGTCGCAATGTAACATGTTGAAAGAGAAATAAAATGATGCACGAAGTGCAGCGAGTTAATGTGAATATGCGTTAAAATGAAAGTGAGAAGTGATAAGCCAATGCCGAATGTGTTAAACGGATTGTGCATTGACTTGGAAAGTCGAGAGTAATCCGTTGCACGAGGTACGATAAATATCAGAAATGATCATTGCACGATGTGCAACGCATATTAGAAAGTAAAATTATTGCACGTGGTGCAACGCATATCAAATTAATCGTTGCACGAAGTGCAAAGGAAATTGAAAATAAATCGTTGTACAAGGTGAAATGAAAGTGTCGGAAATAAATCGTAGCACGATGTGCAATGCGTATCAAAAGTAAAATTTGTTGCACGGGGTGCAACGCATATCTAAATAAATTGTTGCACGAGATGCAATATAAGGAAAGAATTGAAATCGTAAATCGATAGAACGAATCGTTCGGTTGCACACCAAACTTATGTTGGCAAACGAGAACATTGACCGAGTTGTGTCGAATTTTTGATAGAATCAAAGTTACGGTTGTGATCAAGCACGATCACTGCGAAAATCGTGAGTCGGAAGAGATTGTCGGTTTATACTAAGTATAGTACAAGGGAAATGGTTTGATTTCCGAGTGGTATATGCCATATCACGTAGGTGATGAATGACTCGATTCCGAGTGGTATATGGTGTATCACTTGTACGATGATTTGCATCGACGCGTTGTGAGAATTGCGGAAGGTTTGTCCGCAACGGACGGGAGAGTACCGAGACTCGATTGAAAATTTGTATGACGGTATGTTGATACAAGTGTTCTTCGAAGATCGGTTGGGACGATAAGGCGAGACTCGTATCGATGAACAATACGTCGGACAAAAATGATAAGTCGGTCGGACGACCGAGACTAGCGGAATGATTATGCCTTGAAATAATAATCGGACCGACGAAAAAGGAAAAACCTGAGCTTACGAATGAGTCGCACGACTTGCAATCTTGATAAAAATGTTGGACGAGACGAATCGAATCACACGACTTGCGATTTTGATATAAATGTTGGGCGATGTGAATTGTAATCGAATAGCATGATGTGCGACTTCGGTGAAGAGTTGGTTGACGTGAGTAATCGTGCTTAAAAAATAGTTGGTTAGTTACGACAAAAGTTATTTGAGTACGACTAAAAAACACGCAAAACATAGAGGGCGAGATCGTATAACTCGAGGGCACGATGTTGGATAATCGGTAACTCGGTTACGCGATCAAAGTATAGCAGGATGCGGCGAATCAAAAAACGAGTTGGTACGTGTGGAAAAGTTCGTTGCGAACTTGGAAGTATGCAATGCAAGTTGTCGACGTTGAAACGGATTCAAAGTTGACCCTTACGCTATCGAAATTGACACGACGTATCGAGATCGATACGCAAGGAAACGTAAGCACGATGTGAGAATACAAAATGGAATGCGCCTTGCGCTATCAAAGTTTTGTAAATAACAATACGAGAATGAAATGAACTGGTTGATCATGAACTTCGTGATTAATCATGACGAGACTATAAGTCATCGACGATTGCTCGATGCGTATAACATCTCGTGTGTCGACCCGCGAATAAGATAGACTCGAACTCGATACAAGTAGATGTTTCGTAAATTACGGAATCATCGACGATAATGCATGACTCTACTCGGAGAGTTGCGCATCAGTTGCGCCGATAGAAATGGTTTTGTCCGAAATTTGGGTAGTCGCATAGAATCGTCGTAACATGATTTGGCTCCAAAATAAGATATAGCATGGTTCGTAGTAAACTGTCCTTCGATGATGATCCACAATTATCGAGCGTAGCTTCGGGGCAGCTGACCCTAGAAGACTTGACCGCCAAATCAAATTGAATGCTGCAGACCGTAAGATGACCCATGCGATATCGTATATGAGATTGCACCGATAACAAATATAACACGGTGCATGTTGACGATAAGTCTAGGCGATCGAGAATTATTGGAACAGCTTTCGATTGAGAATGATATAGTTAGATTTTTAGTATTCGTCGGATGGATACTTGAATGGTTATGTTGGTCGACGATAGAACTTGAAATTCACCAATAAACTTGGTGATTCGAATAGGCGATTGCGAGAATCGTGCTATGCACGAGAGAGAACGATAAGGGAATGGCTTACGAGTCATGTCGTTAGATTCGGATTCACCTTGCAATTGAGCTTGCGTGAATTAAACTTATATTCGATGTTGTGAGACGGATAAATTGGGAATTTGGCTAGTGAATTCCTACTCGTTAGGAAATCGGATGTAAAATGCATCGTAGAGACTTTGTGTCAAGGCGATCGTTGTCCTGACCACCATCGCTGTCACGCCCCAGAACCAGAATACTGGAGAGCGGGGGAATGACTCAGCCAGCTACGTATTACGGGTAAATGAATACCGTATAATACGATCAATGCTGTCTAACAAGACGAGGGGGTACATACTACATGAAAGTCTCATATGGTCACTTCACATCTATTGTTTCAATCATTCAAACAAGAAACAGAAATAGAGAACATGTGAGATAAAGCAGTAAGGCATCCCAAACGCTCAGTCAAAATGTTCTTGATATCTGGCTTTACAAAACACAGCCAGATGATGTAGTCAGTATACACAATTGTTATCAGCTGCAGCCTGACTTAGTTACAATTATGCAAAAGTAGGTACAAGACAATTCGACTAACATGTCGGTGCTAAACGGCAAAGTATAAAGTATTTAACAAAACGAGCGGGAAAGTAAGAAAACCCACTCGAGCCCTCCTGCGATCATCCCTCTAGTGTTGACCATCGTGGAGGTAGAAGTAAGCTGGATCCTCGGGGACCGGCTCTAAATCTGGCCATGCAAAACCAGAGAGGTTAGACCTCTAACAACAAGTACCGCAAGGAAGCACGATATGAGGGATTAAAACCAGTAATGAGAAAATATGATAAATAGATCTCTGCTTTCTACTGGGATTCACATAGTATCACGACACTTCGGACCAACCTCCCAACCAAACAAGGACAGAAGTTGGCACGTCATGTCCTGACATTCTGATCATCTCAGCTAGGTAACAGAGGACATACAGTACACAAATAAATTAATTTAAACGGCCATTCAACTACTACGGCTTGCTACTGTGAGTTCCAAGTTATCCTGGAATTATGCAATATGGATTCCTCAGTTCTTACTATGTAGAAGCAAGGCTAGTTTACCCAGTCAATCAATTGTGCCAATCATGAATTAGACGAGTCCCAGCGGGACGCCCGTCATCAATATACAATATACAATAGATAATATAATCAGATACCGCTCCCTGCCCGTGTGGCAGATTTATAGTATCTGTGGGGACCAGCCGGCCTGTCGGGCACTACTAGTCCCAAGAGAGCTGCCATGTAAGAATTCGGGAATCCATTCTCTCCATGCAATCATTATTTTATTTAACTTAATAGTCTATACGTTGAGTGAAATCCCATGCCGTGGATCATGGTTATTCAAATGAGTACTTCCGTACAAGTACGATATGCCTAACTCTACAACGATACCCGTACGGTTAGGTTGTAGGTCTTACATAGCGTAATGCAACAATTAAAACTAACCACGGAATAATCATGCCTTGACCATAAAGTACACATGCTGCTTTTGTAAAATAAATAAATAAATAAATAAATAAATAAATTGAAGCCTACATGTGCCTGTATGTCAAAACCCAAGAAAAACTAAAAAGGGGGAAAACTTAGATCTACACAAAGCTAACCATGGAAAACAAAAACTACAAGACCTAAACATATAGAGAAAGAAAAGACAAGCACAATAGACTAAAAATAAATGGGGATGCATGAAATCCTCCATGATGTGCAAGATGTACTTGCCTCTCACAAGTGGGTTAGGATTTGGTGGAGGAGTAAATGTGAATGAATGAAGAGAGAAAATGAAAGAAGAAGTTTTATATCAATGTCAAGTGGATCTCCACCATTCATTCTCTCCACCAAATCCAAGCCATCCATTCCTTTCCATGTTGAACCAAACCACACCAAGTTGGTTTACCATGAACCGAAATGAACCAAGAGCCAAGAAAAAGCAGAAAATAAAATACAGAAAAATAATTAGCATGAAATTAAAAGAATTAAATATAAAATAAATGTATGACAGATACTAAATAAATTCGGGCAAGCGGTATACGTATAAAAATACGCATTCCGGGAACGGGGAGTGACATCTCTACCCACCTTAGATAAATTCCGTCCTCGGAATTTCAAATCCAAGCAGGATAGGAAAAACCGAGCTGATCTAGGTACAAGAAACTTGAGCAAGCAATCATTCTTCAATGTTTAACTAGCAGATAACATATCTATATTAACAATCTACGATATCAAGTAGTTCTATCTATGAGGTGACAAGCATGAGGGGTTAAGGCAATCAAGGTACACGGGAAGAAATATACCTTGTGAGTCAAACAGATGTGGATACCGTGATCGGATATCATCCTCACGTTCCCACGTTGACTCTCCTAATGAGTGATGACCCCAAGCAACCCGGACAAGGCTAATTGTTCGGTTCTTGAGTATCTTCTCTCTCCGGTCCAAAATGGACACCGGCTGCTCCTCGTAAGACAAGTTGGTACCAACAACCAACTCAGAATAATCAAGGATATGGCTGGGGTCCGATACATACCTTCGCAATTGAGATACATGAAACACGTCATGCACCTCTCGTAACGAAGATGGAAGGGATAAACGATAAGCAACATCGCCTACCCTATCAAGGATAACGAATGGTCCTACGTATCGCGGACTCAACTTCCTGCGAACGCCAAATCTAATGACCCCACGGGTAGGTGAGATCCGCAAGAACACGTGGTCCCCAACAGAAAACTCTAGCGGTCTACGATGCTGGTCCGCCCAATGACGATGCCGGTCCTGTGCAACTCGAAGTCGCTCTCTAATTCTCTTAACCAATTCAATTGTCTGAACAATCATTTCTGGGCCTAACATCTTTCTCTCCCCGATATCATCCCATGCTAGTGGCGATCTACACTTCTTACCATATAGAGCTTCGAATGGCGCCATCTGGATACTGGCTTGATAACTGTTGTTGTATGAAAACTCAACTATGTGCAGGTGGCTCTCCCAAGATCCTCCAAAATCTAGGGTACAAGCTCGCAACATATCTTCTAAAGTCTGAATTGTTCTTTCTGATTGTCCGTCCGTCTGTGGATGGTAAGCCGTGCTAAATCTTAACTTGGTGCCCAGACTATGATGTAAGCCCTTCTAGAAATGTGATGTAAAACGGGTATCTCTGTCGGACACAATACTGACAGGGACTCCATGCTGCCTGACTATCTGCTACATATACAACTCTGCCAACTTTTCTGTAGATTATCCTACTCTGAAAGGGAAAAAGTGTGCCACCTTTGTAAGCCGATCTACTATCACCCAAATAGTATCTTTACCACTTGGTGATCTCGATAAACCGGTCATAAAGTCCATTGTGATGTGCTCCCACTTCCATTCCGGGATAGGAAGTGGCTGTAATAATCCAGCTGGCCTCTGCTGTTCTGCCTTCACTTGCTGACATACCAAGCAACGGAAAACGAATCTAGCTATCTCCCTCTTCATCCCGTTCCACCAGAAGTGCTGCTTGATATCTTGGTACATCTTGGTCCCTCCAGGGTGTATAGAATATTGGGAACTATGAGCCTCTGCCATAACCTCCTGTCTGATATCTCCACTAGGCACACATAGGCGTGATCCAAATCTAAGCGTACCATCTTCGTGAATTCTCATCTCCTTCCTGAGTCCTGACTCACATTCTGCTCTAAGCTTCTGAATACTTGGGTCCTGTGCCTGAGCTGCCTTGATCCTATCTACCAAGTCGGATTGAACTCGTAGAATCGCCAGAATTCCTACATCACTAGGAAGTATAACCTCGATGCCCATCTCCTGAAGGTCTTCTACAATATGCTTCTGGTTTGTCAACATAAATGCGCCGCCTCTCCTGCTAAGAGCGTCTGCTACTACATTAGCCTCGCCTGGATGATACTGAAGCTCCACGTCATAATCCTTGATCAGCTCTAACCATCTTCTCTGCCTCATGTTCAGCTTCTTCTGAGTAAAGATGTACTTCAGACTTTTATGGTTCGTGTACATTTCCACTCGATCACCATATAAGTAATATCTCCATAGCTTCAAAGCAAATACTACTATCGCCAACTCCAAGTCATGAGTTGGGTAATTCTTCTCGTGATCCCGAAGCTGCCTAGATGCATACGCTATCACCTTCCCATGCTGCATGAGGACACATCCAAGTCCTTTACCTGACACATCACAATATACTGTAAAATCTCCGAGTCCAACTGGCAAGGTAAGAATAGGCGCTGATATCAACTTCTGCTTCAAGGTGTCAAATGATGCCTGGCACTCTGCCGACCAGACGAATGGCTCATCCTTCCGTGTCAAGCGGGTCATGGGTGCTGAAAGTCTTGCAAAATCCGATACGAATCTCCTGTAATATCCTGCCAATCCCAAGAAACTCCGTACATCAGCTACGGTCTTGGGTACTGGCCAGCTCTCTACTGCTTCTACCTTCTTGGGATCTACTGCTACTCCAGCTCCTGATATGATATGACCCAAAAATGAAATGTGATCCATCCAGAACTCACACTTGCTGAGCTTGGCATACAACTGGTTCTCCCTCAGAACCTGCAACACTGTCCTGAGGTGGTCTTCATGCTCCTCTTTACTGGCAGAGTACACAAGAATGTCGTCAAGAAACACAACGACAAACTGATCTAAGTATGGCATAAAGATGCGGTTCATCAAATCCATAAATATTGCTGGAGTATTGGTCAAACCAAACGGCATTACTAAGAATTCATAATGCCCATACTTCGACCTGAATGTTGTCTTGGGAATATCCTCCTTCCGAACCCTTACCTGATGGTACCCTGAACGAAGATCTATCTTGGAGAAAACTCTAGCCCTGCTCAACTGATCAAATAAGTCGTCGATCCTGGGTAATGGGTACTTGTTCTTTACTGTTGTCGCGTTAAGCTTCCTGTAGTCAATGCACAATCTGGATGACCCATCCTTCTTCTCTACAAGTACCACTGGTGCTGCCCACGGTGATACGCTAGCTTGGATGAACTTCTTCTCCTTCAGTTCCTCTATGTGCTGGTATACCTTGGCCTGCTCTGAATCTGCCATTCTGTAAACTCGATCTGATATCGGTTTAGTTCCAGGTGCCAATTCTATACTGAACTCAATATCCCTAACTGGTGGTAGACCTGGAAGTTCTTCAGGAAATACATCTAGAAACTCTTCAACTACCTTCGGAACTTGAACTTCTTCCATTGCCGTTATTACTCCCTGCTCTTGCTGAGTTGCCTCTGATCTGACTAAGGTGAATCTCTCCATGCCTGGAATATCAAAAGATACACTCCCACTACGACAATCTATTATCGCATGACTGTCTTTCAGCCAGTCCATGCCTAAGATAACGTCGAAATTTCCAACAGAAAATTCTATCAACTGGGCGGGTAAGAAATGCCCACAAACTACAACGCTACACGCTAGAATAACTCTACTAACTCCTACGAGCCCATTGCCAGTGAGTATATTCAACCTCCCTGGCAATGCCTCGAACTCCATTCCTAGCCGTGTCGCAAATTGTGCAGATATAAATGAATGTGATGCTCCTAAATCAAACAATGCTACTGCGGGATATGAAGCGACGATAATGTTACCTGCCACAACATCTTCCGATGCTAATGCCTCTTCCAAGGACAGAGTGAATGCCTGCCCTCGACCTCCTTGTTGGTTCCCATGCTGCGGCCTAGCCTGGTGCTGCTGCTGGCCCCTTCCCTGATGATGCTGGGGTGATCTATGCTGGTGCTGCTGCATCGGTGGTCCCTGCTGCCGAAACATCTGAGCCTGTGGCATTAACGGACGCTGGGCCAATGGTCTCACTGCCACTGCTGGTCCTCGATACTGTCCTGCCCCTGGTGCTGGCAGAGCAGGAAACTGCTGCGCTGGTCCTCCTGACCTTGAATTCATGAAACATGTGGTAACCCGATGATCTGGATTTCCACATATCAAACACAGCCCGTTCAATGTCCGACACACATCTCTAGTGTGTCCTACCTTCCCACAATAAGTACAGCCTACCGGGGGTTGCTGGTTCTTCTTCTGTTGCTGTTGTTGCTGCCTGGATGGTGGTGCTGGCCCTCGTATCGCCACATCGTAGATACGAATGCCAGGGGGTGGTGCTGTTGTCCGGGGCTGCTCCCCATCCTCCTTCAATCTGACTGTGAGATCTCTTCTGACCCCCAGTCCTTGTCGTGATCCTCTGAATGGTGATCTCATGCCTTCGGGTTACCGTTAACACTTCGTCGAAAGTCTGATAGTTGTGCCCCTCTATCAATTGCAAGAGCTCAAGATGAAACCCTTGCTGGAACCTCATCGCCCTCTGGTGCTCTGTTACTACCATCTCTGGGGCGAACCTGCTCAATCTGCAGAACTCCGCTGCATAAGCATCTACCGTCTTGCCGGCCTGCTTGAGGTTGATAAACTTCTGCTGCAGCTCAAACTGCGCCACAACTCCATAGTACTTTGTCTTGAATCTTGCTGTAAAATTGTCCCAAGCAACGGGACGTCTGATACCTACTTCCTCTGATTCCCACCAATCACGTGCGAGATCCTGAAGTAACAACTTCACTTGATCCACACGTTCTTCTGCCGGTAACTTAGCTGCTGTCAGAATAGCCTCAATATCCTTAAGTCATGCATCTGCTGAGATGGCATCTTCCGTGCCTTCGAAACGACGGGGGTTGTACTTGCAAAACCTGGCTGATGCTCCTGAATCTGGCTTCGCCCCTCTTTCCAATGCCGTCTGCAACCCTTGGTTGAGTAGTACGTTCTGCTCCTGCAACTGAGCGTGCATGCGCTGCTGGGCTAACATCTGGTGTTGCTGAGTAGCCATCATTCCTCTCATGATCTCCAGAAGGGCTGGTGTGTCCACTTCTACAGGGGTAGGTGGAACTGTTGGTGGTGGTGGAACATCCGGATACTGCGGTCCAGCTGCTGCTTCCACTATTACTTCTTCTTGGATGGTCTCTTGAGTTAGTACCGGCCCTTGTTGCTGACCAACATGGTCAGGTTGTTCGTGTTGCTCTTATTGTTGTTGCCCAGTCCTGACAGATGCGGACGAGGTACCCCTAAGAAAAGGGACAAGAGAACAATCAAACGACCGGACAGGAAAGATCAATGAAGTCAAAGGATACTGGAATGTCAATCTAGGGTTGAGAACAACGAATCATGAGATCAAGGGGGAACATGTGTGATTGAGACATCCTATAATCAAAACACCCCACAAGTCTGAAACCAGACCTGCGTGGGCCACCACTAAAACCTTGTCACGCCCCAGAACCAAAATACTAGAGAGCGGGGGAATGACTCAGCCAGCTACGTATTACGGGTAGATGAATACCGTATAATACGATCAATGCTGTCTAACAAGACGAGGGGGTGCATACTACATGAAAGTCTCCTATGGTCACTTCACATCTATTATCTCAATCATTCAAACAAGAAACAGAAATAGAGAACATGTGAGATAAAGCAGTAAGGCGTCCCAAACGCTCAGTCAAAATGTTCTTGATATCTGGCTTTACAAAACACAGCCAGATGATGTAGTCAGTATACACAATTTGTTATCAGCTGCAGCCTGACTTAGTTACAATTATGCAAAAGTAGGTACAAGATAATCCGACTAACATGTCGGTGCCAAACGACAAAGTATAAAGTATTTAACAAAACGAGCGGGGAAGTAAGAAAACCCACTCGAGTCCTCCTGCGATCATCCCTCTAGTGTTGACCATCGTAGAGGTAGAAGTAAGCTGGATCCTCGGGGACCGGCTCTAAATCTGGCCATGCAAAACCAGAGAGGTTAGACCTCTAACAGCAAGTACCGCAAGGAAGCACGATATGAGGGATTAAAACCAGTAATGAGAAAATATGATAAATAGATCTCTGCTTTCTACTGGAATTCACATAGTATCATGACACTTCGGACCAACCTCCCAACCAAACAAGGACAGAAGTTGGCACGTCATGTCCTGACATTCTGATCATCTCAGCTAGGTAACAGAGGACATACAGTACACAAATAAATTAATTTAAACGGCCATTCAACTACTACGGCTTGCTACTGTGAGTTCCAAGTTATCCTGGAATTATGTAATGTGGATTCCTCAGTTCTTACTATGTACAAGCAAGGCTAGTTTACCCAGTCAATCAATTACGCCAATCATGAATTAGACGAGTCCCAGCGGGACGCCCGTCATCAATATACAATATACAATAGATAATATAACCAGATACCGCTCCCTGCCTGTGTGGCAGATTTGTAGTATCTGTGAGGACCAGCCGGCCTGTCGGGCACTACTAGTCCCAAGAGAGCTGCCATGTAAGAATTCGGGAATCCATTCTCTCCATGCAATCATTATTTTATTTAACTTAATAGTCTCTACGTTGAGTGAAATCCCATGCCGTGGATCATGGTCATTCAAATGAGTACTTCCGTACAAGTACGATATGCCCAACTCTACAACGATACCCGTACGGTTAGGTTGTAGGTCTTACATAGCGTAATACAACAATCAAAACTAACCACGGAATAATCATGCCTTGACCATAAAGTACACATACTACTTTTGTAAAATAAATAAATAAATAAATAAATAAATTGAAGCCTGCATGTGCCTGTATGTCAATATTCGGGATCAGCCAGTCGATTACAATAGTTCATAATTAATATGAACGTGTCTCATTCATTCAATTTAATAAGACGACTAGCCAGTCTCTTAGTTCCAACTAGGAACGTATGATCAATTATTAGTCAAAGTAACAGTCGGGGTCAATTCGTGACAAGGTATGAAAGTCAACTAGTATTAAGCATGATCGAGTCTATAACTAGCATAAAATAGTTGGTAACATATTCTTGAAGCCAAGAAAAGATCTACAACTTTCATGTTGGAAGCTAGGAGAAATTCGGGCCAGAAAACAGTCAAAAAGAGCATCAAACAATCAAAATCAGCCAAAATCAGCCTCATGCGGCTCAAAAATCCTTATGCGGCTCAAAATGCTCATACGGCTCCAAAAATCCTTATGTGACTCAAAATGCTCATGCGGCTCCAAAAATCCTTATGCGGCTAAAAATGCTTATGCGGCCAGAAATGGTCATGCGGCCAGAAAAGCTTATACGGCCAGAAATGGTCATGCGGCCAGAAATGCTTATGCGGCCAGAAAAGCTTATGCGGCCAGAAATGGTCATGCGGCCAGAAAAACTTATGCGGCCAGAAATGGTCATGCGGCCAGAAAAGCTTATGCGGCCAGGTACTATTCATCGTCCCTGCCAAAATCAGGACAGATGAACATAGAAGTTTGACCAAAATTATTTTGGCCTTAACTTTCTCAAATCAAGTCGAAATCTAACTTTTCAAAAGCCAAAATTGGGTAGAATTGAATTCTCTACAACATAGAACAATCAAAACATGGAAATGATGAAATTTGATAGATCAAAACCCAAAAAAAACCAAAAAGGAGAAAAACTTAGATCTACACAAAGCTAACCATGGAAAACAAAAACTACAAGACCTAAACATATAGAGAAAGAAGAGACAAGCACAATAGACTAAAAATAAATGGGGATGCATGAAATCCTCCATGATGTGCAAGATGTACTTGCCTCTCACAAGTGGGTTAGGGTTTGGTGGAGGAGTAAATGTGAATGAATGAAGAGAGAAAATGAAAGAAGAAGTTTTATATCAATGTCAAGTGGATCTCCACCATTCATTCTCTCCACCAAATCCAAGCCGTCCATTCCTTTCCATGTTGAACCAAACCACACCAAGTTGGTTTACCATGAACCGAAATGAACCAAGAGCCAAAAAAAAGCAGAAAATAAAATACAGAAAAATAATTAGCATAAAATTAAAAGAATTAAATATAAAATAAATGCATGACAGATACTAAATAAATTTGGGCAAGCGGTATACGTATAAAAATACGCATTTCGGAAACGGGGAGTGACAATCGCCTTGATGTAAACTTTTGTGTTGGATAGATTGTGGCCTTTGTGCAATGTCAATTTAAAGTTGCGTCGGGAGAAGTTAAGCACGGCGACTATGTAAGTAACCTAGCGGACGTAGTCCTGAATGTTGATGCGTTTGCAAGTCAACAAAGAAAATCGTATCGAGATAAGTTGCATAGCCAGACTTCGAAAATAGTTGGGTGGTGACTTCGAACGCAAGGCGTTGCGGAGACTCGTTGTGATTGGATGTGCGACGGCTTGACGCGACGCATAGAGTTGGTAGTCCATATGAAACATACGAAATAAGAAAGGCGATTTTGAATCGCGTAGCGTTATGCAATAAAATTGCGAGAACAAGTACTATGGATAAGTCCGATCGAGAGTACGAGACGGCAAGCATAGGATTAAAATTTAACTGTCAGCTTTGTTCCAATTTGCTACGACTGGGCTTGGTCGAAATACATATATCTTCGGGACGCCTTGAATATAGGTACGGATCCAAATCGAGTTGTATACAAATTCAAATCGAGCTGCAGAAAAGACTTGAAATGTTAATAAAAAGCTTGCGAGATAGTGTAAAACTGAACGACATTGGTAGGACGAGATCGTGAAATGATCTATAAAACACTTAGTCGGAGTGTTAGTTTTGGTTCGAGGACGAACCTTGTTTTGAGTGGTATATTCTGTAATGTCCCGCTCCGCACGGCGTATTACGCTGAAGCGTTGACTCAACGAGTTGCGTTGACGCAAAGAAAATATATCGATGCAAAACGATACGAGAGTTAAGTTGTCCCGAGCAATGCATCAAACTAAGTTGATGCGAAGAGTTGCCTTGTCCCGAAAGAATGCATCGAGTTGAATCGATGCGAAGTGCTGCATTGCCCCGAAGGATGAGTGCGTTGAATCGGCTTGAAGATTCTAAGAAATCGAATCGACTAAGGCGCAAGTCCGAATCGATGCAAGTATTGATTTTAGTTGGTTTCATGTGCAGGTTATACTTTGACGGGAAAATATTAGAGGCCGATCTTTTGCAATATTTAGTAAGGGGTCCGCAAAATCAAATCGTTGCCTTGTGATGGGATGAGACTTAGGCACGCTAAGGCAAATCGGACGTATGATTTAATGAAGCATGAAGTGCTCGAATGGCTAAGTCAGGAGAGTGGCCGTGCAACAAAGTTAGGGAATCGAGCCGCATCGGCTCGGCAAAACGACGAAGGCATATCGACTCAAGGTGGAAGGATTGACTTCTTTTTACTCCTTCATTCGATAAGTCAAATATATCATTGTATGCTAAGTTAACCTATCGACGCCACGGACGTGGTCCGATTGGAAAATAAATCATAGTGTGAGTTGAACACTAAGTTAGAACAATTGAAATAAAATGTGCATCATATGCACGAGTCGCTATGGAATATTGGATATCGCAAAGGCGAGTGCCTCGGTGCGCAAGCCGTAAGAACATGGAATAACTGTACTCGGCGAGTGCCTTAGTGCACGAACCATACCGTGCCTTTGCGCACGAGTTAGATTGGCTAGAACATTAAAAGACAATAGACGAGCGCCCTAGCGCGCAAGCCCCGAACATTGAATGCTAAGTTATAGAACATGGGAATACGATCGAAATGTGTATACGTGCACGAGATCATAAAAGATGGCTTCGTTGTGAGAGAATACAGTTGTGGCATGAATGTGGCGGAACTGTCGGATATGACATGGTGCCTCGAAAGGTGTTCGAGACCTTCGGATCGTTCGATTGACGAGCATTGAATTGAGGCACGATGCCATTGAATCATTGAAACGAAGTATAAAATGTAAGAATACAGAAAGTTAACGAAAGAGACGCGAGATGATAAAGTCTAAGTCTTGGACTCAAGACTATGTTTGGTTGTTTGAAATTGATTGCTTGAATGATAAGGGCATTGCATGGTCGATTGGAATGGACGAGAGATAAAATGTGATATCGCCCGTGCACGGGTGTTTCCCCTAAACGGTTAAGTGCCGGATGCACCCCGGAACCGCTTGGCCTAGAAGGAAATCGAATAATCTTTGTAGGCGCACATCCTTAAAGAAGATGGGAAAAGCCGCAAATGATGGTATGCAGCGGAAACGTTTCGGTTGTTGGGATGTGATCCAACCCGTGAAACGCCGGGCAGCCCGACCATATATTGGGAAATGAAGGAGAGAAAAGAAAGGAACTCCTTTAGTCCATTCCGGCGCAGATACGCCAACGGCCCTCATATAGTTAAGGAACGATGGGTTGAAAGTGTAGGCACGTATGCGTCCCGCATAGAGATCCTGCTTAGAGATGTACATATAACATGACAGGGAAGGAATAAGACGTATTCACCTTGCGTCGGTGCAAGGGCGAGTGCGTCGACTTGGTAAGTTGTGCCACGAATCAAACACGAGATTTTTTGTTTGCTTGTCTATTCAATTCGATAATATGCTGCTATGATAACATGCCTTATGCTTCCAAAGATGCCATAAAATTGACCCTAAGGAGAACATAGCAAGATCATAAGCTAAGTTGCATGATTCAACGTAAATATTAAAATGTTAGTTTAGAAAGAAGATCTTTGCTTCAGTACATGAGAGGACGAACGTATTGATCCCCCACCAGCTTCATGCAGGGTGCAGAGAATGGATGGCTCGCGGCGAAGCGTTGCTTGAACGTGTTGAGGCTTGGAATGCCGAAGCGCATTGAAGCGTGCGATCGCATTGACGCTCGGACTACGCAGCTGGATTGATGCGGCCGAGATATAGAAGGCATGATGTATGGAACGGTAAAATCCTTTGTGGGCAAGAGAGAACCTGAGTGTTGTAGCCAATCTGGTATATATTGTTAGGCTATCGAAAGCCATTGTAATCTCAGTTTCGAATATCAATAAAGAGAATTATTTCGTATACTCTGTTTTTCTTTCGTTGTTAATATCGAATCAAAAGATAACCATTTGAGAACTTGTCATCTTGCTTTGCACGAGCGCAACTCCAGGCTCGTACGGTATTACGTCCCCTGCGAGGACGAAGATTCGGGTAATTCCGAGTCGGGGCGTGACACATACTGGGTGGCGTGGTAAGAATTCTAGATAACATGATTATAGGGTGTATGCCTTATTATGGACTCTATCGTTTATTGCAGCTATGCTTATTGGCGTGGCAGAATTCTGACAACATAATTTCAGGAAGACACATATGATTATCAGATTGTACATTAAATATTTTTGAACATATTTTCTCTACTTTTATTTCAGTCCTTAAAAAAAGAGAATTGTTATTTGTTTGTTTTGTTTTGTTTCTCATTATTTAACTTAGGAGTAGCTTTAGCTGTTTTTATAAACTTTGTGTAACTTCTTACTATAAATTTCTTCTTAATACAATGAATCGATGATTTTACTAGGCCTTATCTTGGATTTGATAGTTTAGCTCTGGGTTTCAAAATGGTTCATTCTTTTAAACGGATAAGCAGAACATATTTTATCATTATTTTCTTCTTGCTACTATTCTTGTATTAAATAATAATAATAAAACTGTCTTGATTTCACCAATCACCTACTTGCAATCTTGGTAGGAATCTAAATGTTAGTCTTAACGTAGAATTAATTTATTTTTATTGGGACGAGAATATATGAATATATATATATAGTGGACACTTGCTTGACACGTATGCATGCTACACTTTGAATTCCAACCTATCTAAATATATTAATATGTTGTTGATGTTTAAATTGTCAAAATCCCAATATTTCGGGTTCTCTGCTTTTTCCAGTTTAAATTCGTAATTCAAATATAAATTTCATGTTAGTAGTTTTGTTTATATCACTGCACATGTATGTTATATACAGGATTTCAATTCTTAAGGAAATTGGTTGAGTTTTGTGTTTGAATTTGACAAATCTAAGACTGTGTGCATATTAACCCTTAATATTGGATTCCAAATGTTTAGTTCAACTTGCTGTTTTATTTTTTTTAAATGTAATATTTAGAGCTGTGTACATTGTTGTATGTAGGGATATGATGTTAGGTTTATACTCTTACATGTTAGGTTGTGATAAACATTGGGTTAGTTGATGTTGAATTTCTCTAAATTCTAAAACTGAATACATGTTAACATTTTTCACATTAATTTTAAATGTTTAGTTCAATTTCAGATTTAGTATGTAATGTTAAACTGAACTGAATGATTGAACCCATCATTTTAAGTTATAACCCCTGTACTCTTGACACTCTACACTAATGTACACTAATGTTCACAACTGCCATGTAAACCTAACCCTTCATCTCTATGTTATATTCATATATATATATATATATATATATATATATATATATATATATATATATATATATATATAGTTTATGCATACATGTTATAATATATATAGATACATAACTAAATCTCTGCCTCTCTATACATATAGATATATGTATATATATGGTTAGTCATGCATGTTATGAGTAAATAGGTTGTGCATTGTAGATTGTTTAACCAATATGCCATGAGTAGTGTAACTTGATAGCTATTATTTTGAAACCCAAATCCTCCTATACACTTTCATGTATATTTCACACACACACACACACACACACACACACGTCTACTATCTAACCCTATGAACATGTCCACATACACCCATACACACACTAACCACATAACCTTTACATAATGCTAGCTTTTTCCTCTCTAACGCTCTCTCTCTCTCTCTCTCTCTCTCTATATATATATATATATATATATATATATATATATATATATATATATATATATGTATGTATATATATTGTGATTGGATTTCAATGTAATTGACTTTCATTCTTTAACTTTTGATTTTGATTTTTCTTTGAATAGTACCCCTTTATAGATAATTGGTAGTTATCTTATTTTATTTTCTGATAAGTACCAGTTTTTATATAGGATGGTAGACTGCCTTACAGTTTTGATGATTTATTATTTCTGTATCTTTTCCAGTTTAACATCCCCGATTGCTTGTATATTTGATACCCTATGACCTTTTTGGTTAGCATGACTAGTACACCTGGATGAGACTTTCACTACAACCATATGCCTTGACCCTGTATGCCATCCTTTTTATTTGTATGATTTAGGTAAGTTCTGAGACCATGATTGTTGGGGACGAGACTCTAGAAAAAGTACGACCATCTTAATTTCGAGGACGAAATTCTTCTAAGGAGGGTAGACTTGTAACACCCACTTTTCTAAAATGAGGGTAATTTTGAAGTTTTATAATTTTGATTAATCGATAATAAGATTTAACTCATGTTGTGATTTTTGGTAATTTTTTAATCAATTTAAAACTATTTAAAATGTTGAATTGTGATTTTGATGGTTAACTAGTTAATCCCTAATTTTGCTAAGCTTAGAGACTAACCATGGGGACCTAACCATGTGATTAGAATGACTATTTATAACTTTTTAGGCTAAGGATATTTTGGTCATTTTGTGACTTTTGAATTATTTAGAATTTTAATTAATTGGAAAATTTTAGATTATTTTAATAATATTTAAATTGATGTATTATGATTTTGGTTATTTTTCATATTTTAATATTTTGGAAAAATTTTATATTTTTAATATTGTTTTTATTGGATTTGTTTCGTCGGGTTTGAGTTTCGTCTCGTTCCGACTTGTATTGTGACCCGAGTAGCTTGAACTCTAGATGGGACCCAATATTAAGTTAAGCATGGCTCACAAGACCCAACATTAAGTTAGTTAATTAAACTAATTTTTATCATGTTAGAATGGTTAAGTTAGAGACTCAAAACTAGATCATTTTGACCCCAAACTTGAACCTAGTATAGACTTAACCATATGAGACTAGAGAGGGGCAATTAGGACATTTTCTATTAGTCCTAAGGGACTCTTTATAGCAGCCACCTTTAGGAGAGAATGATTCATTTCATTCGTTATAATCTTGCCTCTTTTATTTTTCTTTTGTTCTTCCCCAATTTTAGAGAGCCTTTCCATTGATTTGATCTCCAAATCAAATCATTCCTTCACCAAACCTTCCCTCAATCATTCCCATTCTACAAGGAAAGGTTGCTACCAAGGATTGGAAGAGGAGTGCAAGAAGGAGTGTCCACTTTGAGAAATCTTCGTATCAGAGCCGTGTCCTAAAGGATTTCATTGGGATTCCACTCCCAATAGGTAAAACCCATCCTCTAAATCGATTTTCTTTGCATATAAATTAGTTTTGAATCCGTAGGATCCATCCTCATGCATGTGTCCCATTTAGATTTAAATTTGAGGCCATTTGGAGCTCCCTTGAGGATTTTAGATATGTGTCTTGTGTCATACTTGATAGATCCCAAATTAGGACACCCCATGTGTATGTATGTATGATAATAGTTTAAATAGATATTTAAATTCAGTTTTATAATGGTTAGAGAGTGGATTAATTTTTGTTAGGATGGTTAGAATGAGTTTCATTTGGATACCTATGTTTGTATGCAAGTATCTTGGCCTATATGTGTTCTTTTGTCAAATTCGTCATAATTTTTATCCACGTTTTTATTAACCAAAGCAACTTAGAAATGTCATAACTTTTAGTTTAGAACTCTGATTTATCTCCCGTTCTTTTTAAAAGAACCATATCGAAGTTAGCTTTCTAAACATATATTTTAATAAGCCAAATTCTTTCTGTAACTTTCTGTAGAGTTATTTGAGTGTCAGCTGTACGAAAGACGAACGTGTTTCGGTATTTTTGCGATTCCGGAAGCTTCCGGATACGAAAATGCGATCCGTTTAAAGTTTCGGAAAGCTAACACAAAGAGCTACGATGTATTTTAATCTTAGAATTTAGTGAATGTCCAATTGGTATATTATTGGTTTTAAGTAGAAGAGTGACTATACGATATACATTTTGTGTAACCTATGAGCCTATGTAGTATGGATATTAAATAACTATAGAGTTTATAATGCATGATATGTTAGATGAATGAAATAATATATATATATGATATATATTCTCTTTACATTAATGTATATATATGGTTGAATGCAAGCATGTAGGAATACAATTAATATAATGCATATAAACAATACATGAATGAAAGAATGATATACAATGTATGCATAAAAGTATATAATGAATGCTAGATATGAATGCAAGATATATGTAATGATAGATATGAATGCATAATGTATAAATATTGTAATACAATATATAATGATAACATGTATGGTAATGTAGATTATATGATGCAAGTATGAATGAATGGAGGAAATACATGTGTATAGGTAATATAGAATGTAATATATGAATGCAAGCATGCAAGATAATGTATTGTATCCATATATGATGTATTTAACTTAAAGATAATATAATATATGAAAGGAATGAATAATAATACATAACATGATATGTAAGGTAATGCAAGGTATGAAATATATGATGTGTGCATGTTTGTATGTCTCTATGTTAATGTATGAAATGATATAAATATACAATGTATGCATATGTATAAAACATGTAGGTAATGTATAGATGCATGAATGAAATGAATATTTGTAATATGTTAATATAAATACAAGTATCCAATATGCATGAATGTAAGTATAATATAATACAAGTATACATGTATGTATCATGTAAATGTAATATACATGATATGTATGTATGCATGTATACAAGGTAAGTATGTATGTATGTATTTCTATAAACTGAGTTAACCTATAACCTTTTACACACATACATTCATACACCCTTTGACATCATGTATCCCATGTCATATACACCTACCTATCACTAAATTTTAGAACATTAACGCATATCCTTTCACACACATGCCAAACACACACATACTCACTTACTCTTTTACCTCTCTTTCTCTATATATATATATATATATATATATATATATATATATATATATATATATATATATATATATATATATATATATATATATGTATGTGCCTATATATATAGCTTTCCTATATATATCTATGTATATGAATATGTGAATAGTGATGCATATATATATATATATATATATATATATATATATATATATATATCTATATATATATATATATATATATATATATATATATATATATATATGGGATGTACATATAGGTAGCCTCTATGTTATAAGTGTACTACAATATATTAGATATATACATTGTTATGTGTATATGTGTTTGTGGTTTGGCTTAGACTTGATATAGCCTATAGCCTAGGGCTCTTAGCCTATAGTGTGTCTGTTTGCCTAGTGAGAGTTTAGTTAGACTTGTTTAGTCTTGATTAGGCCTAGAATAGACTAGTTAGACTAGTATAGACTTGTTTGGTTTTGGTTTGACCTAGTTAACCTAGTTTGACTAGTCTAGTTGACTAGAGTTGACCAAAGGTTGACTTTAGCCTAGATTGACCCCAAATTTTATGTAGATGCATTGAAGCAGTCTATTTCCTTATTTTAGACTTGTTATGACTTGTACTGTTCTATAGGAGACAGACACCACTCCTCGGACAGTATATTCTCTTCGGACATTCAGGATACCAGGCGAGTACATTCTCTGATCATTTCATATCCTGCTTAGAATTATTTTTCTGCTTTAAATTATTTTACTTGATACTGTCACGTTGGTAACACGGATTGGTACTATATGGATCCCTTTTTGAGATGTTATCCCTTCAGGGAGCATCGGGTACTTCATGTTCTGTGCGTTTCATTTACATGGCGTATCACTATGCTCCACGGTTCATTGATCACTTGTGACATGTACTCTCATGATCACAGAGTCTTGTTTGAATCCTTATCCTATTTATTGGATTTCCTAGAATCCCCATTTATGGGACTACTATGTACCACCCTTCGGGGGCCGTTACATGGAATCATAACATAACCTGGCTGGATCCTTGTGTATTGATTGGGGGTACGGAGGAGTAGAAGTGGACATGTGAATAATATCGAAGTAGTATAGCATCAGAATCATTCCATAGTGTAGCATCAGAATTATCCTATACCATTTACTTGTCTATATTGTACTCTGACTCACTAGCCACTGTTAGTTCTTTACTTATAGTAGATATTTCTATTACAATTCACTTTCTCTCTGTTTACTTACTGTATTTCCTTCAGTATCTATATCTTACTTTACTGAATGATTATATTTTCTAACCTGCTATGAACTGTTGAGATGTACTGTGCTCGCTCTTGTCCTGACTGGACCTGTTGATAAATTTTACAGATAGCATGGAGGTTGCCTGCTAGCCTAGATGAGACACAGTAGAGGTTGTATAGGTTGCTAGGATTTTGTTCAGTTTATTTTCAGTTGTCTTGAGTTGTATTTATGGATTTCTGTATTTGAGCTTTGAGATGTATTTCTGGGTTTGTGTATCTTAGACACTTAGACTTCTATCTGCTGTATCTCTTTTGGATTTCATGTTTTATCTATCTTCCATTATGCTCTACCCTAGATGTGATTGAGTTTACATTCTGCTATGTCACCCCCATTCGGGGAGTATAAACTGCTTAGCCTTATACTGTTAGATGCATGAGACCTAGGACAGCGTTCTACCGCCGATACTGCGGCGTAGGCTGGACGTTGTTACGTTCTCGTACCCTTACTCTAGGGTGCGGGTCGTGACATCCGAAATCTCATCATAGAGTTTAGATGTTTAAGGGACGGGATGAGCTGCTAAGAAGTTAGCAAGTGCTTGGCCTTTCACAGATTTTTGTGGAACATAAATCATATCATATTGTGCTAGTAATATGGCCCATGTGGCAAGCCTAGAATTGAGTGTGCTTAGCTTCTTCATCAAGACTCGAAGAGGATTGACCTGAGATATGACATGGATAGTTTGACCTATGATGTAATGTCTTATCTTCTGAACAGCAAACATTAAGGCTAAACATTTCTTTTCCACTGGACTATAACGATGTTCAGCTCCAATCATTGTTTGGCTGAGATAGTAGATGGCTTATTCATGACCTTCCTTGTTCTTCTAAGCCAACAAAGCTCCCAATGAATGATCCATTGCTCGGACATACATTAAGAAGGGTATCCCTGAGATCGGTGGTACAAGAAACGGTGGGCTCATTAAATATCGTTTTATATCATCAAATGCTCGTTGATATTCTTTCGTCCAAACGAAAGACACACCTTTCTTCATTAAGTGAGTAAAGGGTCTACAATGTCCAGATAAATTCGAAATGAACCGTCTGATGTACGCAAGTCGACCTTGCAATCCTCGTAGCTCTTTTAGGTTGCGTGGAGGACGCATCTCTTGAATGGCTTTGATCTTCTCGGGATCAATGTGTATACCCTTAGAGGTAATGACGAAGCCGAGAAACTTACCACTAGAGACACCCAAGAAAGATTTGGTGGGGTTCATCTTGAGTTGATGCTAGCGCATTAGATTGAAGATAGTTCTTAAATCTTGAATGTGATCTTCTTTGAGACGACTTTTGATATTTATATCGTCAACATAGCATTCGACAGTCTTTCGCAAATGATCTCGAAATATAGTACTCATAGCCCGCTGGTAAGTTGTACCTGCGTTCTTAAGGCCAAACGACATGACCGTATAACAGTACACACTCCGAGGAGTACGAAACGAATTATGTTTCTCATCTTCAGGATTCATCCGGATTTGATTATATCCAGAAAACCCATCCATGAAAGAAATTCGTTCGAATCCACATGTATTGTCAATCATAACATCAGTAATTGGGAGAGGGAATTCGTCTTTGGGGCAAGCATCATTGAGATTCCGAAAATCTATGCAAACTCGAACCTTTTCGGTCTTCTTCAGGACATGGACGATATTGGCCACCCAATCAGGATGTTATTCTTCTCTAATAAAGCCACAAGCTATAAGCTTTTTGACTTCATCATCAATTGCATCCATCATTTCAGGCTTGAATCGCCGTTGTTATCGTTTGACCGGTTTGACATTCGACAAGATGTTAAGCTTGTGAGTTGCAATTTGAGGATCTAATCCCGGCATATCTTCGTAACTCCAGGCGAAGACATCATTGTATTCACGAATAAGGTGAAGTAACTCTTGTTTATCATCTTCTAAGAGATTTTGCTGATGAAAATTGGTCGTGATACACCTTTCTCTCCAATATCAACTTGGACCAGTTGATCTTCAGTATGTGGTTCTCGTTGTTCAAAACGAAGTTTCCACTGATTGTCCATCCTTTGTACCCAAGGATCCATTTCAGGAGCTTCTTCAATGTCACGTTCGTCGTCTTCTGAGAATTCGACGGACACCATATTATAAGATACTATCACCTTATGGATATGACCGATGCTGGTATCAGAGTCCCATGAGATAGAATCAGAAGAATTTGAACGTTCTTCTTCATCAGATTCAGAAGGTTCTGGAGTTGGAAGTGGTGACATATAACCTAGTCCTCGTTTTGTTTTACTGTGGTATTGTTGTGATTTTCCTTTTGGAACATCAATACGAAGAGGGGTTCGCCTTCCTTTACCATTGTTGAGACCTGTTCTGAAATCATAGCCCATTTTACGGATGATAGCTTTAGATTGTGGACTATAGCGTCGTAATTGTAGCCTTTCTGTATCATCTCTATCATCATTATAGAGCATGATTTTTGGTTCTTCTTTCTTGTTGATGAACATAGGCTTTTCATCTTTCTTTCGAGACGGTACTAAGAAGTACGACACTTGTATTGAATCCAGTGATACCACATTTCGTCCAGATGATACGACTTCTATTGTAAGTGGCTTAAAGTTATCTAGCATCCAAATAACACTGAGTATAGCAAAAGACATCAGTATACTGCAAAGGAGATGCTTTATTGATCTTTACACCATCATTTACAACAGGGACTTTAGCCTTAGTAGGCTTAGTCAGATTGATGACAAGAGGGGAAGAAGAAGAACGAGAAGAAAAAGGGAGCTTCTTGCGACGAAGATCGATTACAAGCGGCTCAGAAGAGGTGAGCTCCCTTTGTTCCTGACTATCACCTTTAGGTCGCTTCTCATGGGACGTAGATAAATAGTCAGTGGTTGGGAAGACTGAGGACAAGAGGTACGTTCCTTGACTGAAATCACCAGAGTATCATTAGATATATTCTTCTGTTCTTCATCTGTGTCCATTGCTAGTACCACCTTCATGAATTCCTCTTTGTACATATGAGAATCGTTGCAATATGCTTCAACCCCTTTGAAAGGATTCAGATCTGTAGTTTCTTTTTGGACTTCTCCATTACTATCCACATATTTGAAGCATTGGTGGAGTGTGGAGGGTACAATATTGTGTTCATGGAGGAATGGCCTTCCCTATAAAGCATTGTACGAGCCATGATTGTCAATAACATAGAAAATTACCTTTGTACGAAGATTGTCAATTTGAAGTTTTAGGCGTATCTTCCCCAAAGGTTCACTTCTTCCTTGATTGAATCCCAGGATGGTAGTAATAGTTGTAGAAAGATTATGTACTGGGATTTTTAAAGCGTCCAATAAGGACTTTGGCCTGATGCTAAGTGCAGATTCAGGATCAATCAGAATACGGTCGACTTTCATGGTATCCACATATCCCGTAAAATAGAGAGGACGATTATGACGATTGTCTTCTAACAACATGTCATCTTGTGTAAAAGTGATATTGGGCATTAACTCAAATACACTATGACAATGTGCACAGATGACTGGCTCCTTTTCCGACTTCTTGAGAAAAGTTAAACAGGTGTCAGCCTGCATCAAAGCTTCACTTAACCTCTCACGAGTTTCTTTTGAGAGACGTAAAAGTTCAAAAATTGACAATCTTGCTGGAGTATTGGCTAATTGAGCCAATATATCAAAATTGTAAGGCTTTTCAAGTCCAAGAGATGATGACTTTTTCAATGCTTTATCAAAGCGAACAGGTTGCTTTCCCTTGTCTGCTGATGTTGGTTTATGAGGAGATGGTTCGGCTACTAGCTCAGATGTAGACGGTGTATCTTCAGCAGGAGAAGATGGAGGAAGATCATCCGGGGATAGAGCAGGGTTTTCTTGATTTTCGGAATACCCCCGAAGATAAGGTTTCCCAGATCTAGTGCCCATTAGGATTTCTTCTTCTGTTAATGGTTCAAAGGATACCATATTGCAGTTCTTTGATTTAGACTTGGAATGCTTCTTTTGTTTAGAAAATGAAGGCATTTCAAATTCTGCAACCAGATCTGGATGAATCCACATAATCTCTCCTTTGTCAATTGTCATTGGAATAAGACCTTCGTTTTGAAGAGATGGGATATTCACAATTTCTAGAGTAGTCTTTGGAATGGGGATAGTCCCATCTTGTACGAGTTGTGGTAGAAAATTGCCAAATTGGAGAGAAACCACATTAGCAGTCACTGTTTTCTCGTCCTGTTGTAGAGTAATTGCTCCAGAGTTGACCAACTCTTGGATTTTGCCTTTGAGCACATAACATGCTCTGGTTGGATGCCCTATGAATCTGTGATAAACACAGTATTTAGGGTGATCGATTTTACCAACTTCTTCTGGTCGCTTTTCCTTTGGAAGCTGAAGCTTATTGCTTTTGATCAAGCAATCGAAGATGCTCAACGTATCATCTTCGTCGAAAGAATACTCTTCTTTTGGACGAGTTGACTTTTGCAATGGTGCTGATGGGATGGATGCCGTCTGAGTAACATTGACAGCCAAAGACTCTTTGTCTTTAAGATTGATGGCCAACGTTTCTTTATTCTTACAATTATTCTGGCGATTACTACCCCCAGGTGTAGAATGTTTATCTTGGTTAGGGTGAGTCATCTGGACTCCTAACTGCTTGAAATTTTCAGCACTCACTTCTGCCGCCTTTGTATTAACAATGAAAGAAGGCCAATCCTGGAATTGTGTAGATCCCGTCCACATACTGATAATTGACAGTGACTTTGTATTGAATTATTGAGCTGGATGTAGTCGTCGTGTGTCGTATTGAATTATTACAAGTATTATTTAGTCAATGTTATCAATATTTGGTTGACTGTGACTTTGTGTCAACAATCTCCCCCATATTGATAATTGACAAAATAATAATTATATATTCAATATTCATACCTGGACACATGAGGTGACAAAAGTATAGCTCCCCCATAATAGGTGCCGAGTCTTAAGAATAGCTCCCCCGTAAACAATGCTGTGAATCTTGTTGGCCTGTTAAGAATATTCTTCCAAAAGCACATATAAACCAAAAGCATATATGAAAACAGAATATACACATATCTCCCCCTTTTGGCATTTAGCAATATGAGATAACAAACAATAACTGGTAAACACACCCAAATGAGAAGAAACCGCATATAAACTAAGATAATGACCAAATGTCACAAGAGTCATATAAACTGATAATAGAACTACCAAAGTCTCAAAGGCCACAACTCATAATAAGTCTACTACAAACCAAGTACATAAAAGCAACTAAAGCAAAAAGCATAAACCATAATCTAGGATCCTCAGTAGCAGCATCAAGAGTAGTCAATATCCATCATCAAGCATGAGAGGGCCCGGCACCATCCGATGGATCAGTAAAGGAGCGACGTGGGTCCACAAATGCCGCATCCGGATCCATGTAGCGACGAACCCAAGGGTCATCAATACGAAATCCCTCACGATCTGGGTCTCGCTCCATAGGAATGGGCATGGTAGGATGGCGAGACATGGAGTACCGAATTTCATGCAGCGAGTTGCTGATAGCACTCATCTGCAAAGTAGTCCGGTAATCCAGCTGAGTCCATCGATCGTCCTCCAAAGTGAAGCGATCTCGGAGCATGGCCTGAAGAGACTCAAGAGTGGCAGGAGGAGGAGGAGGATCCTGTCCAAGAGGAGGGGCATATGGCTCATCATCAGAATGCTCAGACACTACTGGTGAGCCAATGGCCGCCTGAAGCCTCCTTGCCTTAGAGAGGAAGGCAGGGGCAGGTAAGAATGGACACTCATCAAGGGGTATATGAAACACACAAAAGATCATAGGAAGGTATAATGTATAAACCAAAGATCTTGGTTTCTTCCTACTGTTGATCATCCAATCCATCATTGTGCGTAGAAGATTAAAGGAACATAGAAGTGGAGATGGTACAATGCTGAGATCTTAAAATAAGTGACTTCATCGGTAGAACCCGCTTTGGGTAGAGTGGTGTTGAAAATGATCCGATGAAGCTCATAGAAATAAGGATTGAGGAATTTTGCCAAAAGCTTACGAGGACGTGTGTTAGGGCTACACAGGTCATCCTTGAAGCTTTCTAGTGAAATTCCTTCGGGAAAGATAAAGGATCTAGCCTCAACAAGCTTTTTCCAAGAATTAGGCTCTTGAAGTTCAAGATATTCGGCCAATTCAAAATCATCAAAGGAGATATCAATTCCCGCAACTCGTGAATAAATATGAGTGTCATCATGGGTTAAGTTGCAGTAAAACATTTGAATGGCACTACGATAAATGACCGAATTTGAGGTAACGAGTTCATCAAGGCAAAGGTCATGAAATAGTGCACCATATTGTGAGAATATAGTAAAGTTGATGGGGTGTCCCGCAAATACTGGACGTGTCCGAGAATCACTAAACCAATCATTTGAGGCGTCTAGTGATACAAAAATTCGGTCGTCGTAAGTGTTTAGATCATGGGGACGTAGAGGATTAAACAACGGATGGATTTGTTGTTCAATGGCCGGTGCAACGGATGGTGCAACGGGTGGTGCAACGGGCGGTTCAACGCATGGAGGAGCATTCGACGAGGATGCTCCCTCTGTCCGAAGTCTCTTTCCGTGGTTGAACAGACGAGGAGCCATAACACAATGGATAATGAAAGAAATTAAGATATAGAAAAGTAAGGAATTATACCTCAAACTAGTGATGAACAACGAAAGAGAATTTGAAAATAAGCCTTCTCCTTGAGTTTGGAGAAGAATGGAGCTCTAGAAATGAGAAATTAGGGTTAGGGTTTGGAGAGAATTGTGTTGGAGAGGTGAAAAATGTGGTAATGAGGAAGGAGAGGGAAGAGAAACCGAAAATATGGTGAGGGTTTCTCTTGGTCGGATCAATTCATGACCAATGGATCTTAATTTAGATCAACGGCTGGGACTGTTCCCGGTTCTGGAACAGTCAGGCCGAATTCGGCCCGAACTCGGGTCCTGGTTACAGAACAGGAATCAGGCATAAAAGTGAAAAATATTGGTTAAGTAAAATAAAACCAATATAAGACATGAGTAATTACATAAAAGATCCAATAGGTAAACAAAAGAATAACAGATAGTAAGTTTGAAGCAGCAATATGAAGTTGAAAACTTTAGTATTTCAGCATGTGATAAATAAAAATGAACCATATAATAAAAAAGGAATTATATCATAATTCAATATTTTGAAGCTGCCATGGGTTAGCTGCAGGGGCCGGATTCCAGCTAGCGGTAGTCCTGAGGACTAGTGCACCGTGTCGCTTAGGCTTTTACGCCTTGTTGTCAGAAGGACCTTTTCGGCTTGTACCCATAGCAAGTTCATCATAATAGAATCAAGATATACTCGATATTTACGCAGGTTTATCTTAATTTATAACAGCTTCATCTAAAATTCTAAGTTCACGACAAAGAAAATAGAAGCGCTCTTCGGATAATGGTTTTGTGAAGAAGTCTGCTAACTGATGATCAGTGTCAATAAATTCTAAGTTAATCGTGCCATTTTACTGATGAGCACGCAAAAAGTGGTGACGAATTTCAATCTGCTTCGTGCGTAAGTGACAAATGGGGTTCTTAGTAAGATTTATAGCACCAGTGTTGTCACAAAAGATTGGAATATGCATGAAAGATAAATTATAGTCTTCAAGGGTTTGCTTTATCCACAGACTTTATGCACAACAACGCCCAGCTGCGATGTATTCAGCTTCTGTTGTAGATAGTGCGACAGAATTCTGCTTTTTGCTAAACCAAGAGACTAAAGCTTTTCCTAATAAATGACACGTACCGCTCGTACTTTTATGGTCGACCTTGCATCCGGCGAAGTCAGCATCAGCGTAACCAATGAGGTCAAATGATGTTGACTTGGGATACCATAGGCCCACTGTAACTGTACCCTTAAGGTATCGAAAGATACGCTTAACCGCGGTCATGTGTGATTCCTTAGGATTTGCTTGATATCTAGCACACAGGCAAACACTAAACATAATATCAAGGCGACTAGCAGTAAGGTAAAGTAGACTGCCTATCATACCTCGATACTTACGTTGATCTACGGGTTTGCCGCTACCATCTGGTTCGAGTTTGGTTTATTATACCCTGATTGGTTTGACGTTGTCAAGGTCGAATTTCTTCACCATGTCCTTTGTATACTTCGACTGACAGATGAAGGTTCCATTTGACATTTGTTTGACTTGCAGCCCAAGAAAGTAGTTGAGCTCCCCCATCATGCTCATCTCAAACTCGGTCTGCATACATTTGGCAAAATCTTGACAAAGGGTTTCATCAGTAGAGCCAAATATAATATCATCTACATATATTTGTACTAAAAGAATAGTGTCTTTGAAAGATTTTATGAAAAGTGTAGTGTCAATTTTTCCTTTTGAAAAACCTTTCTCAAGCAAGAAGTTGCTTAGCCGTTCATACCAAGCTCTAGGGGCTTGTTTGAGGCCATATAGCACTTTCTTTAGCTTGAACACGTGGTCGAAAAATTTATGATTTTCAAAGCCATGAGGTTGTTTCACATAAACTTCCTTCTTAATAAATCCATTCAAGAAAGCACTCTTAACATCCATTTGAAATAATTTAAAATTTTGAAAATTTGCAAATGCACAAAGCATCCGAATGGATTCTAATCTAGCAACAGGAGCATACGTCTCATCGTAATCGATACCTTCCTCTTGGTTGTATCCTTGGGCAACTAGACGAGCTTTGTTGCGTGTGACTGAACCATCTTCATTCACTTTGTTTATAAAGACCCATTTAGTACCAATAATCGAGTGATTAGCCGGTCTAGGAACGAGTTCCCATACTTGGCTCCTCTCGAATTGGTTGAGTTCCTCTTGCATAGCAGAAATCCAAAATTCATCATTGAAAGCTTCTAAAAATGTTTTTTGGCTCAATTTGTGAAATAAAGGCAGTGCTAGCAATAGAGTCCCTTAATGATGATCTAGTAGTTACTCCACGTGAAATCTCACCGATTACCAAATTTTCTGGATGTGATGGCTTGAAAGAGAATTTCTTTGGCAAGCTCTCCAGAGAATTTGTTTCGGTTGTGGTGTTCATTGGAGTAGACATTGATGGCTCAACATCATCATCAAGAGTAGCTACTGCACTGTTATCTTCATTAAAAGTCACATTTGTAGACTCTTCCACAATTAATAAGCGTTTGTTAAAAACTCTATATCCCTTACTCTTGGCAGCATAGCCAAGGAAAATACCATTGTCAGCTTTGGCATCAAATTTGCCTAAGTTGTCTTTGGTGTTAAGGATAAAATATCTACAGCCAAAAACTTTAAAATAAGAAACATTTGGGGTTCTTCCAAACCAAAGCTCATAGGGTGTTTTCTTCATAATAGGACGAATAAGCACCCTATTTAAAATGTGGCATATTGTACTGACAGCTTCAGCCCAAAAGTATTTCGGAAGTGAAAACTTGTTCAACATGACTCTAGCCATATCGACAAGAGTCCTATTCTTCCGCTCCACAATACCATTTTGTTGAGGAGTTCTTGGACAAGAAAACTCATGATCAAAACCATTGGAATCACAAAACTTTTCAAAATCAGAATTTTCGAACTCGCCTCCATGATCACTTCGGATTCGAGTAATCATGTAGCCTTTTTCGTTTTGAACTTTCTTAACAAAAATCTTGAAAACCGAAATAGCATCAATTTTATTTGTAAGAAAGAAAACCCAAGTAAATTTTGAAAAGTCATCAACAATAACATAGGCATAGAGTTTTCCACCAAGATTGGCTACTCTACTAGGGCCAAATAAATCCATATGGAGAAGTTACAAAGGTCTAGAAGTACTTACAGAGTTTATGGAATAGAAAGAGGACTTGGTTGCCTTATTCAACTCACATTCGGCACATACCGTGTCCTTTTTGAATGTGATATCGGGCAAGCCTCTAACTAGCTTCTTGGTCGATAGACTGGATATAGTATCCATGTTGGCATGACCAAGATGCTGGTGCCACAGTAATCGTTCATCTTTATGAGCATATAGGCATCTACCTGCATTGTTAGTATCTATAGACAAATAGAAAATATAAATATTATCCTCTCTTACCCCTTCAAAAACAATGTCTCCTGTTGACCTATCATAAATAAGGCATTTATTTTGTCAAAAGTTAATGTCATAACCATGGTCAGCAAGATAACTGATGCTGAGCAGGTTATGCTTTAACTCGGTCACTAGGCAGACATCCTTTATTACGGGAGAGGGAGGATAACCAATAATACCATTACCTATAATATAACCTTTTAGGTTATTGCCGAAGGATACATATCCTTCTCTCTTCATCGATAGTGATACGAAAAGATTTGCGTCTCCCGTCATATGCCGCGAGCATCCACTATCGAGAATCCACTTACTCTTAGTTGAGGAGGGAAGGTCCACCTACATCAAGAGTAGATGTGACCTTTGGTACCCAAGTTCTTGAGGGTTCTGAAGAGTTAGTTTTTGGAAACCATGCATATATCTTTCTATCTACTAATCTTCCAATTCTACATTGTGGTGAAATGTGTCCATGTAAACCACAACAAGTACATGTAGCATTCCTATTTATATTAGGAGCATGCTGATGATGTCTATAAGCAGAATAATGAAGAAAAGTATGATGATATGTAGAATTAGCATGGTGGTGATGACTATGTATAGAATGATGTTGAGTGATATGATGATATTGTCTATATGGTATGGCATGGTGATGATTTCTATATGTATAGTGATGTTGATTGTGTCTTTGTGCAACATTGTGATGATTGTATCTAAATATAGCATGATGATTGTGTAACATATGAGAGTTATTTTTACGTGCATGTGGTTTGTGTGCTTTGTGAAAGTGTGTGTATATGTATGCATGATTCCGTATTGCTGGAGGATGACGTGGTTGAGTAGTGTCATGCTTTGTGTGTGTCTCATGAGATTGGGTTTGAGGTTGAGCAACCTGTTTACCCAATTTAATCTCTAGTTTCTTAGAGACAGCTTGCAATTCATTAATATTAGCATTCAAACCATGCATCTTAGTAATAGAAATCTTGTGTCTACTCTTTTCTTCTGCAAGCTCTGTGTTGAGTGTTGTGATTTCTTGTGTTTGTTGTTCAATGCGTGCTTCGGCGTCATGTAAGCTTATTTTAAGCTTAGATACCTCATCAGTGACATACGTGGGTGAAGTGTCTCTAATGTTATCAAGTAATAAAGAAAATCTTAGTATTTCGACTTCATGACTTTTGATTTTGTCCTTGGCATGTTTGTATTTACCAATGCCCTTTTTGTGATCACTAAGTAAATCGGTGAAAGCATCGCCAAGTTCATCAAAAGTGAAGTCGTCAAGCGTTTCATTTGATACCTTGTCGGATGTCGCCATTAGGCACACATTAGCCGTATCTTGAGGAGAGTTCTTTTCTTCATCGAAGTCACTAGCTTCGCTTTCATGCCAAATGCTTGTGTTGGCATATTTTTTTGAAGAAGTCTTCATGTATGGCTTCTCATAGCGGTTGCTCTTCTTCAAGAATGGACAATCTTTTCGGACATGTCCAGTCTTCTTGCAACCGTAGCAGGTTGGCTCTTCTTCACCATCTTCTTGTGGTTCCTTCTTTCTTCCATTGAAGCGAAGGAATTTCTTGAAGTTGCGGACCATAAGGGCTTGATCATCTTCTGAGTCATCATCATCCGTCTCTTCGGGTTCCGCCCTTCGTCGGTGAGCTTTGAGTGCGATCTCCTTACCCTTAGGAGCAGGCTCTTCGAAGTCCTTGAGGTCAAGCTCATGAGTCATTAGCTTTTCCATCAAGGTCTCCATGGACATGGTTGTGAGATCATTTCCTTCTATGATTGCTGTCACCTTAGGGTTCCAAATTTTTGGTAGCCCCCTAAGTAGCTTGCGAATCTTCTCGTGGTTTGAATATTGCTTGCCGAGCGAGGACATGGGGTTGATGATGTCGAGAAATCTTGTGAACATTTGCGTGATCGTCTCATTGGGCTTCATCTTGAAAGCCTCGTATTCTTGAGTGAGACGGCTTATCTTTGATTCCTTGACTTGGGTGGTTCCTTCATGCGTCACTTCTAGAAGTCTCCATACTTCATGAGAGGTGGTGCATGTAGAGACCCTGTTGAACTCATTCCTGTCTATAGCACAGAATAAAGCATTAATAGCTCTCGCGTCTAGACTTGCATGTTTCTTCTCCTCGTCAGAATATTTGTCATGTGATTTCTCAACGAGATCACCATTGACAACTATCCTGGCAGGCTTTTTGTAACCGTCAGTGACGATAGTCCACAGGTCAAAGTCTAGCGACTTGAGATAAAAGTTCATCCTTGTTTTCCAATACGTGTAGTTAGTTCCATCAAATAGGGGAGGCCTATGAGTGGACTGTCCTTCACCGTGATTGGAAATCAAGGATTGTGTGGTTGCCATGGATCAGCTCTAGGATGTAAGTCCTTGTAAACAGAGCTCTGATACCAATTGAAGAACAGATGGCAGCTCTAGAGGGGGATAAATAGAGTTTATAGCGATAATAGCCAATTTAAAAATTTAAACTCTTTCACAATCTAAGAATAATCAGAGTAAGTGCGGAAATAAATAAGGAGCAAGAAAGCATACGCAAACACAGCCGATTTTAACCTGTTTTCCCTCGTGGAGGACTAGTCTAGGCCTGAGAACTCTAGCTCAGGATTAAATCCACTATTTGTAAAATCGTAGTTACACCCCGTGTCTTTTCTTCAGAAGAGCACGTCAACTTCTTACAAAGGATCGCAGTGGCGATGCTTGGAATTTTCTAAGCGACTTCTTGAACTCTTGTACAAGACTCCTAACTGAGAGATGCTGAGCACTCGAGACTTAGGAAGCTTGTGGCTAGTAGATGAAGAAGGGTATGGCTTATATTGAGCTTAAGAGAGAAGAGAAGAGAAGATTGGATGATTAAAAATGAGAGAATTCTTGGCCTATTTATAGGATTTTATCAGGCAGAATTCGGCCAGAATTCTGGTAGGAATTTTCAAAAATTTGGCCGTTGGACAACTAGCAACAAGCCAACCCTAAAAATTAGGGTGCTGATTTTTAGGAGACAGAGTTCGGCCCGAACTCTGTGTGGAGGCAGAGTTCGGCCCGAACTCTGTCTCCAGAGCACAAAATGATTCTAAGGGTCCAATGGGCTTATTTTGGATGTGGAGCTTTATGGATTTTGGATAGGTTATGGGTTTAGTCTCAAGAGCTCAGCACAACTTAGCTTACAACATTCTAGACTCAATAAATATAAGAGTACAGACTTCAAAAATGACTGCATTTGCAAAACTGAGCTGTCGTCTGGCTTGAGCTGGATGTAGTCGTCGTGTGTCGTATTAAATTATTGCAAGTATTATTTAGTCAATGTTATCAATATTTGGTTGACTGTGACTTTGTGTCAACAACAGGTACAGAAGATGTTATAAGCTCCAGATTTGTAACAGGGTTTACAATCGGAGGCACTGTATGTTGAGCTACCATTATAGTGTGCATGCTTGCAACCATTTCTGCCATGGTTTTCAATTTGTCTTCTAATGCAACAATTCGTTGCTCTTGGCTGATTGATGTAGAGGCATCTTGATCTTCTGTGATGGTATATGCCGTCACTTCTCTTACAGCTATTGACGAGATAGTTTGTTCAGAACTTTTACTATCTGCATCAAACTCTGAAAGAGTGTCCTCTCCCATATGGATGATAGGGAGATCTTCTTGATTAAAGACACCTTGGATCAAATGTCGATTTCTTGATCTTGTGTATTAAAAGACGCCTTTACTGGATGCATAGATCCGATCTAAGTATTGTTGACTAGGATTACGGGATGCATTACGTCTTGGACGTTTTCCACCCCTAGTACCTTGAGAAGTCATGTTAACAGAAGCATATAATAGTTCATCTTCGTCTTCTATTATATGCTCAGGAGTTGAAGCATAGTTCAGACGACCGAAGACAGATCATCGAGCCGATTGGCAACAACAGTTGATGACAACTTCATGTAGGCAATGGCGATTTAAAGCGCGATTTGGAGGTGAGGAAAACATTCCCGTAGTTTTCTGTCTTTGTGTAAGACGTTGTCGGAGATCAGTTACAACCACAGGACGAGAAAAAGTCGAAGGGACGTATTCCTTAATGATATTAGGAACATGTCTCCTATTCTTCAGGTGTTTGGTTCCTTGAGAGTACAAAGATGTACTCAACTCATTAGCATAGGTAGAATGGTCTTTCTTTTCAAACTTTGGCTTTTGATACAGATTGGCCTTTGGCATAGGGTTCTTAAGTTTTGTCAAAGCTGATATTGGTTGACGCCTATTGAGATAAGCGCGTAAATCTGAAAATTCCGCTCATGGTGTCTCTGTTTGTGATACCTTCAATTTTCCTTGTTTGGATCTTAAAATTTGCATGGTAGGAAGATCTTGGCCAGACCCCATAGGAGTAGGCAAGATACCTCTGTGATCAGTATTCATTCTTTCCAGTATTAGAGATCTGAGGACCTCTGTTTACAGGAATAGAATCTGATACATCTTCCTCTAAGTCATAAACCAGGGAAGTTTGAGGAAAGACCAAAGGGTGCTTTCCTTTATTTTGAACAGAGTTAGCTAAGAAGCGTTTTCCTTTGTTTTGTTGTACGATCATTTTAGGCATAGATTGTACCAATTAAAAAAATGCCATAGGACTTTTTTCTTTGTTCTGTCTAGTGTTAGCACTAGGACATGAATTCTCTAAGTTCAGAACTTCAGAATCAGAAGAGGGTATAGCCAAAAGACTAGTTCCCATAAGTTGTGCCGGAGTAGCAGATTGCTTGGGTTGCGCCATAGTCCTACGGACTATTGGTAGCGCCTTGGCAGCAACTTTGATAGATTGTGCATGGGCAGCAGAGGGAGAAGATTGTGCCTTAGCAACAGAAACAGGCTGTACTGGAGCCACTGAGGCGGATTGTGCCTTGATCATCGAGCACTCAATTTGCGCCTGGGCAACAGCGACTGTGGAGGATTTAGGGGTCCACACAGTCCTATTTTTGGCAATAGCCACTGCGCGCTTGTTGCTCTTGGTGTTGATCATGTTCTCGTAGGCCGTCTGGTTGAATTGAAAAACCAGAGTCTTATGCGTCTTGCCGATCGACGCAATGTCACATTGAGTTGTCACTTTCTCGTCGGAGGAGAAAGTCGTCCCAGCAGAGTCGCCATTTTGTTTACGAAAAACAAAATAAAATTTTGTTTTATTCCAAACTTGTAAAAG
Organism: Iris pallida; assembly: GCA_029216955.1. Classification (NCBI taxonomy): domain Eukaryota; kingdom Viridiplantae; phylum Streptophyta; class Magnoliopsida; order Asparagales; family Iridaceae; genus Iris; species Iris pallida. Next base: position 14,832,113 of record JANAVB010003000.1, on the reverse strand, counting down.
AGTACAAAGTACAATGAATTCTGGGGAAGTACAACTTTATAAATCTGATCAGAAGACGATCACTTTATCCCTTGGACTATGTGAACTTGAAGACTGTAGCCTCTGGAGAATGTAGCAGCAATTTTACAAGAGTTCTCCTTTTGATGATGATTGGAAACTCTATTTATAGAGTTCAGGAAATAACTGTTTTAGCAGTTATTCTGATGTGTGCGAGGCTGGATTGCACCATACTGGATTGCGCCAACCTCTTGTTGTGCCAACTTCCATTCAGTTGTCAATCGTGTACTAACTGTATTTAGACGCATGGTATCGTATGATTGAGATGCGCGTGGTCGTGTACAGGATAGTAGACACGTCTTGAGAGATTATTGGCATGTGCGCCACGTCATCCTGCTTTAGAATGTAAGTTGTCTCAACTTTTTCAGGTTGCACGAGCTTCAGTCAACAAGTCAACCTGCGCTTGATTTGAGCTGCGCCTACACACATGGCAGCTTCTGAGTAAAAGTCATTCAGATTGCGCCCAGGCACAACTAAGGATTTGTTTAGATTGCGCCTGGATGCAACTCACGAAATATACAGAACAGCTGTCTACCAACTTTTCCTTGAGCGGCACACTTCACGGGATTCGAAGAGATTTTCCTCGTTCTCTGTTGTGTCAGTTGTCAGTATGGTCAGGTAATGATGACCATTAAGTGTCAGATGCCACGTAGGCTTTGGCGCAAAAAGATTGGGTGCAGTCTGATATCAGGCGCAATCTGATCGATGGCGCAGTCTACTTCATATTAGTGGCACAAGTAGACTTTTGGGGCGCAACTTGATCACTGATCAGTATATTGAAGGCACAACTTGATTTTTAGGCTCTACATAAAATTTCTAAAGAAAAGGCCAAAACCTCCAACAATCCCCCAAATATCTCTATATATGGGTATAAGTGTTCCCCACAGTAACTGTCCATCATGCATTAGGAGAGATGTCATTGACGACGTGAATCTTTTCGCATGGGTCAAACAACAGACTATAATACAAGAATGGACTAAGCCTTGAATTCTGCATCATAGCTGAAATTTTTTCCACTCACATAATGTAGTTATATGTGCTTCTGGCTACACATTAAAGGCCCTGTGCCAGCCTAGTTTCAGTGTATAATTTTGGGCGTCTACAAGTTTACCCTCAAGAGACGGCCTGATATCTCTTTGTCCATACACTATAGGTGAGTTCATTATAAAGAGACATGGCATGAAGCGCTTTGCGCTTCCCTTGCGGTGCTACGCCGCTATGACATGGCTTAAAGCCGAGGCCTTACCCCGTACCGAAAATCTCATCGTAGTGTCATACTACTGTAGCATGAGACAACTGCCTCTTTGTAGTGCCAAACTACCCAGCATGAAGCCTTAGGCTCCCTTGCGGTGTTACGCCGCAACGACATGGCTTGCAAGGCCGAGGCTTTATCCCTAACCGGGTAAATCATCGTGGTGCCGTGCCACTGTAACATGAGGAACTCCTCCTCTTTGTAGTGCTGACTACACCCCTCTTTATTTTAACATACAACATTAGGCTAACTGCCTATTTGCGGTACTACGTCACTGTGATTTGGCTAGCAAAGCCGAGGCATTACCCCATGCATGGTAACCTCATGGTGGAGTCACCCCACAGTAGCATGGAGTGTCACTCCTTGTAGTGCTGTTCTACCGTGCTTCCTGTAAAGTACACCAGGCATTCACTCTGCCTGATAACTCATTAAGGCATTTTAAGCCAACCTTCCCACATGATCTATTTTTCGTAGAAAACAACAGTAGGCAACAGTGGTTGTAGGTCCGTAACCTCTCCATACCCAATAGAACATGTACCCACCGTTCCTGATATTCTTCCGATTAGTGATCCTCCCTTGAACCAAAAGCTAGATGCCTAGTAGATTTCTCTTTGAACTATTAGCATAAAACTTTACGGTAGGAATACAATAATACAATATCAAAATGCCTTCAAGCCTATTTTACGAGCTGTGTCATCGACCAGCTGGCGCTTGAGGCCCTTGGTGAACGGATCCGCCAGGTTCTCCTGACTCCGAACATCAACCACGGCAATAACACCCCTCTTGATGAGATCATGTACTGCCATGTGCTTCAACCGCACAGTCCTCTTCTTTCCGTTGAAGAGATCATTTGATGCCACCGCCGCAGTCGCCTGATTATCGCAGTATATTGGTATCGCTGGTATTTGTGCCCAACCACTGGAAGATCATACATGAGCTCCCAAAGTCATTCTGCTTCCTCGGTTGCAGAATCAAGTACAAAGAACTCGGATTCCATGGATGATCGCGAGAGCATAGTCTGCTTCTTCGACTTTCACGATATAGCAGCTCCACCCATTGTAAAAATAAATCCACCTGTGGACCTCTCGCTCTCCACCTCTAAGCACCAGCTGGCATCACTGAAGCCTTCCACTACCGACGGATCTCCGCTGTAGTACAGTGCATATGTCTGAGTCTTTTTGAGATATCTCATAACCCGTTTCACAGCTTTCCAGTGTTCAACACCTGGGTTGCTCGTGAAACGACTCAGCATTCCCACGGCAAAAGCTATGTCAGGCCTTGTGGCAGTAGTAGCATACATCAAACTCCCGATTATGCTTGTATACTCCAGCTGCCTGACACTTTCTCCTGAATTAGGCTTCAGCTTCAGATCACACCTGTACGGCATATCGATCCCTGGAAGATCTCGATACCTATAACGAGTGATCATTTTCTCAATATAATGAGACTGTGACAGCGCTAGTCCAGTGTCTGTCCGGATGATCTTGATCCATAAGATCACATCAGCTTCTCCCAAGTCATTCATACTAAACTTGCTCGAGATGAATTTCTTTGTCTCCGTGACACAGCTCATATCCGTACCTAGGATAAGCATGTCTTACACGTACAGACAAACGATCACACCTCTTCCATCAGCGAACTTCGTGTAAACATACTTGTCCGTCTCGCTGACCATGTAGCCATTTGACCTTATAACTTTGTCAAATTTCTCATGCCACATCTTGGGAGCCTGTTTAAGACCGTATAAAGATTTTACTAACTTGCAGACTTTGTCTTCAAGACCCTTGACGATAAATTCCTCTGGCTGTTGCATATAAATTTCTTCGGTCAGCTCGCCATTTAGCAAAGCCGTTTTCACATCCATCTGATGTATCACCATCTTATGTATTGCTGTAAGAGCAATCAACACTCTGATGGTGGTCATCCAGGCTACTGGAGCATACGTGTCAAAGTAGTCAATCCCCTGCTTCTGAGAAAACCCCTTGGCTACCACCCTAGTCTTGAACTTGTCAATAGTTCCGTCTGCTTTCATCTTCTTCTTGAAGATCTATTTGCATCCGATGGGTTTCGCCCCTTCAGAAAGATCAGCCAACACCCAAGTGTTATTTGAGGTGATAGAATCAATTTTATTGTCAATTGCCTCCTTCCAGAAAACCGCGTCTCTGGTCTTCATTGCCTCATCATAGGTAAGCGGATCAGCTTCTACATGATAGGTGACAAAGTCACTTTCGAAGTCCTTCGGCCTCCTCATACGCTTAGCTGACGGCTCAGCTTATTCTGGTTCAATCATTGTTTCAACTACATCTTCTTGGACCACATCTTCATTGAAGACTTCAGTTTCCTGTGCACCCTCAATGTTCTCCAGTACATCCGCAAGAACAATATTCTTGTGCCTTGTAAATTTGTCTTCAAAATATTCTGCATCGTGAGATTCAATTATATGATTTGACTCAATATCAAGAAATCTTTGAGCATCACTCTTCTCGGCATACCCCAAGAAGATCGTTTTAGAAGTCCTTGTCCCAAGCTTCTGAATCTTCAGATCTAGAAGCTTGACATATGCCAGACACCCCCACACTCGAATGACATTCAGGTTAGGTCTGACCTTGAACTAGAGTTCATGAGAAGTAACGTCTGAAGTTGCATGAGGTACTCTATTTAGAATAAAAGTGGCCGTCAATGCAGCTTCTCCCCAGTAGCACTTAGGAAGGCCAGCATTCAACGACATTGAGTTAATCATTTCTGTTAACGTTCTGTTCTTCCTCTCTGCAACTCTATTTGATTGAGGAGAGTACGGAGCCGTAGTCTCATTGACAATTTCATGTTCTTTGCAGAACGATGGGAATTCATGAGATCTGTACTCCCCACCTCGATCACTTTTTATTCTTTTGAGTTGTTGTCCAGTCTGCCGCTCAGCTTCAGCTCTGAACTCCTTGAACTTCTCGAATGCTTTGTCTTTAGCCTTCAGCAAGTAGACGAATGCATACTTTGAGAAGTCATCGATGAAGGTTATGAAATACTTCATCCCGGCCTTTGTAGAGAACTGTTTGAAGTCACAGATATCGGAGTATACCAACTTCAGAAGATCTGTACTTCGATTAACCCGAGAAAAGGGTTTCCTTGTGATCTTTGTTTGAGCACAAATTTCACATTTCTCTACCTTACCCCCACACTTGGAGATAAGTCCTAGACTAGATATTCTGTTTTTTCGTTTACAATGAACATGTCCTAGCCTATTATGCCACAACTCAATAGTATAAGCAGAAGGAGTGATTGTATTAATTACATTGGACTGATTCACAAGCTGAATTTTGAACATCCCTTCGGTATAAAAAGCTTTTCCGAAATATGTTCCCTTAATATACATCACCATCTGGCCAGCATTGATGTCCATCATGAGGCATACGTTGCATAGTAGGCCTCCTGAGATCAGGTTCTTGGCGATAACAGGTACGTGCTTCACGCCTTGAAGCGTCAGAGACTTCCCCGAAGTCAGCTTCAACACCACCGTCCCGATCCCGAGCACTTCAGCTTGTGCCTGGTTCGCCATCATAACCACTTCAGAAGTAGGTGTGTAGGTGGTGAACCACTCCTTACTGGAGCAGACATGGCAGGAGGATCCAGTGTCTACCCACCAGTCAGAGTCAGTCCTTACCGCATCAACCTGCACAATCATAGCAACAACGTCAGTGATCATAGATACCTTACTAGGCTCTCCTTACTCTGATTGCTTGGTCTTTGCTTTGCATTCACTTTTGAAGTGGTCCTTCTTGCCACACTTGAAGCAAGGCATTTGAGACTTTGGCTTCTTTTGCTTGAAAGAAGTTTCCTTGACTTTCAGATTGTCAGGGTCCTTCTTCTTGCTGTGGGAAGCCGCCTGCCTTCCCCTTGGTTCCTTGGTATGAACCATATTGACATTAGCCAATTGTTTGGACAGTGAGTCCACCTTGAGTTGAGCCTGCATCTGGTCCTCAACATAGATTTCCTGCAAGAGATCTTCAAGGCTGATTTCAAGCTTCTTCCTATGCATATTTGCATAGAACTTACTCCATCCAGCGTGGAGCTTTGAGACAATCCCTCCAACAACAAACTTGTCGGGGAGGGGCATCGCTTCGTCTTCCAACTTCTGTCGCAGCTTCAGAAATTCTTTTACCCGCGACAGCATGGACTTCTCGTCCTCAAAGAGCCATTTGTGATATTTTTCAACCACAAATATCTTGCTTCTGTTCTTGTCTTCTTCGTACAGTTTCTCCAGAGACTCCCATATGTCTCTGGCAATAGGTTTCTTACTGTAGGATTCTGCTACGGAATTCTCCATAGCATTCAAGATAAGCAGCCTGCAAATGCTATTCTCTTTTCTCCACTTGGCCTGAAGTTTAGTAGCCGCAGCGATTGCTGCAGCAGACCCAGTATCTGGAACAGTAGGTTCCTCATCAAGAAGCACATGATCAACGTCTCTGAGTTGAAGAGTGAGATAAACCTTCCTCTTCCAGACTTGATAATGCTCTCCATCAAACTTTTCTAACTTACAAAAGTCAGTATTGAGGAGTGAAGCATTAAAGTTTTCCATCGTAGCAATATAGTTTTGAGATTGTTAGTGCCGGGGCACAATTTTTTTATTTTATGGAAAACTGAGAATATGAAACAATTGTAAGAACAATATTCCAACGCAACACTTCTAGGAAGGTTGCGCAAGTATAACGAAGATCTAAGAAGATCTCGTTATTATATTACGAGAATCTAAAAAGATTTCGTAATCCACAGCAGCATATGATATACGAGAATCTAAGAAGATTTCGTAATCACAGCAACGAAGAAGATGACAGGCGAAAGATGGAAGATGGCCTGCTGGGGTGAATGATCACCGTTGCTCAAAGCTATATTCGTCCCACACGAATATCTTCCAGGAACCAGCAAGTTCGTCGGAGAACTTTGGAACACTTCTGCTCTTCCGACTCCTCGGATTGTACACGGACTCCCGTACAAAAATAACGCTGGTGCAAAGCTTCTCTTCTCTCTGACATGCTCTGTTTACTTGTGTTAAGAAACACTTGTAAACTTTCGTAACCCTATGTTCTGTATATATCCCTGTGAGAGAGAAGAGACCTTATATAGGCCCGAGTAGCAACTGTCCGGTTAGCACAACATTCGGGACGTGGTAATAACCACTCCGAACGTGCAGTAACCGCTCAGATCATGCACAGGCACGATCTGAAGCAAGTTGCGCCACTCTAGCAACCCGCGCGTCTTGCACCTTGCGCACAGAGCCACTTGCGCCACACTGCGCCACACGCACATTGCACCACTTGTGCAACCTGTGCGGACGTGCTAAGTGCAAAATGCGCCAACAAAACGCCACATTACGTCTCAGGAGTCCGAGTCGCTACGGGGCTTAGCTCCCATGAAAATAAATTTTCCAAGAGCAAAAAACATTAATGCTTTTAATTGTTGATTAGCCTTTTTTTCCTTAGAAAAATAACTCCACATGGCACGTCCATGTGCATCTCCACACCATATGTGCATCTCTAAACTAGCATAGCTAATATATAAAGATATGTGGGACTAAAGTTTCTAAATAAAAGGCCAAAAACCCCAACACTTATGATGAGGAATAAAAAGTTAGTATTGTAATTTTTGTTTTGAAGATGTCATCGTCATGAATTAGAAGAGAGTAACTAATTGGTATTCAGAAAGAACCGGAATCTGGGATCGGATAGAAAGCAAGGTTTGTAATATATCAAAATTAGTATCGAACCCTTCGAGTATCACTTTGCCGGACTTTAAACTTTGAGGTCCGAGGCAAACTCTAACATTGGTGTCCCCATAGCTTAATGCTCATATAAAAATATTTATGGACAACGATACAATAGTATTATCATCACAAAATTCAAGAAATAGAACAACAAAATATAATATTCAAAATAATATATATCATAATGAAATACTAATAAAATTGAAGATATTTCAACAAAAAAATAATTTGATGTTCCAGACAAATAAATAAATAAATAACACTATTTGGGATATTATGATAATAATAATAAAAAATTAACTTGTTCTATTGTTCAATTACCTCCAAGAGGACACAGAAAGAGAGAGAGAGAGAGAGAGAGAGAGAGAGAGAGGATATTGACAATGACGGAAGAGTAAAGGAGATTGACAATGATGGAAGGGTAGAAGGAGATTGGGAACGTTCGACTGTTAGAGGGACGAAAGGGAAGATTTAATTTTAACAACAATTGCATCAATTTGTTTCTTTATTCCAACTAAGCGACTTGTCTTTTGGTGTTCTAATATATGACAACTTAAATATCTTATAACAAAAAAAAATTACACGGACTAAAAGATTTAAAATGATTCTGTTAGACCTTTGTTCACAATTCGACTTATATAATTAAATAATATATATATATAATTTGGTGCCCTATAAAATTTGGGGCCTGAGGCACCCGTCTCATGGGCCTCATATCAAGTCCGGCTATGTATCAGTATCAGCGGTTTTGAATTGGATTATCCAATTTATTGGTGTCAAAAATTAAAAAAATGTTAAAAAAAAATTTTAAAAAAAAACTTTTAAACATGATTTTATAGTGTATGTGTTATTTTTTTTGTAATTTTAAAATTGAATAAAAATAATGGTCATTTTTTGTTAATTGGTTTATCTGTGATAAATAAACTTTTTATTTTAATTTACATCCTCTTATAATCTTATTGTGCTTTTTATATTCTGGCTTATTGGTCGTTTTCTTTCAATTTTTCTGTTAAATTAATTTAAAAAAGATTCCAATGTTAGTATTGGTCTGTATCTCAAGACATGTTAAACCATATTAATGTCAATCAATAGGGTCAACTATGATAGAAAAAACTAGGATTATTTAGTAATAGGTCTAATATATATATATATATATATATATATATATATATATATATATGTGTGTGTGTGTGTGTGTGTGTGTGTGTGTGTGCGCGTGTGTGCGCGCGCACGCGCACGCGCGCGCGTGTGGAAATTAGGGTTTATATTTCGAAAATGATCAATTTTAGATTTTGGGTCTCGAAATTACTCCTCACGTTGGCTAATGAACAGTGATTTCGAGATCCAAATTTTAATATTGATCATTTTTGAGATTCAAATTTTAATTTACTAACATATGTGCACGTGCCTTACATAGGGGTGTAAACGGGTCGGACGGACACGGACAGTCCACTGTCCGTGTTCGGTCCGAAAATAAAAATGAGTTCGGACGGACGGACACAGACAGTCCACTGTTCGAATTCGGACCGGACGGACACGAACAACCACTGTTCGTTAATTCAATCGGACGGTCCACGGACAAATTAAATATATTATCAAAAGCTATTATTTTATCAAGTTTACTTGATAGTTGCTAAAAAAAATCAAGTTGAAAGAAAATATAATAGAAGGTTATATAATACAACAAACAATGGTAAAAGGTTAATGAAAATCGAGACCAGACAACAACAAATTGATGCAAAACCAAAATGATGTGACATAATTGATGCAAAACCAAAAGGAGTTTCCATTATCGGACGGTCCGCGAACAAATTCGGACCGGACATGGATATGACCGTGTCCGTGTCCGATTTTTAAACAGACCAAAAATTATGTCCAAATTTTGTTCGTTAATCAATCGGACGGCCCGCGGTCGAACCATTTATCGAGCCGGACACGTACGGACAACGGACTACTTTGTCCATTTTACACCTCTAGCCTTACACGTATTTTAATATTTCTTAATTAGTTTAGGAAGACCAAAGGGTAGTCTTCCTAATTACTAAGTTGTCCTTATTAAAATTAAAGAACTATTTTTAATTAGTATAAGTATGTAAGGATATTTTCGGAATTCAAAAATTTCACCATCTAAGTTTTGCTATTATATAGTAGAATAGATATATATTAATTTAAGACTCTAATACTAAATATCCCAAAAAACTATGATAGAAAGTTCTCATGTAATATTTCTTCCGAAGACACCTATAAGTTGACACAAAGAAAAGAAATACATCTTCTTTGTCATCCTCATGAGTTCTATAGATCAATGAAACGGGAAACAATGCTTCCAAAGATACGAGGAAGCACATCATACGCTAAAGACTCTTATTTACTAATGGCTAAATTTTTCTCAGAGGTGACATCAATTTTGACAATTCTCTTTAAAGAACTGCCAAGAAATTGCAGTCCCGAAGACGAACTCTTTTAGTGAGAAGACTATGAAATCGTTCAGTCTCCTAAAAAAAAATTTGTCGCGCCTTTAACAACTACCTTACTGATTGAATGTTGGACTTTATTTAAAATTGATCAATAGCGAGCCAATTTCACTTGTGTATGAAGTGGCAAATTCAAGTACGTGTATTTTAATATTTGAACTATCATTTAATGACTTGTACAGTTACACATGGGATGATAGCTAGGTGGTTGGTATTGTTAGTGCCGGGGCACGATTTTTCGATGGAAAATTGAGAATATGAAAGAATTGTAAAAACAATGTTCCAATGCAACATTTCTAGAAAGGTTGCGCAAGTATAACGAAGATCTAAAAAGATATCGTTATGATATTACGAGAATCTAAAAAGATTTCGTAATCACAGCAATCAGATCGTAGTACTTCTAAAAAGAAGATACAATCAGAGTTACTGGAAGCAACGAAAAAGGTGACTGGCGAAAGATGGAAGAACTCCTGCTGGGGTGAATGATCACCGTTGCTCAAAGCTTTATTCGTCCTACACGAACAGCTTCCAGGAACCAGCAAATTTGTCGGAGAACTTGAAATACTTCTGCTCTTCTGACTCCTCGAACGGACACGAACTCCCGTGCAAAAACAACGCTGGTGCAGCGCTTATCCTCTCTCTCTCGAAGACTACAGATCAGAACTGTGTTAAAGAACACATCTGAATTCTCTGTTTACTTGTGCTAAAGAACAATTCGTAAACTTTCTGGTGGCTTCTCTTTCTATACTGTAATGAGCCTTGAGAGAGAGGATGCCTTATATAGGCCCTGCAGCAACTGGTCGGTTGCCACAAAGTTAGGGATGTGGTAATAACCACCCTGAACATGTAGCAACCGTCCAGAACGTGCGTAGTGCGCCAACAAAACGCCACATTACGCCTCATGAGTCCGAGTCCGAGTCGCTAGCTCCCATGTATATGAATTTTCCAAGAGCAAAAAATATGAATGCTTTTATTGTTGATTTAGTTCTTTTTCCATTAGAAAAATAACCCCACATGGCACACCCATGTGCACCTCCACACCACATGTGCATCTCTAAAATAGGAAAGCTATTATATAGAGATACAACTCCTTTGGTCTAGCCGATGTGGGACTAAAATTCACTTAGAAAAAGACTAAACTCCAACATGTATGGTTTAGACGAAATGCACAAAGTGACGCACTTTGAACTTCGTACGCTCATATCAGGAGCGGAACTACATTGCGAAATCTGCGTGGTTCCGCGACATCAGGTTCCGTGGGTGCGTTGGTGTGCAGGTTCCGAAGGTGCGGATACGCCAATTAATTACTTTGCAACAATCAACAGTTGCAAACTATTATAACTGCACACTCGCATCATGAGGCATGGAACTTATAAGAAGCAGAATCCGCATTAACTCCCTGGTTAATGCGAGCTTCTAGTGGATTTGCTCTCTTATATAAACTTATGGTTTTTGTACTATATAGACAAAACAGAAGACTTGGATACACAAGAGATGATAGTGTGCAACAATCAACAGTTGTAGCAGCCGCCAACGACCACCCGCATGTATTTTTTGTGGGGACGGTGACGGAAGAGCGTTCCAAAGATACTTGCAAACTTGGTTTCTGTAAACAGATAAACGAGAATGACAGAATCTTGTTTTAAGGAACGATAATTTTCATCAATCCAGCAACGAAGTAATAACTTTTTCTTTACAGTGCTATACTGTTGCTTTGAGCTTTTCTCTATTCGACTTTGTGCGCTTGGTGTGCTTGTTGCTTCATCTTGTGTTTATTGGAACCCATAGTGCGTCTCAAGTGAGTCATCTTGTGTTTATTGGAACCCATAGTGCGTCTCAAGTGAGTCGTTATTTTGCGACAATATTTGCAGAATAACAATTAGTGCACATCCTAGCTAACCAAATCGAAACAACAATTCTGCGGATAGTGCACCCGGTGTCGCCCTTAGCAAGTTTGTTTGCTGACATTTAACTCTTCTGCTAATTTAATCGAGAAAACTTGTGCCCGAAATCATATTTTGCACTTATATATAACTGTTGGTGTTTTATTCTATGAGTTGTGTGTTCACAACACTCTGTTGTTAAAAGATAGTCCCACATCGAAAAATCACACCAATATGTATCTCTATATATTACTTATGAAGGAATAGAGAGATGCACATGGGTTGAGGCCTAATGGAGGGTGCCATGTGGGAGGATTTTACATAGAGGTGAGAATAAGAAACCAACTTTTGGCCAAATGAAAATAGATTTAAATCTATTGGAGCTAAGCCCCGAAGGGGCTTAGCGACTCGGACTCGGACTCGGGCTCGGGCTCGGGCTTTTGAGGCTTATTGTGGCCTTTTGTGGCACTTTGCACTTAGCTCGTCGCGGCCCTGCGAGGCGTACGGGTCGAGCTGGTCGAGTGGGCCGTTCAAATTATGTAACGTCCGCGAGTCTTGTGGGCTCAGATCCAGAAAATTCGGATCGTCGCAAGGCGCATTGTGCGCTTTAGTTGCGCGGCCCTGCGTGGCGTGCGAGTCGTACGGGTCGAGTGGGCCGTTCAAATTATGTAACGTCCGCGGGTCTTGTGGGCTCAGATCCGGAAATGGCTCAGATCCAGAAAATCCGGATCTGGCATTAATCCAGGGCGTGCGTTCAGAATTTGAAAAGCCCACCTCGTGCCTATAATATCAGCAGCATCTCCTCTCTCCAGGGTTACAGAAAATAATCAGAGAATTTCCAGAGAGAGAGAGAAGTGCTGCTGCTATTCCGAGGAGTCGTCGACATTTTTGGCCAGCGTTCTAAAGTTGAGAGAGAGAGAAGTGCTGCTGCTATTCCGAGGAGTCGTCGACATTTTTGGCCAGCGTTCTAAAGTTCTCTTCGAACTTGCTGGTTCCTGGAGGCTTGTCCGTAAGGCGGATATAGCTTTGAGCGCCGGTGATCTTTCACCCCAGCAGGCTTTCTTCTTCCTCCGTTGCCTTCGAGAATACCGTCGCTTCTCTTTAGAAGTTATACGGTTCTGTTGCCTTCGAGAATACCGTCGCTTCTCTTTAGAAGTTATACGGTTTTGTTGCCTTCGAGAATTATTACGAAATCTCTTTAGATTCTCGTAATACAACATCACCTTCTTTAGGGTGTTGTTGCTGGAAACATTGTCTTTACAATAGTTTCTGAAAACGTGTTTTTCTATCGATTGTTCGCCAAGGGACTAACAATCTCAAAGCTATATCGAAAAGATGGATAACTCACGTGCATCGCTCGTCAATACCGACTTTAACAAGTTGGAGAAATTTGACGGCGAACATTTCCAAATCTGGAAACGGAAAGTAACATTAAACATTCAACTCGTGGAAGTTGATCACGTGCTGAATGAGGAAGAACCGGTCGTTCCAACAACCGGAACCGCAGAAGTTATTGCCGCTGCTAAGTCCAAGCAGGCAAAATGGGTTAGAGAAAACAGTATCTGTAAACTGTTGATTCTCAATAGCATGGAAGACTCTCTGGCAGAGTCTTATTCCAAGAAGAATTCTGCCAAAGAAATTTGGGACTCCTTGGGAAAATTGTACGAAGATGACGAGAATCGGTCCAAGATCTTCTTGGTTGAAAGATACCACAAGTGGACCTTCGAAGATGAGAAGGCTATGCTGCCCCAAGTAAAGGAGTTTCTGAAGCTGCGCCAAAAATTAGATGACGAGAAGATGCCTCTTGTCGACAAGTTTGTCGTTGGAGGAATCGTCTCTAAACATCCTGCGGGGTGGAGCAACTTCTATGCAAGGATGCACCGCAAGAAGCTGGACATATGTATGGAAGATCTCCTGTAAGAGATCCATGTTGAGGACGAGATGCGCTCTCAACAGAAGATGGATTCTCTGTCCAAACAACTGGCAAAAGCAAATCTGGTCCAAACCAGAGAGTACAAGGGGAAGCAGGCGGCTTCTCCTCATAAGAAGAAGAAGGACTTCACTAATCTTAAAGTGAAGAGTCCTTCATTCAAGAATCAGAAATCCAAGTCCAATGTGACTTGTTTCAAATGTGGCAAGAAGGGCCACTACAAAAGTGACTGCAAGGAACCAGAAAAAGGTGAGCCTAGTAAGGTTTCTTTGGTTACTAATCTGGTTGCAATGATAGCACAGGTTGCAAATGCGGGAGTTGACTCGGACTGGTGGATAGACATTGGTGCGACATGTCATGTCTGCTCAGACAAGGAATGGTTCGAGTCATATGAGCCAACTTCCGAGAAAGTCTTAATGGCAAACCAGGCACAAGCTGAAGTACGGGAGATCGGGACGGTGGAGCTGAAACTCACATCGGGGAACACTCTGACGCTTCAAGGAGTGAAGCATGTTCCTGCAATTGCTAAGAACCTGATCTCTGGGAGCCTGCTTTGTAACGCAGGCTTGAGGATGGACGTCAATGCTGGCCAGATGGTGATGTCCAAGAAGGGTACATTCTTCGGAAAAGCTTTCCAGACTGAAGGAATGTACAAAATTCAGCTTGTTGTAACCCAGAAAAATGATATTAATGCTATTTCTACTTTGAACTATTCTTTTGAGTTGTGGCATAATAGGCTAGGACATGTTCATTGTAAAAGAATTAATAAAATGTCTAGCCTAGGACTTATCTCCAAGTGTGGGGGTAAGGTAGAGAAATGTGAAGTGTGTGCTCAGACGAAGATCACAAGAAAACCCTTTCACAGGGTCCATCGAAGCACAGATCTTCTGGAGTTGGTTCACTCAGATATCTGTGATTTCAAGCAATTCTCTACAAAAGCCGGGATGAAGTATTTTATTACTTTCATCGACGACTTCTCAAAGTATGCTTTTGTCTACTTGCTCAAGTATAAAGACGAAGCATTCGAGAAGTTCAAGAAGTTCAGGGCCGAGGCTGAACGGCAAACTGGACAACAACTCAAAAGGCTAAGGAGTGATCGAGACGGGGAGTATCGGTCTCATGATTTCTCATCATTCTGTAAAGAACATGGAATCATAAATGAGACGACGGCTCCGTACTCTCCTCAATCCAACGGAAGTAGCAGAAAGGAAGAACAGAACGTTGACAGAGATGATGAACTCTATGCTGTTGACTGCGGGTCTTCCAAAGAGCTTCTGGGGAGAAGCTGCTTTAACGGCTACTTTCATTCTCAATAGAGTACCGTATGCAACTTCGGATATAACCCCTCATGAACTCTGGTTCAAAGTCAGACCTAACTTGAATGTCATTCGAGTGTGGGGGTGTCTGGCTTATGTGAAGCTTCCAGATCTGAAGATTCAGAAGCTGAGGACTAGGACTACTAAGGCTATCTTCTTGGGTTATGCCGAGAAGAGTGACGCTCGGAGATTCCTTGATATAGAATCAAATCATATCATTGAATCTCGCGATGCTGAATATTTTGAAGACAAGTTTGCAAGGCACAAAAATATTATTCTCGCGGATCTTCCGGAGAATGATGAGAGTGCAAAGCAGACAGAAGTTCTTATCGAACCAGTAGTCCAAGAAGAAGCTATTGTCGAAGAGACACCAGTTGAACCAGAACTAGCTGAGCCGTCAACAAAGCGAGTAAGGAGGCCGAAAGACTTCGGAGATGACTTCGTCACCTATCATGTGGAAGCAGATCCGCTTACCTATGATGAGGCGATGAAGACCAGAGATGCTGTATTCTGGAAGGAGGCGATAGACAACGAGATTGACTCAATCACCTCCAACAGCACATGGGTGTTAGTTGACCTGCCAGAAGGAGCAAGACCCATCGGATGCAAATGGATCTTCAAGAAGAAAATGAAAGCAGATGGAACCATTGACAAGTTCAAGGCCAGGCTAGTGGCCAAGGGGTTTGCTCAGAAGCAGGGGATCGACTACTTTGACACTTATGCTCCAGTAGCTCGGATGACAACCATCAGATTGTTAATTGCTCTAGCAGCAATACACAAGCTGGTGATACATCAGATGGATGTGAAAACGGCATTCCTTAATGGCGAGCTGACCGAAGAGATCTACATACAACAACCAGAAGGTTTTGTCGTCAGAGGTCTGGAAGACAAAGTCTGCAAGTTGATGAAGTCTCTGTATGGTTTGAAACAAGCTCCCAAAATATGGCATGAAAAGTTTGACAAAGTGATAAGGTCAAATGGCTACAGGGTCAGTGAAACAGACAAGTGTGTCTATACGAAGTTTGCTGACGGAAGAGGAGTAATCGTTTGTCTTTACGTGGACGACATGCTAATCCTAGGTACGGATTTAGACTGCGTCACAGAGACAAAGAAATTCCTCTCGACCAAGTTCAGTATGAAGGACTTGGGGGATGCCGACGTAATCTTGGGGCTCAAGATCATCCAGACAGGTACTGGAATAGCGCTGTCACAATCTCATTATATTGAGAAGACGCTCACTCGCTATGGGTATCAAGATCTTCCTATAATTGATACACCGTACCGGAGTGATCAGAAGCTGGAGCCAAATTCGAAGGAAAGCGTCAGGCAGTTGGAGTACGCTAGCGTCATCGAAAGCTTGATGTACGCTACTACTGCCACAAGGCCTGACATAGCTTTTGCGGTGGGAATGCTGAGTCGGTTCACTAGCAACCCAGGCGTTGAACACTGGAATGCTGTGAAGCGTGTATGAGATATCTAAAAAAGACTCAGACATTTGCACTATACTACAGCGGAGATCCGTCAGTAGTGGAAGGCTTCAGTGATGCTAGCTGGTGTTCAGAGGTGGAGAGCGAGTATTCGACAGGTGGATTCATATTCGCTTTGGGCGGAGCTGCTATATCGTGGAAATCGAAGAAGCAGACAATGTTATCTCGCTCCTCCATGGAATCTGAATTCTTTGCATTGGATGCTGCTGCAGATGAAGCAGAGTGGCTTCGGGAGCTCATGTATGATCTTCCAGTGGTTGGAGCTCAGATACCGGCAATCCCGATATACTGTGACAACCAGGCGGCAGCAGCAGTAGCATCAAATGAACTCTTTAACGGAAAGAAGAGGACTGTGCGGTTAAAGCACAGAGCAGTGAACGATCTCATCAAACGAGGCGTCATTGCAGTGATCGATGTTCGGAGTCAGGAGAACCTGGAGGATCCGTTCACGAAAGGCCTCAAACGACAGCTGGTCGAGGACACAGCAAGGAAGATGGGTTTGAAGGCATTCTAATATTGTGTCATTATAATCCTATCAATAAATTTTATGTTATTGGTTCAAAGAGAAATCTACCAGATATCTAATTTTTTGATTCAATGAAGGACTATTGACTGGAAAAATATTAGTTAACAGTGGGTACTTATTCTGCGGAACATGTAAGGGTTTCGGACCCAGAACCACTGTTGTCTACTATGAATTTTCTACGGAAAATTGATCATGTGGGAAGGATGGCATAATGCCTTAATGAGTTCTCAGACTGAGTGAAGGTCTGTTATGCTTTACAGGAAGCATGGTGGCGCAACAACCACAAAGGAGTGTTACAACTCCATGCTACAGTGGGGTGACTCCACCATGAGGTTCCCAGGTAGGGGTAATGCCTCGGCTTTGTTAGCCAAGTCACAGGCGGTGTAGCACCGCATATAGGCAGGTAGCCTAATGTTGCATAATCATAAAAAGGTGTAGACAGCACTACAAAGAGGACAGTATCCTCATGTTACAGTGGCATGACACCACGAAGAGGTACCAGAAAGGGTAAATCCTCGGCTTTGTAAGCCATGTCATAGCGGAGTAACACCGCGCGGAAGCGCAAGGCTTCAAGCTGAGTAGTTTGGCACTACAAAGAGGATTGTGACCTCATGCTACAGTAGTATGACACTACGATGAGGTACCCAGGTGGGGTAAAGCCTCGACGTTGAGCCATGTCATAGCGGCGTAGCACCGCAAAGGAGCGCAATGCTTCATGCCATGACTCTTTATAAAGAACTCACCTATAATGTATGGAAAGAGAAATAGGCCGTCTCTTGAGGGTAAATTTGTAGACGCCCAAATACATACATTGAAATCCAGGCTGGCATAAGGCCTTTAATGTGCAGCCAGAAGCACAGATAACTACATTATGTGAGTGGGAAAAATTACAGCTGTGGTACAGAATTCAAGGCGTAGTCCATTCTTGTATCATACTGTTGTTCAACCCATGCGGAAAGATTCAAGTCGTCAGTGACATCTATCCTAATGCATAATGGACAGTTATTATGTGGAACGCTTAACTCATATATAGAGATATGTGGGGGATTGTTGGTGTTTTATTCTATGAGTTGTGTGTTCACAACACTCTATTGTTAAAAGATAGTCCCACATCGAAAATTACACCAATATGTATCTCTATATATTACTTATGAAGGAATAGAGAGATGCACATGGGTTGAGGCCCAATGGAGGGTGCCATGTGGGAGGATTTTACATAGAGGTGAGAATAAGAAACCAACTTTTGGCCAAATGAAAATAGATTTAAATCTATTGGAGCTAAGCCCCGAAGGGGCTTAGCGACTCGGACTCGAACTCGGACTCGGACTCGGACTCGAGCTCGGACTCGGGCTCGGACTCGGGCTTGGGCTTGGGCTAATGGACTTTTGAGGCTTATTGTGGCCTTTTGATGGCACTTTGCACTTAGCACGACAGCTCGTCGCAAGGCGCATTGTGCGCTTTAGTTGCGCTCGTGCGCGAGCCTCTGCGCGGCCCTGCGTGGGTACGAGGCGTACGGAGCGTACGGAGCGTACGGGACGTACGGGTCATACGGGTCGAGCGGGTCGAGTGGGCCGTTCAAATTATGTAACGTCCGCGGGTCTTGTGGGCTCAGATCCGGAAATGGCTCAGATCCAGAAAATCCGGATCTGGCATTACTCCAAGGCGTGCGTTCAGAATTTGAAAAACCTACCTCGTGCCTATAATATCAGCAGTATCTCCTCTCTCCAGGGTTACAGAAAATAATCAGAGAATTTCCAGAGAGAGAGAGAAGTGCTGCTGCTATTCCGAGGAGTCGTCAACATTTTTGGCCAGCGTTCTAAAGTTCTCTTCGAACTTGCTGGTTCCTGGAGGCTTGTCCGTAAGGCGGATATAGCTTTGAGCGCCGGTGATCTTTCACCCCAGCAGGCTTTCTTCTTCCTCCGTTGCCTTCGAGAATACCGTCGCTTCTCTTTAGAAGTTATACGGTTCTGTTGCCTTCGAGAATACCGTCGCTTCTTTTAGAAGTTATACGATTCTGTTGCCTTCGAGAAATATTACGAAATCTCTTTAGATTCTCGTAATACAACATCACCTTCTTTAGGGTGTTGTTGCTGGAAACATTGTCTTTACAATAGTTTCTGAAAACGTGTTTTTCTATCGATTGTTCGCCAAGGGACTAACAATAACCACAAATGCCAAAAAGACTAAAACGATACCATATATATCCGACCAATAAAATTTTATTATTTATTCAAAATATTACTTAAAAAATAAATTATCACAACTAATATAAATTAACTAAATCTAATTCCACCGCTATTGCCATGCTCCAATCCCAGTGGCAAATTAACTATAATCTAGTTTATATTTCTGCGAAAACTTTAGTGACAACTACAGTAAATTTGTATTCAAAGAAAGATTACGTCATGTTGAGAATTGATTCCGATACATTATGGAGGATGGAGTACCGTGTCCATGACGAATCCAAAGAATAGGCACCTATATAAGTGAAATGCA